>CM064913.1:39324639-40064639 GCA_032727855.1 Quercus ilex subsp. ballota
TTTTTTTAACAAGTCATATAATAAGTTGGATTGGTTTAGAGCTATAATCTTTGTCCTTTCTTTTGGATGCAAAAACCGATAAAGAGCAATATTTTAGTTTAAAATCTTAAAATAAAGGGACTAAAAATATGGACGAATTGGTAGGGACTAGTAACTAGGGACATAGCTATATTTATAATTCGCTATCTTTGAATTATTGCATCTTCTTTGCTTGGTTTTTGGGCCCAAATTGATAGAATGTGTAAATTGGAAATAGGTGCAAATGATGAATGGGTCCAAATTTTGAATGTTTATATTAGCTGTAAGTGGTTTTGGTGGGTTTAACGCCGAGTGGTTGGGGTTGGGAGGTGAGGACACAAGATGATGCCAAATGCTTCTGGATTTTTTTAAGGATGATTTATTTAAGGGTTTGTTAGGATTCATTTAAAAAAAATTTCGGCTGGTGGACTTGGCTATAATTATTTATAGTAAATGCTTTTAAAAAGTAGTAAATGATTTTGTTGCTTGCTACCGAAATCACATTCTTTAAAGTTTCATGCCACGACACATAACCTAAAGGCTGTTAAGTATTGGTACTGATTCACTGAACATAGCTGAGATGTTGATTGTTTGATCAATTTTTTTTTTGTCTTTGTGTACTAGTCAGAAAGACCTGCCCATGTTGGTTCCAAGATATGTACCTTAACAAATGTATATGATTTGAAATTGAAAAAAAAAAAATGTATCATCATGCATCCCACTAGGTCACTAACCATAAAATCTACTATACTAGGCTCAGTCAGACATTTTCTTTTGAGAGAATTTTTGTAAGCTTCTAAGAATTTGCTTGTATTGCGGCGTCCATTGCCAGAGTAAGTACAAAAATGAAAAAAAAAAATGCTTTGCAATTTGCAACCTACTTGCCCATCCATCCACTGATTTAGAATTGTTTACATTATATATTATTATTAGCTTGTCACTGAAATTACTACAGTGTTGCCATAATTTTCAACACCGTATTTAAGTTTTGTGATTTGATGTGCGATTATTGCAACCCTGAATTTGATACGTCCTTTTCGATTTGTCATACTAATTTCTTCAACTTTTATTAGTAAGTGATTGAAATTGTTTGGAAATTTTCTTTCAAATTAATGATCATTATCCTTATATCCTAATGTATCTAAACCTTCATCAAAATCCTCAATTCATTGGCTGAATCATTACATTACAGTTCAATCCAACTAAATAAGGTCCATTGTTGAATTCGATTTGGACCACTTGTGATGCTTTTAATGTTCAAACCCTTTTGTCAACTTTCCTGCTTAATCCATAAAGTCTGAAATCCGAATCATTTTTTTTGCCAAGTTGTTTTTAAAACAACAATTCAGTAAGCCAAACTTAACAAATAATAGCTAGGTAGCTTCACATCTCTATCCTAAGCAAAAAAAAAAAAAAAAAATCTGATCAAATAGTCAATATCATAAATTGCACCACTTTGAACAATGTTCAACCCCATGATAATATGTTTGATATCACTTGGAATAGATTATTCATAAAAAAGGCTATCACTTTTTTCTTACTTGTTCCTTTTTCAGGTTATGACTTTAGTAAAACGTTTGTGAAGAATGAAGAAAACTGAAAAACTTTTAGGCGATGGAAACTTTTGAAGCTTATAAATCTGCGTGAAAGAAATAAAGGGATGACAGTAACTTAAGCTCAAAAAAGGTTAGAGAGTCTGGCTGAGACACTTCGATTGTTTTTATCTTTTGGGTGTGGGAAGGTACCTCTCTTCTTCACTCTAACTTTTGCAGATGCCGATGTTTTCCTTAAATTGCGCAACACTTTTAGTGCCTTTTTAGTAGTGTTCATGAGTGCCCAACTTTATGTACTATTATTTAAATTTGTGCATCCTATAAACGACATCATATCTTTCTTCCATTTGATTTTTTCAAAGTGAAAGTTCGAGAAAAAGAGTAGCAGATGAAATGTAATCTGCCTATATCTTCTTTTTTATATATAATAATAATAATTATAGAAATGGAAGTGTTTGACTTTTTTGTTAGCTTCTTCATGTTTTAGACATAGAAATATCAAATTCTGTTATATCTGTATAAAAAAAAAATTTATTTAGAGACTTTCTTAAGGTATATTACATGCAATACACTATTGATAGATAGGATATGCTTTATTAGACACAGAAATATCAAATTTTATTATATCTATATAAAAAAATGAGACTTTCTTATATGCAATACATTATTGATAGATACGATAAGATTTTTTTAGCATGGCTCTTTCATACACAATTTTTTTTATATAATGAGAATAATATATGGTATCAACAAAGATTTAAATAATTTTATTATGAACCAAAGGGGCTGGTGTTTTTACAAGAAATATCTAGAGGTATAGGCAAAATATTCATTAGATATATACTTAGTATTAGAGAATTGACTACAGCGATTAATGATATAAGTTAAATGTTACTCTTATCAAAAAAAAAAAAAAAATGTTACTGTGATAATTTAATAACACTACCATTCAAACTTACAAATAAGAAATTAAGATTTTCAAGTATATAATTAAGTTAATTAAAAATGAATTTTAGATCTATATTTCCTCTAAAACTCAATAGTTAATGACAATTTATATTATTATTAAAAGGACCCAATAAAACTATATGTAAATTTTATCACTGGAATCAATCAAACTTAACTAAGGCATCAAGCTCCCACCAATGCCTCTCCTGTTTGAAAAAGTTTGGTAGGCTCTCCATTTGATTGCAAAGGCAGCTTGTATTTCAGTGGGGAGTGGCAATTCTATTAGGATCTGGGAAGATCCTTCGGTTCCGGACCTCCCAAATTTTATTCCCAAGCCCAAAGTTGGAGTGAATTCAAATGAAGTTTTATTGGTTTCTCAACATCTTAATTCTAATCATTGAGCTGGGACATTAATAAATTAAGGTAGTGGTTTGAGAATGCAACCATTGAGTCTATTCTTAAGATCCCTATGTCTCCTGATTGTTTTGAAGACATTGGATTTGGACTCCTATTCAAGCTGGTGAGTTTAATGTTAATTTGCATATTGGATTTGTAGAGGACCTATCCTTCTCTCACCTCTTGCCACTGTGTGTAGTATTTGGAAATCTAATTTGCATGATAGGCTTAAGATGCTTGTTTGGAAAATAGTGACTAGATGTTTACCAACAAAGGAAAATTTAAGCAGGTTTATAGATGGTGGTGACACAAGGTGCCCACTTTGTAATTTAGGGCATGAATTTTTTGTTCACCTTTTCGTCGTGTCCAGGCACTAAAGCAATTTGGTTTACGAGTCAATGGGGGTTGAGAAAGGAAGTATTGGGTCTTTCCATTGAACTTGATTTCATTGAACTTTTATTTTTCCACCCTTTTAGGGATAATCTGTTCTTAGAACAAAAAAATAAAAGAATTTTTGCTCTTTGGTGCTGTTCTCTGTGATGTAGTTTGGAAGTTGAGAAACAAAATTAGTTTTGAAGGCATGTTGCTTGAGTTTGATGTTTTAGAAGCCAATATCTTAAGATTGTTGGCTAATCACAAAAGATCAAAAGTCTCTGCTGGTAGCCCTCTTATTTCTGGGCAATCTTGGTCTCCTCTAGCTTGATGTTCAAATAAAATCAATGTGGATGCTGCAGTTGGCCCTAATTTTGCTTCAATAGTTGCGGTGGCGAGAGGCTGGAGAGAGGAGTTAGTGTTTGTTTGCTCTCAAAAAGTGAATACCACCCTCTCTCTCCAAGCTAAGGCTAAAGCTATTAAATGGGCTCTGTTTTTAGCAAAAAAATTGGCGGTTGTTGCTGTTTCTATTGAGACCGATTCTATGGTTTGTCATGATGCTTTGATTGATCCCAGAGCCTCCCTCCCCCCAACCAAAAAAAAGAATTAGATATTTTTGTCTTGATATTCAAAATTTGTTGGCTTCTCATTTTAGTTTCTCAATTTATTGGATTCCTAGGGAGGCACCTTAGCCAAATGGTCTCTTAATTGTAATGTCATTTGTTCTTTTTTATTGGGTAGGTGTTCTTCCTGTTTTGAGGATGTTATAAGGAAGGAAGGTTGTTGTATTATGCAATTTTTGTTTAATAAAATCTTTGATTCACCAAAAAAAAAAAGAAAAAAAAAATCAAACTTAAGCAAAATTATGTTAATAAAAGAAAGTTGTGAAAACAAATGGCTGTGCATAGCGTGGGTTATTAGAGTATTTCGGATTCCTAAATTCTAGTTAGACATTGTTATCTGATTATCTCACCTCTAAAAAGATACGACAAATTAGGGGTTTTCACTTTTTCTCAATTCTTTTTCCTTTTAAGTAAATTGGAAGAGGAGAGGCTTCAATGGGATCCATTAATCAATAATCATAATTTTAAGATTTTTAACTCTTAAGGAAGTAAGGTTCCAAATAAGCCTCCATCCTTAGTTCTTATTCTCTCCTTACAATACGAGACAAGTTTTCTTTGGAAGTAAATTGAAGAAGAAATCTTTTAAAAATACATTAATTGTTACTGCGATCAGTGGTACTATTTAATATACAAGAAGGAACTCAAAAAACAAAAATTGAAGAAGAAATCAATAATCATTATTATAAGACTTTAACTCTTAAGGCAGCTAGGTTCTTAATAACTCTTCTCTCCTTGCAATATTAGAAAAGGTTTTTTCCAGTAAGTAAATTGAAGAAGATGATGATTATCCCAAAAAATTGAGGAAGATGATTGTTGTTGTCGAGGATTTGTTGGAGTGCCTGAAAGTTGTTAAGAATGCACTAGAAACTCGAAAGTATGACATACATGAGAGTAAAAGTCTTATAATTATGATCCCAAGAAAAGAAGAAATAACCTTATTTTCCTCAATTATTACTCTAAAGTTCCTATATATATATATATATATATATATATATATTTATTTATTTATTTCAGTAAAGGTTGTCTTCTTTTTTCTTATTTTTGGGCCGAGTAAAGGTTCTCAGCCCTCTGACTTTAATCTCCCATATCCCTGGCAAAAGCTAGACTTACCAGTGCCAAAATACTGAAAACAACTACATAGAATAATAATACATGAATTTGAGAACTTCTACTCCTTGTTCTTTGCCTATTTGGGTGCGTCACTCAAGAATATTAGAAGTTTGTTTTCCAGTTTATTGGTGGAGGGGAAAAAACTGAATTAGAAATGGCAACTGGCAACTCATCCAAGAGATTACTATTATGATTGACGGATTCAAGCTAGACTTAGTTTGGAGAGTTCACCTAAAAATAAAGTAACAAGTATAAAACAAAATAAAAAGACAAAATCCCCCCTGGAATCTGGAAGGAAAAATATACTTTAGTGAAAACTACGAACAAATAGAAGGCTATGATTTTTTCCCAAAAAAGAAAAAAAAAGGATAAATTACAAAGTTTGTCCCTATCCTTTACACCATATCTCAATTTGGTCCTTAACTTTTTAATTGTGTCAATTTGGTCCCCAACATTTTTACTACTTTGTCAATTTAGTCTTGCCGTTACTCTTTGGATGGAAAAAGTTGATGTGTGAAACAAAATAATAAAAACTTATTTTTCATGCCATATCATTTGCCCACTGTATTGCCACCTCAGTTATTAAAAAAAGAAAAAAAAAGTAGTCAATTCTCAATTACCAAAAGCATATGTTTGAAATCGTGGCAGCTAAATTCCAAATTATCTTCTTCAACGAGATTTAGGAAGGAATCAAGTACATCGTTTCTTGCCTTAGAAACCTCTAATGAAATTCTTAGTACTTGTTCATTAATGATACCTTCAAAAATCTTGATCAATTTGCCATAATAAATCGTCATCCTTCACCGTGCACCTTGTGGGTCAATTAAACAAAGTACTGAGAAATAGTTTGCAATATTAGGCTTTCTAGCTAATTCCATGATAACACATACAAGCTCGTGAAAACCTTGAGCTGATAAATCTAAACTATAGGTGCCAAGTCAATGGAAAATTTTGAGTTTGATATGACATTAATTAAGTACTGTAATAAAGGATGCTCAACCAATATCAACCACTTTCCCACTTTTGCTGCAACAATGGTGATTAACCAGAGAGAGAGAGAGAGAGAGAGAGAGAGACTTTAGGGATCTTGGTGTTCATGTGTCTTAGTTTTAATTTGGGTTTTTTTAACTGATGTGGCAATAAATTTCGTCGATGACATGACATGAAAAATACTTTTTTATTATTCCATTTGACACATCAGTTTTTTCCATCTAAGAGATTACAGAGATTAAATTGGCACAACACTAAAAAGGCTAGGGACTAAATTGGCTAGGGACTAAATTGGCTAGGGACTAAATTAGCACAATTAAAAGGTTAGTGATCAAATTGAGATATTATGTAAAGGATAGGGACTAATTTTGAAATTTACCCCAAAAAAAAAATAAGAAAAGAAAAAAAGAGAAGATACCCCATGGAAGATCAAAAATATAATTTCAGAAATAATCTGTCTTGCAGACCATGTAAATAGACATTTTTTGTTGGATTCCGAGAGTAGCCAATGGGGCTGCCCATGTTCTTGCTAAATGGTCTATATGACAGGACAATTGGTTCTTTTGATGTTAGCAACTGCCTCTCGTCTCAGTGATGTTCTAAGCATGGTGGCATGTTCGATGTCTGTTTCTCTTCATAAAGATTTGCAGTTCATACCAAAAAATAAAAATAAAAAATAAAAAAAGAAAAGAAAAGAAAAAGAATAAGGCTATGTAGCGGGCCACTACCTGGACTTTTTCCTTATCCCTCAAGCAAACTTGAGGCACTAGGGCATTATATCCACCAAGTGGACCTCGACTTTTTCTTAAATTGGGTAAATTGAACCATAAAAATTCAAGACTCAACCCATTTGATTGAAATAAGGACCACGACAACATAGGCTGCCATCCCCATGAGCGGCAGAGATGACATCTCTCAGGAAGCTAGGGGTTACTGGGCTTAATATACAAGCATGTCCCCTTCATGGTGTATCCTTAGCTTGTCTTCTACCACAATTTTCAGGAATTGACGTAACTTTTCATTAGCAACAGAGAAAGAATGTCTATTTACAACAAATGCATCAAAGGACAGTACATCACAACAGAACTGTCAGCTTTGGCCACCATCCCCACACACCCCTACTACACAACACAGCTAGTTTCTACACAACTTGATTCAGTTCATCACAGTGGAAGAAGAAGAAGAGTAAAACACAACCCCACGAAACATATATCAGAAATGGAGTTGTTTACATAGGTCTGCATCAATATCACTAGGACAGTAAGGGCACTTGAAAGATTTTGTGCTGTTCTTGGACATCTTCATTATAGACTGCTTGCACAGCACGTGGCCACAGGACATCAACATGGGTGGGTTATCTTCTGTTGATTGCTCCTTGGACACTGGACACACAAAGATGGAATGGAACTGAAATTCCTTGTCCAACTCCACTGGCACAGGCAACTGCTTCATAGACAGCCATTCAAGCTTCTTCCCTGCCATCACATTCATAAACTTCAAAAGCGATGGCAACCCCTGGACCCCTGCTGCTACAGTCACACTCAATGGGTTCTCATAGGAGTGCCCCAAAAGATTGCAGAACTGCCTGGTTAGCTCCTCAGCTAGTTTATCCCAATTAGTGGGTGATAGTAATGCAGAATATGGGGCACGATCAAGTTTTCCAGCCCAGAGAAGACAGCCCATGAGCTTCTGGAGTTCAGCCATGTGGTTGGAAGAAAAAGGAGTTAGGTGACTTCTGGCATACTTGAGAGCTTCATCTGTGCTTCCCCTCTGGAGTATTTCTAAAAACTGCATGCTGTGAAGTCGCAGAACAAGGTCAGATCCATTTTGTTTAAGTTTTTCAGAGTTATTGGCTGCCCAATTCAGTGCTGGCCCTAAGTCCCGACTCTTTATAGCTTCAAGTATCTGATTCATTTCCAAAAATGGGGATTTCATTGCAGCAGCAGATTCCGGTTCCTCGGCCTCGCTTATGAAGCAGTCACCCAGGTCAAACAGGCCCTGCCGGTAGAAATGGCCGGCAATTATCTGGTTCACTGTGTGCACATCAAAGTCAACATTTCGATAAGCCTTAGATATATCTGAATTGAAGGATTTCTCAAGAAGCTTTGAGTACTTGCTCAGTGCTATGTTCAGCTCCTTTTGTGTGCCTTCCAGCTGACTGAGTGGAGCAATATCTTTTAGTGTGGTTCGAATATCAGAAAGGACAGTTTTATAATCAAGTTCAGACTCAGGATCATGGGCTGACAGTATTTTCTCTAATGCCTTTTCAATTTCTTGGATAATCTGGTCAATTACTTCATGAGTTTTTGAACAGGACAGCTTTTGTTTCTTCGCCACACGATCAAAAGCATCTTTAATGGTATTGAGCTCCATTGTCAATCACCGTATGACAAATTTGTGCCACAAAACACCTGGAAAAGAGTGACAAGGTCTCATATTTTTATAATTTGATTGCAAAGATCATGTTACATCAGAAAATGTTACTTATCATGTTACATTCATATAGAAGAAACATAGGAATAATAGCTATCTAGCTAGGGAAAAGGGTTCATACTGTACTATAACAGCAAATGTATTACTTCTATAATTTTTTTTATTTTTTATTATGATATTCAAAGGAATCAACACTTAGAGAATAGAGAGGCACCACCACATATATCAAAATGCTCACAAATAGCATCTTTGGTGGTTACTTTGGAGATCCTAAAAACAAGATGGATTCCCAGTAAATTTAAGGTGTTTAATGAGTCTAGAATGTTGAAGGGGGAAAAAATTGAATGTACAGATCAGGATCTACTTCACATAGTGCCTAAATGAGAACAACTAGCAACCTCACAAAAGTAATTCCAGCAAAATTTTGCCTGTTTGAGGGCCCATAATTTATTAAACCCCAACCAATTGACTGTTTATAAGCTCAGCATCAATATGTGAGAATTAATTACCATTAAAGCATGGCTCTAGCAAATTTCAGAAGATGGAGGTAACTGCAAGAGATGCAAGGACATTACCACCACAATGGAGATGAATAATGATATTCTCAATTTAATTGGAGACATTGACTATCATTTCCCCTCTCAAATGATAGTCACCATCTCCAATTAATGTCCTAGGGAAAATTAATTGGAGATAGTGACTATTATAACCCCCCTCCAATAAAATATATCATATAAATCATATTGTTGAGGAAAAGATCCATCCCCCAGAACAAAACCCACTACAAAAGTGGTCATGAATTACGAAAAATTTGAAATGGCAATCATTTCATGAAAAAATAAAACAAGCCGACATGCAACAACAAGATTCAATATGGATGCCACAGTAAGCAAACATAATCATTCCAAACGCTATTTATGACAATGGGGCTTCTAATACTTACCCTTAGACATTAATAATTAGCAGGCAGTATGGCACCCTTCCGTACTGATTGTATACTTTAGGTCAAGACAAAGGTATATTACCTGATAGCTTATTTTTAAAATAATAATAATAATGATGATGGTGATGATGATGATGATAACATAAAATATGATTAAATGGTTCCTTTTCATTTGCAAGGATCTCCTCTCAGTACTGTTCTACCAAGTTCTACTGCCATATATAATTAAAAAAATACATCACAAATACATCGTATGACTTCATCCAATCAAACTACTATTTAAATTAACTGAAGCCTCATACAAAATGGGCCAGTAATTCGAAACTTGTTCTTGTAAAATACATATTAATTGCAATGCCCAATGACAATCAAAGTATGAATACTTTGATGTCCCCTAAGACTTTTCATTCCTCTTCCAAAAAACTTATTCAGTTCCTGATTACAACCTTATGCCCTTGCCCAGACCAAAGGGCACACAAGCTGCAGGGTACCTCAATATATTCATCCATGACTCAGATGCAAAGAATTACTGACTTCAGTGACTATAATTTAGAACTAAAATGATTCCACACTCAATGCTAAAGAAAAATAAATGCTGATGTAACTGCCTAGTACTAGAATAACCACACCTTAGAGTAGCAAATCATTTTGTTCAGTAAAGAAATGCTACTCCACAACATTTTCACAACAAAATATAGGTGGTAGGTTGTTATTGGCAGTTATAGGTGGGCAAAAAAGTAATTTAAGTTGTGAATTCAAATTAGAACCAATAACAACTTACCACCTATGATTTGTTGTGAAAAAGTTGTAAAATTGTTGTGGACGTAGTACTTCTCTTGTTTAGTAATATTATTCTGACAAGAATGACCCATCATAAAGGTTCTGGGCACAAATATAGAACTTTACATAAAAATTAATTGGAAACCACAGAAACCTAAAGCATCTAAACCATCATCACTAAAAACACCCAACTTCAAATAATTTTTATTTTATTTTTAAAATTCTTTTTAATTTCCCTTTTGTTTGCTTTCCACATAGTCACATACAAAAAGACAGAATCTGGGAAAGCTCCCACAAGCAAATACACACAATACATAATAGAATTGTAAGAGCAGAACAGGAGTTCAAATAAAAACTAATTCTCATAAATTAGACATTAACTAACTACTAAAAAAGGAAGAAAAAAAAAACACTAAATTTATATTGGGAATTCAAAGATACTGAAAATTACCCAAACGTTAAAAAAAAAAATCATCCTAATATCAACCAGATCAATGAAAATTACTATTAATAGCTACTTTCCTTCAACTAAACCATGGACATATCAACCACTTTAACTACTCTCACAGGTTGCATCAATTAAAAATCTTAAATTTTGGTGTCTAATTAGTGCAGAATCATTTTTTTTTTAAGCATTCAACAGCTAACAGATTCATGGTCAAAATAAATAGATAAAATTAGCAAAAAAAAAAAAAAAAAAAAAATCAAAGACTCACTCAAATTTTGGATTTGGAACATTAAAAAAAAGAAAATTTCCTAAGCTGACAAAAAATAGTTGTCAGAATTGCTTTGCACGGAATCGTGTCAAAAACAAAATTATATTTTTATGACACCTGAAATAATAACAGAAGGAGTTAACCAAATATGCATCAAATATTTACTGTTAGCTAATTAAAAAAAAAAAAACTGATTGGGATAACAGATCAGTAATACTAGCATTAAAGGTTCAAAGATCCAAAACAAAAACCGAAAGGGAAATAAAGAAAAGGAAAAAATTGAAAGAAAGCGAAGAAGCATAGAAATGTGAGATTTGAGGAGAATGCAAAGTGAAATTTCCAAATTTGATTAAACTGTGTTTGTAATATGCAACAAATCCAATACAAGATTCAGAGAGAGAGAGAGAGTTACCAGAAATAGAGAGAGAGAGAATCGAAGAAGCGCGGTAGAGAAAAATGAATAGGCTATAGGCACAAGTTAATTGAAGCGTGTAACAGCGGAATGAGAGAAGGAGAGAAAAGAAAAGAAAAGAAACCTCGGTGGGAAGTAAACACACGCCTCTCTCAATATCAAAACAATACTTATGTCTTGTGACAGACACATAAACACAGAGAGAGAGAGAGAGATTTGTATTTACTAAATGGCCCTAAATCTACTCTTTCATAATGTTTTTGTCTTTTTTCTTCCTTAAGACTAATAATTTTTATTTTCATTATTTACGTTTAAATTTTTTCATGATTAATATTGTTTTCATGTTAGTCATGCAATTCATTTTTGTAATGTAATCATCCATAATATGTTTTTTTTTGGTACATAATATTGAAAGTTCTTGCGTTACAGATCATTTTAAAGCTAAATTTCTCAATATAGTTAAAAGTTAAAACGATCAATTTACTAAATAAAAAATAATGACCGGACTAATATGAAAACAAAATCAAATGTAAAATAGTTCCAAATTTTAAAGGAAAATGCTAATAGATGCTCTTAGGGCAATGGTTAACAATCCATTTAAAAAAAGTTTTTATAGAAAAAAACAATTAATATTTTGACAGCTTTTTCATTTTTCATAAAAATTGTGTCAAAATTTTCTTAAATTGGATTGTTAATCATTGACCTAAAGGTACTCATTAGCATAACCCAATTTTAAATACCAAAACGTATTTTAGTAGTCTACGGTATATAGTATATACACATAGGGTAAAGGGGTATAGCTAGCTCTAGCTGTAGATTCATTGGTCAGTGATGAATTTGGACAGTTGAACTGTAGATGGGCTGGGCCCATCACCTGTTGATCTGATAATTGATTAAGAATGAAGATGAAGTCAAGCAAATGCTCCTGTAGATTGAGTGTGTAGACGCCATGCATGGCTCAGAGATTTTGCCACATGAACAAGTCCACTCTGTTTAGTTGCTACTTTATAGTTTTATCTGGCTAGGTTATATTATACTTTATATGCCAATTTTGGTGCCAATTGCATAGAATGTATCATTGTATCTTGTCTTTTTAGCTTCGTCATTGGTCTAAATGTGTAGATATTGTAGAGAAGAGAACAGGGTGTGAGGGACTGTTTATGAAAACTCGATAAGGAAAATTTCTTGTTGAACAAGCGGCTTTTTTAGACTAGATATATGTCATAATCTGTTTCTCAATCTAGTATTTCTTTTCTTTTATTATTATTCTTTATACCATATAGGTGCATTATTGGAAAGCGAAACTCCCTTGATGTGATCCAAATTCCAACAACCTCGTTAGAGAATAGAAACCCAGTTAATTTTTTCTCATTAGTGTTCTTATTTTTACAAATAAACACAGGTTTTGGTTATTTTAATGTGAGTATTAACTACTACAACCCACAATTTCTTGCCCCCTATTTTCTCTCCCCACTATTCGTTCCTGTCTCCCACGCAGTGTCTCTAGCTTCTCTTTCTTTTCAATTTTACTCGCCTTCCATAAACTCTGTCCTAGTGATAATCCAAATATACTTTTCTTTTGTCTTATTGTAGTTATGAATCACGAGATTCTTAAATGCTTGTGAATTGACTGGATTATTACAAGGAAGAATATTCACATGGGTCTCACTCCACTGTAGAAGACCATGTTAACGAAAAGGTGTAACATGAGAAAAGAGAGATGACCTAAAGTACATTTCAATGCAACTTTTTACCATTTATTTGCTTGCTCTAAAAACAGAAAGTTTATTCCTTAGTACCAAAAGGTTTGTTAAAGTATAATTAAACCTAGGAAACAAAAAACAAAAACAAAGAGAGAGGGAGAGAGAGAGATATGTTAAAAAATGGTCAATAAACAACTGAGCTAAAAGATTATTAAAAGAAAAATCTCTTGGTTTTGTAGAGGTTTTTAATTTTGGAACATCATTATGTTAAATGAGTGTCACTTTCAGCTGCAGTAATTAGGCTGACCGGCCAGCCCAAGGTACATAAATAATGCCACAGTTACAGCCTAGTTTGGATTCCTCAACAGTGTGAGCTGCAAAGATTCAATCAGGGAACACTGTAACAGACGTAAACTACCTGTAGTAGCAAGACCTGTAATAAGCCTTTTAAGCACAAGTTGGAGGATGTAAAAATCTTTGGGAAAATGACAAGCCCCTTGAATCCTCGATACAAGGAATTGGAAGCCTTGGAAAAGACAGGTCATTTACTCTGGATATATAAATTACTTCTTTTTTTGGCTAACAGAGAAGTTCCATTTAAAAGCAACCCAAACTCCTCAAGGTTTGGCACAACCTTGAAGGAAAACACCGAGTAGAAACAGAACCAAAAACAGTTACAAAACAAGGACCATTTTACCAATGTCATGAGCAGCCTCATTCCAGAAATAACTGCACACAGCTTCCGAATGGCCTCAAGGAGATGGCAATTTCATGATTCAATGGTTTAACTTGCTATTGTTATAATTCATTTCTGATGGATGCTCCGGTAGTTATTAAAAAATTATGATTTTCCTTTCCTTGAACATAAAAGTACATCTCAATCTCCTACATCATAGGTCAACATGGAAAATTGATGCTACACCTACACACGGCACTCAATTACTTCTAGCTTAATCATACAACCCCTCCAAATGCTGAAAACCCTCAATATAACGAATTAAAATTTAAGCAGAATTTTATAAACGCACAGCAATTTTGAAGAGCACAAAATTAGTTCTACAACTCGTCAACAACCCCATTTTGGTTCAGCTTTATAGGCCCCTGGACTTGGGACAAGAACACCATAGCTTTGGCTAACCCAACCTACAGGGCTTCTCTGCTTCCTAAGTCCCAAAAACAAAGAATACTGCACAATTATCTGCACAAGACACATTTTGTGCATCTTCAAAATAAAAACAGGTACCCAAGGAAGGAATTATAGCAAGATATTATGGACTTCTAGTATACACGACATAAATAACATAAGAGGTACTGTACGAAAATCCCAAACAATCAAAGTAGAAGGAATAAGTAAATGATAAAATTTCAAATGTATGCAGATAACAGACTTATTCATGACAACAGATTTCAAACTAAAGAGGAAAAAAAAATTATCCAACCTGATCCTATGCAACTATTTTATGAGGTTTTTTTTTTAATTATTTTTTTTTTAATGGGGTTAAGCCCATTAATTTACTCTAGAAAATATTTCCTTCCAAGAAGAGAACCAAATTTCCGTTAATGAGATTGTGACCAGATAAGTGTTTACCTTTTTGATAAAATAAACTTGTAGAAAAATGCCTATGCAACTTCAGTGGCTATGATATTACTAATGTAGATAAGGATATATGGAAATAACTGTGTGGCAAATAAAAATAAAAAGGCAGGAAAAACTCACAAACTAGTCTCTGTTTGGTCGACAAACAAACTCTTGAAACACTTGAACAAAACTATAAAGATTCATCTACTCCCATTGGCCAATAACCTTTTTTCATGGACAAACTTATAGTATTTTTCCTCCCCATAAAGTTGCCTGAAAGGTAAGAGAAAACCACATCAGCTCTCAAAAGGAATAACTAAATAACCACAATGAGCAAGATTAATGAAGTTTTTAGTTTCCGGAAGCTTCAAAATCTAAAAATAATTTTTAGATGATAAAATGAAAGAATTAGATTTCTTAGGATCTTTTGTCTTTTTCCCCATATGGCTTGGGTTTTTTTAAAATATCTCAATTTGTTGTTTTCATTATATTAAGAACATGTTATTTATCTCCAGAATCATAGATATTTAAAAGCATTAAATGTGGGGGAAAACCCTTGCTCCCAACATAGAATATTGATAACATAAATATTTATTCACTCCCATTATTCATACTTTATTTGATGTTTATTGTTAATGGTCTTTTGTGTTGCGTTGCTCCTGTAAAATGCATGTGTCTTACAGCTAAAAGGTTGGTATCTAAAAGACCATCAAAGTCAGGAATTAAAAATTAAGCTGAAATCAAAATAGTGAATAAAACGACCATACCCAACATAAAGTAAGGGTGCTCAATGGGTTTCCTGAATTCCAGTGATTAGCACAAACCTTTAGGATAATTCCAAAGTAAAAAAAAATATGGATCATGGAATAAGCAAGTATAAATAGAAGCACTTTTGGTTGGGTGCCTATCTAATTTGAACTTACGCTAAATCTGCCAAGGATTCTGACTTGATCACGGCCTTCCCTTCTGGGAGTTCAAGGGATGAATAATGCATAATCATCTCCTTCAATGTGTGCTTTGTGCTTTTAATGTCATTGTCCCACAAGATGCTCTGAAGTCACAAGTGCAAACAGGTTAGCTCAGCTAAACTTCAACCTAACCTACTAGAGTACAAATCTAGCCTGCTGGTTAATGCTACATCCATAAATATAGAATTAAATTAATAACGAGTGATGCATGCACCAGTTTGACTGACTGAATCCATTGGAATGATAATTGTTGCCAATTTAATGTTGTGCTATTCTGCAATTTTTATTTCATTTCATTCTAATTTATTTAAAGAATTTTATGGGATTTGATTGTTATTTATTCATTAGCTGATTCCCCTTCCTTATTTGATGCAATTTGGTAGCCTATTTAAAGGCCCCAGAAAAAGCATTATGGCATACATGATACATGATTGTGATGCAGCAATGGAAGAATAATTTGCTACTACTATACAAATTCTCCTATTCATGATTTTACTTTATGGGACCAATGTGTGAAGTCCAATTGAAGTAAAATTCAAGATTTTAAGGGTCTAGTTATATGTGTCTTAGGGTAAAACAGTTTTTAATATGGGTGTTTATAAGTATGGTTAATTTTGAATTTAGGGGCAAAACTGTAATTTCCGCAATCCTATGAATTAAGGGTATGTTGGTAGTTGGGTCTAGAATTTTCTATGAGCTTCTAAGAGTTTTTTTTTTTTTTTTTTTTTAGTATTCAGCAAAAAGATGAAGTGGAGGCTAGTAGGGCCATATAACATGTAGGTAGCTTTGGGCAACTTCCTTTGCCAGTCCTTGAACACCCCTGATGGTTGGGCCAGGGACCACATGGAAAGCTATCTGATACAAAATGGCTTTGCCTCAATGAGTAAAGGCCAAAGTAAACTTTCTTGAGGATAGCATTTCTACTTAAATCTATATACATATATATATATATATATATATATACATATATCAAACATCTCTATTCATTTCAAAAAGGAAAACATCATAGACAATTCTAATTCATCATAAGTTTTTAAAACTCATTTAAGATTTTTTTTTTTTTTTTTTAATTTTTTTATGATTCAATTGTTATAACTAGTGGAGAAGGGGTGATTTGGTCCCCGGATCTCCTTATAAAGAAGACCAAGCAATGCCACTAAGCAACAAGGCTCTTGACTTAAACTCATTTAAGAATAACTAGAAATACAATGTTTTGTCAAAATTACCTTCCTAATATATTCTCTTTTGACGTCTTCCTGAGATACTTTGCCTTTGGGAGAGAATATTGAAGCATTCCAAAGAGCTCCTCTTGCAACCATCACTGATGAGGCACCTGAAGAAAACCAGCATAACTTAGAAATTGTATGTATATACTATCATTAAATATAATATTCATTAGCATTGGATCCTAGATATCATGAATACAAGTTTTAAAAAGATAAAGTCAGAAACATCCCTCAGATACATCCATACTCCATATATACATGTAACAACAATTGGCCTGAAAGATTTGGATGACACCAAATGCTCTCTTTATCCCTGTTTTTCCTTCAAAGTGAGATCCCTTTGAATGAGCATGATTCTATCACATTGCAAGAAATGATAGACTTTTTTTTAAAGTAATATATTTTTATTGATGACAAGATGTATAAATAAGACAGCCTAAAGAATTGCAAAAAAATGTAAATTACAATCTAAAATAGAGTTCAATGAAATCTACAACAAAGTATCACTAAGACTCAAAACATGAGACCATTCAAACAATGATCTTCAATCAAATCACCAAGGTTGCCACATCCTCAAATGTACAGTGATTCCTCTCTCCACAGTGTCCACAACAAGCATAAAGGACCTAGATTCCAAACAAAAGAAGAGAGTGCCCAACCAAGATACAAGTACCATATCATGAAATTTAAGTATGTATTTACC
Source organism: Quercus ilex subsp. ballota (assembly GCA_032727855.1). Classification (NCBI taxonomy): domain Eukaryota; kingdom Viridiplantae; phylum Streptophyta; class Magnoliopsida; order Fagales; family Fagaceae; genus Quercus; species Quercus ilex. The sequence goes on from CM064913.1 coordinate 39,342,113, forward strand.
ACATACCAGCCGCATTTCTCTAAAGTACTTTCTTGCAGTACTCTGTTTAGAGGCCTACTCTTGCTAGAACTTTTCCATTATGCACGTATCTTCCTTGTGACTGTGACTTTGTACTCTTCATTGATACAGTCCACAAATATCTCATGATCACAGAATAAGCAGACTTCACAAAAGCCTACACACCAAATAAACCATAATTTACCCCCGCCAATGCTTTAAGGTATTGAACTTCTTATATGGTATGCATTTGGATAGGCTTATTTCATACTGTAACTACCTAATTGTCACTATTTGTTTATTGTGTAAAAGTACAGTTGTACCTTGAAAAAGGTGATGTTTTAAAAAGCTACAAATTACCTTTTGGTATGAAAATAGCTAAATAAGTTCATCCAATGAATGCATGGACAGATCCTCTCTCTCTCTCTCTCTCTCTCTCTCTCTCTCACAGAATCAATAGCAGAAGAATCATCCCCAAAATGAATTTGCACAGCTGAGAAAAAATTCTAGGATTGTTGGCTAAAGCAATACTGGTTCCAACTATAGAAGAAACAGAAACCTTTAATAATCTTCAATTTGGCTGACAAATCATGATCCAACATGGATAACGACACGAGTTTTTAAAAACTCTAACCAATTAGGCCATTGGAAATGTGAGGCATGTATGATAGGAGAAAAGAAAGATAGAAAGGGCTGTGCAAGTAAGACAAAAACATCAAACAAGGATAACAGCAGCATCTCTACTCCATGCATAATGGATCAAATTAAAGGGCTCACTGTGCAGTAAATAATTTTCGAGGAACATCATTTACAATCAATTAAGAAACTCTTAATGACCTGTAGCATCTTTGATGCATTGAAAATCATCATACTCAAAGATGTCACCATTTGCTATAACTGGAATGGATAAGGTTGCTACAACATCAGCAATCTCACTCCACTTAGCTGGATCCCTGAGCCTATCTGCTACTCTTCTGCAAATATATTGAACAGGAACACATGAATCCATTAATTAAATAAAAGAAAAACATTGATGTTTAACTATAGGTCCCAAACTCATGAAAGAATACTGGTAAAATATGAATATAAACATAGTGATGCCTTCAACACATTCAAATTGATTTCTATCAGTTCTTTAGCTTGTAAACTTGCAAAGTTGCAATGCAAATTAAGTACTCATGTTACTTATACTCTAAACACTAAAATACTAGTTTGTTATCCATATCAACACTTCTTCTTCTTTTTAAATATTATCCCTTTTAACACTGTAGTTACAATCTTACAGTTTAATTTTGTTCTTTTTGTTTCTCTTCATGTCTCTTTAGCATCATTCATTAACACCCTCATGTTTCATAAAGACACTTCTTTTACAATTGCTAACACCACTTTTCCTCAACCACTCATGATTGAAGTCTTTAACTATCAAAAGCAGTTTAGAACGCTCAGGAAGTCTTCTGCCAAACAATTCCATGGTTGAAAGTTCTGCTTCCTCACCTACTATTGCATCCAACTAACACCTGTCAAAACACTTACTATTACTGCCATTCACACAAATTTCTTACTTTACAAGACTTTTCTCATAGCATTATTAGTTTCCACAACTGCTCTTGGTTCACCTCAATTTCGTGATTCTCTAATTCTCGCACTTTTAAGCCCTCAGTTAAAACCCATTTCCAATCTAGTGGGACCTAATTCATGACTGGAACATATTCCCTGTACTGTACTTCAATTTCAGCACCTATAAAAGAATGCTTAGACGGTTCTGTTCTTTTCCTCCTCTTCTTTTTATAAGTAATAATAATTTTATCACTGTTTCCTTCTTATTTAGTGTCCATTTGGCAAAGATTATTTTTACCAACTTATGTTACTATTCAGCTTATTTTTGCTACTATTTATGAATCCCACTACACTTTTTGGTACTATTTATAGGTCCCACTGTACTATTTCAGCTAAATTTTACCTTTATTTTTGCTACTATTTATGAATCCCACTACACTTTTTGGTACTATTTATAGGTCCTACTGTACTATTTCAGCTAAATTTTACCTTTATCTACAGTACTTTCAGCCAAAAAATTTCAGTTTCAGCAAAATAAGCAGATCCCAAACAGACCCTTAGACTATAGAAATTTTATTTTTGTTCTAACTTTTGCTATTAAGGAGGTAGTACTATTTTATATCCTATGGGATTGGAGAGATGCAAAATTTATTTATTTGAATCGGAAATAGACTGCAACTGTAACAGTAAATCGAGCTAATTTCAAATCTCATAATACCAAAGAGCTAACAGAAAGCTTAACCAAACCACCTATTAAAAAAACAAAACAGAATGATTAACCAAACTAATCTTGGACAATGTACTTATTCAAAAAAAAAAAAAAAAACAAAAACAATCTTGGACAATGTGTTTATTTCCATAAAGGAGAAAGAAGGGAAGAAACAGAAAGGGACTACCCTTCCATCCATGTGTTTGGCTGTAAGGGATAAGAAGAAAGAAAGAAAACTAACTAGTTGACCCCACTGGAAAAATCAAAAATCAAAAACCAAAAAAATAAAATGAACCACAAAAAAATCTCTCTAAGTTTCATTTCTTTCCATTTTCCAGAAAGGAAGCAAAAGTGGCGGAGCCAAGATAAAGTGCAATGATCAACTTTTCTCCTAAGTTGCACGGACACGGACACGGACACGGGGATACGGCAATTTTTAAAAAATAAGGACGCGACACGGCGGGGACACGGCGGTTACCGGCGGTTAAATAATTAATTAAATTTTATATTTAGGCATATTTTTTAATATTTTTAGACATAAAATACGTTTATGTCTAGAATTTAAATTATATAAAAACTACAAATAAGTAAACAACACCCAAAATAGTACAATAATACACATAATGTTTAGAGTACAAACCATAAAAGGATAACAAGTTCAACATCAAACTAAAAACACAAAATGATACAAAGTTCAACGTCAAACTATAATATTTAATTTTAATAAATAAATAAATCTACACACAAAAAAACAAATTTATAACATATAAGTTATAACTTATACGGAAAAAAAAGAAGACACAGGGCACCCACGGGCCACGGCCACAGCAGCAGTGGAAAAAAAAAAAAAAAAACACACAAATGACAAAACACAAAACGCATTATAAAGTTTATAACTTATATAAGTAATGGGCCAACAGAACACCCCCCATTCAGTGCATTCACCAGAAAGTGAAAAAAAAAAAAAAAAAAAAACAGAGAGAGAGAGAGAGAGAGCTCGGACCTGTTGTCCACGCCGAGAGAGAGAGAGAGATCGGAAGGGACAGAGGACAGGCGGCACAGCATCGACGTCGACATCGGAGCTCGCCGATCGGGCCGATTTAACTCCGGCGAAGTACAGAGGGAGTGAGTGGTGAGTCTAAACTTGAAGAACTTTTTGAGATGTGTTTCAAATTTCAGTCAGAATGAGTCTAAATTGGTTTTATTGGGTTAGGGTTATCACAAAATCAACGGTGATGCTAAGTCCACCTGTCAAAATCTGTGTTTTTTTTTTTTTTTCACTGCTGGCGTGTCGGCCGCGTCGGCGCTGTGTCGGAGAAACGGAAAAAAAAAAAAAAAAAGGGACACCGCCGGACACCGGAATCTGGCGCGTCGTGGCCGTTCCGGTGTCCGACACGTGTCGGACACGGACACGACGCCAAAAATGGCGTGTCCGTGCAACCTAGCAGTTTTTTCCCCTCCCCTCCACTCCCCTTCAACTGAAAAGAAACTCTTCCACCTTTTTTCCCTCACAATTTTAACCAAAAATACTTGAAGGAATAAAGATTGAAAAAGTACAGGAAGTATAACAATGCATTTCAGAAGCTGATATTATGAAGGAAAAAAAAACCTTCATGAAGGACCGGGGGAGGGGGGGGGGGTGGGGGTGGAGACAAACAACTGTTATAATGAAAGCTATAGAGGCTGGGAAAAACAGGTTAAATAAAAAATTACCTCCCATGGACGGCAAGAGCAGAAACACCAGTTTTCTCAATTCACCTTGCTAGTTCTACCGTATCCTGAGATGATTTTAAAAGCCGAATCTTACATGTTACTGGGGTGTCCAAGTTCCTCTTTAATGTTGTCAAAATCTGGTTTTGAAAGGAGCAAGGTGAGGAGTCAAGTACAAAAGGCAAAAGTTCTTCATTGAGAGTTAGGGAAAAGGAAAAAAAAAAAAAAAACATTTGAGAGGATAAGCATTGCATACATCATGAATTAGCTCTGGTTTAGTCAATAGTGCAGCACCCATACCCCCACTAATGGAAAATGACTTAGGGCAAGCCATATTGATGTCTATAGCTGCTACATCTTTACACCTAAAAGAATGAATACTGTGTCAGTAATTTAATCATTGCATCAAATAAGGGAGAAACCATTTTTATTTCCAAGGCAATCCATACTTAAGTTTCAGACAAACCGTATTTTCCAAGCCTGTAAAAGTAGATAACCAACTAAAAGTAGACAGAGCTGCATTGTAAAACATATAGCACCTAATGCAACAAAATGTTACATAGCAGACATGTAAATCAAACTAAAAAACTTATACTTTATATACAAAATTATAGAAACAAATCTTAAATTTAGAGTCATTACTCTTTTTAAATCATCCTAATCTCATAATACAGAAGAAAATGAAAGCCGCAATTAACTTACACCATTTGCGCAGCAGTGAGAGCTCTCACTGCATCAGAAGTGCCAATCTGAAATACCACCCGGTTTCTTTCTTCGTTACAGGTTCTGAAAACAACATTTTCTGTCCCCTTCTCAATAAAATCAGTGGACCCAATGGTTCTGAGCAATATTGAAAAAAGATATATGAGTTTCTTGAAGTTGTGGAAGGCTCTCTCTCCCTCTCTCTCTGATATTCTGCCACTGTTCACATGCATTAATTTTTTTGAAAGATAAACATAATTTAATTGAAAAGAGACTACTTCGTGAAAAAAGACATGAAGCAACCTAAAGAATTACAGACGGGAAAATATCTACATATGAATAGAGTCTATGTTCATGGATACTGTTCACATGTATTAATCGTTCACGGGTGCTGCGCACATGCAATGTTTAAGATTGTGGATCCAAAACCAAATCTTCCTCTTCCCTACAAAACTCTATTCATTCTTGAACTCTAAGCCTTCTTTTTAAAAGTTCTGAAATCTAGCTTCACTCTAATAAATTATTCTCTTACCTATCCCCCAAAAAATAAAGTTCTTTTTTTTATATAAGTAATAAGATATATTGATATAAAAAAGGAACACCCTAGTACACAGGGAGTGAACAAGGGAAAAGAAATCAAATACAAAAATTGCAAGAGTCTAGGAAATCAATAAAAGAAGGGAATGATTGTTGTTGCAAAGCAAACAACCAATCCCTTAAAGTTCTAAAAAAGAGTAGCTTGAGGTCCGGAATAGAACTCTCAATATCTTCAAAATATCTACTATTTCTCTCCCTCCAAAGACACCATATTAAGCAATGAGGAATGATGGACCAAATGTAACCATTTCAATGACGACCAAAGCTGCCTTGCCAACACCCTAACAGCCCCAAAACAGTGTGCGGCATAACCCAAGTTACTCCAAATAGACCCAAAACCATAGACCATAGATCCATAGCAAAAGGACAATGAAGGAATAGATGGTCAACCGATTCACCATTTCTCTTATACATGTAGCACCAATCCAAAATCCACACCTTCCTTTTTCGTAAATTATCAATCATCAAGCATTTCTCCAAGGCAACAATCCAAATAAAGAAAGCTACTCTAGAGGGAATCTTCTGCTTCCAAATACTTTTCCAAGGAAAACCAAAGAAAGTGTTGCCAACTAAAATTCTATAATAGTCTTTAACCATGAAGCCCTTATCTTTGCTAGGTATCCAACACATTTTATCCTCACCTAGCCCCCTTAAAGGAGAACCATATATGGTTTCCATGAAGTCTGACATAGCCTCTAGATCCCGATCATGCACCCCCCTAAAGAATCTCACATTCCAAAAGAGGACACCATTGGTGGACTTCATAAGCTCAGCCACACTGGCATCCTTATTCCTGCAACATCTAGACAAGTCATGATATCTAACAGCAAGAGAAGTCTCTCCACACCACCAGTCTTGCCAAAACTTCACTCTAGATCCGTCACCAATATCATACAAAATATGGCGCGAGAAAGAAGACCATCCTTGACTGATATTTTTCCATAAACCAACACCATAAGGATCAATCACAAACCTGGTACACCAGCCCACCCACACACATCCATACTTCATCTCTATCACTTGTCTCCAAAGGGCATCTTCCTCAATCCCAAATCTCCAAAGCCACTTCTCAAGTAAAGCTTCATTGAAAAGTCTTATCTTCCTTATCCCTAACCCACTTAAAGAAATAGGAGCACAAACAGTAGCCCATTTAACCAAATAAATTTTAGGATCATCTCCAAAACTGCCCCATAAGAAATTCCGCTAGAGCCTCTCAATTCGGTTAGCCACACTAGCAGGTATAGGAAATAAAGATAAAAAATAAGTGGGTAAATTAGAAAGGGTGCTTTTGATTAGGGTGACTCTACCTCCCCTGGATAAATATAAGATCTTCCAACCCGCCAATCTCCTCTCCATTTTCTCCAGAATTGGATTCCATATAGTCTTATCCTTAAATTTAGCACCCAAAGGAAGACCCAGATATTTCATTGGAAGAGAACCCTGCTTGCAGCCAAGAACGACCAGGAAAAGGTCAAAATTATGGACTACCCCAACCGGAACCAATTCAGACTTGCCCAGGTTAATCTTTAGACCCGACACCGCCTCAAACCAAATAAGAATCATTCGAAGAATCAAAATCTGATCTAAATCAGCCTCACAAAAAATTAGCATGTCATCCGCAAAAATGAGATGAGACACCACCATGGATCTTCCTCCAAGTTCCCCACACTAAATCCTGACATGCGTCCTTCATGAACTGCTTTATCCAACATCCTTCCAAAAACATCCATCACCAAAACAAATAACAATGGAGACAACGGATCACCTTGCCTCAAACCTCTGGTGTTACCAAAGAAACCACAAGGAGAGCCATTAATTAAGATGGAGAAACGGACTGTAGATAAACAAAAGAAGATCCATTGTCTCCATTTGGCAGAGAACCCACTTCTTTCTAACATCTGCATCAGAAAACTCCAATTTACATGGTCAAAAGCCTTCTCCACATCCAGCTTACAAATCAACCCGAGACTTCAATCTACTGTCAAGATATTCATTAGCAATAAGAACAGGGTCAAGGATCTGTCTGTCCCCAGATCCACAAACCCTCCTAAACCTCTACCAACCACAAGCACACATAGACAAATTTTTCAATTTGTCCAGCATCAGAATGTATTTGGAATAGCAAAGTACCAAATAGAGTAGTATTTTTTGAGTGGACTAGTGTTTGGTAAAATGATTATAAACTTTTTTTGATAGGTAATCAAAGAACTATTATTAATGAGTAAAAAGGAATAGTACAAGTTGTTCATGATGATGAACAAGAAGAAAAAGATGAAACAAACAGCAAAACAAAAAAGAGGATAATCAAGAAGTTAATCTAAGAGAAAACATAAACTCAGAGAGAGAAGAAGAATCAGTAAAACCCCAACAACGAGACCACTCAAAAAAACTATGCTGACATAAAACCTTTAACTCATCCAACATCTTCTCATTGTCCTCAAAAGAGCGACGATTTCGTTCCAACCAAACAATCCACATTAAGCACCCTAGAATCAAATTCCAAATGTTCGAATTATGCTTCCCAAGCCACTGACGCCAACAAGATAACAATCCCGCCACCGATCCTGGCATAACACAATGAATACCAAAAGCCTGAAGCATAAAAGTTCATAAGGTATGTGTAACTGGACAATGAAGAAGAAGGTGGTCCACCGATTCCCCATCACAACAACACATACAACACCGATTTGCCAAAGGCGGCCCCTAAGCATGAGATTATCCAAAGTGAGAATCTGATCATGAGCGGCTATCCACAAAAAGAAAGCCACTCGCTTAGGAATATTTGGTTCCCAAACACACTTCCAAGAAAACAAAAAATTCGGAGTACCCTAAATTGCTTGGTAGTAAGACCGGGTGTCAAACTTACCATCACCTTTGAGCCGCCAACAAAGAGTATCTCTCCTATCACCTCGAGGAATACGAGTTTGGATAAACTAAAGTAGAGAATAAGATGCAGCTAGCTCCCAATCTTCAAAAGCTCTATAAAACCTTAAATCCCACACTCTAACAATACCCCCTTCCAGAATCCACAAAACCTCACAGATACAAGCATCCTTGGTAGCTGAACACACATAAAGCTCAGGATAGAGATCTTTTAGGGTATTATCACCAATCCACCTATCATGCCAGAAGCGGATACAAGTGCCTTCACCCACTACAAAAGACAGATGCTTAGAAAAACTCTCCCACCCTTCATGAATGCTTCTCCAAAGGAGACATCCATGAGTCCTCCTACAAACTTTCGTACTCCACCCCCCTTGACCCTCACCATATTTTGTGGAGATAACTCTCCGCCAAAGGTGGGTAACTTCATGACCATATCTCCACTGTCATTTCCCTAATAAAGCTTGATTAAACAACGCCACAATTCTTATCCCTAAACCACCCAATTCAACGGGTAAACACACCTTTTCCCAAGCCACCAAAGGATATTTGAAACTCCCATAAGAAGAAACGCAAAGAAAATTCCTCTGAATACTTTCCAATCTAGCAGCCACAGCTCTAGGAATAGTAAAAAGAGATCAAAAGTACATTGGAAGACTTGAGAGAGTACCCTTTAGTAATGTGAGCCTACCACCCTTAGACAAATAGAGACGCTTCCACCCTGATAGTTTCTTCTCCATCTTCTGCAAAATAGGATTCCAAATCGAAGCTATCTTAAAAGAAGTTCCCAACGGCATCCCCAAATATTTCATAGGCAAACTTCCCACTCTACATTGAAGAATATTAGCCAGTGCATCTAGATTATTCACCTCCCCCACAGGGACAATCTCACTTTTCCCAATATTGACCTTCAAACCTGTAAAAGCCTGAAAACAAGACAACGCCAACCTTATGGACAGCATCTGTTCCCTAGAGGCATCACAAAATAAGATAGTGTTATCAGCAAACAACAAATGGGAAATATGCACACCAACAGAATTCACTGCTCCCACATGAAAACCCCGAATAAGATTACTCTCCTCTGTCCTCTTCAAAAGTCTACTTAAAACCTCCATTATCAAGATAAACAAAAGCGGGGATAATGGGTCTCCTTGTCTCAACTCATGAGAGCTTCTGAAAAAACCTTCAGGTGATCCATTTACCAGGACTGAAAAACAGACAGAAGTAACACAAGCCTTAATCCACCCCCTCCATTTCAACCCAAAACCCATCCAGCCCAACAAATAAAACAAGGCCTCCCAGTTCACATGGTTGTATGCTTTTTCAATATCAAGGTTGCAAGCCACACCCAATAACTGGCTCTTCAGCCTACTATCTAGGCATTCATTTGCAATGAGCACTGAATCCAGAATCTGCCTTCCACCAACAAACGAATTTTGAGTCTCAAAAATGAGATTATCCAAAACTGCCCTCAACCTGTTAGCCAACACCTTGGATAGCAGCTTGTACACACTACCCACCAAACTAATATGGCGAAAGTCCTTACTGTTAATGGCATTACACTTCTTACTAATTAAAGTGAGAAACGAAGCTTTCATAGACCGTTCAAACACAGAATGCCGATGAAAATAATCAAAAAAATCCATGACATCCTTTTCCACAACACTCCAACATTTGTGAAAGAAAGCCATGGTGAAACCATTAGGACTAGGGGCTTTATCACCCTCCACCTCCCTTAAGAACTAGATGACTTCCTCCTTCGTGAACTCCTCTAAGGACAACCTCTCATCCTCTTCAGTACATGCAAAATCTAACCCATCCATAGTAGGGCGCCCTAACTCAGTTTCCTCATACAACCCCTGATAGAAGAGAACTAACTGAGAGCGCACATTAGACTCATCCTCATAAAGAACACCATCCACCTCAATCCTCTTAATTTGATTAGCATTTCTATGTGAGTTTGCTAATCTATGAAAGAAGCGAGTATTATTATCTCCCTCCTTCACATACAAAGCCCAAGGTTTTTATAACTATTTATTTGATTTTATGACCCATTACAAAGCTCTTTAATCAGAACTTCCCTTTGATTAATAAAATTCCCTATTACTTACTAAAAAAATTTATATTTTCCTTTCTATTAGTAAGCACTCAAGCAAGTTTTACTTCTGATCTTTTCAGTTTCCACATAAGATTAATTTAAGCCATTAGAAACAAGCAAATTATGATTCCATTATAATTAAAATTTTGATTTTAATATAAAAAATTAAGAGCCTTGTAACTTAACTTTTACTTCTCAAAAAAAAAAAAAAAAGATTTTAATTATCACAAGAATTTCCTAGAACAAAAGCAATTAAAAATTTGATCAATGAATAGCTAAATTTGAAATCGAAACCATGAATTCTATGAATTGTAAGAAGAATAGCGTTACCATGGACTCTTCGCTCGCATTTGACAAACTTATGGTCAATAATCTCTTCCCCGTATGTGATATCTGCGCCATAATGAGCAGCTAGTAACCTTAACGGTAGCGTTCCGTAACGAAAAACACTCCTCCTAATTAAATAAATTTCAAAAAATAAAATTGAACACAAAAAGAGCTCTCTCTCACTTTGAGTTTTCTCGGTAACCAAACAAAGAAAAAGAGTTTAAAGAGTTAGAGAACTTACAACGCGAACCATTGCAGCGAGGACGAGTTTGTTGTCGTAGTCCATCTTCGTCGGGCTCGGCTCGGCCGCCGCCGGCTGAGATCGGAGAACCGGGCTTGACCTTGACCGCCTTCAACTTTCAATTTTCAACGTTCCTCAACAAAGTAAAGCGTGAAATTAATTTGCAAATTCATATATCAAAGATTTTTAAGGGAAATCATGGGCTGGACTTGCTTTGGGTTATTGTGTCGACTATGAAATAAATACTTCCGGCCCAGTTCGTGACTTTTTAATCAAAGGGTATAGAATGGGCCCAGTTCTGACCAAAAAAAGCCTAAATCATGTATTATGGTGTTTGAACCGTCTTTAGTGTGTGTGTCAACGTGGTTTAATATGTTTAACTCTATGAATGATTTTGGCCTTGTGGGTTCACATTAACTCAACTAACAAAATCTTTTACCTACTCAATAGTTTGCAAGTGATAACAAGAGTTTCTCTTCTAAAAACCTGTTAGGGTCTTGGTCTTTTGATAAAGAACAATTATCAAGAATAAATGTCATAGCCTCATAGGTTAAAAATATATCTAAAAAAAAACGCTTTTTGAGAGAGTTTCAACCTATGGTGTCCACTCCTGATGATAACTGTACGTGCCCAATATCCCACACTAAACTGGACCTGGTATTACAATTTACTTATTCAATGGGTTTTAGGTATCCTACAATGGGTAGCTCCTGGACGGGTTCAATGAAAGGCTTTATGTAGAAGCTAATTTCTCTTTTTCTCTCTTTCAAAGCTCTCTCTTGTGTGCTCGGTTATTCGCTCAATCTTACCTCTCAATTGTCTAACCCCCTTTTCATCGTTTCTTCTAATATTTATAGCTTGAGGATAATGGTAGAGTCATGATTGCTCTCTAGTTCCACTCGAGTGGGTGGCGCCCAATTTAATTATTCCTGACAATGAATATGCTCCGTGGAAAAAAGAGTTACTTCATTAGGACTAGTACTGGCCACCGAAAGCTCTCGGTTTCCCAAGGCACTCCCGGTTTGCCAAGGTGTAGTTTTGCATTATTGGTGTCATGCACCAAACTCCCAAATAATGGGCTGATGCCTTCAGGCCACTTAATGGTTATCCATGAGAGATGGTGGGCCCATAGCCGGGCATTGTTCATAGGCCCATTCAAGTTTAGGCCCAAGGGAAATGGGCCCCTTGCCGTATACCGTACAATAGCCCCCCCTTGATTCTTTCCCGATGCCTAGGAACGAATCAAGGACCTACATCACCCCATGAACTGTTCCTCGAGGATGCGAACTGTCAGTCATTAACTGAAGATGGGACAACAATTAATTTTTTGGAAAAACGTTATGACAACTTGTCACACCTGGCAATAATTATGACCTGACAGTTCGTGAACCAGTGTGGAGGTTACAAAAAGTAATTCGAAAAGGTTTTTCCACCCCAATCTTCATTAATTGTTTCTTCCCTATAAATTATAACCCTCCTTCAGTCAGACCAGTTTTTCATTTCTTCATCTTTCCAAGTTCTTCACTGCCGAGCATATATTCTTTCACTGAGCATAGATTCTCCCACCGAGAGAACATTTCCTAGAGCCCACAGTAAGCTCCCTTGCTCACTCCTTGCCTTTGTTTAGTTACCTTTTCTTTTTTATGAGCATTAAAAATGGGTTTTTCTCACCTTCTTCAAACTGAGGCTGCCTTAGCTAATTTTTAGGGCTAGGTTTGCCATCACCCTAGATGTAAATATAGCATATTGTCATGAAGATAGTATCGCTCTTGAGCGGCGTCCTCAAGTGGTGTTCTTTCCTTTAATGTCTATTTTAAAGGGTGGAATTAGGTTTCCCATAGATCCTTTAATACTTAGGACACTTAGATTTTATGGATTGTGTCCTAATCAACTTCCACCTAATTTCTACCAAGTAGTAAGCTGCATTAGCCGGCTAAACCACTTATACAGGCTGCATCTAGACCAGCATGATATAAATTACATGTATAGTTTATGCGGTAAGGAGAGCTCGGGATATTATCTAAAATTTAAAGATAAACAAGTGCAACTAATATCATGCCTCCCCAACTCAAATAGAAACTCAGCTGAAGAGTTTGTTCGGGTGAGTAGTAATTGGCACACCAGTGAGCTCACTTGCCGGACTTCACCCCGAGATATTGGTTGGTACCATTCATATTAGACTTATTTTTATCGTGTATTACTTTACAACTCATTTGTAATCACCTTGTCATTTGTTTATATACTTATAATTTTTATTCACGGTGATGCAGACGGTAAAAATTTCAAGCCAGACGTCAACGCCGTACACGTGCATGACCTGAACTTTTTGCTTAGGTTAGAAATCTTCGTACACTACGACAACCAATTGCGGGCTTCCCATCTCATCCTCGGGTGCACTCCTGTATATACGAGTTATCAGGACTCCGGCCAAGTCCTGATTGTTGGCAATCCCCTGTTGTCCTACATTGACGTCCGACATCGAGGGTTTTTACCACCAAGTCTAACAGTAGGTGAAGCTCATAACCTTGGTCCCCGGTTAATCAGAGTGGGCTCCCTGGTTCCAATGAGAGACGGATCTACTAACACTGTCTTTCACGGCCGCGCCAAGCATATACCAGTTAAGCAGCCCATTGAAGGAGCTTAGGTTGCTGAGCAAGTGGAAGTTGAATCAGTTGACTCCTCAGGGGCCAAGGTCGAAGATTTGAGTGAAGCAATGGCAGTACACCGCAACATGACTGCTGATCAATTCCTGCCCAGCAGGCGGCCAACTGTGCAACAACAAGTTCCTACCCCTCCTGCTCACCAAAATCAAAAGAGACCTCGAAACGCTGATCAGCCCCTGAGAGGCCCAAAGGTGTGCCCCCCAGAATTCCTCCCACACCTACTACTACTACCATGACTATTCAAAAGCCTGTCACAAGCACCCGTCCACCCGTGCAGGTGGGGTCCAATGTGGCTTCCTCTTCAGCCCCGTCGACTGCTGGATGGCAAAGCGTTTTTATGCTTGGGGACGAACCTCTTCCCGTGACATCCAGCATAAGGAATTGGTCGGCTGGAGAGGGCGGTAGGGTTACTTGGAATCTCGAGCAAGCTTTACAACTGCCGAATGATGTGTGCTATTTCGCAAGCAGCAGTGACGAGGTGGTAGCAGTTAAACTTCAATGGCATACCATTGAGGTAAGATTTAACCTTTACCTGTTAAATCGTTGCTTTAGCATTTCTTCTTGCTATTTTTTTTTTGTTTTTTTTTTATTCTTATATCTTTGATGTCTTGTTAGGCTGCATAGCTGGCATACATGATGGAAGACCAGTAAAGAGGGGCCGCGAAGGAGGCTAACAAGGAAAGAGCTCTAAAGGAGGTTGTCGAGGACATGGTCAGGAAGAAGAACATAGTCATGGAAAAAGCAGAGGAGAGGGCGAAGGTAGTTGGGGAAGCCAGAACACTAGCCGAGCAAAAGGTGGCGGAGATGGCGACCAAACTAGAAGAGGTTGAGCTCAGATTAGCCGGGGCTGAGAGTATAAATTCGACCCGAGACAAAGGGATCACCGATTTGAAGGTCGCGCTGGAGGAGAGCAAAAACAAATGGTACAATGCAAGCTTTGTAGATGCCGAGAACTCGACCGAGCCAATCATGTTCCAGTTTCAGCGATATGGGTTCGGTGAAGGATGGATGGCAATAGTGATGGCCATGGGAGTGCCCGATGACTCACCCTTCAGAAATCCTGACCAAATCCCATACCCAGAACCCCTTCCTCTAGTGCAAAACCCTACCGATGTTTAAGAAGAAGATACCCCAAGCACAAGCAAGAGATTGATTCTCATGTTGAATTGATTGACCTTGAGATCACCAGTAACCAAATTGCCGTGCAAAATTTAGCTCAGCCTTAGCTCCCAGATCCTAATGTTCATTTGACCACTGACGTTCCCCCAACTCAGCCGAACCAGCCGTGAGACCCCGTTATTTGAAAGGAGAAGACAATTCATTTATTTTCGTCACTATTTCCCTTTACTTGCTTTAATTTGCTGATGGTCACCAGGATGTGGTGACAGGACAAATTTATCTCGGTTTAGAGAACTAATACTTTTTGTTAAATACTTAACATGATTATGGCTTGTTGAATTTGGATTATTTTAAATTACCTCGTTTTCCATATTCTGTTTACATGGCCTTGCAATGGTCGACATTTTATACCTTATGAATTTTGTTCAATTATATTTCTATATTAAGAAATGGGGTAAGGTTTCCACCTATTCAATGACCGTGGCCGACCTAAATCCAGGTTTTAATCCTTAGGAAATTTTGACTATAGGACTTCTACCTGATCGGTAACCGAATCATGTCGAGCCACGGTTTCTACTTTTAGAAATTTTACTGCAAGATGTCAGTCTGGTCGGCGATTGGGATCGAACTGATCTTCAGGTTTTTACCCTTAGTTAAGTATAAAGTTTCCACTTGTTCAGTGACCCGGATCGAACCGAGCCTAGGTTTTTGTCCTAAGATAATTTTAAGTATAAGGTTTCCACCTGGTCGGTGACTGGGGTCGAACTGAGCCTAGGGTTTTGTCCTTAAAGAATTTCAAATATAAGGATTCCGCCTAGTCGGTAACCGGGATCGAATTGAGCCTAGGTTTCTGTCCTTGGAGAATTTTAAATATAAGGTTTTCGCTTGGTCGGTGACCAAGATTGAACCAAGCCTACATTTCTGCCTTTAGAGAATTTTAAATATAAGTAGTTTCAAGCAGCAACTTTTAAACCTTACGTACATATACATCATCATTCACATGGCAGTTCATACATGATCCAAGTCATCACGCTTTACACAGTTAATGATAAAACTTTCTCAGATTCTGAACGTTGCACGGCCGAGGAAGCGGTCTTTCCTCCATGTCCTGAAGAGAGTACGCTCCTGCTCCAGCAATAACAGTGACTCTGTACAGTCCTTCCCAATTCGAAGCTAGCTTTTCAGCGTTGATGTCCTGTGCACTCCCCACTGCTTTTCCTTACACAAGATCACTGGCACCAAACTCCCTTATCTTCACATCAACGTTGTACGGTTGGGTAAGCTTCTGCTGATAATCGGCCAAACGGATAGTGGCTGCTTCTCGGCACTCCAATGAATCCAATTGCTTCAACATTAGTTCTTCATTCTTGGCCAAGGAAAATTTCGAAACCTATGCGCTACACAAACTTACTTCTGCCGGTATAATGGCCTCTGCCCCGTACGTTAAGGAGTAAAGGGTCTCACATATTGATTTTCTTAGGGTTGTTCAGTACGCCCATAGAACGTTCAGCAACTCCTTGGTCCACCTTCCCTTGGTCCCTTCCAGTCTTTTCTTCAAGCCATTAACAATTACTTTATTCGTCGCTTCAGCTTGACCGTTGCTCTGGGGGTATGCCAGGATTGAATATTTATTCTTGATGCCGAGGTTATTGTAGTACTTGCGGAAAGTTTTGCTATCGAACTGCAAACCATTGTTTGACACGAATAAATCCGGCACTATAAACCTGGTCACTATGTTTTTCCACACGAACTTCTTGACGTCCATGTCTTGAATATTGGCTAGTGTCTCGGCCTCAACCCATTTAGTGAAATAATTGAAAAACACCGGGACAAACCTTTAATTTCTTGTAGCTCGACGAAATGGGCTAATTATGTCTAGCCCCCACTATGCGAACGGCCAAGGATTGCTAATCGGGTTCAAGCTTCCTGCAAGCTAATGTATCAATGGGGCATGCTTTTGACACTGCTTGCACCTTCGAACATAGTCGACAGCGTCCCTCGGCATTTGGGGCCACCAAAACCCTTAAGTCATTGCTCGGTGAGCCAATGGCCGTCCTCTAACATAATTGCCACAGACTCCTTCATAAAGCTCGGTCAAGAGCTCATCAACTTTATTGGGATGGAGGCACAACAGGTAAGGTCCCCTAAAATATCTTTGGTATAACCTGTGATCTTCAGACAACCAGAACCAAGCAAAAACTCTATGCACCTTCTCGGCTTCTTTCCCTTCACTCAGTAGACGATTTTCAACTAGAAATTCAATCATCAGGTCCATCCAACATGGTTCGGATGCCGAAATGGTTGAAACATTCACTTTTACGTCTATATTGGGCTCCCTCACTACTTCCACTTTGATCAACAGGCACTTCCACGGTTAGCGATAATGCCAAAGTTGCTAAGGAATCTACATGTCTATTCTGTCCTTGGGAAATTTGAACTAGTCTCGCCTTCTGAAATTGACTCATTGTTTGCTTTACTAACTTTAAATAACTGATCATCTGAGCATCTTTGGCCTCAAAGCTACCCTCAACATGACTGACCACCAGCTGAGAATCTAAATATATTTCTAGATTAGTCACTCCAAGATCAAGTGTTGCTCTTAATCCAGCGAGTACGGCTTCATTGTTCGACGCCTTAAAGACCAACCTAAATGAATGTTCCAACCTTATTCCCTTCGATGTCACTAAAACAACTCCAGCCCCCGCTCCCATCCATTGCACTGAATGAATCGTCCACAGATATCTTCCACGGCAGGGCTTCCACATGGCACACAATCTCTGACTCCTTTCGTGGGGTAAACTCTGCAACAAAGTCAACAAGAACTTGACCTTTAACCGAACTTCTGGGCCTATACCGTATATTAAATGAACCAAGTCTAGTTCCCCACTTGGCTATCTGGCTCGTGAAGTCAGATCTCTTAAGTAAGGACTGCAGTGTATACTCGGTCAGCACATACACCGTATGGGCTTGAAAGTAGTAGGGCAACTTTCTAGTTGCGTGTACCAACGCCAATGCCAACTTTTCTAAGGGTAGATACCTCGTCTCCGCATCGACCAAGGTCTTACTGATATAATATATTGGCTTTTGTACTCCATGATCTATTAACAATACCGCGCTTATTGCGTGCTCAGACACCGACAAATACATAAACAAATCTTCACCTGCCTCTAGGGTAGACAACATCGGTGCACTTACCAGATACTTCTTCATATCCTAAAAAGCCTTCTCACATTCCTTGGTCCATTGAAAGCCTCTCCACTTCTTCAGCAACTGGTAAAATGGACGCACCGATCAGCAGATTTTGAAACAAACTAGTTTAGCACAGCTAACATGCCAGTCAACACTTGCACCTCTTTTGGATTGCTCAGTGGCTTGAGCCGTTCTATGGCACTTATTTGATCGAGATTCACTTCTATTCCTCGACGGGTGATCATGTAGCCGAGGAATTTGCCAGCCCCCACACCAAAAACGCACTTATCAGCATTGAGGCGCAACCTATTCCGCTTAAGTACTTCAAATACATCTACAAGGTCACCGACATTCTCTCGATCTTCCTTACTATTCACCACCATGTCATCAATGTAAACTTCCACCATATGGCCGATCTTCTCTCTAAACATCATGGTCATCATCCTTTGATAAGTGGTCCCTGCATTCTTTAGGCCAAACGACATTACTGTGTAATGGTAGTTAGCTTCAAGGGAGATAAACGATGTTTTCTCCTAATCCTCCGCGGCCAAAGCAATTTGGTGGTAACCTTAAAAAGCATCTAGAAAACTCATCCAAGGGTGTCCATAAGTGGCATCCACCAACTGATCAATCTTCAGTACCGGGAAGGGATCTTTCGGGCATGCTCGGTTGAGATCGGTAAAGTCCACACATACCCTCCATTTACCGTTTTTCTTCTTCACTACCACAGTATTGGCTAGCCATTCCGAGAAAAAGACTTCTTTTATCACTCCGGCTTCTTTTAACTTTTTAACTTCCTACTTAACAGCTTTAATGTGCTCTCTAGCTGATCTCCTCGACTTCTGCTTTTTAGGCGGGTATGATGGGTCCATATTGAGTCAGTGGGTTATAAATTCTGGATCCACCCCAAGCACCTCGTAAGGACTCCATGCAAAAACGTCCAGATTTCGAACTAACAACAACAACAAGTTCATTTGATCCTCATGCTTCATACTTGTTCCTATTTGAAAACTTCTATTCTCATCAGGCAATATACTTATCCTAATTAGATCCTCGGCACTGTCAACCCCCTGTTCCCCTTAGGGCTTCTATAATTTTGCTACAAAGGGACCTCCTCGGCAAACTCCGTTTGTTTTATTTCTCGGTTTACAGCCACCACCAAACACTATCTCGCTACCTGCTGATTTCCTCTCACTATTGCAACACCTTGGTCAATGTGAAACTTTATCTTGACATGTAAGGTAAACTGGACCGCCCCCATCGCATGAATCCATGGCCTGCCGAGAATTGCCATATAAGGGGAAAATGAACTGACCACTATGAAATTTACCATTACCTCTTTTCCCTCCATGTTCACAGAAAGCGAAATCTGCCCTTCAGGGACCACCATCCTACCATCAAATCCCACCAAAGGCGTGTTATACTTGGACAAATCTTCAATCTTCAAACCCAGCCCCTTAAACAGATCAGGGCACATCACTTCAGCCCCACTTCCTTGGTCCATTAATACCTTTTTAACTATAAAACCATTTATCCGAGCGGTAACCACTAGTGCATCATCATGTGGCTGAGTTGTTCCTTCTAAATCATCGTCATTAAATGCAATCAGCTCCCGAGTAGGCTTCATTTTTTTTCCCCATGGTTGATCCTCTCGGTTACTTTTTGGCCAACACCACAGTCAACACGCCTCTTCGTCGAGTTACCAAGGTGCCCATTGAGGCTGCATGAATAACTTCTATCACACCCAACGGGGGTGGGAGTGTGTTCCCCTAAGGTCTAGTGATTTGCCCGGTTTCGCCACTCCTAGGCTCCAGGACGAACTCTTTCAGATGTCTTGACTTCACTAATTGCTCTAAATGGTCCTTCAATATCCTGCATTTCTCGGTAGTGTGCCCCTTGTCCTAGTGATAAGTACAGTACAAATTCTGATTTCTTCTTGACAAGTCACCCCCCATTTTGCTCGACCATCGAAAGTATGGCTCGTGTTTGATTTGTTCTAGGATCTTGTGCACGGGTTCCTTAAACACCACATTGACCTCCCCTTCCCGAGCACTTAGTTCTTGGATTCTCAAATCTCTCTTGGGCCTCAGCTAGAAACCCCCTTGCCGAGGCTCTTTTGAATATTGCAACATTGTTGGTGCCTTCCCTTTACTTTGCTGTCAATCATCTTCTAACCTTTTGTACTCTTCGATACGCCTCATAAGTTGCCTCATGTCCTCGAGGGGTCTCTTCGTCAACGATTCTCGTAACTCCGAGTCCTCTGGTAAACCCAATCTGAAAGTGCTTGCAACGAGTTGCTCATTACCCTATCTGATCTCATTATACAACTCCCAGTACCTATTGGCATAGCTCCAAAGAGTCTCCCCTACCCCCATCTTCATAGAGAGTAACGAGTCTACCAGTTGTGGTACCCGACTACAAGTCATAAACCGAACTCCAAACTTCTAGATCAGCTCTCCAAATTTGTGAATTGATCAATTCCTTAACCCATTAAACCACCTTAAAGTCGTAGGCTCGAGACTAGAGGAGAACACCTTGCACATCATGCGTCATTTTGATTGTACAGAGATATCATTTGAATGTAATGACTTACATGTTCAATAGGGTCTGTCTTCCCATCATAAGAGATAAATGGTGGTCTGCTAAACCTATCCGACATCTGTGCTCGTTGTATCTCATCTGAGAACGGTGATCAAGCTGCTCTACGCAGCGCACGACTCATAGAATCCATCGCAGCATTCTGAGGCCTACGCCACTCAGGGGAAGCCAAGTCTCTGTCGAGGAAATCCCGCGACTTGCCCCTCGATCGATGGGAACCAAACAGGCAAGATGCTTCTCCACGATTGCCCCTCATACTTACTGATTTTTCAAGGAGCACATCACGGTCCCTTCTTCAACGCCTACCTCATACCTCCAACTCCAGGTCCCTTACCATTTTACGCAGGTGCTCTAACTCTTGATCCCTTCTATCATGCTGCTCTTGTTCGGAGACTTTAGACACTGATCAGTATGTCTGCAATGACCCCTCTCCTGAACTAGCGCGTACCTCATCTCATTCACACCTGTGATCTTTGTTCCTCTTATACCTCCTTTCTCGCCAACTTGAACTCCACGATGACCCTCCTAACTTGCTATCAGCATAGCTTGCTAAACGATGGTTGGACATGTCTGGCCAACTGAACCTCGGCAGAACCACAACTGAGTAGAAGATTCCCACAAATGGCGTCAATTGTACGTGCCTAATATCCCACACCAGACTGGACTTGGCATTTGGGCTCACAATTTACTTATTCAATAGGTTTTAGGTATCCAACAATGGGTAGTTCCTGGACGAGTTCAATGAAAGGCTTTATGCAGAAGCTAATTTCTCTTTTTCTCTCTTTCAAAGCTCTTTCTTGTGTGCTCGATTATTTGCTCAATCTTACCTCTCAATTGTCAAACCCCCTTTTCATCTTTTCTTCTAATTTTTATAACTTGAGTATAATGGCAAAGTCATATTTGCTCTCTGGTTCTGCTCATGTGGGTGGGGCCCAATTTAATTATTCTTGACAAGGAATATGCTCCATTGAAAAAATGAGTTAGTTCATTGGGACTAGTGCTGGCCACTGAAAGTCTCTCAACAACAGAGTCTCCCAGGGCACTCTCAGTCTGCTGAGGTGTAGTTTTGTATTATCGATGTAATGCACCGAACTCCCAAATAATGGGTTGATGCCTTCAGGCCGCTTAATGGTTATATGGTTATCCATGAGAGATGGTGGGCCCATAGACGGGCACTATTCATAAGCCCATTCAAGTTTGGGCCCGGGAGAAATGGGTCACTTGTCGTATACCGTACAGTAACTTTTTATCATCGAACTAAAATACCAATCGATTTTTAATGTAGACGGAAATTAAATCTCAGATCTCCTTAAATGATTGAATTTTTATGATTTTTTTTTAAATTTTATGAACTACTATAAATTTATTTGAAAAATATCTATATACTGAGTTGATTTTGTAGTTGTTATAAATAACTGTCATGCAAATGAAAGTTTTGGTTTATATAATTATTTGAAATTATTAGAAGAACTATTAATGATTGTTTAATTATTTGTACTAGTCAAACATCTAACATGTCATTTTAATTCATTTTCAAGGTCACAATCAAACAAGCCCTCTGGGGCGTGGTGCATTGGTAGGAGTCTCGAAGGAAAACACCAAGTAGAAACAGAACCAAAAACATTTACAAAACAAGGACCATTTTACCAATGTCATGAGCAGCCTCATTCCAGAAATAACTGCACACAGCTTCCAAATGGCCTCAAGGACAAACTGAATCTCCCATGAAGGAGTGGCAATTTCATGATTCAATGCTTTAACTTGCTATTGTTATCATTCACTTCTGATGGATGCTCCTGTAGTTATTAAAAAATTATAATTTTCATTTCCCTGGACATAAAAGTATATCTCAATCTCCTACATCATAGGTCAACATGGAAAATTGATGCTACACCTACACAAGGCTCTCAATTACTTCCTACTTAATCATACAACCCCTCCAAATGCTGAAAACCCTCAATATAACGAATTAAAATTTAAGCAGAATTTTATAAACACGCAGCAATTTTGAAGAGCACAGAATTAGTTCTACAACTCGTCAACAACCCCATGTTGGTTCAGCTTAATGGGCCCCTGGACTTGGGACAAGAACACCATAGCTTTGGCTAACCCAACCTACAGGGCATCTCTGCTTCCGAAGTCTCTAAAACAAAGAATACTGCACAATTATCTGCACAAGACACATTTTGTGCATCTTCAAAATAAAAACAGGTACCCAAGGAAGGAATTATAGCAAAGATATTATGGACTTCTAGCATGCACATGACATAAATGATGTCAGAGGTACTGTACGAAAATCCCAAACAATCAAAGTAGAAGGAATAAGTAAATGATACAATTTCAAATGTATGCAGATAACAGACTTATTCATGAAAACAGATTTCAAACTAAAGAGGAAAAAATATTATCCAACCTGATCCTATGCAACTATTTTATGGGGTTTTACTTTAATTATTTTTTTTATGGGGTTAAGCCCATTAATTTACTCTAGAAAATATTTCCTTCCACAAAGAGAACCAACTTTCCGTTAATGAGATTGTGACCAGATAAGTGTTTACCTTTTTGATAAAATAAACTAGTAGAAAAATGCCTATGCAACTTCAGTGGCTATGATATTACTAATGTAGATAAGGATATATGGAAATAACTGTGTGGCAAATAAAAATAAAACGGCAGGAAAAACTCACAAACTAGTCTCTGTTTGGTTGACAAACAAACTCTTGAAACGCTTGAACAAAACTATAAAGATTCATCTACTCCCATTGGCCAATAACCTTTTTTCATGGACAAACTTATAGTACTTTTCCTCCCCATAAAGTTGCCTGAAAGGTAAGAGAAAACAACATCAGCTCTCAAAAGGAATAACTAAATAGCCACAATGAGCAACATTAATGAAGTTTTTAGTTTCTGGAAGCTTCAAAATCTAAAAATAATTTTTAGATAATAAAATGACAGAATTAGATTTCTTAGGATCTTTTTTCTTTTCCCCATACGGCTTGGGCTTTTTAAAATATCTCAATTTGTTGTTTTCATTATATCAAGAACACGTTATTTATCTCCAGAATCATAGATATTTAAAAGCATTAAATGGGGGGGAAAACCCTTGCTCCCAACATAGAATATTGATAACATTAAATATTTATTCACTCCCATTATTCATACTTTATTTGATCTTCATTGTTAATGGTCTTTTGTGTTGCGTTGCTCCTGTAAAATGCATGTCTTACAGCTAAAAGGTTGGTATCTAAAAGACCATCAAAGTCAGGAACTAAAAATTAAGCTGAAATCAAAATAGTGAATAAATCGACCATACCCAACATAAAGTAAGGGTGCCCAATGGATTTCCTGAATTCCAGTGATTAGCATAAACCTTTGGATAATTCCAAAGTAAAAAAATATGGATCATGGAATAAGCACGTATAAATAGAAGCACTTTTGGTTGGGTGCCTAACTAATTTGAACTTACGCTAAATCTGCCAAGGATTCTGATTTGGTCACGGCCTTCCCTTCTGGGAGTTCAAGGGATGAATAATGCATAATCATCTCCTTCAATGTGTGCTTTGTGCTTTTAATGTCATTGTCCCACAAGATGCTCTGAAGTTACAAGTGCAAACAAGTTAGCTCAGCTAAACTTCAACCTAACCTACTAGAGTACAAATCTAGCCTGATGGTTAATGCTACACCCATAAATATAGAATTAAATTAATAACGAGTGATGCATGCACCAGTTTGACTGACTGAATCCATTGGCATGATAATTGTTGCCAATTTAATGTTGTGCTATTCTGCAATTTTTATTTCATTTCATTCTACTTTATTTTAAGAATTATATAGGATTTGATTGTTATTTATTCATTAGCTGATTCTCCTTCCTTATTTGATGCAATTTGGTAGCCTATTTAAAGGCCCCAAAGAAAGTATTATGGCATACATGATACATGATTGTGAGGCAGCAATGGAAGAATAATTTGCTACTACTCTACAAATTCTCCTATTCATGATTTTACTTTATGGGGCCAATGTGTGAAGTCCAATTGAAGTAAAATTCATGATTTTAAGGGTCTAGTTATATGCGTCTTAGGGTAAACAGTTTTTAATATGGGTGTTTATAAGTATGGTTAATTTTGAATTTAGGGGCAAAACTGTAATTTCTGCAATCCTACGAATTAAGGGTATGTTGGTAGTTGGGTCTAGAATTTTCTATGAGCTTGTAAGAGTATTTGGCAAAAAGATGAAGTGGAGGCTAGTAGGGCCATATAACATGGAGGTAGCTTTGGGCAACTTCCTTTGCCAGTCCTAGAACACCCCTGATGGTTGGGCCGGGGACCACACGGAAAGCTATCCGATACAAAATGGCTTTACCTCAATGAGTAAATGCCAAAGTAAACTTTCTTGAGGATAGCATTTCTACTTAAATCTATATATATATATATATATATATATCAGACAACTCTATTCATTTCAAAAAGGAAAACATCATAGACATTTCTAATTCATCATAAGTTTTTAAAACTCATTTAAGATTTTTTTATGATTCAATTGTTAAAACTAGTGGAGAAAGGGTGATTTGGTCCCCAGATCTCCTTATAAAGGAAACCAAGCAATGCCACTAAGCAACAAGGCTCTTGGCTTAAACTCATTTAAGAATAACTGGAAATACAATGTTTTGTCAAAATTACCTTCCTAATATATTCTCTTTTGATGTCTTCCTGAGATACTTTTCCTTTGGGAGAGAATATTGAAGCATTCCAAAGAGCTCCTCTTGCAACCATCACTGATGAGGCACCTGAAGAAAACCAACATAACTTAGAAATTGTATGTATATACTATCATTAAATATAATATTCATTAGCAATGGATCCTAGATATCATGAATACAAGTTTTAAAAACAAAAAGTCAGAAACACCCCTCAGATACACATCCATACTCCATATATACATGTAACAAGAATTGGCCTGAAGGATTTGGATGACACCAAATGCTCTCTTTATCCCTGCTTTTCCTTCAAAGTGAGATCTCTTTGAATGAGCACGATTCTATCACATTGCAAGAAATGATCACCTTTTTTTTTTAAGTAATATTTTTTTATTGATGACAAGATGTATAAATAAGACAGCCTAAATAATTACAAAAAAATGTGAATTACAATCTAAAATAGAGTTCAATGAAATCTACAACAAAGTATCACTAAGACTCAAAACATGAGACCATTCAAACAATGATCTTCAATCAAATCACCAAGGCTGCCACATCCTCAAATGTACAGTGATTCCTCCCTCCACAGTGTCCACAACAAGCATAAAGGAACTAGATTCCAAACAAAAGAAGAGAGAGTGCCCAACCAATACCTCCAACCAAGATACAAGTACCATATCATGAAATTTAAAAATGTATTTACCACATACCAGACACATTTCTCTAAAGTACTTTTTTGCGGTACTCTGTTTACAGGCCTGCTCTTGCTAGAACTTTTCCATTATGCAAGTATCTTCCTTGTGACTGTGACTTTGTACTCTTTATTGATACAGTCACAAATATCTCATGATCATAGAATAAGCAGACTTCACAAAAGCCTACACACCAAATAAACCATAATTTACCTCCGCCAATGCTTATTTGGTTTATTTGGTGAGGTTATGGAGTAACCATTATTGTCACATGAAATTACCTATGCTTATAACACCCCTTTCCTATTGCTTTAAGGTATTCAACTTCTTATATGGTATGCATTTGGATAGGCTTATTTCATCAGTTTATGAATGAGACAATAGGCAAACAACTGTAACTACCTAATTGTCACTATTTGTTTATTGTGTAAAAGTAGAGTTGTACCTTGAAAAAGGTGATGTTTTAAACCTTTTGGTATGAAAATAGCTAAATAAGTTCATCCAATGAATGCATGGATAGACTCTCTGAGAATCAATAGCAGAAGAATCATCCCCAAAATGAATTTCCACAGCTGAGAAAAAATTCTAGGATTTTTGGCTAAAGCAATACTGGTTCCAACTATAGAAGAAACCAAAACCTTTAATAATCTTAGATTTGGCTGACAAATCATGATCCAATATGGATAACGACACGAGTTTTTAAAAACTCTAACCAATTAGGCCCTTGGAAATGTGAGGCATATATGATAGGAGAAAAGAAAGATAGAAAGGGCTGTGCAAGTAAGACAAAAACATCAAACAAGGATAACAGCAGCATCTCTACTCCATGCATAATGGATCAAATTAAAGGGCTCACTGTGCAGTAAATAATTTTGAGGAACATCATTTACAATCAATTAAGAAACTCTTAATGACCTGTAGCATCTTTGATGCATTGAAAATCATCATACTCGAAGATGTCACCATTTGCTATAACTGGAATGGATAAGGCTGCTACAACATCAGCAATCTCACTCCACTCAGCTGGATCCCTGGGCCTATCTGCTACTCTTCTGCAAATATATTGAACAGGAACACATGAATCCATTAATTAAATAAAAGAAAAACATTGACGTTTAACTTTGTTATAGGTCCCAAACTCATGAAAGAATACTGGTAGCATATGAATATAAACATAGTGATGCCTTCAACACATTCGAATTGAATTCTATCAGTTCTTTAGCTTGTAAACTTGCAAAGTTGCAATGCAAATTGAGTTCTCATGTTACTTATACTCTAAACACTAAAATACTAGTTTGTTATCCCTATCAACACTTCTTCTTCTACTTCTTTTGGAATATTATCCCTTTTAACACTGTAGTTACAATCTAACAGTATTTATCCCAAAAAAAAAAAAGTTACAATCTTACAGTGTAATTTTGTTCTTTTTGTTTCCCATCATGTCTCTCTCTTTAACATCTATGTCCCTCTCTTTAGCATCATTCATTAACACCCTCATGTTTCATAAAGACACTTCTTTTACAATTGCTAACACCACTCTTCCTCAACCACTCATGATTGAAGTCTTTAAGTATCAAAAGCAGTTTAGAACACTCAGGAAGTCTTCTGCCAAACAAGTCCATGGTTGAAAGTTCTGCTTCCTCACCTACAATTGCATCCATCTAATACCTGTCAAAACACTTACTATTACTGCCATTAACACCAATGTCTTACTTTACAAGACTTTTCTCATAGCATTATTAGTTTCCACAACTGCTCTTGGTTCACCTCAATTTCGTGATTCTCTAATTCTTGCACTTTTAAGCCCTCAGTTTAAACCCATTTCCAATCTAGATGGACCTAATTCATGACTGGAACATATTCCCTGCACTGTACTTCAATTTCAGCAACTATAAAAGAATGCATAGATGGTTCAGTTCTTTTCCTCCTCTTCTTTTTATAAGTGATAATAATTTTATCACTGTTTCCTTCTTATTTAGACTATAGAAATTTTATTTTTCTTCTAACTTTTGCTATTAAGGAGGTAGTACTATTTTATATCCTATGGGATTGGAGAGATGCAAAATTTATTTATTTTAATTGGAAATAGACTGCAACTGTAACAGTAAATCAAGCTAATCTCAAATCTCACAATACCAAAGAGCTAACAGAAAGCTTAACCAAACCACCTATTAAAAAAATAAAAAACAGAATGATTAACCAAACTAATCTTGGACAATGTACTTAACCAAAAAAAAAAAACAAAAACAATCTTGGACAATGTGTTTATTTCCATAAAGGAGAAAGAAGGGAAGAAACGGAAGGGGACTACCCTTCCATCCATGTGTTTGGCTGTAAGGGATAAGAAGAAAGAAAGAAAACTAACTAGTTGACCCCACTGGAAAA
This sequence comes from Quercus ilex subsp. ballota, assembly GCA_032727855.1. Classification (NCBI taxonomy): domain Eukaryota; kingdom Viridiplantae; phylum Streptophyta; class Magnoliopsida; order Fagales; family Fagaceae; genus Quercus; species Quercus ilex. Next base: position 39,370,276 of record CM064913.1, read on the forward strand.
TCAAAAACCAAAAAAAAAAAATGAACCACAAAAAAAATCTCTCTAAATTTCATTTCTTTCCATTTTCCAAAAAGGAAGCAAAAGTGGCAGAGCCAAGATAAAGTGCAATGATCAACTTTCCTCCCCTCCACTCCCCTTCAACTAAAAAGGAACTCTTCCACCTTTTTTCCCTCACAATTTTAACCAACATGCTTGAAGGAATAAAGATTGAAAAAGTACAGGAAGTATAACAATGCATTTCAGAAGCTGATATTACGAAGAACAAAAACCTTCATGAAGGAACTGGGGGGGCAGGGACAAACAACTGTTATAATGAAAGCTATAGAGGCTGGGAAAAAGAAACAGGTTAAATAAAAAATTACCTCCCATGGACGGCAAGAGCAGAAACACCAGTTTTCTCAATTCGCCTTGCTAGTTCCACTGTATACTGAGATGATTTTAAAAGCCGAATCTTACATGTTACTGGGGTGTCCAAGTTCCTCTTTAATGTTGTCAAAATCTGGTTTTGAAAGGAGCAAGGTGAGGAGTCAAGTACAAAAGGCAAAAGTTCTTCATTGAGAGTTGGGGAAAAGGGGGAAAAAAATAAAAAGCATTTGAGAGGATAAGCATTGCATACATCATGGATTAGCTCTGGTTTAGTCAATAGTGCAGCACCCATACCCCCACTAATGGAAAATGACTTAGGGCAACCCATATTGATGTCTATAGCTGCTACATCTTTACACCTAAAATAATGAATACTGTGTCAGTAATTTAATCATTGCATCAAATGAGGGAGAAACTATTTTATTTCCAAGGTAATCCATACTTAAGTTTTAGACAAACTATATTTTCCAAGCCCGTAAAAGTAGATAACCAACTAAAAGTAGACAGAGCTGCATTGTAAAACATATAGCACCTAATGCAACAAAATGTTACATAGCAGACATGTAAATCAAACTAAAAAACTTATACTTTATATCCAAAATTATAGAAACAAATCTTAAATTTAGAGTTATTACTGTTTTTAAAATCATCCTAATCTCATAATACAGAAGAAAATGAAAGCTGCAATTAACTTACACTATTTGCGCAGCAGTGAGAGCTCTCACTGCATCAGAAGTGCCAATCTGAAATACCACCCGGTTTCTTTCTTCGTTACAGGTTCTGAAAACAACATTCTCTGTCCCCTTCTCAATAAAATCAGTGGACCCAATGTGTTCTGAGCAATATTGAAAAAAGATATATGAGTTTCTTGAATTTTCCAAAAAGAAAAAACTAAACAAGGAATTACTCAATAATTTCCTTCCACAACTTCCATCAAAAACATATACTTAAATGTCCATCAATAATGACATCATCCCAAAATCACGCTTCTTCTCTCTCTCTCTCTCTCTCTCTCTCTCTCTTTGATATTCTGCCACTGTTCACGTGCATTAATTTTTTTGAAAGGTAAAAAATATTTTATTGAAAAGAGACTACTTCGTGAAAAAAGAGATGAAGCAACCTAAAGAATTACAGATGGGAAAATATCTACATATGAATAGAGTCTATGTTCATGGATACTGTTCACATGCATTAACTGTTCACGGGTGCTGTGCACATGCAATGTGTAAGATTGTGGAGAATCTTTATTTCCGTTTCTTCTTACCTCTTTTCAATCCTAAACCAAATCTTCATCTTCCCTACAAAACTCTTTTCATTCTTGAACTATAAGCCTTCTTTTTAAAAGTTCTGAAATCTAGCTACATTCTAATAAATTATTCTCTTACCTATCCCCCAACCAAAAAAAAGGTTCTAAAACCCAGATCCACAAATCCTCCTAAACCTCTACCAACCACAAGCACACGTAGACAAATTTTTCAATTTGTCCAACGTCAAAGTGTATTTGGAATGGCAAAGTACCGAATAGAGTATTATTTTTTTAGTGGACTAGTGTTAGGTAAAATGATTATAAACAGTCTTAGTAAAAGGAATAAGGTATTGGTTAATTAGTGTTCATCTGTAAGGATAGCAGAGAAACCTGTGGATCATCTTCTACTTTCATTGCTCAGTAACTCATGATTTGTCCTCCTTTCTTTTCTCAGTGTTTGGGGTGCAATGGGTTGTGCCACATAAGATGTTAGCAAGTGCTCTCATGTAGGAATGGGATGTATAGAATAGAAGGCATAGTAATAGTGTTATGTGGGTAATTTGGAGGGAGCATAACAGTCACAAATTCTGATGTAGTAGAGATTTCTGTAACTGAACTCAAATCTATCATTTTAATGTTCTTTATTTGAATAGTGCATCATGATTATAGAGGTTTTTATAACTATTTAGTTGATTTTATGACCCATTACAAAGCTCTTTAATCAAAACTTCCTTTGATTAATAAAATTCCCTATTATTTAATACTTACTAAAAAAAATTTATATTTTCCTTTCTATTAGTAAGCACTCAAGCAAGTTTTACTTCTGATCTTTCCAGTTTCCACATAAGATTAATTTAAGCCATTAGAAACAAGCAAATTATGATTCCATTATAATTAAAATTTTGATTATAATTAAAAAAATTAAGAGCCTTGTAACTTAACTTTTACTTCTCAAAAAAAAAAATTTTGATTTTAATTATCACAAGAATTTCCTAGAACAAAAGCAATTAAAAATTTGATCAATGAATAGCTAAATTTGAAATCAAAACCATGAATTCTATGAATTGTAAGAAGAATAGCGTTACCATTGACTCTTCGCTCGCATTTGACAAATTTATGGTCAATAATCTCTTCCCCGTATGTGATATCTGCACCATAATCAGCAGCTAGTAACCTTAACGGTAGCGTTCCCTAACGAAAAAAACTCCTAATCAAATAGATTTCAAAAAAAAAATATTGAACACAAAAAGAGCTTTCTCTCTCTCACTCTGAGTTTTCTCGGTAACCAAACAAAGAAAAAGAGTTTAAAGAATTGGAGAACTTACAACGCGAACCATTGGAGCGAGGACGAGTTTGTTGTCGTAGTCCATCTTTGTCGGGCTCGGCTCGGCCGCCGGCGGCTCAGATCGGAGAACCGGGCTTGACCTTGACCGCCTTCAACTTTCAACGTTCTGTGAAATAAATTTGCAAATTCATATATCAAAGATTTTTAAGGGAAACCATGGGCTGGACTTGCTTTGGGTTATTGTATCGAGTATGAAATAAATACTTCCGGCCCAGTGCATCCAATTTGTGACTTTCTAATAAAAGGGATGGGCCCATTTCTGACAAAAAAAAGCCCAAATCATGCACTACGCGTTTAGTGATTTTGTCTATTATGGTGTTTGAACCATTTTTAGTGTGTGTCAACTTGGTTTGATATGTTTAACTCTTTGAATAATTGTGGGTTCACATTAACTCAATTGATAAAATTTTTTACCTACTCAATAGTTTGTAAGTGATAATAAGAGTTTCTCTTCTAAAAACTTGTTGGTGTCTTAGTTTTTTAATAAAGAACAATTATTCGGAACGAATGTCATAGCCTTATAGGGTAAAAATTATATCTTCAAAAAAAAAACACTTTCAATGATTGAATTTTTATGATTTTCTTTAAAATTTTGTGAACTACTATAAATTTATTTGAAAAATATCTATACACTGAGCTGATTTTGTAGTTGTTCTAAATAACTGTCATGTGAATGAAAGTTTTGGTTTATATAATTATTTAAAATTATTAGAAGTACTATTAATGATTATTTAATTATCTGTACTAGTAGGAACATCATAACATGTTGTGAGAGTGCTTTTTTTTCTTAGCACACAGGACCAAGTAGAGACAAGGATCCCGGGCCTAAATACTTGTTGTTTTGGTGGACTGGGCTTGGTTCACCGCAGCTAAATGGGGCTGATTACGAACCAAGTTATGCGCAAGTCACATAAAGCTCCTCAAGATGAAAAATGCAATTCCTCTTAGTACCCTAGGGCGTACTGTTGTGAGATCCCGGGCCGTACTAGGCCTGTAAGAACCCAGAATGCTCTGGTTCTCTGAACTATATGATCTTTTCCATGTTTATTATGCAATAGAGCTTTGTCCTTTCCCATTACCTCTATGGGTGCTACATAAAAACACACTACATATGTCTTCAAATAATTGTTAGTTTCTTAGATTAGGATATAAATTTTAATACATATACATATATGTAAATGAGTTTCATGAGAATGATTCAGCCACGAGGATCCCGGCCCCAATTCTCACAGACTTGGTGCTTTTGCACAAGACTTGTGGAATTTGGAAATCAAGTCCAAGTGGCTTTGCTTGGGCTTTGCCTTCCAAGATAGTTAGGTGAGAAGGATTTTAGCAAGAAACAGTAAAGGAAGACAGTGTAATAAAGAAATACACGAAATAATTGTTAGAGATCCTCAATTCAATATGAGGTATTTCATTATTTTTCTTGATTGTGGATTACAATATGCTCACTAAGACGTGATACAAGGTCCAAATAAGCTCAAAAATTACAGACTTAGATGGCTATCTAAGCCTCTAAGACTTGCAAAGTTTGAATCCGAGTATGTGCTATAGTGGTTATTCTCGGGGATACCGGGAGATATTCCTCTGTTTTTCTTGAGTTTTACAGAGTTATCTTAACGATTCCCTTCTGGTTTTTCTATTCTGCATCATGCCCCCGTAATATTGGCTACTTCCCTCTTTTTATAGTGCAACTCTAGGGCTTCGGGGTACTAGTGATTTCTCTCTTTTGCCCCTCAAAGCTCGTGCTGTGTCAGTTTACTCAGGGGCTAGTCATTTCCTTTTTTCTTATAATTTCTTCCTTTTGGTGCGACCAAGCGGAAAACCCCTAGCTGGTTTTCCATTTCAAGGTTCCCTCTGTTCGCTGATTCTTCAACTATTTGGCCCTTTCTTCCACTTTTCCAGTTTTTGGTTGCACTTCATCCTTGTCATTTTCCTCAAATAGTTGGAATCTTTTACTGCTGAGTTGAAAGCTTCTTCCAGTTACCTCTTTTTTTTATGGTTTTCTCATTGTTGGTTCCTTGAGGCACAACTCCTGCGTTTTGCTTCGTACTTTCTGATCCCACTGTGTGTCTGGGTGCATGAGACCCGCATGCTCTTTGTCTTTTATCCCTCTTTTAAACCTACTTCAATCCACTTTAGTTGTGCTGCACATCCTGAGGATCCCGAGCCTCTGGCAGCCTCTGGGGATCCCGGCCCAGCTCTTTCACTGGAATTTGCTGGACTTTTTAATGGCATTTTTTGCTGGAAATCTGAACATACATAGGGCCTTGATGTCGATTCTTCTTGCTACACGAATTGGGCCTTCTTTATTTTTTTATGGAATGGGTTTTGTTGTGAAATTTTGGACCTCAACACATGTCATTTTAATTTATTTTTAAGATCACAATCAAATAAGCCCCTTAAGGGGTGGTGCGTTGGTAAGAGTTTCAAATAGGTCACACTTACGAGTTTAAGAGTTGTCTGATTCGAGTCGTGCGCTTTGTAAAAATGTTGTACCACGACATGCATAGCCCTAATACACTCAGGGGTGCCCCACACCATGAGTTTTGCAAGTTCAAGTAGGCTGAGTCAATGATCATACATGTGAGGCTCTTTTTATTTATTTTTTATTTTTTTAAGTCCCAATCAAACAAAAACACGAATCAATAATTCACAACTGTTTTCCAAAAAGACCTTACACGCTTTCCAAGAACCATTTTCCACCAAAATAAATGGAGGACTAAGTACCCGTTTGGATTGCGTTTCTGGTTCCCAACGTTTGGAGTTTTAGCATTTTTTTTTTTTGAGAAGTCAGTTTTCATGTGATTATGCATTGTTCACAGGACCCACGAAACTCTTTTTTCAATAAAATTTTCATTAAAAATGGGTCTCACGACACTATTCACACATTTAAAAATTATTTTGCCACAGTGTTTTCAGTTTTCAGCAAAATAAGCGTTATCCAAATGGACCCTAAGTGTCTGTTTAGCTAACTTATTTTTTGCCAACTTATTTTACTATTCAGCTTATTTTTACTACTATTCATGAGTCTCACTGCACTTTTTGGTACTGTTTATAGGTTTCACTATACTATTCCAACTAACATTTACATTTATCTACAATACTTTCAGCAAAAAAATTTACTTTCAACAAAATAAATGAATCCTAAATAAACCCTAAATAATGCTTCTATATTTGCATAGCAAAAGAGATTAGATGAAAACGAGAAAAAGAAGAATGCATAACAGCTTTCACAACTATGCAATATGGTACTATCGGCCAGCTTCACCATTGTGTAATGTTCCTTACCACCAATTTAACAATGTATTGGATAGTCACTTTCGATACATACCCAACTATTAAAGAAATTGGATGTTTGTGAATGATGTCATAGTCAGGATAAAGTTACCCTATTTGTCTTTTAACCAAGGAAGGAAATTGAAACAAGTATATATGTGAATAAATATTAGTTGATCTTTATTCCAGTTAACCAAAAAAAAAAAAAAAAATAATTATCTGATCACTTTATGTTACTTTTTGTAAAAAATAAGTTATTACAGGGATAATTGACTTGTAGTAACCAAACATCAAGACCGACTCAATAGCAGATGCAATTGATGCAATTCTTTAAGTCCCCCAAATTAAAAAAAGCCTCCACTTGTAGGGAAAAAAAATTTATATATATAATATATTTATCTATATATTTTAATTAAAAAAAATTAAGATCTTTTATTGGTTAATAAAATACATTAAAAATGTCCCATTATATCCTAAGAGAGATGCTTCGTTTACAATAATTTTACAACATTTTTACAACAAATCACAGGTGGTTAGTTATTATTGGTTTAAATTTGAAACTAACACTAAGATTACTTTTTTGTCCTAATAATAACAACCAGTAACAACCTGCTATTTAGAATTTGTTGTAAAAATGTTGTAGACATATCATTTCTCGTATCCTAAAATGCAGAAGATTAAAAGAGAAAAAACAAAAATAGTCAAACTTTAGCTAACAAAATTAAATTTTAGGAGACAAATTTATTAACTCATTCTTGAAATATGCTAAAATCAAAATTAATACCAAACAAATTCATTAATAATGCAACATAATTGTCTTGAAATATGCTAAAATAGAGATTATAAATTTCAAAAATAAAAGAAAAATCTCTCATCTCTCTATCTCTCTGCCTCTCCATCGATATTCTTACCTTTCTTTTCTTCATCTTGATTTTTGATATTTTTCTATAAACTCAGTCTAGCTTGAAATCTTTCTTTGTTGATTCCCTTCAATTCACAGTAAATTCAAAATTGAAATGAGGCAGCGTGGGCCGTGGGCATACCAGAGGTAATCTTCTCCCCCTCTCTATCTTTCCAAAAATTAAGACTAGGAGTTTGCTATTTATTCAATTTAAATTATATATATTGATGGTGTAAGGAAAATGCGCTAGTTTCGTATCGTCCATATGGGCCGTTCGTGACAAGGTGTAAAGGAAGGGACGAGGGGCTCTTACACTCGTCCCTCTTTTTCTCGTCCACCCTATGCTGGTCCTAGAGGCGAATCTCGTCCGTCCTTAGTAATGGACGAACGAGGTTTACAAAGTTTTGGCACTAACGATTCGCTCTTCCAAGAAACGTGATCTTGTCCCTCCTTAATAAAGGATGGACGTGACCTTATCCTTCCCTGATGATGGAAGGGCGTAACCTCGTCCGTCCGTGACAACGGACGGACGATCATTTTGAACTCGACATGCCAAACGAACCAAAGCCTCCATTAACCGCAATGAAGCACCGGTCCAAATAAGGTAACTTCCACGGAAGTTAGGGAAGTTATCTCTGAATTCTTTGGACCCCTCAACAATAGGAGCGGTTATCACGACAAATAACCGCTTAATGTACCCTATATAAGCACTCCTCTACGTAGAAGGTAGGGCATTCAGACATTTTTTCTGGAAAAATAGTGAAGTCTTAGAAGTATTTTCCTTTTTACTTCAACCCAGTGACTTTACCATCGGAGGATTCTGGACCGGCCTCCACCGGTCTTTCTCTGATTTTATTTGATTTTACAGAACTTAGCCTTCAAGATCATCGAGCCTGGAGACTTTCAGCCCACTGATTTCTAAGGATCTATCAGTTGGCACCGTCTGTGGGGAAGGATTATTTGTCATGCTCGAACTTCGTTCGTTGAGTTCCGTGAATTCTTTCTCCGACAAAGGGCTGAAATGGTTCGGACCAGATCAAGGGCTACCAGTCTGGGCCCTCAAGAGAGTAGAGACGCTTCCAACAACCCCCATCGTGCCCAACAATCTGCACCGGCCATGCAACCCCCTCCTGGCCAACACGTGCAAGCAATGGCTACCGCTATGGCAGAGTTGACTCGCCAGAATTAAGAATTGAGAAGGGAGATTACCCTTAAAAGGCAACAGCATGAGGCCTATGGAGAAGACCTCGGACAGAGTCAAGGGGATGGGAGACATGCAGAACTGGAGAGCCAATCAAGGGGTACCATTCCTAGAAGGGTACCACACTTGGAAAAGGAAATGAATCAGATAAGGAAAGTTATGGATGAGATGAGGGAGAACATTAGGAGAACTAACCATGTAGAAGACCTAGTTCACCGAACAGACTCTCCCTTCACAGCCTCTATCAATGGCCACCCCTTGCCTCCGAAATTCAAGATGCCTTCCTTGGATTCGTATGATGGAACACGGGACCCTTTCGACCATATTGCCACTTTCAAGACTACTATACACCTCAAGGGGTTCCTGATGAGATAATGTGTAGAGCCTTCTCCACCACCCTCAAAGGGCCCGCACGAGTGTGGTTTAGCAAAATACCTCCTAACACAGTGACGTCCTTTGAGGAGTTAAGCAAGTTGTTCGTTAATAATTTTATCGGAGGGCAGAGGCACAAACCTTCTTCTTCTAGCTTGCTAACCATAGAGTAAGGAGAGAATGAAAGTTTGCGATCCTTCATCACGCAGTTCAACAGGGACGCCTTGGCAGTGGACGAGGTGGATGATAAGCTCCTTCTGGCAACATTCCATAATGGGGTTCATTCTGATTTGTTTATCCACAAGTTATATGAGCAAGCGCCTCAGACCATGGCTGAACTAGTTCATTCAGCCCAGAACTTTATGAATGCGGAGGACGCTATCATAGCCAAGAAGATGAAAAGAGTTGAGAGAGCGGAAGCCAACCCAATACGTCAGTCGGAACAAGGTCCTCGTCCTAAAAAGGGACGAACAGAAGACAGGAAAGACCGAGAGAAGAAGGCAGGCCGTTCAGCGCAGAATCAACAGTATACCCCTTTGAATGTGCCACTCGAGTAAGTCCTTATGCAAATCAAGGACGAGCCTTCCTTGAAGTGGCCGGAAAAGATGAAGGGAGATCCCAACAAGCGCAATAGGAATAAGTATTGTCGCTTCTATAGAGATCACGGGCATGATACGGACGAATGCTTTGATTTGAAGCAGTAGATTGAGAATCTTATCAGGCAAGGGAAGCTGAGAAATTTCCTTAGACGAGACTATAAGGACGAGAAATTGAAAGGGAAGGTAGAGGAATCATCACGACCACCACTCGGAGAAATAAGAGTCATTATAGGGGTAAGTCTAGTAGGACAATCGTCCAAAACAAAGAAAGCATACCTGAAGGAAGTGCAGAGCGTCCAACTTTCTGGACGATCACCAAGGGCAAAGTCCATGGACGAGCGGGCGATTACTTTCACGGACGAGGAAGCTGAGAGAATCCACCATCCTCACGATGACGCTATTGTTATCGCCCTGCTTATTGCTGATTACACAACCAGAAGAGTGTTGGTAGACAACGGAAGTTCAGCGGACATTCTGTATTATCCTGCCTTTCAGCAGATGAGGGTCGGACGAGACCAGCTTCATCCAGTACACTCGCCTTTAGTAGGTTTTGGAGGAATGAAGGTACAGCCTGTAGGTACTGTTACATTGCCAGTGGTGGTGGGAGCATACCCACAACAGTTGACTACCAATGTGAATTTCCTAGAAGAAGATTGCTCGTCCTCTTACAATGCCATAATTGGAAGGCCGACCCTAAATAGGTGGAAGGCAGTTACGTCTACCTACCACCTGTCAGTTAAGTTCCCGACAGAGTATGGGGTAGGGCAAGTACAGGGAGACCAATTAGCAGCAAGAGAGTGTTATCTGGCCATACTGGCTACAGATAAGCAAATTCAAGCAATGAATATTGAAGAAAAGAGAGTTGTGGCAGAACCCATTGAAGCGTTGGAAGATATTCCTTTAGACGAGAATAACCCTGAAAGGTGTACCAGGGTTGGAGCAGACCTGGAGGAAAAGGTTAAGAAAGACCTCATTTGTTTTTTAAAGAAAAACAGAGATGTATTTGCTTGGAGTCATGAAGACATACCGAGTATAGACCCTGGTGTCATTACCCACCATCTGAGTATATGCCCTTCCTCAAAATCAGTGCGACAAAAGAAGAGGGTGTTCGCCCCTGAGAGAGACGCCATTAAAGAGGAAGTCCAAAAGTTAATTGTGGCAAAGTTAATTAGAGAAGTATACTATCCTGATTGGTTAGCCAATGTAGTAATGGTCAAGAAGGCAAACGGCAAATGGAGAATGTGTGTTGATTTCACTAATTTAAACAAGGCTTGTCCCAAGGATAGTTACCCGTTGCCATGCATTGATCAGTTGGTAGATTCTACTGCGGGCCACAAGTTGCTCAGCTTCCTGGATGCTTTCTCTGGATATAATCAGATTAGGATAGATGAAGCAGACCAAGAGAAGACGTCTTTTGTTACCAGTCAGGGATTATTCTGTTATGAAGTAATGTCTTTCGGTTTGAAAAATGCTGGGGCAACATACCAACGACTGGTCAATCACATGTTTCGTCCACAGATCGGGCGGAATATGGATGTCTACATAGATGACATGTTGGTGAAAACTCAGGACGGGGAGAGGCATCTGGACGACCTACAAGAGACGTTTGACATACTGAGACAATACCACATGAAGTTGAACCCAAGCAAATGTGCTTTCAGCGTATCATCGAGGAAATTCCTAGGATTCATGGTCTCCTACAGAGGAATCGAAGCAAACCCTGATAAAATTCAAGCAATATTGGATATGAAACCTCCGAGCAATGTTAAGGAAGTCCAGTCACTCACTGGACAAGTTGCTGCCCTCAACAGGTTTGTTTCTAAAGCTACTGACAAATGTTTGTCATTTTTTAAGATTCTTAAAAAAGCATTTGAATGGACCGACGAGTGTCAGAAAGCTTTCGAAGATTTGAAGACATATCTCACCATGGCTCCTTTATTAAGCCTGTCCGTCCAAGGAGAAGAGTTGTATTTATATTTGGCAGTCACCCCGCATGCAATGAGTTTAGCACTAGTGAGAGAAGAAGGCAAGGCACAGAGACCAGTATACTATACAAGCAAAGCACTGAGAGGAGCAAAAAGACGATATCCATTAATGGAGAAGTTGGCTTTTGCATTGATAATAGCCTCCAGGAAACTAAGGCATTATTTCCAAGCTCATGTCATCAACGTCATGACGGATCACCCACTCAAGAAGGTAATGAACAAGTTAGAAGCTGCAGGGCGCTTGATTCAGTGGGCCATCGAGCTCAATGAGTTTGACATAAAGTACCAACCAAGGCATGCCATAAAAGCTCAAGCTCTAGCAAACTTCATTGCAGAGTTTACACTAAATTCTGACGATGTAGATGAGATGGAAGACAGCAAGAAGTGGATCGTCCATGTAGATGGTTCGTCCACGCAGTACGCAGGAGGAATAGGTGTGGTTTTGCAATCTCCAGAGGGGGACAAACTGAGACACAGAGTTCGTTTGCAGTACCAAACAACTAATAATGAAGTTGAGTACGAAGCTCTTCTCAAAAGGCTGGAATTGGCTAAGTCTGTAAAAGCGAAGTCACTCCTCGTCCTGGGAGATTCTCAATTAATCATGGGCCAAGTGAATGGAATGTATGAGGCTAAGAAAGAACGAATGAGGAAGTATCTTAACAGGGTAACGCGCCTTATAAAAAAGTTTGAAGAAGTTAATTTCGTTCAAATCCCAATGGAGGAGAACGTGGAAGCTAACACCTTGGCAAAAGAAGCCTCAGCGAATGAAGCCGTGGATAAGTTCGATGAGATTCAATACATACCAAGCATAGACATCCCAGAAGTACAGCAGGTGGAAAGTAGAGGAAATTGGATGGCTCCAATCATGTCGTACTTAAGAGACAGACGACTTCCAGAAGAAAAAGATGAGGCTAGGAATTTGAAGGTAAGAGCAGCCAGGTACGTTCTTTTGGACGAGGTTCTCTACAAAAGGTTTTTCCCAACCTTATCTCAGGTGTTTGGCTCCAGACAAAGCAAACTACATATTAAGAGAAATTCATGAAGGAGCATGTGGAAACCACTCAGGAGCCAGGTCACTCATCCACAAAGTCGTTCGTGCAGGATATTACTGGCCAAACATGCAAACTGATGCTAAGGCCTACATCAAGGTCTGCAATCAATGCCAAAGGTTTAGCAACGTCCCCAGACAACCATCAGAATACTTAACTCCAATGACGGCTCCATGGCCCTTTGCGTAGTGGGGGCTAGACATCCTGGGTCCTTTTCCACTATATGTAAGGCAGATGAAGTTCCTCGTGGTTGGTATTGATTATTTTACTAAGTGGGTAGAAGCAGAACCCTTAGCTAACATCACACAACAAAATGTCAAAAATTTCGTATGGAAGAACATTGTGTGCAGATTTGAGGTGCCCAAGGTGCTGATATCTGACAACGGACGACAATTTGATAATGCACTCTTCAAAGATTTTTGCGTACACTTTGGGATTCAAAATCACTACTCCTCGCCAGTCCACCCACAAGCTAATGGCCAGGCTGAAGTTGCAAACCGATCCTTATTAAAGATAATCAAGACTCGGTTTAAGGGGGTAAAGGGAGTATGGCCAGATGAGCTACCAGGTGTTTTGTGGGCGTATAGGACGACAGCGAGAACTCCTACAGGAGAGACTCCTTTTAAGCTAGCCTATGGAACTGAAGCAGTCATACCTGCGGAAGTGCACATGGCCAACCGATCCTTATTAAAGATAATCAAGACTCGGTTTAAGGGGGTAAAGGGAGTATGGCCAGATGAGCTACCAGGTGTTTTGTGGGCGTATAGGACGACAGCGAGAACTCCTACAGGAGAGACTCCTTTTAAGCTAGCCTATGGAACTGAAGCAGTCATACCTGCGGAAGTGCACATGGCCAATCATAGGGTGGCAACCTATCAGGATGAAGCTAATGAGGATCAACTCCGTGTGAACCTCGATTTAATAGACGAGGTAAGGATGGACGCTGAGCAAAGGATGGCGAGGTATAAAAACCTGATGGCTAGGCAATATGACGCAATGGTAAAGCCAAGGCGATTTAACATAGAGGACCTCGTCTTAAGAAAGGTTTCCTTAGCAACAAAGAACCTAGCTTATGGGAAGTTGGGACCTAATTGGGAAGGCCCCTACAGAGTTGTAAACTACAAAAGACAGGGATCCTATTACTTGGAAGCCCTTGATGGGAGGAAGCTAGAGCATCCTTGGAATGTGGAGCACTTGAGGAGGTACTATCAGTAAATTGCCAGCCTAGAGGAGCATGACTCTAGATGAGCCCAGAGATTACATAAAAACTTGTTTATTTATATGTTTTTAGTGTGGCTCTGTTATTATGTTAAACGTATGGACGAAATTATGGTTTGGTTTGTATTTGTTCTAATAAAGGCATTAGCCTCTAAAGTGCATGCCTCGTCTATGAACAATATCTATGTTATGAACAATGTTTGTGGAATGTACATAATGTTGTGTGAATCCATGATTTCCATACTGCTTTTGTTCATATTGACTTCTGCTCATATTGACTCTTGAAAAAAGCTAAAAAGCTCAAGACGAGAAAATTCTTTGGACACGGAGATGTAATCTCAAGCTTTCCTAGAAAGTGAAATCAAGGCTTTCCTAGAAAGTGAAATCAAGGCACGCTCGTCCAAAGAAAAGGATGAGGTAAAGCCCATGCCTAAGAGCAAATTACAAATAAGTCCAAGGCGTGCTCGTCCATAGGATGGGCAAGGTAGAACATAATACCTAACCATACCATGGACGAGGAAAAGCATAGACGTTTTGAACTTGTTAAGTCACCTACTAAAAAGCTGTCCATGGACGAGAAAAATGCAAGGATGAGTCAAAGGACGACTAATGCTCTTAGTTACCATTTCGCATGGACAAATCACACTTAGTAAAATTCCAATAAAAATGGTTAAAGTGTGTATATATATATATATATATATATATATGAAATGTAGACAAGCTAAACAAGAATTCTTGTATATGAAAATAAAAACTCTCGTCCATGCATATATAAAAGAAACAGTATTCATTCAATTGTCTCAAGGGCGGACGAGGAACGTCCAAACACCCTCCCAAAATAAAAATTGTTTTATGAAAACTTGTCCTTAAACATGGACGAATCTAATGTGCTTGGATTACATATAAAAAAAAAAGGGAATAAAAGCATAAAACATTTGAAATATTTTCTAAACTGCAGCATTGACATGAGGGTCGTCCTGAGGCAGCGTTGTGGTGTCGTCCTCTATGTTGGCATCCTCAGAGCCAGTGCGAAGGAGAGAACTAGTGGCAGCAGCATTTAGATTAAGTACAATGGAGCTAAAGTCTATGCTAGGGAACTTTTCCATAGCCTCCATTCTGAAATCTTCAAACCCTGCTGCATAGTTAGTGTCCAAAACATCAGTGTACTGTTTTCATAAAAATTGTTTTATGAAAACTTGTCCTTAAACATGGACGAATCTAATGTGCTTGGATTACATATAAAAAAAAAGGGAATAAAAGCATAAAACATTTGAAATATTTTATAAACTGCAGCATTGACATGAGGGTCGTCCTGAGGCAGCGTTGTGGCGTCCTCCTCTATGTTGGCATCCTCAGAGCCAGTGTGAAGGAGAGAACTAGTGGCAGCAGCATTTAGATTAAGTACAATGGAGCTAAAGTCTATGCTAGGGAACTTTTCCATAGCCTCCATTTTGAAATCTTCAAACCCTGCTGCATAGTTAGTGTCCAAAACATCAGTGTACTGTTTGGACACTTTGAATTCAGCCACCGCATCCTCCTTCGCCTTGGAGAGAAGAATACTATGCTCATCACTCTTTTTCTGTAGGTCCTCAAGACGAGCATCTTTCTCCGCAGCACTGACCTTCAGCTCCTCAACCAAAGTTTTCAACTCCTTCATCTCGTCCGTGGTTTTGGTAGCCACTTCAGCCCATTGCTTAGCCTCGTCCTTTAACTCCTGAATCCTCGTCTCCAACAAGATCCTCGTCTTGTCCAAACACGTGGCCTGTCTAGACGCTGCTATAATCGACATGCCCTGTAAAAAAAAAAAAAAAAAAAAAAGAACAAGTAAAAGTTAAAGAAAAGAAAAAACAAAGGAAGAAGAATGAGAATTTCCAGTCAAGACGAAGTATAGATGTTACCTTGAAAAGATCATGAACACCAGAGTGTTCAAAGTCTTTTAGGGACATGTCATAGCAAGCGTTTATGTTTTCGTCAGAAACAGCGTTCTTAAAATGCTTCCAGGCTAGGTCTTCATTCTTAATAATATTTGAAGGGACCCTCCGGGAAGGTTGAGATGAGATTGACACAGTTGTTTTAGACGGAGGAGTCTTGGACAAAGTGGTCTCAGCAGGAGTGGACGAGTCAACATCAAATACTTTGGCAGGCTGGTGGGACGATGGAATATTGGGTTTAACTACTTGGGATGAGTCGTGCCTAGTTTTCTTACCACGTCTACTAGGAAGGTTTTCCAAGTCTAAATTTTTTGATTTAGTTTTCCTCTTATCTCCAGCTGACGGACGAGCCTGAAGCTCAGGCTCAGGACAAGCCCCCTCATCACTTACTTCCTTTCCTTTGTTTCCTCTCATGGTTGCCATTCCTATAAAGGAAAAAGGGAGAGTTTTCTTTGACACAAAAAAAAAAAAAAAAAAAAAAAAAAAAAAAAAAAAAAAGAAGGTGAAAATGAGAGATGCAAGGGATATTTGAAATTGAAAACTTACTTTTTCTCACGGTAATCTCGTGTGCAAGTGCTATCTCAGACGGGTTAGGACCTACCCCCACTTTGCAAGTCGTCTGAGATTAACCAAGGAATGAAAATCCCTCTGTGTGTAGACGAGCCCTGTGGACGCGGTCTCGATGCAGCTTGCTCAAAGAAGGTCGTCCAATGGCTGTAATGAAACAAGAGGAGATTAAATAATGATAATAATGATAAACACAAACAAAAAGAGTTGGGGAAAGCTAAGGGACTTACCCTCAGGACGAAGGTTCCCTAGGTCCACAGTAAAACGACCAAATGAATCCAGGCCAACGTCTGCAGGATTTCCAGCCCAGAAGCCAAAGACGAAGAAAAACTCCGTCTTCCACTTTCTGTCAAACGAGGCCAAGGATTTCACCAACTTACAATCTTTACCCCTGGCCGTGAATTGATAAAAGCCAGGGGATTGATGAATTTCAAAGGGTTTGTAACAGTAGAGGAACTCGTCCACAGTAATAGGACAATCCCCTCCAAACACTTCCCTCCACAAAATTTGCATAGAGATAATCAATCTCCATGCATTTGGGTTAAATTGACATACTCCTAAACCTAGTCTAAATAACAACTCTCTAATAAAGGCATTCAAAGGAAACCTAAGACCTCCTAGAAGGTAAGCTTCATATACACCTATCCCAAAATGGGGATTACAACACCACTCTCCGCGGACGGGTAATCTAGGATTAAACTCGTCCGAAATTTGATACCATTCCCTAAGGTTGTTTAGTCTATCCTTGTCCGTCTTGAAAGGAATATCTACAGCGCAACTATACACAGTTATCTCCGTCTCGTCCAAAGGACTAGACGGAGGGATGAAAGACGAAGTGCCTGCCTGGGACCCTGAAATTTTTCTAAGTTGTTCTTGCACTACTTCTAGGGGAAACCCAGGGACCCCTGAGACATACTCCTCGTCCGTGGTGTTTCCCCTACTACTATTACTGGTGTCGCTAGAGCTATCACTATTGTCGTCATAATACTCGTCTATAGCTTTCCCAGTTCTATTGCTAGACGAGGAGACAGTTATTTCTGACATTTTTCGAAAAGAAAATTTTGGAAACCTAAAAGACGAGAAAAGAGGGAATACCTGGCTCTAGGACGAACAGAAACTATGGACGCGAGGAAACTCCTAGACGAGGCTCTAGACGATGAATGTCAAAGAAGGAAAATCTCAGAAGTGAGGAGGGTAGTGGAGGCATTCCACTATTTATAGATAGCTGACCTGGTCATACAAGGCGACACAATCAATCAGATGATGACACGTGGTCTCTGCCTCGAAAAACTGAATCGACGAGACGGGTCACCATCTAAATTATGACACGTGGCACATCTAAATTGATGAAAAAAGCTCGTCCATCCAGAGAACTGTATCTCTATATATTCTGGGACGACCTATGGACAAGGGGGCAACTGATGGTGTAAGGAAAATGCACTAGACGATGAATGTCAAAGAAGGAAAATCTCATAAGTGAGGAGGGTAGTGGAGGCATTCCACTATTTATAGATAGCTGACCTGGTCATACAAGGCGACACAATCAATCAGATGATGACACGTGGTCTCTGCCTCGAAAAACTGAATCGACGAGACGGGTCACCATCTAAATTATGACACGTGGCACATCTAAATTGATGAAAAAAGCTCGTCCATCCAGAGAACTGTATCTCTATATATTCTGGGACGACCTATGGACAAGGGGGCAACTGATGGTGTAAGGAAAATGCACTAGTTTCGTATCGTCCATATGGGCCGTCCATGACAAGGTGTAAAGGAAGGGACGAAGGGCTCTTACACTCGTCCACCCTATGTTGGTCCTAGAGGTGAATCTCGTCCGTCCTTAGTAATGGACGGACGAGGTTTACAAAGCTTTAGCACTAACGATTCGCTCTTCCAAGAAACGTGATCTTGTCCCTCCTTAATAAAGGATGGACGTGACCTCATCCTTCCCTAATGATGAAAGGGTGTAACCTCGTCCGTCTGTGACAATGGACGGACAATCATTTTGAACTCGACATGCCAAACGAACTAAAGCCTCTATTAACCGCAATGAAGCACCGGTCCAAATAAGGTAACTTTCACGGAAGTTAGGGAAGTTATCTCTGAATTCTCTGGACCCCTCAACAATAGGAGCGGTTATCACGACAAATAACCGCTCAATGTACCCTATATAAGCACTCCTCTACGTAAAAGGTAGGGCATTCAGACATTTTTTCTGGAAAAATAGTGAAGTCTTAGAAGTATTTTCCTTTTTACTTCAACCCACTGACTTTACCATTGGAGGATTCTGGACCGGCCTCCACCGGTCTTTCTCTGATTTTATTTGATTTTAGAGGACTTAGCCTTCAAGATCATCGAGCCCGGAGACTTTCAGCCCACTGATTTCTAAGGATCTATCATATATATATATATATATATATATATTTTAGTCTATTTCACTGCATGATTGATTGGTAGGAGTCATAGGAGAGCACTTTTTTTGCACATAGCCATAGGACAGGCTGGACATTTGCACAATTGCACACTACACAGCAGCATAGGCTACACAGTTGCGCACTACATAGTAGCACACTGCACAGGGTCGGCTCAATAGGTGATGCAATCGCCTAAGGCTCTCAAATAAAAGAAGGCCCCCACTTGTAAAAAAATAAAAATAAAAATAAATAAATATATATATATATATAATATTTATCTATATATTTTAATTAAAAAAATTAAGTACTTTTATTGGTCAATAAAATGCATTAAAAATGCCCCATTGTATCATAAAATGCAGAATATTAAAAAGGGAAAAAACAAAAATAGTCAAACTTCAGCTAACAAAATTAAATTTTAGGAGACAAATTTATTAACTCATTCTTGAAATATGCTAAAATCAAAATTAATTCCAGACAAATTCATTAATAATACAACGTAATTGTCTTGAAATATGCTAAAATAGAGATTATAAATTTCAAAAACAAAAGAAAAATCTCTCGTCTCTCGTCTCTCATCTCTCCATCTCTCCATCTCTCTGCCTCTCAATCTATATTCTTACATTTCTTTTCTTCATCCTGATTTTTGATCTTTTTTTATAAACTCAATATAGCTTGAAATCTTTCTTTGTTGATTCCCTTTAATTCACAATAAATTCAAAATTGAAAAGGGGCAGCGTGGGCCGTGGGCATACTAGAGGTAATCTTCTCCTCCTCTTTATCTTTCCGAAAATTAAGATGAGGAGTCTGTTATTTATTCAATCTATATATATATATATATATATATGTATATATATTTAGTCTATTTCACTGCATGATTGATTGATAGGAGTCATAGGAGAGCAGGTTTTTTTGCACATAACCATAGGACAGGCTGGACATTTGCACAATTGCACACTGCACAGCAGCACAAGTTGCATAGTTGCGCATTACATAGCAGCACATTGCACATTGCACAAGTTGCACAACCCACAATCATAGGACATCACGTTTTCTTACTTTATCAATTATTATAAATATTCATACCAATTAATAATTTGATGTGTATCAAAAAGTAAGAAAAATATATTTTAAATAAAAAAATTCAATATATATTATTTTATTAATATTTAAATATAAAAAAGGGCCAACTTAAGATTATTGCCTAAGGCCCCCTAAGTTGTTGAGTCGGCCCTGCCAAACGTAGTTCAGTATTATATAATCACTAAACTCCAACTTTTAGCATTGCATAAATTTATGTTGATCTGATCTTGTGCAGATGTGCCCAAAGTCTAGTAGTGATTTTGTTTTCTATAGGGAATTTAAATGAAGAATTAGAGAGGCTTGTGTTAATTGCATCTAATTAGCCTTGCAATTCTGACTTTGCCTAAGCATTTCCACGTGAAACAAGGACGAAACTAGGACTTTGAGTTAAGGGGGGCAATTCTAAGCTTTAGATTGGCAGCTTCTTAGCTGTTGAGGTTTTTGTTTTTATTTTTTTTAGTTTTTGATGTGTGCGCCTACTGGATAAAGACAAAATTATTCTATTCAAAACTTTTTAAAGGGCCAGTTGTTTGTTTGAGTAAAATTAGTTAATTAGACTTAATTTTTTTTAGCTTTGCTATTGATGATTTTTGTTGTTGCACAAATATTTTTGGGTTACTCTAAAAAGAATCAAAAATATTGTTAAAAGAGCTGAACGTAATTTGATAGAATAAAATTATTAAATTTAACATATATATATATATATATATATATACACACTAATATATTAAAAAAAGAAAAAAAGGGCGCGGGGCTGGGGTAGGGAATTGCTCCCCGTGGTCAATTAATGCCTCCGTTTCCTGACGTGAAAGGTAGGTATTATGTCGCTTCTCGATACAATAATATTTTCTGGAGGAGTT
Source organism: Quercus ilex subsp. ballota (assembly GCA_032727855.1). Taxonomy (NCBI): domain Eukaryota; kingdom Viridiplantae; phylum Streptophyta; class Magnoliopsida; order Fagales; family Fagaceae; genus Quercus; species Quercus ilex. The sequence goes on from CM064913.1 coordinate 39,390,695, forward strand.
GGTATAACTTTTCTTTGTTATAGACTATAGAGGTCCCGTCTTGAACATCCTGCATATCTATCTATCTAAATAGTGTGCATGTGTTACGGTGTGTATGGGTGGCCTTAAAATAATAATAAAGATAATGTGATATAGATATAGTACTCTGGAATTCTCTTTTTGGACAGAGTTGGGCAGGGGTCCATAAATCTTGGCCATCTCTTGAGAGGTGGGATTGGATTGGATCACTCTGCATCTCATAATTGCATAGAATTTCAGGGCACCAGCTACATCTTTCTTTGTTTTGTCTTGTTTTGCTCTTTCTTTTTTTCTTTTGGGGCCAAATAGTGTCAGCCATAAAAGAAGGAAAATGATATTTCAACGTATGGCCTCTTATTCTTTTAAGTAAAGAAAATAGAGAAAAATAAATAAAAATAAACGGGAAACGATATTCTTGTTCTGTTTTCTTATCCATTACCTCGTTTTCTTTTGATTAAATTTAATAATGGCCAAAATATACTGTTAGATCTTTGAAGTTTGCCTATTAAGGATTATTAGTCTTTCAAATTTTAAAATGAGGGCAATTCATCGTTTTATTAAGAGCATTAGCATTGGAGAATGCTAATGCTATATCTAAAGTATTTTTAGCATTTTAACCCTTAAAAAATAATGCATCAGGAAATGCTAAAGGCAAGAATTGCAAATTTTTTGCAATTCTTGCTACAGTGCAATTCTACCTTTAGAATTGCACTGTAGCAGAATTCTAAACCAATAAGTAATTTTTTATTCCTCTCTCATTCAGTCCTCTCTCCCTCTCACTCCCACTCTGTCTCTCCGTCTCTCTTTCTCTCATCTCACATCTCTCTTTCTCGTTCAAGGCTTGCACTAGAGATGGTAGGGTTTGGATCGGCGTGGTGGTGGGTTGGGTGTGCTGGAGATGGCTTGTGGTGGTGGTGGGTTCGTGGTTTGATCTGGGCATGGTGGTGGGTTGGGATCGATTGATGGTGGGTTTGGATCGGCGTGGATCGATGGGCTGGGTGTGCTGGAGATGGCTCCGATGGGTTTGACAAAGGTTTGAATCGGAGAGGGTGTGGGTTGCTGGAGATGGCTCCGATGGGTTTGACAGAGGTTTGAATCGGAGAGGGTGGGTTGCTGTGTCATGCTTGGTCGGCGAGGTCTGGGTTCTGCGTTTTGGTCGGCGTGGGTCACGGAATGGGTTTTTTTTTTTTTTTTTTTTTTTTTTTTATGTGGGTTTTTGTTCTGGTGGGATTTTGGTGGGCAGTGGGCAGTGGTGGCGTGGTGGGCGTGGTGGAGGCGTGGTGGTGGTGACTGGGCAGTGGAGGAGTGGTGTAGAGGTTGAGGGAAGGTGGAGAAATTCTCTGATGCTGGTGGGTTTGCTCTGGTGGGTTTCAAATCGGCGATTGTTGTTGATGGGTTTGCTCTGGTGGTTGTTGATGGGTTGAGGTGTTGATGGGTTGAGGTGCCGTGGCTGTGGTTGTTGATGGCTTCTGTGTTGTTAGAGGTTGAGGGAGAAGGAGAGGGGAAAAAAAAAACGGTTGGAAAGCACAGGAACATGAGTCTGAACAAAAAAATATCAGTAATAAAGAAATAGTAAAAGAAGATTAAAAAATAATATTTTAACAAAAATAGAGTTTTGGGATGTATGAGGTATTGTAAAATTGGATGGTATAATGATAAAGTGAGGTTTTGGAATGGTAAAATAGGATAGCATTAGCATTTTCCAATGCTAATGCTCTAACAATCATTAGTCTTAATTATCCACGTTACTAATAGAATAATGATGTAGTAATTTTTTAGGAAAAATGTTAATAGTACTATAAGTTTTACTACATAAAAATTATAAACTGACGTGATAATGATTATAATTGTTAGATTTCAATCACCTTATAACTGAATATTTGAATTGTCTTTTTATGATTGTTGACACATTAGTTTGTAAGCTTAATGTAGTAAAAGTTATAGTACCCGTAACACTATTCACTTCTTAATGACGTGACAACAATTTTAATATTAAATAAATGAAATTTGATATGGATCAAACCATGACCACACCTCTTGACCTGCAATGAAATGGGTCTACCCAAATCAAATCCCCATTTTGAAACCCTAAAACCTAATTTGAGAGAAAGAGAGAGAAACAAAATCTCAAGTCCGTTTGGGATCCGCTTATTTTGCTAAAACTAAAAACTTTTTTTTAAAAGTACTATAGATAAAGGTAAATGTTAGTTGAAATAGTATAATGAGGCTTATGAATAATACCAAAAAGTGCAATGAGACTCATGAATAGTAGCAAAAATAACTTGAATAATAAAACAAGCTGGCAAAAATAATCTTTGCCAAACGAACACTTAATCTCAATGCACACTTGGGACAATCAAACTTAATTCAAATTGAGTAGATTTGGTCCTTAATCTTTTATGTTTATTTCTTATGAATCTAAGTTGTTTGGTTGTTGAGAAAGTAAAATATTGTTTTGTGGTTATTTGCTCTTGAATATGAATTGTTTGGTTGGTAAGAAATTGCAAGAAAGTGAATGAAATTTATTTTATTTTTCGTGGATTATAATTGTTTGGTTGGTGAGGAAGTAAAGAAAAATGAAATAAAATTTTGTGCATTTATTTCAAATTGATATTTTTGGAATTTCATTGGAAAAATTGTAACGATTGCTAGGAATGTTTTGACCCAAGCAAATAAAGCAATGTCACATCCTTGGAATGTGATGGTAATGTAAATTGAAACTAATCAATTAAACACGGCAATGTTATATTCTCGTAATGAGATTCCATGAATCTAGAATTACAAGAATCATTAGAATGTTATGTAACATTACACGAATGAAACAAGCGTTTGTTGATATGGATTTGATTATTGCATAATTATCATTGAATTAATAATAAAAATGCCACATATACCTAAAAAAACCATAACCTTAATAAATATTCCTACAACGTCCAAACAAGACTCTCAAAACGACAACTGAAAATACTTGAGCTGAATGGACCCGTTGTATCAAGAAGTTTCGTAAACGCTTAAATAGCCCCCACTTTTTCTGTCTCTCACAGAAAATGTGGGCTGAACTTCAATGGTTAAATATGAAAGTTGGAATGGGCCATTAAAGCAAGAAGCTTCGTCAACGTTATGGTCCATATGGGAATTGATTCCTCTCATGCACCTGTCAATGACTTTGAATGGCGTATTAATTAAGTAACATCCATGGTCTCTAACTTTGATTTTAATGAAACATTCAAATTCAACTATTCAACTTGACAAAATTCAATATCACGGATTATTGAAGTCTACACAATTTGAACGTCATTGTGCAAGCGGGACTTTCATTGTTCTGATGGCGAGGTTTTTGTAGAATATTTTTGCCATTATCCATCTAGTTAAAATTTTTAACTAGCTTGTATGCATTTATAACATAAGAATAAGTGCAATTATATATATACAAAACCCTAAAGATATTTAACAAAAAGTAGAGAGTTCTTTGTAATAAGAAGTTAAAATCTTCTCAAAAAAAGAAGAAGTTAAAAGTTAAAACGTTGATAGTTTGTAATATTTATTTTGACCTAGTAAACATGGATCCAAATTCGTCAAATCGTCCAAATTCAAATGGCAAAACGTGGCCTAGTTAGAGGTATTTGTGCCTTTGTGGCCTAGGGAAAATGGGTCAATACGAAACCCAACATGCGAAAAATGGATAGGGTACGAGTTTGTCCAATTGACCAAATAGATCAGAATATAGTTTTACCCTAAATTTAATAATTTATACTAAAAATTTATGAAGTTTGATTAGATCTTATTGAGCCTACCAAGTGAAAAAAATGTCTTTTATTATTATTATAGGTTTAATACACGTGCACATTTTCAATATTTGTTTATGTTGTCCTCTTTCTCTTCGTTCCTTTTGCTTGATTGTCTATTCTCTTATCTTTTTTAGCTTTCACAGTTTTTGTCCATGAAAGTCACGAAACGACAATAGCACAAATCAAGTATAACTTTTTAGAGTCACCAAATTAAATTCCGTCTCCAATTTCTCACCACCTGTACGATACATGATGTTTAGTTCCCTCTTGCTGCATCACAGTTCAACTAGCTTTAAGCATCCTTGATTTGGTCTAGACCACCTTAATTACTTCTCTTGATGACAGGTTACTATGCTAGACTAATAACATTCACATTGGTATAGCTAAAATTTTTAGCATTTACCTAAAAAAATTACTTTATCTATTTTAACACAATTTCACAACACATCTTATATCAATTCTCTTATTTTTTCCATTAGCCAAACACTATTTTTTTTTAAAATTAATTTCTTTCCCATTTCCTTTCTGCCACGAAACCCAACAAAGGGCATAAAAATTTGTCTTTGGCATTATTGATGTTGGGTACTAAATTAGAGTTTCAGGTGGAAAATAACAAATGATCATTATGCCAAGTTAATAAAAAATATATCCAGTACGTATAACACACAAAATAGTGTTCATTTAGCATGATTCATATGATACACAAAAATGAAAAAATTAATTCATAATACCAATTCATGCTTTGACAACGATATTTTTATATATATTTTTTTTTATAAAAAAAGAAGAAGAAGAAGAAGCCATTTTACCTGAACTCAACTATGATAGAACCTAATTGGGTTAAATCTCAACTATACTCAGCCCATGGCCATCATCAGGTCTATGATTAATAGATATAATATATTGATCATCTTCCTCTCTTTTGCAAATTTTTCTTTTATTATTTTTTTTATACCACTTTACAAAGCTATATATCTTGTCAAATCACATAAATTATTGTTATGTGCATGTGTGTTTGTTGTTTTATTTCTCTTTCCCATTTTCAGATTCGAATCAGTGGTTATTGCACAACACAACATACTTGACAATGATATCAAAGAAATAGCAAAATATATTTTAATTGACCTCTTTTAATTTTTAATCCTTGTTACAAACTCCTTTTCATCAGTTGTAAATTGAACTGGTTCGACCAAGGACGAAACCAGGATTCAAACTTAGGGTGGAGCCAAAGTTCTTTGTTCAAGAATTTTAGAAAGTTGAAATATTAATACTAAAGATTGACAATGATGCATTATTAGCATTAATTTTTTAATTTTTTTTGTATTTTTTTAAAATCAATAATAGATATTTATAATCAAGAATTCTATAAGTCAATTGGCATGTCTTGATATTTTCAAGATCTTACTAGGGTTAGACCAATTCTTTATTCTATCCACACTGTATATATATTTTTAAAATCTATTTATTCTTTTCACATAATTTTATACCTAATAACTTCATAATGCTATATATAAAAGATTCTAAAAAAATATATATACAAAAACTATAGTTAAAAGTTCAAATCCATGTCTAGTATTACATTAATAAAACAACTAAAATAATGGTTAATCAACATCATGCACTAATATTCAACGAAAAAAAGGGTGAGACAATTATTGGTGTCTTGGTTAAGGAATTTTTTATTTATAATTACTTGGTTAAGGTTGAGGTAGCATAAAGATGTGAGATCTTTTACTTTAAAAATTTTCCATTTTGAAAAAGTAGTAAAAAAAAAGAAAAAAAAAAGAGATCTAATAAACAATCATATGATAATGAACGGTAACTCTAAGTCTTCAACTATATAAATAATAAAATTTTTCCCATCACTACATTAATTTAGCTAAGGCACAATGTTTATTACCAACAGAATAATCACACACATACTCTAGTGACAGTTTAGGTAAGACACAAAATAGTAGATTGTTGTTTCACATGTGTACTACATTTATGCATATATGCCAAGTGTGTCCCAAAGTTAATAAAACATTAAAAATTAATAAAATTCTATCATTCAAAAATAAAAATAAAAAAATCCACTGGTTGTGTTAAAGAGCAACAGCTCTTTAAAAAAATAAATTTTTTTCATGGGTTGAGTTAAAGACACCAACTGATCCAAGTTGTCGGTGACACTAATTGGTGTGTGGATGGAGTGATTAGCAGCATAGGAGTTGTCTCTGTGACTATGGGATGGAGTCATTTGAGAGGGATAAAGAGCTCTTAAATGAGAGGTAAAAATTAGGTAAAAATTATTAGGTTTTCATGATTTGTTTTGTTAGGATTTATAATTAATTTGTTATAATTTTTTTTTTTTTACTTAAACTGTGTCCAAAGATTTTTTTTATTATCTGAATATGTGAATTGTTTTGTGGATTTTTCTTATTGTCCGGGTTTGTAAATTATCTAAATGTTTAGTTAAATATTTTTCTTGATATTCTTGGGACAACCAGGGGATGATTTGATAATTTTTTTCATTTTTAGTTTTATGGGTCAATTTGTAAATTGCTTGGGAGAGGAGGCCCAAGTATATTAATTTTAGAACTAAAAGTAAATTTTCTATACTAATATATATACTAGGGAATTTTTTTTTCAAGGGCTTGGGGGCCATGCACCCCCCCCCCCCCCCCCCCCCTCCCCTCTCTTGGTAGTTCCGTCCCTGTTCGACAATCAGTTCCTGTCAAACTCGTGAATTGCATGGTGCTAGTACATCTTACGTCTCTTTTCTTACAGGTAATTTAACAACCATTATGGAATTTAGACTCTGGAATTCTATCATATTGTTTAAAAAATAGAATATTATAGTTTAATTACAAATCACAGCATGAGCAAGAAAAAAGTGACACTCCTTTAAAATTAAGATACTACATACATAGGATATATCTACAAGAAGCCAACCTTAGCACTAGCACCAACCACACCAAACTCTCCCAATAAATATGTCTTTTATGTCTTCTGGTTCTGGGTCAAGCGCAATATAACTTTTTATTTAGTTTATATTATTGGGTCCTCCAAAGATGTAATTCCAATAGAGACATTGTCAATCTCCACCAAGCTTGGAACTCCCCCACCACCCAGTACAACTTTTTTTTAATTACTTTATATAAGCAGTACCCACCTCCCCCTGAATTAGACAAATCATAGCCATGCCACTCCACCATTGGAATCAAGTAAACCCTACGCTGATTGACCCATCAATGTCACAAAGACTCACTTAAGGTAAGTAATAAAGGAAAAATGCATTTAGCCTCTACCACATATCCCCTCCCCTACTATCATCCATCAACTCTTGTTGAAATCATGACCAAACCTAATCTCTTTTTAATTTATCGCTCACGTTCATGGAAAGTTTCATTTCACAGCAGCACTTTTTCTTTAATTAGTTTGAGTTTTCACGGTGCCCCTCATGTGAACGTGTCATGTGCGGCTTTGAAGTTTTGGCCTTGAATTGAATTTCCCAGTTGTTTACATCACCATCACCTAGATGATCACGAAGAAATGAAGAACGAGAAAAAGATTCTTTTTTAACCATAGTTCTCATTAAGCTCCTTCTGGTTAGAGTCAAAACTCATTTAGCTCAGGGATGCAATCAAAATTTAAACTTTGGGACCAAAGCATGCATCTTTTTGACCCAAAAAACACCCTTAGATCCAGGGGCGGCGCCATATATAATTGAGGGTGATCACAGGACCACCCTCAAACTTGAAAAATAAATAAATTTTATACCTAAAAAAAAGAAATTCTAAATTAATATGGGGTTGTTGACCACCCAAAAAAAAACTTGAACATCCTAAATAAAAATTTGTCCATTAAAAAAAAATTTGACTTCTCCAAAATTTTGGTCCATTGAAGATTAAACCAAAAAATTGTGAGAAGTGCTATGTTCACAACATGTTCTCAACACTTTCATAACAAATCTTAAGTGGTAGATTATTACCGGTAGAAAAAAAAAATTAATGATATGTAAATTAAAACTAGTAAAAATTGCTAACTAGAATTTGTTGTAAAAATATTGTGGATATAGCATTTCTCAAAAAGTGTCCAAACAAACAAATTAGCCTAAAAGCCCCAATCAAATGTTTAATTGTGATATTTTAAATTATGTTTACAAAAGACATTTTAAAATTGCTATTTTTTATATAAAAAAAATGCATATTTTCCAATAGCTAGTCAGTTAGTATTTGCTTTAGTCTTTAAATGAATTTATTGGATTTATGTGATACATATTGTACATACACGTATGAACTAAAATAATACCTCAATATTTTATTGAACATGATTAATGTAACGGTTTAATGCCTAAGTTGAATACGTTGAATGAACTTATAACTTACCCTTTATTTTTTTGTTATCACTATGGACAAAATTCTTATAAGGAAATCACTTTTATTACAAAATTTATCTTCTAAGCAAATTCGTATTCACTTGAATAATCTTCTTTTAGATCATAGGCTATGAGAAAAGTTCTCATCTTTTCATCCTAATAATCAAGAGAAAATAAAAAGAGCATATTTACAAAGATGTTCTTGTAAACCTCTTTGCCATGATTTCCCTAAAAAAAAAATTTAGTAGAGCACTGCATTAATTTAATCCTGATTAGTTTAAAGAATACAAAATATAGGTTGGAACATATCATAAAAAAAGATGATGCATTTTGTTTATATTGTTACTTATTTAGGTAAGATGTTGGAAATTGAAAGGGTGATCAGTAGTTTAATGATTACTTGACCGTGTATGTTGAAAAAAATGTAGTTGATAGCATTAATAATGAAGCTATCATACAACAATTTCAAAATATGAAAAACTTGTAGACTGAAATTTTAAAACTTTATGTATTTGCGATTGTTTTTTTATGTCAGTATATTCAAATTTTATTTTTATGAAATTTTGTTTAATTTAAATTTTTTAATGACCATCCTGAACATAATTTCTGAAGTTGCCACTGCTTAGACCGATCTTAGACTAAATATGCTATAATAAAAAAAAATTAATATTCATTCCCTGTTAATAAAATATTACCAAAAAAACCAAATGTTGTATTTTAACATATTTCAAATCAATCATTTATGAAAAAATAATTTTTAGAATTCTTTTAAATTTTGAAAATATAATCTATCATTGATTCTGTACTGGCTAGACTCATAGTATTTTCCTTTTGACTCTTCATTAAATTAATAAATCAAATAATCTTTTAGAAAATCATATTATTTATTGTTATGAAACCTACTTTTAATAATATTTATGATTGAAAATGTACGTTTGTCTTGTCAAGTTCTAGCATAAACAAAAAAGTAAACACAAATACAATCACAACAAGTTGATAGGTTGTTAATTTTTTAATGACTATCTCAACATGGAAAAAGACTTGGCATTCGTTAGTTATTAGGGACATCCCAGATCAAATTGGAAAATGGAAAAATTTGTACAAGTAATACCTTCTTTTGTTACTAGTACTCTTGACACAAATCAAAAAGAAATTATGATATATAAATAAAAATATGTATTCTTTGGATCAACTACCATCCCATCAAAGTTTTGAAGGAAAAAAAACTTGTTCATGCATACATACATATATGAGCAAGAAACTATACTTGAAATACCCTAGACTCTTATTTCACGGTAAACCGTAGTTTTATGCTGATTAAGGAAAGAAAAAAAAAAGTTTACTAAAGGGTTTTAACTGCACAAAAAAAAAAAAAAAAAAGTATAAAAAACCCTTTTTTTTTTTAATGTGTTAAGTTTTTATGTATATATATATATATATTTTTTTATCACTTTAGACCAATTGAATTTTTAGGAAGACAAATTTTACTGAAGATATTTATTATAAAAATAAATAAATTTGAGGGAGAGAGGAAAGAAGGGAGCATGGCCCTGTTTGGTCCCAACATAGGTTTGTCCCTACATTAGCATGTAAAAATCAAGCTTGGGTTATGTTAAATTTGGTTCAACTTTCAAGACAACAACACGAAAAAATCGAGCACTAAACAATAACATACATATATATATGTGTGTGTGTGTGTGTGTAAGGATTAGATTTGAGTCCTAAGCCCAAAAGTTATGGAAATCTAGGCCCAAAAAGCCCAATACAATAAATTTGTAGAGAGTAGATTAGAAAATTGGGCTTTAATGAGTTAAACAAGTAAAGTGAATTCAGATGACAAGAAAATAAAGATAGACTGGTTTAATCTAAAAGAAAATCGTCATTGGCACAATCCGAGGAGATCAGTTCTTATATATTTCTCTCAAGTTTGATTACAAATTCCACTTTTGATTGCTACAGTGTTTCTCTCTTAATTTATTCATCCCCTCCCCTTAGGGTCTTCTTTCTATTTTATAATGTCCTCCCCCTTTATCTCTACCCTCCACATGTAGACTAGATTGCTAGTATTGATCATTGTCTCATCAACACATTTTTGAAGTTTTTGGGGAGTAGCTGTAAGATTGAAAGATACTGTTCAGGTATCACTTCTTCATTAATGCGGCTAGAGAGTTAGCTGCAGAGCATTTAATGCAGTAGTAGCAGCTTTCCCTTTAGATATTTCATGGCTTCCCTCTGTCCTGTTCTTTTTTGATACTTATCCTACCAGTGGAATCGTCCAGAACGTTACTCTCGATGTCAGACCGCATCTTTTGACCTCGGCTTTGCTCAGTCGAGGAAGTATTCCTCCTCGGACCACCTTCTTGGATGATCATGATCAGACTTCACCTCTTTACTTACCAATACGGATTCTTAGGAAGATGTTTACCCGTCCTCAGACTACTTAATGTCCTCGGATTGGGCCCCTGGCCCAATATATACATAGACATGTACTCCTGGGCCTATCACCCCTATAATATATATACACACACATATATGAGATTCTTTCCATCTCTTGAAGCACCAAACTAATGATTTTAACACGTACAACCAATGATAATACACCATTTGAGATCAATTTATTATTTAAAAAACAAGGTGGATAAAATTATAGTTATGCTTAAAAAAAAAGAGCTTTAATAAGTTTTAATTATATTAGCAATGATGCCATGGAAGCCTAATGAAAGTACACACAATACTCTCTTTGATAGAACAAAAACTAAATTATTAGTTTCTAGCAGTAAATCTTGAATTCCCAACAGGCTTCTTGAATCCACAAGGTGATAGGTCTAGAATCAACCAAAGAAAAGTTTGAGAAAAACTCTGAATTTAATTAATAATAATCACTCCCCAAAAAATGTTTACAAACTTAGGGGCTTATTCAAGGGTTCCGTAAAACTTAATGGACAAAAAAATATATTATAAAATAAGTCCTAATTAATACCTAATCATAACAAGAACCAAATTTGACCTAAAAAACATTAAAAGCATCTAAAAATGAGTAAATAAATAACCTAAACCTAAAATAACGAAAATTACATAAAAATACCAAAATTAAATAATTACAAAAATTAAATAGTTGATTCTATCCTACATCAAGCAAGATGTAAAAATAAATTCGATTTTAAATTTATCTAAACATACACAAATGCATTTTAGTTAAATAAAACACCAGCTAGCTAGGGATATAATCTTCGGTTTCTACTGAATTAACCTATCTACTAGAGACAGCTTATATCGGTCATCATTTGCCAAAATGCTTGAGTTAAATAGAGCATGGTGGAGCAAACACAACCAACAGAGTGAAGCCTATAAGGCCGTGAATGTTTAATTAGAGTTAATTTTGCTAGGTCGAATAATAAGTTTGAGGTATATGGTCATTTTAGAAAATTTTACAGGTACATGATTATGTTATATATTTTTTTTGATGAACGATTATGTTATATATATAAGCACTATTATAACCATATTTTTTTTATATAGTCTATTATCAGCCCCTCGTTCCAGTTGTGTAGGCAGACTACTTAATCACGTAAATTATTTATGTTAATTTCTCTCTTCTCCCTTCTTTAATCTCGTACAAACTAATTGTTTCTCAACACTATTTCTTATGGATAAAATATGTAATTAAATAGATATAACAAGCTAGCAATATTTGATTGTATACACTAGACCAAAATAAGTCCATTACACCAAATGTTAATACAACAACATTAGTATAGTGGTATTAGACACAATATTGCATCTATAAGTTTAAAATCATTGCAATAATAATTTTATAGTGGTAAATTATCACATTTACAATAATTAGTTGCAATAACTTATAATTATCGGTCCTACATTAGGAAAATTTATTGCAATAACTTAAAATAAAGATATTGTTACAATAACTTGATAACAGTTATTTTTAGGGGTGTGCTCGATTCGGTTTCGATCGGTTTTTATGGGTATGGCCAACCGAAACCGAATATTTCGGTGTGTGAAATTCTCAACCGAAACCGACCGAAATGGCTGGAAATCAATTGGTTTCGGTGTATTTCGGTTTCGGTTGGTTTTTGGTTTTCCAAAGAAAGGGTTATTGAGAAAGATTTTTGACAAATACAGTAAAAACACAGACCCTGTTTTCAACACAAAATACAAAGCAACACCTGTTTTCAACACAAAATACACAGCAACACATTAAAAACCATAAAACACAAACTAAAATTAGTAGCTACAAAGTTTCTTTAAAACAAATACAAAACCCATGGAATCCCAGTACAAGCATGGTTGATTTGGGATGAGAGAAACAAAATCAAGAAGAAGGCATACCATAGCAAGAAACGAAGAGACTGAATCGGTATAAGCATGGGTGATTTGGGATGAGAGACAAAATCAAGAAGAAGACAGACCATAATAGAGACCGAATCGATGCTGGAGAAGGAGAGAAAATTGAGTGAGGGACTGAGGGGCGTGTGCTTGTGAGAGGAAGAAAGAGGATTGGGTGAGGGGTAGCTAGGGTTATAATTTATATATAAGATGCTAGGGTTTAAAAAAACAAAAACAAAAAACTCAAAATGGAAAGGCGAAGGCTTGAACTACTGATCTTGTGGCTGACACGCGAGCGACTTTCCACTAAGCTAGTTCCTCTAATATATATATATATATATATATATCAGTTGCAGGGTAAAAAATCCGAAACCGAACCAAAAAATTGAACTCAGTTCGGTTGGTTTCGGCCGGTTTTTTGGTTCATCGTTCTCGTTGCGTAGGCACACTGCTTAATCATGTAAATTATTTATGTTAATTTCTCTCTTCTCCATTCTTTAATCTCGTGCAAACTAATTGTTTCTCAACAGTATTTCTTATGTATAAAATATGTAACTAAATAGATATAACAAGCTAGCAATATTTGATTGTATACACTAGACCAAAATAAGTCCATTACACCAAATGTTAATACAACAACATTAGTATAGTGGTATTAGACATAATATTGCATCTATAAGTTTAAAATCATTGCAATAATAATTTTATAGTGGTAAATTATCGCATTTACAATAATTAGTTGCAATAACTTATAATTATCGGTCCTACATTAGGAAAATTTATTGCAATAACTTAAAATAAAGATATTGTTACAATAACTTGATAACAATTATTTTTGCAATCTATTACAACAAAAATTTCAAAGTGATATTTTATTGCAATAAAGACATCATTGTAATCATTTGATATCAATTATTTTACAATCCATTGCAATGACAAACATGAAACTAATATATCATTGCAATAACTTAATATCAATTATTTTACAATCTATTGCAATAACAAATATGAAACAATTATTTTTTACAACAAATATATCATTGCAATAATTTTTTTATTGCAACAACATATATATGATAGGAGTTTTACTGTACTGTTACATTAGCTAGCTTGGGAAGCTAGTTAGTAATGAGTTGTGAGAGTTGTACTAGTGGTTAGTTAGTTAGTCTAGGAGTTGTAACTAATTGTATAACAGAATTCATACATGTACTAAATGTATAACAGATTGCTCTACTATAAAAGGGTAATCTGAATTGTAAGCAAGGACATTAAAGAATGATATGCAATTTCCTTCTCTTTGCTCTTCCTACTACTCTCTCTATTCTCTTCTCTACTCTGGAGGCCTAGTTCCCTCAAAGAACTACCATAATTATTTTTATTACTTGATTAAGAACTATTGAGTTCTTATCAATATATCATTGCATTAAAGTTGTTATTAAAATATCTAGTGATTATTGCAATGAAATTTTTTGTTGCACAAACTTATTACCTCAAAATTATTGTAACAACTCGCATCAACTATTGCAATGACTTTGATGTTATTGCAATGATTTTTTGTTGTTGTAATAAACATTTTTTCTTAGAGCATTCTCATCAAGAGTGTTATAAACAAAATGCTATTTTTAGCATTTATAACCCCAAAAACCTACTCCATCAAAGATGCCATATGCTAAAAAATTGTCATCTTGCTACAGTGCACTCTCATTTTTGATACCGCACTGTAGCAACATGCCATCATTTTTTATTAATTTCTTTCTCTCTCTTCTGTGCTTGTCTCCTTCGCAAGTTTCTTCTCTCTCCTCTCTCATTTCTCCTCTATCACACCATCTCACCCAAGCCTCTTCCTCTCCCTCTCACCATCTCAGCCAACTCTTTCACCACTGCAATCCATAAAATACCCAAAAAATACCAGAAAGAACCCCGCTACAATCACACAAAAACCCAACCAAAAAAACCCAGAAAGAACCCCATTGCAATCACACAAAAACCCAACCAAAAAACCAGAAAATTAGCACACAAAAAATACTCAAAACCTCACTGAAAATACCCCAAAAAAACACAAAAAAATAGCTTCCAAAACCCAAAAAAATTAATCCTAAAACTCCCTTTGTACACACCACCAAAAATAGCCCCAAAACCCAGCAACAAACCACTGAAAAACCCTTAAAATCTCATTGCAAATCCATTGCTGAGATCGTGTGCGGTGATTGGTGTTGGCGTTGGCTGGGTTTAGTGGTGGAACGGGGAGGCTTTGTCTTGTTTGGATTGAAGGGATCGAAGTCTAGATAGGCTCGGATTGGGTTTGAATTCAAAGATAGAGCAAAGAATGAGGTTGTTGAGTGCTGTGTTTGAAGGTGATGAGCTTGAAAAGCTTCGGCCATGGAGGTAGCTCAGTTTTAGAGAGAGAGCTCAAAAGGGTGAGAAGTGTTTTAGGCCAATAGAGAGGGTGAGAAGTGTTTTAGGCTGACGGAGCTTGGTGGTTAGCCATGGAGCACGGGTTTGAGAGCAGAAGATCAAAGAGAGGGAGAAGGTTCTAGTCTTCTATAGCTATTGGGTTTTGAGAGAGAGAGAGAGAGAGAGAGAGAGAGAGAGAGAGAATAACAAATGAATAAAAAATAAAAAAAATAAAGAATATTTAAATAAAGTGGTAAAAAATAGAAGTTTTGATGTAGGGTGAATTGTAAAGTGATGTGTCAAATGTTATAAAGTTAGTTTTTGAGATGCTAAATGCTAATTTTTTTAAAACTCTTGATAGGAATGCTCTTATAGTGTTAGCTAGTTTTTAGCATTTCTTTTCCCTTACTATTTGTGGGTCCCACAATAAAATTGCTTTAGTATTTTTTTTGCAAGTCCCACTATTATGCTTTTGGTTAAAAAAAAAAACTAATACAATTAACTAAATGCAGGTCCCATGCTATACTTTTTTTCAAAAGGCCAAGTATTTTATTGGCTTATTATAGGTCCCATTCTATTTTTTTTTTTTTTTAATTTTTTGGCTAAAGTACTTCTAGTAAAAAAAATCAACCAACTTATTTTATTTAGCCTTTATCAATAGTATTTTTAGTAAAAAATTAGATAAGTTATTTTCAAACGAAACCCTTAATATTCATTATTAGAAGCACCAGTATTCAAAATCAAGCCCCTCTTTCCCACCTGTTGTAATCAATGTTGTTAATTATGTTTTGGTGTTCGTTCCAATTTGTTTGTTGGAACATAATTTTTCAGTATTGGTCAAATCCAGTATATCGTTTCGAGATTTTTGCTAATATATAAATATTTAACACTTATATTTTACTCATCATCAATGAAATAATAATAATCCCATCAAAACAATATATCATTATTATCAGTAGTATTTATTTAACAAAAGAGAGGAGCAAACTAAAATTTGATCAGAATGAACTGAAATAACCAATTGAAATTGGTTGAAATAACTTGAAATTGACCAGAATTTAACTCAAGGTGGAATGAAAGAGTTTTTCATTATGGTTTGCTTACTGATGATATTTACCAACTATTCAGGCCAAAACAAAATCTACAACAATGGTTGTAAAAATTATTTGAAAAAAAAAAAAACTAAAGAATTTCAATATTAGTATGTTAGGATTACGTGGTTAAATAATTAAATTTACCATATCTCAATAGCTTAAGTTTTTGAGACAATTGATAATTTAACATAGTATCAAAGCAGGCGGTCATGACATAGTAATACCATATTGGTCAAG
Source organism: Quercus ilex subsp. ballota (assembly GCA_032727855.1). Classification (NCBI taxonomy): domain Eukaryota; kingdom Viridiplantae; phylum Streptophyta; class Magnoliopsida; order Fagales; family Fagaceae; genus Quercus; species Quercus ilex. The sequence goes on from CM064913.1 coordinate 39,406,927, forward strand.
AACCTTGTACCTCAACTGACACCTCAAAACTTTTTATTTCCCAATAAAACACCAATAGTTTAAATCTCCCTACCCCGTTGTAACAATTGAATTATCAAACTGGTAATACGTACTTAACAATGTAAGTTTATCTGCCAAATGGACGAGATTTGCCATTTTTGACAATTTTGTTTACCCTTTGAATACTTTTTTAATGAATTGAGTACAAATCCCGACTTCCTTTAAATTTCAGACTTTAAAGATAAGGCTTCAATTTTCCAAGCACATTTGCCAAAATTTCCATAAACTACACCCCAAATACACTAATAGCATGATTATACATATGATTTTCGTCGAATATATTAAGAAATTATTGGGTCTAAGCTTTGACTAAGCATGGACCGCTCGTGTGCTTGGCACTCTAGGGTCTTCTGGACAACATTTGTGTGGTTGAGTTGGAAAAAAGAGAAATTGTGTCAGCTTGCCATCTTACCAATTTACCATTTAAAATAAATTAAATTTCAGATAACATCAAGCCAAAATAAATGGATGGTGACATGGAGCCATGTGCCTAGGCTTTCTTGACAGAAGAGTAGGGTTGGTGAGGACTTTATCTTATATATCAAACTTAAGCATGGAATTAACATGCTTATGTACAGCTCAATTAAACATTTTGAGAGAATTTATCTTTTTTTAATTGGAAGGGGATATGATTTACTTACTTTTTCAAATGGGTTTTTTTCAAAATAAAAATTAAGTAGTTTATGAATCTATTACATAAATCCGTCTTCAACCATCCAAGCAAATTGATAAATAAATGAAAATTCATGGTAAATAATTTCTCTCACAACAACATATGCTTGATTCTCACCTCATTCAGAGACACAAGATTGTTTTTTCACCACTAAAAACGAAAAATAATTTTGAAAAGTAACAAATTTGTATATTAAATTTAAGAGTTATGTTAACTGGTACTCTTAAGGTAAATGTTAATAAATTATGTTAGAAAAGTTTTGACATCATTTTTATGGAAAATATAAAAAGCTATCAACAAAATTAATTGCTTTATTAATTTTCTATAAAATAAAAATACTCCATCCATCCCAATTTGTTTGTCTTGTTTGAAAAATCAAACTTTTTAAGAGAACATCATTTATTGTCTTGTCTGCCTTATAAAAATGTATAAATTTACAAAACTACTCTTAAATAAATTTATCAACTTTTAAAAAAAAAAATTATTCTTAACGAGGCAACTAAAAAGGTGCCCTAATTAAATTGATTTTTTTAAATATTAATTATTTTTTTTTCAAATAGTTTTGAAAATAAAGTAGGGATATAATAGGAACATTAATAAAACTAATAATTTTTATTTTTAGAAACATGACAATATTTTGGGACATCACAAAATGGAATAAAAGAAAAACAAACTGGGACGGAGGTGGTAATTTTTAAGAGCATTGATCAAATTATTTCACAACTTTTTTACCATAAATTAAATGAATTGGATTTCACAACATTTAATAGTTTTTCAAATTTAAAACCAACAACCACTAAAGTCATTAATTTCCAAAACACTAGAAAAAGTAAGCACTTGTTAAAAAAAAAATTTAATTATTAAAACGTAAAATTTTTTTATCATTAATATTATTTTAATGCTAGTTGTGGAAGTGGAACGAGGGTCCAAGTTTTTTACTAAGGCTATGTTTGGTTCATGTAAAATATTTTCTGGAAAATAAATATTTTCCAGAAATGCTATTTTTGGAAAAGGAAAATGTATTCAAGTGTTTGGTTGCATTTCAAAAAATGTTTTGGAAAATATTTTCTAGTGTTTGGTTGTGTTCCTGAAAATGCTCTAGAAAGCCCATTTTTATCATGTTTCTCACATTTTCTTAGGATCCAAACATATATTATTACAGAAAATCAAAATATATAAACAATCAAAGAAACAAAAATCAAAACACAAAAATCAGAAAAGCAACGAAGCATGAGAGAGGGACTTAAGTGAGAGAGAGAGAGATCGGCGGCAGCCAGTGGGGGTTTGAGAAATGGGTTAGCGGAATGGGTTCGTCGGAGTGATGGGTTCGTTGGAGTGGGTTTGAGGAATGGGTTTTCTGGGTTTCAGGTTGAGTTTGAACAAGAAAAAATGGAGGGGACGATGGTTTGAGCTCGATCTCCCCAGCGCGAGCTCGACGGTGCGTCTGGGCTTAGGGTGGTGGTCTGAGCTTGATCTCTCCAGCGCGATCTCCTCAGCGCGAGCTCGACGGCGCGTCTGGGCTTGGGGCAGTGGTCTGAGCTCAACGGCACGAGCTCGATCTCACTTTCTCTAGTCTCTCTTCGTGCTCTTTCTCTCTCTCTCTTTTTGGTATCTGAGTCCGGAAATGGTTTGAAGTGAAAATAGAAACATAAAATCATTTTCAGGTCAAAGCCTTTATTTTTACGATCAAATGAAATGCATTTCCGAAAATTTTATTTTTCATGTGCAACCAAACACGCGATTTTATTGAAAATAATTTCCTGAAATTGTTTGAAACCAAAACAAACGGATCCTAAAAAGTTTACATCTGCGTCCATTTAAAGAAAGGAATTATTTAAAAAACCAAACAAACAAAGTTGTTCCTGGATGATGTCGTAGCCGGGATTTCTTGGGAGGGACAGTTAGGATGCTTAAACCTCGGATAGTTTGAAGAAAAGGACAAATGACGTGGCACTTCGTTTTGGGCTGTACTTAATCTGGATGACCGAACGATAAGCGGCTGACGTGGACGTAACGATGTGAAGGCAATCAATACTGACGCTTCGTTTTTTGCTTTTTTCACTTAAACAATAAAACAATTATTATTATTATTATTCCACCTCTCAGAATCTGATTCTTTTGCAAGATGTGAATTGACGGTGCAGATCCAAGGATAACGTGTTCCCAATGAAAAGATCATTGTCCAAAAAAGATTTTTATTTAAATTTTTTTTTAAAGACTGTCCAAATTGGAGAATAAGTTTTTATTTATTTAAGCAATGCTAAAAGATATAATAAATTTACAATTTTTTTAATAACCGTTGAGTTGGGTAATTTTTTACTCATTTTTATGAATCTATAACTAAGATCACTTTTTTTTTTTTTTTTTACTTATGATTAACGATTTGTCACATTTATAAAATTTATTATATTTTTTTTAATCTATAGAGTTTCTCTATTTATTTAGGTTTTAAAAAAACATATATTACTTATTTAATAAATTAGATAAAATTTAACATTTATTACTCTTTATCATCAAACCAAATCATTATTATTATTTTTTAATATATATGATGCAAATTTTGAATATGTTGAATGTCTCAAAAACTGAATTTTCGGACAAATAACACTGACCGAGTTTCTCTCGAAATGAAATAATTATTCTAAAATCTTGAAGATCGAAGACATCTTAAAATTACAATACTCTTCAAACTGTATACAGAAAACTTCCCTCAAAATAGGGTGAACCACAAGTCTTAAAATACATGAATTTAGGAGTGTAAAACTTAATTTTATAGTCATCTTTTGGACTAATCAAATTATATGCAGCAATGATCTAATTTAGCAATTATCCACACCAAAAAAAAAAAAAAAATCATAAACATCACAGCAATTTCTGCGAACCATCGAACAAACTAAAAGTAAAAAAGGGAGAGGAAAAAAAAAGTCATCTAGAATCCATTAACTTTTGGTACAATTCGATAAGAGAAAATTTACAAAATAGTCACGTCACGTATATTTTTGTTTTACACCTCATCATGATTCCCAGCCATGATACAATTGTTAACCACAAGCGTCCCATAAAAATGTACACTGTTATTGATGGGGGCAACAGCCAACAAGTTTGCCCATGTCGATTCGTTTTCAATGGTTATGATGGACCTATGATTCTTGCATAGCAATAGGCCAATACAAACTGATAATTGAGATTGTAATTCCTTCTCATTATTTTTCTTTGTTTTCAATAAAAGACCATGATATTATATAATTAAAAAAAAGCTATTCATTGGTTTTTAAAAAAGGAAAAGAAAAAAAAAATATTTCTGATGTGAACTTAACGACACTATGTATACCATCAGAGTTTTGATAAGACTATCATATACCACATGCATTAGTTGGACTCCTCGGCAAAACTTTTAATTATTACATGTAAGTAATGTATAGCTTAGTGCTCAGTTTAAAACTTTTTTTTTCCCTTTAATAGAAAAGGCTTTTCTTCTTCTCTTTATTTTTTTTGGATTGGAATAAGAAAAAGGCTTATTGATTCTAAACATTGTCAAATTCGGGAATAATGGCTCGGATCACCACAGGTTTTTTAACCTTTTTAATATATCCATAAGTTTTATTTTGTTCAGGTCTAATTTTTTCAAAGTTTATAAAAATTATCTTGAAAGCTTATAAATATTTTTTAAGAAACAAATATTAAACAATATTCTTTTCAAAAATTAGATTCAAAACAAACAAAAATGGAGCAGGGAATATAAAATTAAGTGGACGGAGTAATTTAGAAAATTGAGTAAAGGGACCCGTGTTACGGTGTTAGTGGATTTTAGGAGCCTAGGACAGTGAAGGAAGGAAATTACCGTCAAACACAGATCACTTGCTTTTCCACATTATCTTCACAATTTTCCATGCGACCTACATTTGATAAGGATTCACTTCACCTCCACCGTCCGATTCATCATCACAGGTGGTGGTGGCACGAAAAGTCCTTTAAGTCAATGGACACAAACTCTCCAACAACAAAAATTTACGGTACAGGCCTGGCCAGATCTATTTTCGATGCTAGTATCACAACATTTTATATTATTTTTGTTATAATTTGTTATGTGTTGAGTTTTAAGTGATGAAAATATGAATTTAATAAATTCATAATTTTTTCACCATTAATAACTTGACACGTGGCAAATTGTAATAAAAATTGTGTAAAATATTGTGGTACAATCCTTTATCATTTTTCTGGAACTATTGCTAGTACAGAGCCTAAGCTGAAATTTAAATTAGGTGAGAAGCTCAAAATAAATGGACGGCTAGCTAATAATCAATCACGATAATAAATTCGTGGGTCCCAAATTTCATCCAATAGTAATGCATATAAGCTTGCGGCGACCAGACGCAGTCACGCAGATAAGTTTTCCCATGCACATATTTTAAGATCTGGTACGTGTAAATCCACGGTAAATATCAAGGCATTATTGTTCACAGACTCACAGTGCACACTGGAAAGAAGAGAGAGGGATCTATAAATCCAATGTATAAAGTCCGAGTTTTTGAAGGGACTTGAGTCACTTTTTGACAGTAGTTCCGGAACTGAACATGAATTCAAATTTGGTTTATTTACCCCAATAAATTTTTTTTTTGGTTCATTGTAATGCATACCGTTCAAACTTTTTGTACATGTGTGGGGGCTACGTTTGCTTCTATCTCTACTTGCATGTAGAGATTAAAAATCAGCTGAGCGTGAGACCACGAAACATAGATAATCTGATCCAATCAGTGTCTCGTATTAAAAAAACCGCTCGTCTTTTGGCTCAAAAGTCAAAAACATGATTAATAAACAGAGTCACTAAAACCTTTATTTCAACGTACATTTTTTATAGTTAAAAATTTGTGATTATTCTCTTTTTAGCTTTTCACAATTGATTCTATCCTATCGTGTTAATCCTACCATTCATTTTTGTCACTATTGTTTGAATACTTAACATTCTATGGATAGTTATTTAATGAAATACTAAGTGTGTGTTTGCCTGAAAAGTTTTGCATGTTTTGCGTTTTTTTGCTAATCCTACACTACTGTTGATGGACCCAACCTATTTGTGAAAAACATATAAATAGTATTTTATCTTTTAAAAATTATTTTGTTACAGTATTTTTAACAATAAATTTTTAATTTTTAATAAAATAAGTTGTATCCAAACAGATATTAACTCTAAAATATTATGTAATAATAAGAATTTTATAATTATAGATATAAAAATATATTATGGACAATTAGATTATTTACGAAAATGAACAACAAAAAAGTTAAAACGAAAACCACCATAATTTAAGGGCTAGGGTGAATTCTAGTTTTTTTTTTTTTTTTTTGAGAAGGAGGAAAATACTCCCAAAAAAAAAAATGTAGCAAGTTGACTGATGAAGACTACGAAGCTATGGTGGTATGAGAAGCATCGGATTCCTAGTCTACATCCGAGCTCAGCTTCTCGTTTATTGGGTTTTGGAATTTTTCTCTTTTGGGAGCTTGACTCGGGGAGAGATAGGATTTAACCATGGTTAGGAGCACTAGGGTTTAATCTTGGTTAAGCAAGGGCCAGGCCTGCCCAGTGAATCCTTTAAAAGGCACCCCTTGCTGCTCAATTCTTCCCATCACCTTCTCGTTTTCCTTTTCTCAGAATCAAACTACTGCACCTTTGATGAACACCACCCTTTATTTCTATTTCATTTCCCTTTAGCCTTTCGCTGTTCCTTCTTCATTTTCGTTTCAAGCTCGCAATCTCTGGTCTAAGTCTAACCCCTCTCTCTTTCATTTACAGCCCTTTTATTTCTCTTGGTTTCCATTATTGTCTCACCATGATGATAATCTCTCCTTTATGCTGCATACCTAACTTAAATGATGTGCTAGATACCGTCATTTTGATCTTAAACCAACACAACACAGCTGCATAATATTTGAAGACCAAAATTTTTTGCTAATTCCTAGAGAAAACCCAACTTGGTTTTCTTGTCTTGGGGAACCCAGAATTTCTTTCCTTAAAAAAAAAAAATAATAAAATAAAAAACCAGTTTGAGTTGCTGACAATATAAAGTGGGACTAAAATTAAAGTTGCTGATCTAAGAAACAATAACATAAATATTGTGATCTCATCAAAAAAAAAAAAAAAAACATAAATATTGTGATTGTGATTGATCAGTATCTTATTATTGTTGTTGTTATTTTATTTTGTGGGTACAGCAGAGTTGAGAGAGATGGCAGGAAACGGAAGCGGACACGCGAACGGAGAGTTCAGTTTCGGGAATGGAACGGCACGGAACGGTCTGGCTAAGATCCAGACGCATAAGAAGCAAAACGGGATCTGCCACGATGACAGTGCGCCTCCCGTGAAGGCTCAGACCATTGATGAGCTCCACTCACTGCAGAAGAAGAAGTCCGCACCCACTACCCCCATTAAGGGGACCCAGGGTGCCTTTGCTAGCACCATCTCCGACGAAGAGCGCCAGATACAGCAGCTCCAGTCGATCAGGTATATCGGTTCCAGTAAGCTATTGAATTATGCTATCACGTAATTGGCCACAATTTTGTGTCACAATAAGTCATATGGTGATTTGTGATTTGTAAATGTGTTGCAACTCGTCATGAGTTGTGGCATAAAACTGTATCCAATTATGTGGTCGTAGCACAACGCGGTAAAATTATGGACAACCACGCGTAATACTTTCAATAATTACATTTTTGTTGTTGTTAATTAATAATTAAAAATTAAAAGCTAAATTAATATAGTAAATTTAAGAAGAAACAGAGAAAAAGAGAAGGGGAAGGGGCACTTTTACTAGGTGTGGGACCCAGTGGGAAGTGGGCCCGTGCCTCTGATTTTCGTTTGACTTAAAAAAAAAAAAAGGGTTGTATGATCCGGTGGTGTAGAGTCTACACTGGACTAATTTTGATTGTTGACAAGTGGGACCCACGTAATGTTCGGTGATGTGGCACAGCCATAGAAACGACAGGTTACCAGATCCTGTGTCTGAACTAACCTTGATCCCCCGAGAATCCGATGAAATTACTAAAATATCACTTTGTGTGGGGCCCTAATTATGTGGTTGTGGTATTTTTATATTCCAAACATGGTTTAGAAATAATCATGGTTATAAAAAAATATTGTGGGAAATTTCCAGGAAGAAAGAAAACGTTGGAAATATGTTTGGTTTCTCATTTATTTAAGTGTATGGGGTTGTTTGAAACAGTGCATCTTTGGCGTCACTTACGAGAGAAACTGGACCCAAGGTGGTGAAAGGTGACCCAGCTAGGAAGTCAGAGACCCCAAAGCACGTAGCACACGCTCATGAACACCATTTCACACCGACTATCAGTGTCAGTGACAGTTCCTTGAAGTTCACTCATTTCCTCTACAACCTCTCTCCCGCAGGTACATGTACATACATGATAGATGTCTCTAACGTTTTCCTTTTCTATCCATTATTTTAGAACTATGCTAGCATATTACTTTTGGTATAATTTTGTATCATAACACATCACATTATTTATTAACATACTTTTACCAATATGGTGAGTTGCAGCCAAAAGTTGTTTTCCTAACATAATTTATTATTTTATGGTTTTGTTTTTCATAATAAAATTAATAAATAAATAAATAAATAATTATAACGGTTTTGTCGAGAAAACAAAAGCAGTGAATTTATGTGAATCACTTGTGATATAGTAATATTGTGAAAAAAAATTGTGGTGTTATAAAATATCTCATCAAAAAAATATAAGATTATATCTTTTCTAGCGTAATTTTGCTATAATTTTATTGTGACAGAAAAAATAGCAAGTTTATGTTAAATTGACAGATAACTAATTAATAAAGTGAGGTCCTTGAATTACTCGGTCCAATCTTATCATATATACAAACGTAGCGCACTCACACACACCTATTATTTTGTCAATGATCATATGAGTCAATGGTGTTTTTCTTCTTTTGTGGGATTAGTTCAAGATTTGCGAATATCTTTAACAGTTTTATTTCGTCACCGACATATATTTATCATGATTAAATAGTCGTTCTGAGAACCCAGAAAAGGAAAGAGAGAGAGTCAAGAGTGACTGGACAGTTCGGATGTGAACTGTGTGAGCATGTTTGAAAATGAAATGAACTATTTTGAATCCATACTAGAAAAAAAAAATTTAAAAAAAAAAAAAATCCACCAATTGAGAAGCGGGATATGGGTGTGATAGCTCGTCACTTCATCCAAAAAGCAATTTTGAGCTTTAAGTCAAATTGGTATCTAAATTTTTTTTTTACTAAAAGTCTATAATCCTCTTCATATTTTCGAGACTCCTTTAGGCTAAAGATTTAAATTCACAAATTAAAAAAAAAAAAATGTATATTGTGATTTATCATCTGATTTTATATCATCTTATAGTAATTATCATTCATTAGTATGTAATTTTTTTCAATTAACATACATGGTAGAATAAATCCTGGGCCAGGAAAATCAATTTTTCTGTATGAGATCCTAATACACTAACTTTAGATGAGGCGAGCCTAGACATTTTAAGAGGTGCCAATTAAACTACAAAACTCTTGACTAATGCACTAAATTTTGCGACTTGTGGTGCAGAGCTATATGAGCAGGCCATAAAGTATGAGAAAGGGTCATTCATCACAGAGACTGGTGCCTTAGCAACACTTTCTGGAGCTAAGACAGGTCGATCTCCAAGGGATAAGCGTGTTGTAAGGGATGAGACAACTGAGGATGATCTTTGGTGGGGAAAGTATGTGGTCCTTGCTCATCACCCACTCCTTGTCTATAATTTTATCTGCATGAGGCTTTTTTTCCTTTCCATTTTAACAACTACAATTAATATCTTACTATTGTTTATGATAGGGGCTCACCAAACATTGAAATGGACGAGCACACATTCATGGTGAACAGGGAAAGAGCTGTCGATTACTTAAATTCTTTGGACAAGGTTAACTTCTACTCTCTTTTAGCTTCCAACCTTTATTTACTTTTCTAATACTTTAGCTTTTTGGTCTTCATTATTGAAAACTCACTTTTCCTTTTAAAATTACATGAATAACAGTCTATTATTTATTTATTGAATTTAAAAATATTACAATGAATTTTGCGCGTTTTGATCAAATAAAAAAATGGTAAAGGAAAGTGGTTTATCTTGTATTTTTTTTTCCCTTTTAGATGGGGTGATGTTGGTGATGCCGTGATGGTATCTATTTTGTCTTTTTTTATGCAGTTGGCCAAATGGCCTCAGATCCATTATCCCTTGATAGAATCAACTTTGTCCTAAAAAGAATTATTTTATTAGTCCTTCCTTGCTCTTTATTTCTCTTACTTGTGTCGTATTTTCTTTATTTTTTTTTGTGGGTGGGGGGGCTAAGAATACTTGTGTCTTATTCAACCTCACCAATTCATTTACAAGTTTAGCATAAATATAAAATGCTAAAACTAGTACCAAATTTATTTAATAGACTTACTATTACAAACTGATATAGTAATAAATGTGATTGATGACACTTCGATAATATAATAAATAAATGTATAAATTACTTTTTTATGATTTGTGACACATTACTTGTAACTTAATTGGTACCAGTAGGTTGAATAGATGTCTAGGGATCAATGGACAAAATGTCAAATTGACATTCTTTGGCACCAAGAGTAAAGTTTATTTAGTAAAATTTGTAGTATTTCTAGCATTATTCTATCCATTGATCCTCTAAATTAAAAAAAAAAAAGAAGAAGAGTAAATTAAGGGTGTTTGATTCCATAAACATACACAGAGTAGGCAGTATGGATTTCAATTAATGTCTTGCTAACTATAAATCAAAATGTCTTCCTAAAAGTCTTAGATATGGTTACGAAGACAATGATTTATATATTATTTGGTCATCCTTTTCGATATGGTGGAATAATTGTAACTGACGATGGGATGAATTTCATGATTTTCAGGTCTTTGTGAATGATCAATTCTTGAATTGGGACCCAGAAAACAGAATTAAAGTCCGGATTGTCTCTGCCAGAGCATACCATTCCTTGTTCATGCACAACATGTAAGTAAATATGAATAATTAACAATTACAGCATTCTTTGTTTCTCTGTTGTCCCTTCCACAGAGGTCTATGCCTGCCAGATAAGTCTCCTTTAACGTTGACATGATGCTAATTTATCCTATATTGAATAACCATCATCCCTAGCCCAAATTCCATGGAGGGAAATCGATGAGAAAAAAAAAAATGTAATGGTCTATTAGCTTAGTGTACAATTGGATAACTGGGTGGGTGCAGGTGTATCCGACCCACTCCTGAAGAGCTGGAGAATTTCGGTACTCCGGACTTCACTATATACAATGCTGGCCAGTTCCCATGTAATCGTTACACTCACTACATGACATCCTCTACTAGCATAGATCTTAATCTTGCTAGAAGGGAAATGGTCATCCTCGGCACCCAGTACGCCGGGGAAATGAAGAAGGGTCTGTTCAGTGTTATGCATTATCTCATGCCTAAGCGTCAAATCCTCTCCTTACATTCTGGCTGCAATATGGGAAAAGATGGAGATGTTGCCCTCTTCTTTGGATTGTCAGGTATAGTATCGTTGGATCAGGTCATGGTGTGGCTCCAACCGCTGCCATATGATATGTGCCTTATAACTCTTTCTCGCCGTCCTTGAGAACTTATTAAAAACTGTTACAAAATAAGATTTGGCATATGCCCTCGAGAACTTAATTCTCCTTCATGTTTGTCACTCATGAGTTTTTATTTTCAAATTTCTTTTATTATTAGGTACTGGAAAGACAACTCTATCTACGGATCACAATAGGTTATTGATTGGAGATGATGAACACTGTTGGAGTGAGAATGGTGTGTCAAACATTGAAGGCGGTTGCTATGCCAAGTGCATTGATCTCTCAAGGGAGAAGGAGCCTGATATTTGGAATGCCATTAAATTCGGGACAGGTAATAGAAAAAGTGGAAGATGGCTGAAAGAGTCATAGTTATTAATTTATCCTCCTTTTTTTTTATTTTTGGGATGGATTTGTCATCATGAAAATAATTGAATTGATTGTCAATGGCAGTTCTGGAGAATGTAGTGTTTGATGAGCATACCCGAGAGGTTGATTATTCTGACAAATCAGTCACAGGTATACTTCTAATTGGTTGAATTTAATTGAATATGATGAATATTAAATATCAGTGCTCAAAGTTGACAAAGAATTTGGAAAAGGTTATGACTTGGTAAAATCAGAGTAACATCTGATTTAAATATTAATTATCATTTCTGAAAGCTGACATGGAATGGGATATAGTTATTTACCACAAAGTAATATGCTTAAATATGAATCTAACTAAAGTTGACGACTTTTCATGAGGTTGCTCTTCTTGTTGAATCAGAAAACACTCGTGCCGCATACCCAATTGAGTATATCCCCAATGCAAAGATACCATGTGTTGGTCCACATCCAAAGAATGTCATACTCTTGGCATGTGATGCATTTGGTGTCCTCCCACCAGTGAGCAAGCTTAGCTTGGCACAGACTATGTACCATTTCATCAGTGGCTATACTGCTCTGGTAAATGTCTCATCATTGAAGTACTTCTCTACTTTAAATGAATTTATTTGGTAATAAATGGGGGTCCATGACTTAGGCCCTTCATTAATATTTTGAGCATATGAACACTTTCTGCTTAATTTAAGAAAATGAACATGTGATAGCTGCATCTAAAACAATCTTATTGGGCTACTTCTTTATTGCTGACTGAACATCTTGATGAAAATATTAGGTAGCAGGCACAGAAGAGGGTGTGAAGGAGCCACAGGCGACATTCTCAGCTTGCTTTGGTGCAGCATTCATTATGTTGCATCCTACCAAGTATGCAGCCATGCTGGCTGAGAAGATGATGAAGCATGGTGCCACAGGATGGCTTGTCAACACTGGCTGGTCTGGTGGAAGGTATATTACTGTATACTGAGCTAATTGAAGTTACACCATTAATCTGGTTTCACAATGAAGCTGATTTCTTCACTCTTCTTTTTTTTTTTTTACCCTTGCTGCAGCTATGGCTCGGGGAATCGAATTAAGCTTCCTTACACAAGGAAAATCATTGATGCCATACACTCTGGCAGCCTCCTGGAGGCAAACTACAAGAAAACCAAAGTGTTCGGACTTGAGATCCCCACTGAAGTTGAGGGAGTGCCCCCCGAAATTCTGGAACCAATGAACACTGTTAGTTTGCCTTCTACTTAATACCCGTCACACCCTTTTCACAATTGTTTGGTAACCTTCTGTGTTCATGTGCTTCCATTTTTCAATTTCCTGAGATATTTGATTTTGACTTGCAGTGGGCAGACAAGAATGCTTACAATGCTACACTGCTGAAGCTGGCTGGCCTGTTCAAGAAGAACTTTGAGACCTTCACTAACTACAAGATTGGCAAGGACGGCAAGCTGACCGAGGAGATCCTTGCTGCTGGTCCAATCTTCTAATCATGAGCAGGACGAACAAACAAAACCGATCCTGGGAGTTTGTGGTTGATAGAAATAAGGATTGGTTAGGCTTAGATGCAATCATGTGGTTCCAGTAATTTACATGTAAAATGGTTTGCCTTAGTTCATTTTGAATTTTATGTTACTTAGATGAAGATTAATCCTTTTTCGGTAAGTCCCAAGTATTCCTATGTTGGTCCAACTATTGATAGGAAAAAAAAATCCATGATTATCAAATTTTCCAACCAGAAATGTGACTTAATTTTGAGCAGATCAGCTTCGTCCAAGTTGCCGACTTTAAGAATGAGACAGTTTCATTATTTCAATTACAAACCTTTCAAGCAATTCGCTAGACTTTGTCAAATTGTTGAAGTTATTCCATGGAAATATGATTAATTAGTTTTCTTCCAACAAAAGCAAAGAATAAGTATTTTCTAAGCTTTTATCAAACGTATAGACCGCTTGTACGTTTGTACGCCACAGATTTTTTTTTTTGCATTTATTTGGGGGCCTATAGTTTAAGAAAGTGGGATTCATGTCAGCTCTGCGTTGGCAAAGAATAAAGTACACATAGCAGCTCTTCTACGATAACATGAAAACCACTAAAGAAAGAATAGCTTATGACTTCGTCCAAATCGTGCGTTTGTGGCTCGTTGAAAGATAGGGGTTTTTTTATTTTTTTTGCACTACGGTTTTGTATGTGTGGATTTAAGACTATTTGGGATTATTCAGAGTGAGCGAGGGGGTTTCTAAACCTAAAAATATCGTCGTTTATGCAGGGACGGAGGGAGACTTAGACTAGGGGGGGCAATGGCCCCCCTATTTTTTTTTTATTATTAATATATATATATATATATATATATATATAATCACCAATTTTAGCAATTTTGTTCTATAAAATCACACTTTACCCCCTTTTATATTATCATTGATTCTTTTAGGAGTACTACTCTAGCTACAAAATTTTCTATAATATTTTTATAAACTGTTGTGGTAGTAAATTTTTATTGGTTTGCATCTGGGCTCATCACTTACATCGCATTTTTTCTTACTAATAACCACTCACTACATTAATAATTTGTAAAAAAGAGTTTGTAATTCTAGCATTTTCCTCATTTTAAAGGCTAGATCTAAAATCTAAAGCAAAATAAACAAGTCCAAAAAAATTATTCAACAACAAAAATTACCAATAGTAAAGCTAAAAAAAATTAAACTCAATCAACCAATTTTACCTAAAACAAACAACTTGACCCTTTAAAAAATTTTAAACAAAATAGTGTTGTCCATGCCTGGATGCACACATAAAAAACACCAAAAAAAAAAAAAAAAAAAAAAACCTCATTAGCCGTTAAGCAACTGAGCCGGAAGCTAGAGTCACCACACACAACTAACAGTAAAACTGCCCCCCTAACTTCAAGTTCTAGCTCCGTCCTTGCGTTTATGCATAGAGTGATGTGTGTTTTTGCATAGAGTGACGTGCGTAAACAACCGAATGTCCCTATATAAAATTGAATATTCCAAGTGCTGAATGCTCAAATGTGCTTTTTTCTATACTATTTATAGAGTTAGGACTTCATAGACTTGGAAAAATCAATTAGATTCCCCTTTTTATCTTTAGCTCATATTTATCCCTCAATTTGATAAGTGAAAATTGCATGACTAAAAATTGAGTTAGGGGCTAAAAGATCGAGTTAGAGATAATTGAATTTTTTTTTTTCCTTTGACAATGATGACTAAATATGAAACCTAAAAAAAAAAAGGCTTGGATTTCGTGTAAGTGATTGAATTCTATAGATTCTAAAGTGACGTGTGTTGTGTGTGGATGGTGAAAAGTACAGAAAAATAATGGGAATTCATGGGTTTGGATGTGGGTGAGTTTCCTATGCACTAGAGCTCCAAAGCTTATGTTGGGTGAAGATACTGGAACCCTTTCTCAGGTAGGATGGTTGTGAAAAAAGCCATCAAAGAGGCTATTTTGTTTGCATGGTTTGATTGGAGATTTGAGGATTCATCAAGAGCATATTTGTGTATTTTTGATAGTCCAAAGTGTTATTCATTTATTGAAGAACGAAGTCCATAATTCTCTATCTAAGCACGTTTGTGTTCGCTTCCACTTTGTTCATTAAAATTGAAGAGATATATTCTTTGTCAAAAGATTGAAACTTCGTAATCCTACTAACATTATGACTAAATCAATTCTTTTGCACAAGTTTGGCATTGCTTGGACTTGATTGGTGTTTGAGTTTGAGATAGCGTTTAGGGACTCTGGTAGAGGCAATAGAGAAGTTTATGTGAGGCCAGATCCAATTCAAGCCAAGATGGAGATTTGTTAATGCGGTTTGAATTGGATAGAAGTTCACCTAACATGGAGTTTAGCTTTTATATAATTTTATGCCAACCTACTTTGTCAGCAAAGAAATTTTTTTAATAATTCTTATTTGTGAGAGAGAGTTTATTTGGTGTATTTGAGATTTTGGTTTTATGAGAGTTTCTATATTAACTTTGTAATTGTATTTTTTTTTTTTAATTTAGTGAAATTGTCTCCTCGTTGCTGTTGGTGGACATAAGCCTAAGACCAAACCAGTAAATCCTTGCTGTTCTATTTTATATTTGGTTATGTCTATTTCTCTTTTTCAAGTTTTCTTTGTTCCTATTATTAATTTATTTATGAAATCTTTCTCAAACTCATAATAGCTTTCACAAGCAATCTTGTTTGTGGGGGTGTTATTTGGAGGTCCCTTTGCACAACAAAAATAAGCAATCTAAAACCACCACAGGTTTTGCAATGTTCTCTTTGAATTGATCATATTATAATTTTCCAAAAACTTAATCTGATCGCAACCCCATGCACTACTAAATATTAGCGGTGACAACCAATTACGTGCAAGATTTTGAGGAGCCAATTGTTTTGTTAATTAAATTCAAAAAGCTGTTTTCGTTTCTGAAAAAAAAAGTAATGAAAATCTTATAGAACTCATAATATTTTAGAATTTAGATAGTTGTTTTTAGGGAAAAGAAACCTCATAACAGTCTGTGTTTGATAGATTTTAGCTTTCTAAAGTACAAGTTAAGATAATATTATTCCAAACGTATTGTTGGTGTATGTTCAGCTGGTGACTTGCTAACATTTTTTTTTTTTTTAATAAGTGTAGTGATTAAAACTCTTTGCGTGATGGTGACAATGCAAAAATCTTCTACAAACACAACGAAATAGTACACTATTTTTGCAATAAGTATAGGTATTAACTCATCGTGATTCTAAAAAAAATCATCATAAGTCAAAATTAAAATAAATATAAACCCACTATAACTCAAAAGCGAAAATATTCAAACAAGCTTATTATAAAAATATTGTGAAAATTTGTTGTATCCATAGACTTTCTCTTTTAAAACAAATTAGTCACAAACCCACTAATATAATTATTTTTATATTTTATAAGAATATAATATAAAATGTATAGGTTAAATTGTGCATATTTTATTCAAAAGTGTTTTCTATTTTTATAAGTTTTATACAATAGAACATATAATGTATTTAGCATTCAATAACAATACATAGCCCCATAGAAAAATTACATAGTGATATATATATATATATATATAATATATAGTACATAATTATAATAAAAAGATTTATATTACATAATTACGATGACATTTCAGTCACAGGTAAATTATACTTGTTTGGTTATGATCTCAGGACTTTTTTTTAACTAATAAATGTTGAGAAGAAACCAGAATAATCTCTAGGACCTTAGTCATGCTCACTCTGTATTCAATAACATGATTAATCTACTAGTGACAATTCCAAGTAATTCTTTAACTAAAATAATAATAATAATAATAATCTAAGGGTTGTTCCGGGTAACTCCTTGGCCCCCAAAAAAATCAAGATGGCCTTTTTTTCTGGATGTTTATGAATTAATGTGTGGACGAACCAGAAGAATGGTGTGAAAAACTCATTTCAACCTACATATGATAGTCACTCCTAGCTGAGGTTTCTTCTTGTTGCAGAGAACACCCTTGCAGCCTACCCAATTGAGTACATTCCTCCTCCAGTGAGCAAGCTAAGCCTGGCACAGAGCATGTACCATTTCATTAGTGGCTATACTGCTCTGGTACATATCTTTTTATCAATGTACTTATTCATTGCAAAATTAGTAGTATCTTTATGGTGACTATATAATATATACACATACAATTAAAAAACTAGAAAGTGTTGTGGTGACTGGCAACTAAATATAGTGATTATAAGAATGAGACAGTTTCATTATTTCAATTACAAACCTTTCAATCAATTCGCTAGACTTTGTCAAATTGTTGAAGTTATTCCATGGAAATATGATTAATTAGTTTTCTTCCAACAAAAGCAAAGAATAAGTATTTTCTAAGCTTTTATCAAACGTATAGACCGCTTGTACGTTTGTACGCCACAGATTTTTTTTTTTTGCATTTATTTGGGGGCCTATAGTTTAAGAAAGTGGGATTCATGTCAGCTCTGCGTTGGCAAAGAATAAAGTACACATAGCAGCTCTTCTACGATAACATGAAAACCGCTAAAGAAAGAATAGCTTATGACTTCGTCCAAATCGTGCGTTTGTGGCTCGTTGAAAGATTGGTGTTTTTTTTATTTTTTTGCACTACGGTTTTGTATGTGTGGATTTAAGACTATTTGGGATTATTCAGAGTGAGCAGGGGGTTTCTAAACCTAAAAATATCGTCGTTTATGCAGGGACGGAGGGAGACTTGGACTAGGGGGGCAATGGCCCCCCTATTTTTTTTTTTTATTAATATATATATAATATCACCAATTTTAACAATTTTGTTCTATAAAATCACACTTTGCCCCTTTTTATATTATCATTGATTCTTTTAGGAGTACTACTCTAGTTACAAAATTTTCTATAATATTTTTATAAACTGTTGTGGTAGTAAATTTTTATTGGTTTGCATCTGGGCTCATCATTTACATCGCATTTTTTCTTTCTAATAACCACTCACTACATTAATAATTTGTAAAAAAGAGTTTGTAATTCTAGCATTTTCCTCATTTTAAAGGCTAGATCTAAAATCTAAAGCAAAATAAACAAGCCCAAAAAAATTATTCAACAACAAAAATTACCAATAATAAAGCTAAAAAAAATTAAACTCAATCAACCAATTTTACCTAAAACAAACAACTTGACCCTTTAAAAAATTTTAAACAAAATAATTTTGTCCATGCCTGGATGCACACATAAAAAACACCAAAAAAAAAAAAAAAAAAACTCATTAACCGTTAAGCAACTGAGCCGGAAGTTAGAGCCACCGCACACAACTAACAGTAAAACTGCCCCCCTAACTTCAAGTTCTAGCTCCGTCCCTGCGTTTATGCATAGAGTGATGTGTGTTTTTGCATAGAGTGACGTGCGTAAACAACCGAATGTCCCTATATAAAATTGAATATTCCAAGTGCTGAATGCTCAAAGATGCTTTTTCTATACTATTTATAGAGTTACGACTTCATAGACTTGGAAAAATCAATTAGATTCCCCTTTTTATCTTTAGCTCATATTTATCCCTCAATTTGATAAGTGAAAATTGCATGACTAAAAATTAAGTTAGGGGCTAAATGATCGAGTTAGAGATACTTAATTGAATATTTTTTTTTTCCTTTGACAATGATGACTAAATATGAAACCTAAAAAAAAAAGGCTTGGATTTCGTGTAAGTGATTGAATTCTATAGATTCTAAAGTGACGTGTGTTGTGTGTGGATGGTGAAAAGTGCAGAAAAATAATGGGAATTCATGGGTTTGGATGTGGGTGAGTTTCCTATGCACTAGAGCTCCAAAGCTTATGTTGGGTGATGATACTGGAACCCTTTCTCAGGTAGGATGGTTGTGAAAAAAGCCATCAAAGAGGCTATTTTGTTTGCATGGTTTGATTGGAGATTTGAGGATTCATCAAGAGCATATTTGTGTATTTGTGATAGTCCAAAGTGGTATTCATTTTTTGAAGAACGAAGTCCATAATTCTCTATCTAAGCACGTTTGTGTTCGCTTCCACTTTGTTCATTAAAATTGGAGAGATATATTCTTTGTCAAAAGATTGAAACTTCGTAATCCTACTAACATTATGACTAAATCAATTCTTTTGCACAAGTTTGGCATTGCTTGGACTTAATTGGTGTTTGAGTTTGAGATTGCGTTTAGGGACTCTGGTAGAGGCAATGGAGAAGTTTATGTGAGGCTAGATCCAATTCAAGCCAAGATGGAGATTTGTTAATGTGGTCTGAATTGAATGGAAGTTCACCTAACATGGAGTTCTAACCTTTACATAATTTTATGCCAACCTACTTTGCCAGCAAAGAAATTTTTTTAATAATTTTTATTTGTGAGAGAGAGTTTATTGGGTGTATTTGTGATTTTGGTTTTATAGTCTCTATATTAACTTTGTAATTGTAATTTTTTTTTTTTTTTTTTAATTTAGTGAAATTGTCTCCTCGTTGCTGTTGGTGGACATAAGCCTAAGACCAAACCAGTAAATCCTAGCTGTTCTATTTTATATTTGGTTATGTCTATTTCTCTTTTTCAAGTTTTCTTTGTTCCTATTATTAATTTATTTATGAAATCTTCTCAAACTCATAATAGCTTTCACAAGCAATCTTGTTTGTGGGGGTGTTATTTGGAGGTCCCTTTGCACAACAAAAATAAGCAATCTAAAACCACCACAGGTTTTGCAATGTTCTCTTTGAATTGATCATATTATAATTTTCCAAAAACTTAATCTGATCGCAACCCCATGCACTACTAAATATTAGCGGTGACAACCAATTACGTGCAAGATTTTGAGGAGCCGATTGTTTTGTTAATTAAATTCAAAAAGCTGTTTTCGTTTCTGAAAGAAAAAGTAATGAAAATCTTATAGAACTCATAATATTTTAGAATTTAGACAGTTGTTTTTAGGGAAAATAAACCTCATAACAGTCTGTGTTTGATAGATTTTAGCTTTCTAAAATACAAGTTAAGATAATATTATTCCAAACGTATTGTTGGTGTATGTTCAGCTGGTGACTTGCTAACATTTTTTTTTTTTTTTAATAAGTGTAGTGATTAACTCTTTGCGTGTTGGTGACAATGCAAAAATCTTCTACAAACACAACGAAATAGTACACTATTTTTGCAGTAAGGTTTTAACTCATCGTGATTCTAAAAAAAAATCATCATAAGTCAAAATTAAAATAAATATAAACCCACTATAACTGAAAAGTCAAAAGATTCGAACAAGCTTATTATAAAAATATTATGAAAATTTGTTGTGTCCATAGACTTTCTCTTTTAAAACAAATTAGTCACAAACCCACTAATATAATTATTTTTATATTTTATAAGAATATAATATAAAATGTATAGGTTAAATTGTGCATATTTTATTCAAAAGTGTTTCCTATTTTTATAAGTTTTATACAATAGAACATATAATGTATTTTGCATTCAATAACAATACATAGCCCCATAAAAAAAGTACATAGTGATATATATATAGTACATAATTATAATAAAAAGATTTATATTACATAATTACGATTACATTTCAGTCACAGGTAAATTATACTTGTTTGGTTATGATCTCAGGACTTTTTTTTAACTAATAAATGTTGAGAAGAAACCAGAATAATCTCTAGGACCTTAGTCATGCTCGCTCTGTATTCAATAACATGACTAATCTACTAGTGACAATTCCAAGTAATTCTTTAACTAAAATAATAATAATAATAATAATCTAAGGGTTGTTCCGGGTAACTCTTTGGCCCCCAAAAAATATCAAGATGGCCTTTTTTTCTGGATTTTTATGAACTAATGTGTGGACGAACCAGAAGAATGGTGTGAAAAACTCATTTCAACCTACATATGATAGTCACTCCTAGCTGAGGTTTCTTCTTGTTGCAGAGAACACCCTTGCAGCCTACCCAATTGAGTACATTCCTCCTCCAGTGAGCAAGCTAAGCCTGGCACAGAGCATGTACCATTTCATTAGTGGCTATACTGCTCTGGTACATATCTTTTCATCAATGTACTTATTCATTGCAAAATTAGTAGTATCTTTATGGTGACTATATAATATATACACATACAATTAAAAAACTAGAAAGTGTTGTGGTGACTGGTAACTAAATATAGTGATTATAAACATAGGTAACTGGCCTCAGTAGAGGGTGCGAAGGAGCCACAGGCAACATTCTCAGCTTGCTTCGGTGTGGCATTCACAATGTTGCGCCCAACCAAGCATGCAGCCATGCTAGCTGAAAAGATGCAGAAGCATGGTGCAACCAGGATGGCGTTAACACCAGGGGTCAAGTGGAAGGTGTGTCTTGAATCTTGGCCAAAATGGGTATTTGTCCCTTTCGCCCAAAACAAGCAGCAAACAAGTAGCAAAATGTCCCTGTTCTGAAACTATTTAGCCATATGCCTCTGTTTTAAACTCGATTTTCTAAAAATTGAGTTATAGGCAAAAAATTTAAAAAAAAAATCATAGATGCCATACACAGTGGCAGCCTCTCAAATGCAAATTACAAGAAAACAGAGGTTTTAGGCTTGGGATTCCCACAGAGGTGGAGGGGTGCCTTCAGAAATCCCGGAACCAGTGAATACCGTAAGTTGGCTATCCTTACTCCCCTCCCTCCCGCCTTTTTTTTCAATTGCTTGGACTCTGCCTAGTTCATGTGATTTATAAGGGTTGATATAATGATTTTTATTTACGCGATGCAGTGGTCAGACAAGGATGCTTACAATGAAAAACCGTTAAAGTTGGCTGGTCATTCAAGGATAACTTTGAGAAATTCACAAACTACAAGATTGGTGTGGATAACGAGCTGACAGTTGAGACCCTTGCAGCTGGTCCAATCTTCTGATCATGGGAACAATAAAACAACAAATCTGTGGAAAATGTAACAATAACCAAAAGTCAATTGAAAATCATATATTTGGAAAAGGTTGTTTTGTCTGTCTTGGTACTAAGAAAGCCTGTAATGGTCAATTAAATTACGAAATTGGCACTCAAAAGCCTGTGATGGTTAAGGAATAAGTTTCCAAGCTTGATGCATAATTTCATCATTTACAAAGGGGCGCAAAGACCACATTAGGCAGTAGCTCTCCAACTCTCCTGATGATAACTTGAAATTCAGAGCAGAAACAATTTTTTCCTGCAACAAGGTACAATATTATATTCATATGTGTAGACCCCAAACCATATCAGATGTTTGTAATGTTTATCCAGATTGGAGAAATGACATGAAGGGAGATATGGAGCTCACTACCTGCATTACGTAGTCTTGTTTAAACATGCTGTAAATGAATCCCATCAGGGCAGCAAAATCAGTTACTTCAGGTCTTTGAATTCGAGATGATGCTACTTCCTTTTAAAGAAAAAGTCAGCATACAGGCATTAAAATCATAACAAACATATCCATCAAATCAAAATACCATGCAATGATTCTTCTACTAGTTGTGTACAAATCTGCATTAGGATTTAAATGTTGTATAATAACTAAACATTCAGTCAGCAATATGAGAGAGAGAGAGAGAGAATGAAACAGTTCTGCAGTACAGAATGTTCCTAACAGCCAGGTTTCCATGCAGTACGTACAGATTGCAGGCATGGAAATGGAATCTAGGGTGCCAACAAAAAATTCCATTCTAAGAGATATATCATATATTGTCATATTTCTCATTTTCTCAAGTATGGCTTTAAATGCTTCACTGATAATTAAAACATCAGAATAGCAGGAGAAATTGCCAGGCCACAATCATCTTCTTCAATAATTAAAACATATTTGATTGCTACATCAGAAACAGATGGAGATCATTTGTGCCTCGAAAGTTCAAACTAACTGAATAAGAAGGTCTTGTTATCTTAACTCATCAGGTTTGAAAGGGTGGAAGATAGGATAATTTTGCCCAAAAAAAACAAAATTTAACAACAAAAAAAAGGCACTAGTTTATAACAATTGAACAAAGAACATTATTAAGAACTACAGCAAGACAAAACAAATTAGTTACACAAATTTAAACATGAGAAAATATAGAGTATATATAAAACATCACATTATTAAATGAAAACAAGAAGATGAAGGAAGAGAAAAGAAAGGGGGGCGGGGGTGCCTACCTTGCCATCAGTAGTTGCTTGTTCATTCAACCCATCACCAAAATCTTCAATGCAAATTGGTGATAAGGTGCCATTCACATTTTGCATTGCACTAGTTACATCCTCCAGGAGGCATTCAAGTCCATTAAGTATGCTTTTTGCTGCAATTCCCATTACAAATTCAAACATAAACTCAAAGCCACAATAATGGAGATAAATTTCCAAAAACAATAACCTCCAACAGACAATGACAAGGGGAAATTTACACTCTTATTCATGCCCTTCACAAAAGCCTACATAATAAAGTTATAAATCCATGCTAAAGCATGCCACTAAAAATGAGGAGGGAATGGAAGTTAACAAAACAAACAATGAGAAACTTGTCACTGCCTGTATTTCTAGATAACATATGCAATTCCATTATTCATAAAAGGTAATGTATTTTCCTTTTTCCCCCCTAATTTGTGACTAACTCACCCATCTTAAAAGATTTTTGAATCTATGACCTCACCCATCACGGCACCACCCCATTCTTATGGTGGCAGAGGTCCCATTTGTCTCAAAGACTATTGGCAATTTTTTTTTGATAAGTTCAAAGACTATTGACAATTGGCACTCCTCAAACTATTAAAAGATATTAGTCTATCTCACATGACCACACACAATTGGAGTGACAACCTGCAATGTTTCCAGCCCTCGAAAAGCATAAATCTCCATATAAATAGCTCTCACCCCCAATTAAAATGGAATAACATTAACTTCTTAAGAAATGTTTGCTTGAACAAATGAGGAAATTTCTTTTCGAAATTAACCAAAAAAAAAAAAACCGAAATTATTCTTTTCATTTTTCAGGTGATATGAAACTTTCTAGAAAAATGTAAAATAGAAAGAATACCAATCTCGTAACCCGATGCATCCTCCTGTAAGAAAATTTTCAAAGAAGTTCATATGCTAAGGGGAAATGTTAACTTTTGTTGCACATATAAGTTAAATTATGCAGCCAAGTTTACTAGGCATTGAGCTATTGAGCCATTTCTCTAGGATGGGTTAGCATGTGTGGATATTCCACTAAAAGCTCCACCATTCCAGAGACGATTAAAATGTGGCAGTGGCATTGACCAAGTACACAGTGCAAACATTAATAAACATCAGACACTGCACAGAAGCAAAATCCAATTCTATGAACATATAAGATCATATATCACTTTTAAGGCATCAATGATTCATAAACATATTTGAAGAGTTTACTTTGTGATTGAGAATATAAACGAACAGGAAATGGGAAATTTCAGAAGGCGTAGTTACCTTTACTTAAGTGGTCACGAAGTCCAAGTTGGCATGTATGCACTTCTGTATGCACATTTTTCCCGCATACAAACAATAATTGCAGTTAGACCAGTAATTTGCGGGTAAAATTTTCAAAATGCAAAGTTAACTTGAAACATCATAGCAAATCTACACAAACACACACAGAGGAGGGGGAGCAGAGACACATAAATGAACCAATAATACACCAAGAGCAGAATTAATTTGCTGGGTCAACTTCTAGAAAAAAGTGTGAGGGTGACAAAATGAGGAAAAGATTGACAGAGAAGAGTTTAAAGCCTTTACATTCCAAGGAACAGAGAGATAGTCTTAGTACAACAACAACAACAACAAGCCTTAATTTAAGGCCCTTAATCCCAAATTTTTGGGGTTGGCTATAGATCCTCAACAGATTAGTTAGGGTCAGCCACATGTATTCTTTTCCTCCATTCTATTCTATATGAAGTCATATTCTCTATTACTTCCTTAATTGACAAATCTTTTTTTGTTACTTCTACTAAAGTTATTTTGGGTCTTTCTCTACTTTTTTTCATTTCCTCAACTTAGGTCAACTCACTTTTTCTTACCAGTGCATTAATCACTCTCCAAAGATACCCAAATATATATATCTATGAACTAGGAAATTTGTTACCCAAAAAAAAAAAAAACTTGCAATACATAGAATGTACAGCACCATTTATTCAACTAATTCCAAAGATACAAGAAAATAATAATAGCAATAGAAAACAACTGCACTTACACTTGCTTATACTATGAACACCATCATGAGTATTGATACAGCCAGCTTCAAAATATGATTTAACTCTCTTTGTTTCATTAGCTTTGATAATATTCTCAACCAACTTAGATGTCCTATCTATTGGGGGTCGCCGAAGATACTCTACATGAAAATTTAAGAAAATAATAATACTGAGAATAGTAAAAAGAAACATCATTAGTAAAACAAATATAACCATAAACTCTAGAGAACACTAACCCAGCCCTTCCTGAAAGCCTGCAAGTAACCTGCCTCCTACAGCCACCAATTCCTCAAACTTCGTAACCCTAACACAGTAACAGTATTACCATTCAAAATCATCAAATTATATAAAAACAAAAACGGATAAAAACTTAAAAATGGATTACCTTGTCAAAAAATCCTTGTATATTTGGTAAATTTTCTCGTCTAGTTCAGAATTCAATTTGCCTTCATCAGTTTCCATTCTGCAAAGACACACAAAATATAAAAAAAAGCAACCATATAAGACGAATGCCACTCAACTGATTGCTAAATTATCTAATGGTCTCCAAATAAATTAAAAGAGAAGGCTTGAAAATCACATAAAAAGCTTCACAAATCATCAATGTCGGAGACGATTGATGTGGCTCACTGCACAATTAACAACCCATTAATGCCCATGAGTTGAGAGGCGGCTTAATCTTGGATCAAAGTGGGACATTCAAATTTCTAATACAAATAGCTAAATTTCCCAATTCAATCAAATTGAAGAAAAAAAAGTTTTAATATATAAGAATACAAAAGCTGAGTAATTGGGTTTAGCAACCGAACCATGCTCCGATTGGGTTTGGGTTGGAGAGAGGTAAGGAAAAACAACCGCAATTCATTGGAATTAGAGAAAAGCAACAGCCCAACAGCCGCTGCTACTCTCAAAACTTAAATTCAGAAAAAAAAGAGAAAGAGGAAAAGCAAGTGTACCTTCAAAACACTAACAAAACCACCACGCTGGAAAACAAAGAAGACTGGCAATGGTGGAAGCTATGCGAGAGAAGGTTTCGGTAGTGACAGTGTAGTCTGATGGGGGGTATGTTTTTTTTTTTTTTTTAATAAAATAGAAAGTGTGAATTAAGTGTATATTTTAATCCCAATCTTAACAAGGCTTAAAATATTAGAGCTATATTAGTATATTACAAGTTTTATTATATAGGTCTTATAATTTTTTTTTTTGACAGAATATAGGTCTTATAAATTGATAGGTTACTAATGAAGTAATTCAATACTCATTTATTCTTTTGTTAAAGTGTCACCTTATTAACACGTCAATTTGTAAATTTTTTGTAGTAAAATTTATAATAAGTTTAGCATTTTTTCCAAAAAAAAAAAGAATTAATAAAAATACAATACAGTCACCATTAAGCGTATGAAAAATGCTAAAGCTAATACAAATTTTAGGAAAAAAAATTTACAAATTGATGCGACAGGAATATGATCGGTGTTACTTAAATAATATAATAAAATGAATGTTTGAATAACTTTTCTTTTATTGATGATACGCCAATTTGTAAAATCTATATAGCAATTATCATTAGCTCACTTTGAGTGAATTAGTCATATTAATAAATAAGAATTAATAATGGATTTGAAATTAAATAAAAATAAATAAATATTATTTAAGTGATATTTAGATGTAAAAAGGCCCCTATAAAATTCTTGCCTTAGGCCTTAAACAATCTTGGACCGGCCCTAGTCTTACCCTCTCTTAAAAGTTATGATAAAATTTAGATACAGTACCTTAGATGCTATTTCTTAGGTTTATCTCTTAAAATTCAATCATGTGGGTACTTAACTAAAAAATACACTTTCATCCCATGAACAAAAACCACATAGCAAAATCTTAAAATGGGAACCTAAGGAACAATACTTAAGTACTGTACCTAAATCTTGTTCTAAAAGTTAACATGACTTTTGAGTAGAATTGTGATGTGTTTTTGTGTTAAAACTCATTTCCCTCTTTTTTTGTGTGTTTATTTCTCAAAATAAATAATATAATTTATATATATATATATATATATACACACACACTATATAGGTTGTGTTTGGCATTGCCTTAAAAAGCCTTTTTTTAAAAAACTATTTATAAGTCTTATTGCATTTTTTGGTACTATTCATGAGTCTCACAGTACTATTTCAACTGCGTTTTAGCTTTATTTACAGTACTTTTAGTAAATATTTTTCAATTTCAGTTAAATAAGCTGTTCTCGAATAGACTCAGTGTTTAGACTAGTTGTTGACCCCTTGCATGGTTTTTATTTTTTATTTATAAATATTATAAGCAAACATGTTTCAAAATAGTGTTTGTTATCTAAAAGAATAAGTATTATTTATTATTATATAATGAAGTTTTTATGTGCTGTGTATCTAAGAGTTAGACCCTTTTAGATATACACTACTATAAGTTTTTTAAAAAAAATCTTCTCTCTACTCCCTGTGTGTGTGTTAAAAATACTTAGTATTCTAAAAAAAAAATTATGTTATTCTTTTATTATTTTAAAATTCAGCCACTTTTAATTTGTGGTTGATGAATCTGATTATAAGTTTTTATATATGTATATATATACAGTTGTATATTTGATCATCGCTCAATAATTTGTTCTGAATATGTTGATTGAACTCCTAATAATTCATAATATAAATAAATAAAATAGATCACCCAATCAAGCTAACCATGGGGAAAAAATACACACCCTAAGTTAATACTCCAACAGTAGTCATATAAGATTTGTTATTTAACATGCACAAAAAGAGAGAGGAAAAAAAAAAAGGTGAAAGAAGTCATATGAGTTAGCCTTCCATTCCTTTATTATCATTTCATTCTATTCTCTTATAAACTCCCAAAAAAGGCCAACTTTGCCCTAATAATGTTGTTTGTATTTTTTGAAAATACGTGTGGGTGAAAAAAATGTGTGAAAATACGTATAATGTTGTTTAGACACTGAAAACTGTTGTTCAAAATATACTACTGAACACCCCCGTAATAACTATAGTTGTGGGGAATTTTTCTTTTCTTTTCTTTTCTTTTTAAGATAAGTAACTATCCCACTTGAAGTGTAGTACAAAAGGACACATGAATTAAGACATTCTCTCCTCTTTCCATGTGTGTGTATTAAAATACTTAGTATTTTCAAAGAAAAAAAAATAACACATGAATTAGATTATTTCATGAATTTTATAAACTATTGCGTATTAGATTAGTTCATGCGTTTATTTTCAAAAGTAAGTTGATATAAACAATTTATGGGCTTTGCATCTGGAAGAACAACATTTAGAGGCTGTTTGGATGCTTTTTTTTTGTCACTCAATTTCCGTCATTCAATTTCCATCACTCATCACTCATCACTAATCACTCATCACTTATCACTTATCACTCATCACTTAAAATATCACACTTGTTTGGCACCATCACCCACTTACCATCACTCAATATTTTTCACACTATTTGTGGGCCTCATACCTGTTACTTGGTCAGAAAAAACCTGTTTTGTAGGGCCCACCATTTTCTCTTTTCTCATTTCCCCTCCTTCACCCCTGTTACTCTCCCAAAACACAAACCCGAACCCAGCTTCAACCACAATAACAAAAACAACAACAACAACAACAACAAAATATGGCCAATCAGACGGATAATTCCACCTCCACCTCAGCCGGCGATGACAGGACGACGACGACGACGAGTCGATACAGAATTGATACGGCGACGGTCTTTGTCCATCAACCGATACAGAACCGATGCGAGATCTTCGTCCATGGTCTCGACTGGGACACCATGCCGAAACCCCAACCGTCATGTTCAAGGAATGGGTATTTTGAAACCCCAAATCCAAATCCAAACCCATCCTTACCCGGTCATGGAGTGCAGCTTCAGACCAAAAAATTCTATGAAGAACAAAAAAAAAAAAAAAAAACCCAGAAACCCGAACCTAGTGAAAGAAGAAGGAAAAAAAAAAACCAAAAACCCGAACCCATTGAAAGAAGAAGGAAAAAAAAGAAAAAGGAAGAACAATGGAGACCGAACCCAGAAGAAGAAAGAAAGAGAAAAAGAAGGAGACTGTGTCAGGAGTTGAGTTGACAAAGTTGTGTAATGGGTCCCACCATGTGTTTAATTACAAAAATACCATTGAATTATGAGTTATGGAAACTGAAAACAGCCAAAATGTGTTTTCACTTTCCATAACTCATAGCTCAAAAATCAGATAATTGAGTGGTAGAAATAGAATTATGGAAACAGAGTTATCATGCAGCCAAACAGATATTGAGCTATGGGCCCCACCATTTTTGAGTTATGAGTTATGGAAACTGAGAATTGAGTTACGGAAACAGACCATCCAAACAACCTCTTATTCTTTGAAGTTTTGAAATCGTTGATGCACAGTAATGCTACCTTTTTTCTATATTGTAAATTACTAATATCTCAATTTCTATCATATACAGATAAAACAATAGGTAAATTACTAACATCTCAATGTTCGTAGAATTTCTCATATCAATTTCAACCTTTTTAGCATTTTTCTACAATTTCACATTGACCAAAAAAAAAAAAAAACCAAAATTTATTTTAACTTGTGTAATAACACTCACACTAGTCATTGCAAAATAGAAAAAGTGGCCAATTTTACACATTTTACCCTGATGAGGACTGCACTAACAACATGCTTTGAGAATGCTCAGCCACATTCATCGGTCCACTAGAAATCCTTCAAATTTTTCAATAATTGAAAGAAAGATCTGCACCTATCCGTCGATTTAGAGATGAATTGGTTGAGGGCAGCGATCATGCCAATAAGCCATTGTACTTCCTTGGGATTCCTCAGCGGGAGGAGGCGTTGTGTGGCAGTGATCTGATCTGGGTTGACTTCTATGACTCGGTAATAGTTGTAATGAAGTTTGGAGCCACTGGTTGAGTTTTTGGGCTTTCCCCTTTATTAAAAGCTTATCTAGCCTGCAACATAGTTCCTTGGCCTGGGCTTAACCTTTTATCTTCATTGCCCTAAAGTCATGAGTATCGTGGCCCTTGGGTATGGACCAATCCCCCACAATTATGATTTAGGACAGAACTTTTAGCCAAACCAGGTTGGAGGAATCTTCAACCCAATACATGGTGGTTCATAAAATCACACGTGTATTATATCATATGATTCATTAAAATAATCTAAAAAGCCACATGACTATTAAATCGATCACATGATAAAAATGCATGTTGATACTCATTTAGCATGCTACATAGTGAATTGGATGCTTACGACTTTTTTTTGATAAGAGAATGCTTACAACTTATATAGTAGTTTGTTGGGAGTTGCTTTCACAATACAAAATTAACGAAGTTTTGCAGGATATAATTAGTGGTAGACATAATGAAGATGTCAGCGACATTGTATGAGCCATTTAACAGCGTTCTGTGGGATATTTTGCTGTGTACATGCTATTGAGCACTTATTGAGAATATTAGTGCCTACATCGTTAAAGTCCTTCATAAGTATACCATAAGTTGAAACTCTTTAAAAAAACAAAAACATTCGAGTAAGTGGAGCCATAATCTTTGTCAACGAGGGCTTTTGATAAAACTCCAAAAAAGTAAAATATTATACATAATAATATGAGAAGAATGTGTTCTGAAGGGAGAGAGTAAGGTTTGATGGATGTATATTTTATGGTTTTTTTAGAGGCTCAGTGTATGAGATTGAGAATGGAAAAATGAGAATGAGGTAGAATAAATTGATGTTCATTGATTGCCCCTCCTATTATGCAATTGCTTTTGGTCCACCTATATAATGGGTATGGTTTGGTCTTTGTAAAATAGAGATGCCCTTGGTATGTTGTAAAAAAAAGTATTTATATCATAAATTCTTAATCGGTTTAGGATGCTTTTTACATTGGGTAGAGGATTGCAGTAGACTTGGCTTTGTTACTCAGTTGAGAAATTATTAAGGTGAAAGTAACAGATGGTTTTAGCTACAAAAGGGAGAGATGTTTTATTGTATAACAATTTATATTAATGAAAAAACTGAGAGGAAATAAAAGGAAAGATCGTGTATGCGACATTCTTGAGTCAACCTTTTGATTCGTGTATTCCAAAATGACACATTAACTAAGGAGATGGCTACCAAGTCTATCACTCATCAAAAACCTATTGCTGCTCAGATTGTCCCTGATATTAGGCCATGAGTTACATGATGGATAGTAGAAAAATATGATATATAAAATCATTGGCTTCAAGATGCTTGTTATGGTTAATTGAGCTCATTATTTAATCGTGGTAGTTGCCTTTTAACTTGTCATGCAAATAATTTGGCTTTTGACATGCATTATATGTACAAGTTGATTTGCAAATTATTGTATTTAAAAAAGGAGAAAGAAAGATAAAGAAGAAACATGAATTGAGCTTGTCACAAAATACTGAAATTTGTTTAAGATTGTTTTAGTTGTAAATAACTACAATATCAATATTTATATGACTATAGAGGTATTTTTATAGTCAATTTATAAATTTAATTTTTGCTTATGTTAATTTTTTATTTTACTTCTCTTTCATCATATTTAATTCAATTCCAATGGTTTTAGTTCTTAATACAATTGGAAATTTGTGTATATCATATTTATGAGTAAAATGAATATGTAATGAGATTCGTAAACATAAATCAAATTTAGCTAATAATCTTATAACTCAATTGGTTGGCACTTCCTGGTGTTTATAATGGAGATATCTATTATTCAAATCCCCCAATCTCCCAACTATTGAATTAAAAAAAAAAATAGGATGCATTTTGGAGCATTTATTGCTTATGCAAATTATCCAACAAGGTAAAAGTTAGAATACAAAGCCGACTTTAGGTTTAGTCCATTGCCTAAAGCTCTCTATTTTAGACAAAAAAATCCCTAAAATGTTGATAAGTAATAATAATAATAATAACCCACATGGATTGGGTACTTTGCGCGCCTGCTGCCTTTCTTAGATGTGGTAGCCATTTATCAGGCTCCCTCTTCGGAATCAAACCCTAATTCTCCGTCACCCATCACCACCATAGTAGGCCACTGTCCTACCATCGAAAGTTAATAGGGCAGAAATTTGAATGATGCGTCGCTGGCACGATGGCCGTGCGATCCGTCGAGTTATGATGAATCAGCAGAGCAGCGAGCAGAGCCCGCGTCAGCCTTTTATCTAATAAATGCATCCCTTCCAGAAGTCAGGGTTTGTTACACGTATTAGCTCTAGAATTACTATGGTTATCTGAGTAGCAGGTACCATCAAACAAACTATAACTGATTTAATGAGTCATTTGCAGTTTCACAGTCTGAATTAGTTCATACACATGCATGACTTAATCTTTAAGATAAGCATATGACTACTGGCAGGATCAACTAGGTAGCATTCCTCGTTGATGTCGATGCCGCCCGGAGGCCCTGGCTTGCCTGAGGGCAAGGAAGGGCGCGGACGAGCATGGTGATCATGCGGGGCAGAGTGATGATGCTCACTTGGTATGTTGGCAAAGGGGGTCGGAGGCCCCAAACCCTCATGGTGTTCTGCATCTAAGGCCATGAGCATTCCCACGTGGTCCACATCAGCAACGCGGAGGCTGCAAGGCACGCATGGGACACGAGGACGGCTTTGAGGTCTTGCCGACGCCCTACAAAAAGCGTTGACTAAGAACAAATCAACTAGAGGGACGAGTGCCTTCAATGCAGGTATGCAACGCAAGGACCCAAATTGCGTTCGAGCGATGCTCGGAACAATGCTGATAGGGAGCATGCCGGACAGTTCGATACTTGAGCACGAAGCCTGCCAAGCCATGCAACCCTGCCACCACCCACACGCTATCACGTACACTAGACTGCAACACCACCAAACGTACCCCACAACAACACGCCGTAAGGCCTCCCGTGCATGAGGAAGCATCGAGTGGCGCCGAGTCCACATCGCTGGGGCGTGAAGGACAACACTACTAAACCACGTGCCTGCAAGGATGGGTCGTCATCACGCAGAGGCCCGATGGTTGTCATGGGACTTGCTTCGCGTAGCAATGGGTGAAATAAACACCGTCCGCTTTGGAGAGCGTGCCCAAGCTATACCAAGCTTGCATGGCTCACCAACCACACACATGAACTACAATGGTCATTGAGGGACATTGCTACTGCCGTCGTCATCGTTGCCGTCGCTGCCTCCGCTGCTACCATGCAACCGCGTAGTAAGAAAGACGCACACAAGCCCGATAGTCGCAAGGAACTTGCTTCACATAGCAATGGATGAAACTAACACTGTCTGCGTTGCGATAGCGTGCCCAAACTAAACCAAGAATGCATGCATCCCCCCACCACACGACTACTGAGACCATCGACCCCCTGCCACTGGGCACGGGTAGGTGTGGCCTCTAGGAAAAGTGGCACCAGAGAAAGCTTTCACAATGCGTTTGATCATCACCTTAGGCTTGCTCTGTGTGGCAATGGTTGAAACTAACACTGTCCGCCTTGCAAGAGCGTGCCGCAACTATACCACATACACGTGAAATGCCAAGCTGGGTCCACCCCGGCAATGCATTTAGGGCCCGCCTCGCGCCATGGAGCACGCAGGGTTGGGTGCCTGAGGGCTCGTCATGAGCTTGCCTACCTATGGCCAAGCTCAAGAGAGGTCGCCCCTGTGCATCATCGAATACCTCCTCCCCCCTAAAGAGCCTTTAGGAAAAAATATGCTTTGGCATGAGGAAACATTGATTTGTTGAGGAGGAATAATGGGTCTTTTTTGCAGCAATTCTTGGAGTAGTACACTCTCTTCCCCATCTTGAAAAGGTTGCCCAAATTGTGAACCAATAGAAATGAAATTTTATTGAAATGCTATATTGTTTCATTAGTCATGTTATCAAGATGTTAGCAAAACCTAAATGCAAATTGTAACTAGCAATTTTGTGTCTCAAAAAGGAAAGAATAATAGATTTTTTTTTTTTTAAGTATAATATAAAAAGTGAAATAAATATAATTTAATTGAAATTCAAATATATAGTTGGTTTGTCAAATATTCATTCGAGACAATATCATGTATAGCTCCAAATTTATGAAAACTAAACTGAAAAAGTCTCTGATGGTTAAATAAGAGATCTGGGGTTCAATTGTCGCCTATACAAAAAACCGATTAACGTATTGGTCCGATGATAATAACACAATTATCATAAGCAAATGTCATATGCTAAAACTCTAACATTAAAAAAAAAAAAAAGCATTTAGCATAAATATAATTTAATCCATTCAGAAAAATAAATAAAGAAAATCAAATTAGGAACACAGAATCATACCTTAATTGAGCAATAAAATCTATTCCATAACTTCCTTAATAAAAAAAAATCTATTCCATAAGAGGACCATTTGTTAGATAATTACATGATTGGGTTTTTAAAAATGGCTGATTTGCTTGCCTTTCTTTCTTCCACCTATGCCAGTTGCCAACGAAGCTGAACCTTAATAATAATAATAATAATAAAAAATAATAGAAATGTGTCCTACACAAACTCGGTACTCCAACTCAAACTCGGAGTGGGACTCAGGGTGTGCGTACTACGCTCCTCAGTGCACGTTAGCAACTCGCCGCTTTGTCTCTGGGTCCTTCCGTTTCCACTCTCTCTCTCTCTTTATTCCTCAAACCTCACCCGTACAAGCCATCCTCATTCGCTCATTCGCTCAGTTTTAAGCTTTATCTCAGCTCGCTTTGCTCTCTCTCTTAGCGTGCCTATTCGTCCTTCATCGGATTAGGGTTTTTTCACTGTGAAAATCGCGAAATTTCGATCCAAATCCGCCGATTTTCGGCCTAATTTCAGGTAATTTATACGATTTCGCATCGGATCTGAAATTTTCGATTGATTTGAATTCAGTTTCTACTTTTTTTCATTAAAAAATATACAGATTGCATCAGATGGTTGAATTACAACTTCGTTTCAGAAAATTAGGGTTCTTTTTCTTCTATTTCTTATTTTTTGAGATTTTCGATCAAAATTGCATAAAGTTGATTTTTTTTTTCATTATCAAACCTAAGGTTCGATTCGATTAATTAGCAATCGATTAAAATATTTACTTCTCGAATAAAAAGATTTATTTTCTTTTGGGAAAAACAGAGATTTTATCGTAAAGTTCGCATCGTTTGTAAATCTCTGTGAGCTTTTTTTTGTTTGGTTAAACTGGCCATCTGGGATTGATAAATTGTTGAACTTTATTAGATATTTGTTTGTGGATATTAGTCCTCTGATTGATGAATTTGATTTTCTCTTTAAAACGGAAGCAATCTGATTCAACTCTCTTCTTTGCATTCCGTTTATGAAATAATAATTTTAAAAATTCGAATTAACTTTATTTTTATAAATAAAGAACTTGAATTGACTTTAGTCCTCGTTGAATTTTCAGAAATTTCCTTGATTTAATTTTTAAAAAAAATTTCTGGGGTTTCAGGTGCTGAATACATTTAAGTGGTGATAGGCTTGTCTAAACAATCTAATTGGCGATTCAAAATCGAGATGCGGGGATATGATAGAGAAGTAAGCAGACTTGGGTCTTCGTTGAATTATTTATTTTTGTTTTCTTACTTTTTTTTTTTGAGAGGCATTTGATAACTGTTTTGGTTGATGTAGGAATTACATGGAGGTCTGGAAGATTATGATGAGTATGAGGAGGAAGGTGAAGAGCTAGAGGAAGATGTTGGAGAGGCAGGAGAGGAGGAAGAATATGAAGGAGAAGAAGAGGAAGATCCTAAGCCTACTAAGGAGGAGATAGAATACCTTGAATTGAGGCAACGATTGAAAGAACAAATCAGAAAGCAAATGAAGAAAGATACCAGTTCTTCTCACAACAGTTCCAATGACAAAAAGAAGAAACTTCCATATGATAAGTGAGTGATGTGCCTATTTCTTCCAACATTACACAACTAATCATTTTTAATTATTTTAGCTTGTCACAGCCCTCTTCTTCTTCTTTTTCTTTGGTTTTTTTGCCTTTTTTTTTTCTTGTTTTATGTGATCAACTTTAGACTCTTCAATGGAAACAGCCTACTAACTCAATTTGTCACAATGTAATTTGATCACAACGATGGATTTAATTCCTGGCAGAAAGTTTTCCCACATAGTTTGGCTACATTTTGGTTGCAGTATTAATTAGGTGATCAGCAATTTTTGACATTGGACTCTTTTAGTTCATTCGTCCTTTTAATGAAAAAAGCAGAAACTACCTGAAAATACGGCGAAAATCGGCGAATTTTGATCAAAATTCCTTGATTTTCAGAGTGAAAAGTGTTCAGCTATTTCAATGTGTAATGCACAGGTTGAGAGTGTAGTACAAGACTGTTTGGATTTGACAAGCCACTGTTTAGTTGGAAATTTTCTGGAAATTAGGACCAAGACTGGTGGCCAGTGGGAACAGGATAATGGTTGAGTATGTCGGAACTCTTTCACTCCTCTTCCTTGGCCATAATCCATCACACTTTGACATACAAGTTTGTGTGTTAACACAATGCTGTGTTTGGTAACATTACAATGGTAAATTTATGCTCTTCACTATTGGGCAAAATTGAAGAGATATATGTCATAACGTCTGCCCTGTCCCACTGATTAGGATAATATTTGGTATGGCAGTAGTAGGAGTTTGCATTCAAATAATATGGTTATTATGTTTTATGTTATTTGATGTTTTGGTTTTATTTTATTTTTATTTTTTATAATAACAATAATAAATTTTTTATGTTTCTTTTGGATATCAGTAAATGAATTTTACAAGTGAAATAGATTCCTAATTTTTTTGTTTTTATTTTTGTGTTTTTGCTTGTTTCTGCAGTTATGGATCCTTCTTTGGCCCATCTCAACCGGTTATTGCTCAAAGAGTAATACAAGAAAGCAAGTCGTTGTTAGAAAACCCGCATTTGGCATCCAGAGTTTCAAAATCCCACCATGGTGTATCTACTGTAAGCCTCTCTCTTCTGATAATTTATAGCCTGTTTGTTTCAAATCTGATCTTTGTTATGCATGTTTACTGAGGGGTTTGTCTCACATTTGATGGGACCACCTCTGGGGCACTCATCCAAGTGATTTGCTGTGTTCATTTAACCAGTTATGTTATATTGACTTATTTGGGATAATTAATAAAATATTTGGTTTCTTCAAGAGCATGAATGAACATGCTTTTAGATAATTGATACCTATTATAAACTGAAATATCCAAAGTGTAATTGTATGTCCATTTTTATCTTTCTAGTAATTTGTATCCTTCTTGGCTGCATAATACACCTTTCTTCTAACAGTTTATTTATAACTTGCATTAGCAAATAGTCTTTTTTATCCGATTACTTCATACTGCTCTCAACTCAGCTTGTAAGGACAAGAACATTTTTGACTTTTATCTTGTTTTTCAAAACGATTGTTACACTAAAATCAATAATGATCAGGGATTTAATGATTCAGTATAATCTCATATTCTACAGGTTGACTTGCATGGTCAAGATGTTACCTAGATGTTTTTTGGTGGCTTTCTTGCTCCTTGACACTTTTTCGATTCCTTTGCTACGATTTATGGATTGTGACATTGGGAATATTTGCTGAATGCAAATGCTCTGAAGTTTTCTGTTTTTGCTTTTAACTTTATATTAGATGTAATATTTATCTTGATGATCTTACCTGCCCTTGCAGGACAAGAAGAGTTCTTCAGCTGCTACAGGGTCAAAACCTGGATCACGTGACCAGCTACCCAAAGTCAGAAGTGAGGTATTTATAGAGCAATCCGTTTTGTGTTGGTGTCGAACATTGACAATTGCTTTTGAACTGTTTTCACCAATGAAATAAATTTTTTATATGCAGCTAAAAACTAAAGTCCAAAAACTTAAGCATACAAGAGATTACTCCTTCCTATTATCTGAGGA
This sequence comes from Quercus ilex subsp. ballota, assembly GCA_032727855.1. Classification (NCBI taxonomy): domain Eukaryota; kingdom Viridiplantae; phylum Streptophyta; class Magnoliopsida; order Fagales; family Fagaceae; genus Quercus; species Quercus ilex. The sequence continues at coordinate 39,445,241 of CM064913.1, forward strand.
CACAGAGCTCCCAATTCCTACTAAAGAACCTCCACCTAGAAAAGTCTCCGTTCCGCATTCTGGTGTGTTGCTGCTTTACTAGATCTATCTAGCACTTTGGTCTATTGTGCTTAAATCATACTATTTTCATTGAGGAAACTTATACAGGTTTTTTGCTGATGTTGAAGAGCCGGCGTCATCTCAAGTGCCATTGAAGAGTAAGCAACCTTTGGGCAATAGTGGCAGACATGTTCATGGCAGTCGTGAAGAAAGGAAAACGGTTTCTATGAATGGCCACTTGTATCCTAAAGCAGGGCCCAACAAGTCGACTTCTGTTAGTAAACCTAATTCAGCCTCTGTAGATTCTAAGAAACAGCTTGGTAGCAATAATGGGAATGGGCCTGGCCGGCCCTTGGCGCCAAAAGGCTTGCCTTTGAAGAAGCCTGTTGCTACCATGGAGAAGAAGGCTTCTGCACCAGGTGCAAGAAATTCCATGGCTGGTGTACAGAAACCGCTCCCTTCAAAATTGCACCCATCTATTTCAAAGCAGCGTTTGGAACCAAGAAAGGGATTACAAGAACCTAATAGGTCTAAAATGTTGCCAAAACAGCCAATGACATCGTCTAAACCACAGGTTTTTGCCTATTCCTTTTCACATCCGCACTCGCACACCACTACCTTGCCTTGACAGCTTTTTTAGGAAATTATGTTGCAATTATTTATAGTTTTATAATGTCTGCTCCCTTTGATGAGTTTTTTACAGATGAACAAGCCACAAAAGAAAATTCCATCACATCCTACTTCACAAGAGCATCGCCCAAAGAAAAAGCCTGTGAAACGGTATCCTGATGATGGTGATGAGGATGAAAATGCTATTAGTTTAATCAGACAAATGTTCGGGTAGAGCTTTCTTCCCCCTTCTACTTTTTCAATACTCTCTCTTTTACTGGGTATAATATAATGGTGTGAAGAAGTCAGGTGTTTATTTCAAAAATTCATTTGCAGTGGTCAATTCATTTTTATGCTAGATTTTTTTTTTTGTTCTTCTGGAGTATGTATTGTTGTTTATATGAAAATAAAATTACTTGGTTAAAAGTTAAAACTGCTTTTTGAACTGTGGTAATGATTAAATCTCTTGTCAGAGTTGTACAACAGTTTGGGAAAATTGATTTGGATTGTTGTTTGGTCAAGGGGCTGGGACATTGGGGTAAACCTGGGTTTGACATTGACCTAGAGTTGAACATAACTGCCAATTGACCTGGGTTTGACTTTGTCCTAGGGTTAATCAGAACTGCCAATTGCAGCAACTAGTTTGGTGCTTTTGGATGTTGAATTAATATTATAGTGTGTATATATACATACACACACACACATAAAATCTGTGTCTTATGTCTGAATTGAGAACTTGTGTATTTTGCAGGTACAATCCCGGCAGGTATCGTGATGAAGGTGATGATAGCGATATGGAAGCAAACTTTGAGGATATCATGAAAGAGGAGAAAAGAAGGTTTGCAATGTTTTACTTTGTTTATATCTTTACTCCATTTTAATTAAATCATATTCACTGTGATTCCTTCCATCCCTTTCCCTCTCATATAAATTATATTCTGTTTTATATCTGAGCTTTTCCCCCTCCTTTGTTACATTTTAATTTTTTAATGTGTTCCTCAACAGTGCAAAAATTGCAAGGAAGGAAGATGAAGAACAACTTCGCTTGATAGAGGAAGAAGAGGAAAGGGAGCGGCAGGCACGGATGAGAAAGTTAAAGAAGCGTAAGCTGGGCTAGTAGTGTGACCCATAGGGAAATTAATCTGTTAGGACATTTCTCTGCTTTATGAAGTCCATCCTCGTTCTATCATATCACCATTTTGTTGTAGCTGGATTTTTTTTTTTCGGCACAAAATCTGCTGAATTATATTTTAATTGTTCATTCAGTCGTAAGATTAATATATTGCCAATTTTTCATGTTTTTGGCTAGGAGGCATGGAACACCTACATGGGCTTCACTAAGTCTAGATGCATAACAAATTTCATAATCTTTTTCCAACCGTTGAGGCGATGGATTATGATTAGTGAACAATAAAAATGATGTCACTAGTGATCTAATGTGAAAGTAATATTATACTAATCATAATTTGTCATCTTAAATGTTGTAAATATGTTTTAAATTATGTTCAAACGCCATCTAATTGCGCAAGTCATTCACACGGCCAAGTGGCATTGTCAAATCAGCAAAATGCTTAAAAAAAAAAAAAAAAAAAAAGAAAACACCATTTTTGTTCTTACATTTTGAGTTCACAGTCAATTTAGTCCTTACATTTTGGTAACAGTTAATTTGATCTTTGCTATTTTCAACTTAGGCCTCGCTTGAGATGAGTGAATGGAATGAAATGAAAAGAATCATTTTAGAATATTTTTCAATTCGTTTGTTTGGGAGTTTTAATGAAAAGAATGGAAAGTACATTATTTTGTTTGAGAGTTTAAGGGAATGGAATGAAATGGAATGAGATGATCATAAGGGAATGGAAAAGAATGGAATGCAATGGAATGTATTAAAGTAAAGGAAAGGAATGGAAAAGAATGGAATGGAATGTAATTAAGTAATCTTGATTGGATGTTTTAAAATAAATGAATGGAAAGGAATGAAAATGAATGAAATGTAAGTAATCCTGTTTGAGAGCAACATGGAGGGAATTGAATGGAATCATTTTATGACAATATTACTATTAGACCCTTATTTTAAAATAAAGGGTTTAATATATAGGGGTATTTTGAAATTTTTAGTAAAAAAAACATTAAATCTAATTTCATTCTCTCACATTCCTCCTAATTTCGGGGGGAATGAAAATTTGAGATTTTAAGGGAATAGAGAGGAATGAGTGTTCCCTCCTACCCATTGAGGGAATGGACTTTCCATTCCCTCCATTAAAACTCCAAAACAAGAAAATGAAAGAATATTCTAAAATTATTCTTTTTATTTCATTGCATTTCATTCCATTCCATTCCATTCCCTCCTCCCAAGCGGAGCCTAAATGGGAGGAAATGGAATGGGTGTGAGGAAACACTTATTCCTCTCTATTTTCTTAAAATTTCAAATTTTCATTACTCCCGAAATGAGGAGGAATGAGAGGGAATGAAATTAATGTCAATAAAGTTGACAAGTATTGGACTTCAAAGAATGGACTCTCCTACGCTCTCAACAGAAGAGAAAGATGAGCTAGTACGGAGCAACAAGAAAGTGAAGTGCCCTACTCATGACCAAGGAACGGGGACTGATTCAGGCTCCTTCAGAGATAAGCTCATTGGGGATATTCCAGGGGCATATTCGCAGGCATTTTGTTTTGAAGATAGCATGGAGGAGGCAGACGAATCTGATGAGGAGATTGAAAATCTCCGTGAAGGACTAGTAGCTTTTAAGTTCACTAGAGAATTTAAACAGAAAATCCGCAAACCATGGACCAAAGCTCTTATTGTGAAGGTCTATGGGAGGGCTGTTGGGTTAAGCTTTATTCAAAATAGGCTGCTCTTTATGTGGAATCCGGCGGGTAGACTGGATTGTGTGGATTTGGAACAGGGATTTTTCCTAACTCGTTTTTACTTGAAGGAAGATTATGAAGCAATTCTCAAGAGGGGACCTTGGTTTATTGGAGAGCATTTTCTTTCCATCAGACCATGGGAACCAAATTTCCGGCCTGAGATGTCCAATGTCACTTCGGTGGCTGTTTGGATAAGGTTAAATGCATTACCTATTGAATATTACAATTCGGAAGCCCTTTTGCAGATTGGAAAATCCATTGGTAATGTGCTTAGAGTTGATACGCATACAGCGAATGAAGCGAGGGGAAGATTTGCTAGACTCTGTGTTCAGGTAGACGTGGATAAGCCATTGGTGACAGCTGTGTTGATCGGAAAGTTTGAACAACCGGTCTGCTATGAGGGCATCCAGAAACTATGTTTCTCTTGTGGAAGAATGGGACATAGAAAGGAAAACTGTCCATACACGATCCGCCAAGCCTCGCCGCCGAAAGAAAGGAGTGAGGTGGCACCGGAGAAGGATATGGAGGTCAGGGATGGCTCACACGTTAAGCATGTCTCTGAGAGATTGTACATGGGAGAGAGGCAGACCGAGAACGTGCATGGGAGCGAGCCTGAAGAGGTGCAGGAAATGGCTGCATGAAGAAAATGAGGTCAAGGAGTTTATTAGGGAGGGTTTTAGCATCATATATACAACTTCCTTGTTGAGAGCTTCCCGGTTAAACCCCTCTATATTGCCTTGGCAAGCCATGCTTTCGGAAGAGGAGAAGGAAAGCATTAGTGGGGAAGTGTCGGAGGAGGAGATTAAGGCAGCCCTGTGGTCTCTTAAAGCTTTCAAAGCTCCAGGGCCGGATGGGTTGCATGCGGGTTTCTTCCAAAGATTTTGGTTGGTGGTGGGAAGATCGGTCATTGATGAAGTGCAGAAGGTTTTTGTGGAGAGGAAAGTGCCTAGTTATTTGAATAAAACTCACATTGTGCTTATCCCTAAAATCCAAGGCCCGGAGACTTTGGGCAACTATAGACCCATTAGTTTATGTAACACCGTCTACAAGATTGTCACTAAGGTTATAGTTGCTAGACTAAGACCGTATTTGGATAAGCTAGTATCTTCGGTTCAGGCAGCCTTTGTTCCTGGTAGGAAGGGATTAGATAATGCAATTATTGTCCAAGAGGTTATCCATTCCATCACCATGAAGAGGGGGGAAGTTGGGTATATGGCTTTAAAGATTGACTTGGAGAAAGCTTATGACAAGCTTGAATGGAGTTTCATCAAGGACATGCTTGTTAGAGCAAATATTCCGGCTGACCTCATTGATATCATTATGAGCTGCGTTTCGTCGGTCTCCACGTCCATTTTGGTGAATGGGGAAGCCTTAGAGCCGATTTATCCTTCAAGAGGGATTAGGCAAGGAGATCCTTTATCCCCTTACTTGTTCATCCTTTGCATGGACTACCTTGGGCAGCTCATTGAAGAGAAGTGCCATTTGCAGCTGTGGCAACCGGTTAAAGCTTCTCAAAGTGGTCCAGCCTTCTCCCATCTTTTCTTTGCGGATGACCTTGTGCTCTTTGCAAGAGCAGATGGCATTAATTGTTCAACTATTAGGGACGTTCTTGATGATTTCTGCAGTGTATCTGGTCAAGCTATTAGTGAAGCAAAATCTAGAGTCTTCTTTTCTCCTAATGTGAATAGAGATACTAGAGAGTCTTTATGTGATATCCTTGGGTTTGCGTCAACCCCGAACCTTGGCAAGTATTTAGGAATCCCCATTAAGCATGGGAGATCCACTTCCCAAGACTACAATTTCATCTTGGATAGGGTTAAGCAAAAACTTGCCAGTTGGAAGGCCAATTTGCTTTCAAAGGCCGGCCGAGCTGTTCTTATTCAAGCTTCCACCGCGGCTATCCCCTCGTATGTGATGCAATGTACTCATCTCCCGGTTAAAATCCTTGAGGGATTAGATCGGGTCAATCGCAATTTCCTTTGGGGTTCTTCGGAGACTTCTAGGAAGATTCATTGGGTTGGTTGGCAAAAGGTGACCAGACCTAAAGATGAAGGTGGTCTCGGATTGCAAGCTGCTAGGGGAAGGAATGTAGCTCTTCTTGGGAAGCTTAATTGGAGGTTTAACAATGAAAAAGAAGCTCCTTGGGCCAAGGTCCTAAGAACTAAATACTGTAACAGCAGAAGAATAGTATCACCAAATGCTGATAGGCTGCCTTGTTCCCGTGTTTGGGCAGCGATGAAGAAGGGGAGGGAAGTTTTCAATGCAGGTAGCATGTGGACAGTTGGGAGGGACAGTGAGTTGAGCTTTTGGTATGGGAATTGGACTAAGAAAGGTCCCCTTAGGCATCTTATCCAAGGCCCTTTAAACCGTGACGAATCCATGTGGGTAGTGAAGGATCTTATGACAGATATGGGGTGGGACTTAAACCAGATTTCTTTTGTGCTCCCTTTAGAGGTGAAACTCATGATCCAAGCAATTCCAATTCCGTTAACAGGTAGAGGAAGGGATAGTTTAGCTTGGAGGTACAATCCTAGAGGTGTTTTTGATCTTAGAAGTGCTTATAGTCTTGCTAATGTTTCTGCTCAAGACCTTGGGTTTTCGGTGAATTGGATTTGGAAAGCGAATATTTTGCCCCGAGTCAAAATTTTTTTGTGGCAGTGTGCTCACAACAGTTTAGGGGTAAAAGGATGTCTTACTAGAAGAGGGTTGGGAATTGACGATACATGCTCTATTTGTCAAGAGGGAGTAGAAACAGTGATGCATGCTCTTAGGGACTGTTCTTGGGTCAGATCAACCTGGAGGCAGCTGGGTGTGCTGCCTTTGAACCATGATTTTTGGAGGCTAGATTTGCAGGATTGGTTGGGTTATAATGGGAAGTGGGAGCCTTTTGGTTCTGCTGGGACTTTGCCTTGGAAGATGATCTTCCCTTTTGCTTTATGGAGTATATGGAAGAGTAGAAATGGGTGTGTTTTTAGAGGGGAAAACCCGAACCCAAATTTAGCCAAGGAGATTGTAAACCAAGGGCTGGAGTTTTTGTACTGTGCAGCTTCGCCTAGGGACCTGACTTGTAGAATCATTAAAAGAGTTAGGTGGGAGAAGCCGCAGGTAGGTTGGAAAAAGTTAAATACAGATGGAGCTTCTAAGGGTAATCCGGGTTTGGCGGGCTGTGGTGGAGTGGTTAGGGATGAGAATGGTAGCTGGGTTGCTGGGTTTTCCAGGTGTATAGGGGTGACTACAAGCTTTGAGGCTGAGCTTTGGGGGTTTCGGGAGGGTCTTATCCTTTGCAACAACCTAAACATTCATTCTTTACTCATTGAACTTGATGCTAAAGCTGTGGTGGATATCTTTCTTAATCCAAACTATCAAAACAGAGCTGTTTCGCCAATTTTGGATGACTGCAGAGAATTATTGCTTCGGTTTCATCAGGTTCAGCTTAGGCACTGCTTTCGCCAAGCCAATCGTTGTGCGGATATGTTAGCTAGGAAGAGTTTTGAGCAAGATGTTGTTGTCATTTCCTTTAATGGTCCGCCTGTGGACATTAGAAGTATCCTGGATGAGGATGCTATTGGTTTGTATGTGAACAGGGACTGTTTTGTTCCTGCTGTCCCTGGTTAGCTTGTGGAATGAAATCCTTTTATAACCAAAAAAAAAAAAAGAGGGAATGAAATTAGATTTAATGATTTTTTTACTAAAACTCCCAAAATACCCCTATATATTCAATTCTTTATTTTAAAATTAGGGTCTAATAGTAATATTGTGATAAAATGATTCCATTCCATTCTTTCCATGCTGCTCCCAAACAAGATTACTTACATTCCATTCATTTTCATTCATTTATTTTAAAACATCCAATCAAGGTTACTTAATTCCATTCTATTCTATTCTTTTCTCTTACTTAAATACATTTCATTTCATTCTTTTCCATTCCCTTATGATCAATCCATTTCATTCCCTTCCCTTCCCTTATGAACTCACAAACGGAGCCTTACAGTCAATTTGGCCCCTACCGTTAACTTACTAATGGAAAATGACGTGGCAAACGGTGGACATAGTTAACAAATTTGATGCTGACATGGCAAATAAAATACTAAAAAAAAAAATATTTTTAATTGGGAAAATGTCAACTTTACTGCAAATTAAAAATAACAAGGACCAAATTAATTGTTACCAAAATTTAGGAACTAAATTGACTGTGACCACAAAATATAGAGACCAAAATGATGTTTTCGCCAAAAAAAGAAAAAAAGAAAAAAAAAAGAAGCTAAAGTGCCAGTTTAGCTAAAGTGCCAGTTTTAGAAGTATTTGGATTTCATGCGCTAAAATTTTAGAATTTGAATTTTACACTTTGAAGTTTCATACCTGTAGGGTCAATTTTTGTAGTCCAAACCCACGAGATATGGAGTATGAGCCCAATGAACTCAAGACAATAAATTTGTAGAGCGTAGGTGAAAGAACTGGGCCGGATATGAATTAAATAAGAGTTGGTTATGGTATTTGTGAACAATCTAACATGCAATCACGTAAAAACAATGGTAGACCTAATGTCCAAAGAGGAATTTTATTGAATGAAATTAGGTTACAAGTTCCAGAGTTATAGTAAAGTGGCTCTTTCTTCTTTTCTTTCTTTTTCTCCTCCCCCCTCTATCAGGGGCTCTCCTTCTTTATATAGACTCTTTCCTAATCATCCCAACCGTCCACTTGTCCTCCATTTGCTAACATACTTGAGTGTAGGTCACATCAAGCATCTTCTCTGGCCTTTTGGGAGTGGCGGTAGTTGATGTTGCACTGTTCAGAGGTCTTCTCCACATAAATGCGACCAGAAAAGTTACTGCAGGGCATTAAATGCGGTGGTGACAGCTTTTCCTTGAGATATTTCTTCATCCTTATCATCCCCAGGAATGTCCAGAACTTATCTTTTTTACCAAAATTGCCAGGAAGGGCATTCGGACCTTTTGTACGTTTATTTGAACAGAACTATTCGTATCCAAGGAGTAAAACCTCTTCGGACGAAGGGTGACCTCTTCGGATTGTACTCTTCCGCCATCTTTGGGTTTGTTGCCCTCAGGTGAACTCTATCCCAGCCCGTTACTGCTCTTCGGACACAAAATGATCTCACAAACAGGGCCCCAGGCCTAATTGGTAAATCTGAGCTTTTACCCCCCACAATAGCCCCTCAAAATCTTAATTTTTCCCTCGCATCCGAAGAGAAAAAGTGGGATTTTGACTTGTCACGGAGTAAAGAGTTTGAGAGCAGCCACACGTCTGAACTAGCATGTGTGTAGGCGTAGATATAAGCGCCTCATCATTGCCGTTGCTGTTTCCATATTCTCAAGGCGCAGCATTAATTGCACCAGGTGGCGCCTTGTCCTTTGTATCCAACGATGAATGATTGATCTGACGGACGTGGTTCTTCCCCGGGGTTTCGGTGAAATAACTTCCGCCCCTTCATGTGACCCGGTATAAATCCTCAAAAGAAGTTATTTCTTCCTCACTTTGCAAATTTTCAGACACTCCAGCAAGAACAAGCACGCGACTCCGTCCAAATCTCTCAGTCATTGATTCCAATTTCCTCAGAGTCTTCACGAATCCTTCTACGAGCCTGAGAATCTTTCTCCGACCTAGTTCTCGTAAGTTGTCGTCCATTAGATCCTTTAGTCTTCTCTTCGGCCAGCCATCTTTTCGTTTTTAAGTGCCATGGGTAAACTCCAGTACCTGGTAGATAGCCCTGATCAGATGGAGGCGTTTAGGGCCGCATATCACATACCCCAAACGTGGGTGTGAGGTATTGTTCCCCAGAAAAAATACTAACAGATCGGAAGACGGGCGAAGTGGTTATCCCCCTCATTGCCTTTCTAGAAGGAGGGATGACCATCCCTATGGGTCCCATCACCACTAGTTATCTTAGAAACCATAGGACTAGCCCGGATCAATGCGCGCCCAACATGTTTAGGATCCTAGGAGCGGTTGAGGACCTGAACCGCCATTTAGGATTGGGCTTCACATGGCTTGATGTGGTGCACATGTATGAGTGCCACAGCCAACAAGGGGCGGGATACTATCTCAAATCCCGGTCCGACGAGGTTAGACTCATCTCCTGCCTCCCCAAATCAAACAAAGGGATGAAAGACGATTATGTGATAGTCTCGGGCGCATGGCACGACGGTCCCCATTGCCCAACCAAGCCAGGAGAGCCAGGTGGGACATGCTAGATTTAGGTTCACTAACAGTAGACTTAGGATCCCCGCCCTTTACAATTTTTAATTCTCTTTGTGTTGCTATTTTCGAGTTTCTGATAAAGTTTTGCCGTGATTTTTAACAGATAGGAACCGCATTTCTCCTCAGCTCAGCCTTACCAATACTGCCGCTCTCAACTACCTGTTAAGATCAGAGATCTTTGTAATCGAGGACGGGCAGTTGCGGTCGGCTCCTCTTATTCTCGGGTACACGGCGAAGAAGAAAGACTGTCAACCGATCGGCAACGCTATAACACAAGGGGATCACCGTCTCAATCGAATAGACGTTGCTCGGAAGGGGATTTTAGCGCCACACGACCTTGCATCGGTGCCACACCCCAACCCACGGTGTGTACCGCTGCTCATCCAACCAGTTGCCCAAGTCCCCCTTGAACCAGAAGTTGCAGGTGAAAGGGTTGGCTCCTCGACCTCCTCATTAGAAGAGCAGATAGATAAATTCCAATTCAGAGGAGAAGCTTCGGGCGGGGTACAGGTCATACCGTCCTCGGACTCCGAAGAGGGGATTGATAGGCATTCCAGCGTCCATCCACCCCTTCTGATAACTACCATTCCTGAAGTCTCTTCGCACGAGGAAGACATGACAGATTTAAGGGCGTTAATGAAGAACCGAGGGAAAAAGTCCGAGCCAAAAGGTACTGGGACTTCTCAACCAGTGGCGAATCTGCCTCCGCCACCACCTCAGGTTCCTGACCCCGGCCTAAAGCCCGTACCGGACTTGAGGAAGAAGAGGCCCCTCGAAACTGAGGAGAGGGAGGTGGTGGTGGTGCCACCCAAAACAAATAAGCAGCAGAAGGTGGCAAGAGACCACCGGAGCAGAAGGGGCTCATCTGTTGAGAGCCGGGACGAGGTCGTAGTGGCAGACGTCCGTTGAGAAGGGCCTCGTACCTGGTCTCCGAGGCTAGAACTGGATGGTGCTCCGATTCCTTGGGACACCTCCCTCAGGAACTACGATGGGGGAAGGGCAGGTTTCATTGCTGAGGCCCTGGAGTAGCCACTCCTCCTCCCCCATGATATGGAGTCCTACAGGCGCTTCAACCAGCAGGAGCTCTTCCTATCCCTTAAGAGGGATATAGCCATGGTAAGTGGACTTAGTCTGCTCAATTCAACCACTGAGCCTTTTCAATATTCTTTTTTTTTTTTTTTGTGCGCCTTATACTCGGAATTTTCATTATGTAGGTTACCCAACAAATATATGTGGCCAAGGAATGGAACAAAAAGTCCTACCTCGAAGCCCAAGCGGAGGCCCACTCTCGGTTCAAGGTTGAAAAGTCTCTGGGCAGTTTGAAGGAAGAATATGCTCTCTTATCAAAGCAATTCAAAGATATGACCAACCAGAGGAACAGCCTCAACGCTGGCCTGAAAACTGCTGAAAGGCAGGCCGAGGAGCAGCGCAAACAGCTAAACATGGCTGAAATCAACCTGGCTACTGAGAGGGAGCTGGTAAAGGGGCTTAGAGATGAGCTTAAAAAAGCCAAGGAAGGTGCCCGATTAGTCGAGCAGAATGCTCAACTGGCCAAGGAGGCAATCGAAGCTGAGAGAAAAGCAGCATACCAGCTGGGGGTGGATGAGACCGGGTCCCAGCTTACGGAACAATTTGCCTTGGTTAGCCGAGATTATTGTGACATAACCTGGAACAAGGCAATGGATGCTGCTGGAGTCCCTGCTGACTCGGAGCTGAGACTGCCTGGGAGCATATACTATGATCCTGAGATCCGAGAGCTCTCGGCGGCTGATCCTCCTCCTTCACAGCTCCCAGAGACCTCAGTTCAACCCCTAGCCAGTCAAGTCCCTACTGCCAACCCTGAGGCCTCCAAGGAATTGGAGAAAGGGAAGACCTCCTCTGAGCCCAAGGACCAGGCCCTAGAAGCTGCTGCTATTCGGACAGGCCAGGCTGCTGACCCTGTGGTGCCTCAACCGAAGACTTAGACCTAGGGTTTTTGTTTTGTACTTGCATTAATTTTGTTTTTATGTTAAGGAATTGTAAACCCTTTTCTTTTAATCAATGAAACAGTTTCCCTTTTGCTTTTATTGTTTTTGTTACATGTCTTATGATTTATCATTGCTGTATATAACTATACTTTGTAATTATGTCAATGCGAATAAACTTAATCACTATATCATACTGATGGTATGAATAATCGAAATTGGTACCGAAAAGAACAATTCGTATAAGAGTAATAAGCAATGATTGCGGTGAGTAATTACCGAAGCTTTACAAGTCTTTCCAAGTATACAGAGAGAGTGTGATTACCCCTCGGCTTTGAATTAACCATAACTAAGGAACCAATCATAAGTTAGAATCAATTTAAACACAATCAAGAATTTTAGCGCTAAGCCATAGTGACAATAGCTGTGTGGGGGTGTTGACTAACCTGTGTCGTTTGGTTCAAGGACCATAGGGAACGAACATATTTTAGTGTTAACTAACCCAAATCATCTGGTCCGAGGACTACAGGCATGATTGGATTTACGTTTAAATACTTAGGAGACTACAACGGAGTGCAAACTAACCCAAATCATCTAGTTCGAGGACTACAGGCATGATTGGATTTAAGTTTAAACACTTAAAGAACAGTAACAGAGTGCTAACTAACCCAAATCATCTGGTCCGAGGACTACAGGCATGATTGGATTTAAGTTTAAACACTCAAAGAACAGTAACGGAGTGCTAACTAACCCAAATCATCTGGTCCGAGGACTACAGGCGTGATTGGATTTAAGTTTAAACACTTAAAGAACAGTAACAGAGTGCTAACTATCCCAAATCATCTAGTCCGAGGACTACAGGCATGATTGGATTTAAGTTTAAACACTTAACAGTAACTGGATGCTAACTAACCCAAATCATCTGATCCGAGGACTACAGGCATGATTGGATTTAAGTTTAAACACTTGAGGAACAGTAACGGAGTGCTAACTAACCCAAATCATCTGGTCCGAGGACTACAGGCATGATTGGATTTAAGTTTAAACACTTGAGGAACAGTAACAGAGTGCTAACTAACCCAAATCATCTCGTCTGAGGACTACAGGCATGATTGGATTTAAGTTTAAACACTTGAGGAACAGTAACGGAGTGCTAACTAACCCAAATCATGTGGTCCGAGGACTACAGGAATGATTGGATTTAAGTTTAAACACTTGAGGAACAGTAACGGAGTGCTAACTAACCCAAATCATCTGGTCCGAGGACTACAGGCATGATTGGATTTAAGTTTAAACACTTAAAGAACAGTAACGGAGTGCTAACTAACCCAAATCATCTGGTCCGAGGACTACAGACATGATTGGATTTAAGTTTAAACACTTAAGGAACAGTAATCGGATGCTAACTAACCTAAATCATCTGGTCCGAGGACTACAGACATGATTGGATTTAAGTTTAAACACTTGAGGAACAGTAACAGAGTGCTAACTAACCCAAATCATCTGGTCCAAGGACTATAGGCATGATTGGATTTAAGTTTAAACACTTAAGGAACAGTAACATATACAGAATCAGCATGTTAATTGAAGGGGAACGATCGACTAATAATAATACATTTTGAGGTTATTTACATTTCAAGGACGTGGTATTACATGACCATCCAGGTTTTCTAAGAAATACGCCCCAATGCCAGCTCCTGAAGTGATACGATATAACCCTTCCCAATTAGGTCCTAACTTTCCCCAAGCTGGATTTTTCGTGGCGCCGACCACTTTCTTTAGCACCAGGTTACCAGGTTCTAGGGGCCTCAGCTTTACGTTGGCGTCGTAGCCCTGCTTGAGCTTTTGTTGATAATAGGCCAGTCGGATCATGGCGTTTTCCCTCCTCTCGTCAATCAGGTCTAAACTCCTCTCTAGTTGCTCATTGTTGCTGGTCGGACTGAACGAACTGGTCCTCAGTGTTGGGAATCCAGTTTCCAAAGGTATGACAGCTTCAGCTCCACAGGTCATTGAGAAGGGGGTCTCTCGGTAGATCTGCGAGGCGTTGTTCTGTAAGCCCACAGTACGTGTGGTAACTCCTCCACCCATTTGCCTTTCGCGTCGTCCAGTCTCTGCTCCTGAAGTGATACGATATAACCCTTCCCAATTAGGTCCTAACTTTCCCCAAGCTGGATTTTTCGTGGCGCCGACCACTTTCCTTAGCACCAGGTTACCAGGTTCTAGGGGCCTCAGCTTTACGTTGGCGTCGTAGCCCTACTTGAGCTTTTGTTGATAATAGGCCAGTCGGATCATGGCGTTTTCCCTCCTCTCGTCAATCAGGTCTAAACTCCTCTCTAGTTGCTCATTGTTGCTGGTCGGACTGAACGAACTGGTCCTCAGTGTTGGGAATCCAGTTTCCAAAGGTATGACAGCTTCAGCTCCATAGGTCATTGAGAAGGGGGTCTCTCGGTAGATCTGCGAGGCGTTGTTCTGTAAGCCCACAGTACGTGTGGTAACTCCTCCACCCATTTGCCTTTCGCGTCGTCCAGTCTCTTCTTTAAGCCATTCACTATGACCTTGTTGATAGCTTCTGCTTGCCCATTACCCTGGGGATAAGCAGGGGTGGAGTATCTGTTTACAATTCCAAGCTCACCACAATAACTCCTGAATGCTTTGCTATCGAATTGCAGACCATTATTCGAGACTAGAGTATGAGGAATCCCAAACCGAGTGACAATATTTTTCCATACAAATTTTTGCACATCCACGTCTCTGATGTTGGCCAGAGGTTCAGCCTCGACCCATTTGGTGAAATAGTCTGTTCCGACCAAGAGATATTTCCTGTTTCCTGCAGCTTTGGGGAATGGTCCCACGATATCTAAGCCCCATTGGGCGAAAGGCCATGGGCTGGACAGTGGATTAAGAGGCCCCCCTGGTTGATGAATGTTTGGGGCGAATTTCTGACACTGATCGCACTTTTTAGCATACTCGAGGGCCTCTTTCTGCATGTTCGGCCACCAATAACCTTGAGTAATAGCCCGATGGGCCAAGGACCTTCCTCCCGTATGGCTTCCACATATTCCTTCATGTAGTTCTTCTAGTAGCAACTCGGCCGCTTCAGGATGCACGCATAGTAAATATGGTCCTGAATAAGAGCGTTTATATAATCTCTGGTCTTCAGACAGCCAGAACCTGGTCGCCTTCCTCCGGATTTTGTCAGCTTTCTCCCTTTCTTCAGGCAAGAGGTCTTCTTTCAAGAACTTAATTATAGGGTCCATCTAGCAGGGTATGGTCCTAACCTGGTGAACCTGAACTACATCCTTTTTTGTCCCTGTAGGCCTATGCAAGTCCTCAACGAGGATAACTCTGGGCAAATTTTGCGCCGAGGAGGTAGCAAGCGTAGCCAAAGAGTCAGCATGTGCGTTACCTCTTCTAGGGACATGCAGCAAACTGAAAAAGTTGAACTCCGATTGCAGACATTTAACTCGACTCAAGTACCCCTGCATTCTTTCATCTTTCACCTCGAACTCCCCTTGTACTTGACCTACGACTAACCTTGAGTCCGAGAACAACTCCACGAACTTCCCTCCCATTCTCCGGACCATAGCCATTCCCATCAGTAGGGCCTCATACTCCGCTTCATTATTCGTTGCTGAGAAGTCCAACCTTAACGACTTTTCGATAATGATTTTCTCAGGGGATATCAACACTAGCCCCACTCCAGAACCTTTTTGATTTGCAGCGCCATCTACATACACTTCCCAACAGGAGGGGTCTTGCTGAGATATCATGCCAACTGATTTTTCATCCATGTCCGACATAGGCATTACTTCTTTTAGTTGGGGCTCCGTGAACTCGGCCATTAAATCTGCAAGAACCTGGCCTTTGACCGATGTGCGGGGCATATACTTAATATAGAAAGCCCCTAAGATCGTACCCCATTTGGCAATCCGCCCAGTGTAATCGGCGCTTCGGAGTATGGCCCTGAGTGGGAGTTGAGTGAGGACAATGACCGTATGGGCCTGGAAGTAGTGAGGTAGCTTCCGTGTGCCGAGCACCACTGCTAGGATTGCCTTCTCCAGAGGCAAGTAACGGATCTCGGCCTCGTGCAGTGACTTGCTTACGTAGTAAACTGGTCTTTGCACACCGCAGTCTGATCGTATTAACACCAGGCTCACCGCACAGGGAGCTACAGCAATGTAGGCAAACAATACCTCGTCTGGCTCAGGTCTGGACATGATTGGTGGCCGAGCTAAATAATCTTTGAGCTGCTGAAAGGCCAAAGCACATTCTTCAGTCCATTCGAATCCCTTCCACTTGCTGAGCAGAGAGAAAAAGGGCCGACACCTGTCTGCTGATTTAGAGATGAATCGATTCAGGGCAGTAGTCATCCTAGTCAGTTTCTGAACCTCCTTGGGATTCCGAGGAGCTTGTAGCTCGTTGATGGCCTTTATCTGGTCGGGGTTAACCTCAATTCCTCTGTGAGTCACCATGTATCCCAAGAACTTGCCGGACCCTACTCCGAATGAACACTTGGACGCATTCAGGCGCAGCTTGTACTTCTTTAGTACCTCAAAGGTACTTTCAAGGTCTTTCACATGCTCAGCAGCAACCTTGCTTTTTACGACCATGTTATCTATGTAGACCTCGATATTTTTGCCTAGTTGTGGCTCGAACATCCTCGTCATCATCCTCTGATAGGTAGACCCTGCGTTCTTTAAGCCGAATGACATCACCTTGTAGTGGTAGTTACCAATGGGGGTGACAAAAGCAGTTTTCTCCTAATCTTCCAGGGCTAGTGGTATCTGGTGGTAACCTTGAAAGGCGTCCAGGAAGCTCATCCGAGGATGGTCGACGGTGGCATCCACCAGTTGGTCGATTTTCGGCATAGGGAATGGATCTTTGAGGCAATCCTTATTCAAATTAGTAAAATCCACGCACACCCGCCACTTCCCACTCTTCTTCTTTATCACCACGGTATTTACCAGCCACTCAAGATAAAAAACTTCCTTAATAGCTCCGGCTTGTTTGAGCTTCGCTACTTCTTCTCTTACCGCGTCAGCATGCTCTTTGGATGGGCGCCGAAGAGGCTGTTTCTTGGGGGTGATCAGTGGGTTTACTTTCAAGTGGTGACATATGAATTTTGAGTCCACCCCTGGGGCTTCGTAAGCGCTCCAGGCAAATACATCAAGATTTCGCTTGAGGAACTTTATTAACTCTTCTCTCTCTTGAAGAGGTAGTTGAGATCCGACTTGGAAGAACTTATCAGGATCATCTCCAATAACCACTTTCGTTAAATCTTCACATCGAGTGCCTTCATCTGAACCTTTGACGGGCAATTCCTGAGATTTAACTGCTATAAACCCCTTTCGGCTCTGGATGAGGACTCGGCTTCGGGCTCGTGTTGGATGGCAGCCACTAGACATTGTCGAGCTACAGATTGGTCTCATCGGATCTCATGAACTTGCCCTTCAGATGGGTATTTGACCTTCTGATGCAAAGTAGAGGAAACAGCCCCTAGTGCATGAAGCCAAGGTCTGGCCACAATTGCCGTATAAGGCGAATACACATCCACAACAATAAAGTCCACCTCTACCACCTTCGCACCGGTCTGCACAGGTAAGCGAATCTGGCCTTTTGGGGTGATAGCCCTCCCTTCAAAACTCACGAGGGGGGAGTTGTATGGTGTGAGGTCTTGGGGTTTCAGACCTAGCCCCTTATACAGATCAGGGTACATTATCTCCACAGCGCTACCTTGGTCCACCATCACCCTTTTCACATCGTACCCTCCAATTCTGAGGGTGATAACTAACGCATCATCATGGGGTTGGATGGTGCCAGTCATGTCCTCGTCCGAGAACCCTATAACAAGCGAAGCACCCGATTTAACTCTTTTCGGACCTCTGCCTATATCCCCTGCTGGTGGTCGGCCTACCGACATAACTTTCAATGGCCAGGACCCTGTTCTCCCCGGCGTGGCAAAGACGACGTTAATAGTTCCTAGCGGCGGCTTTGAAGGGTCATCTCTTCGTGGCCCTGAGCCCATCTGCCCTCCTCGGCCGCTGGAGGGATGTAAGAGGTGTTTTAGTCTTCCGTCACGAACCAGTTGGTCCAAGTGATCCCACAGGCTCCTACAATCATCCGTGATGTGCCCATGGTCTTGATGGTACTGGCAGTAGAGATTATGATTACGCCTCTAAAGGTTTCCTACCATTCTATTCGGCCACCTGAAAAACGGCTCGTTTTTAATCTTTTCCAAAACTTGGTGCACCGGCTCTTTAAATACGGTATTGACCGCTTAAGGATTGGTCGATCCTGATTGTCCAGCAAAATCTCTACGCGGTTTACTGTTATTATAACGATTCGGCCGGAAATCTCTCCTCTCTTGGGGGATTGCTTTGTCTTTTCCCTTCCCCTGCTGCTGATCTTCCTCAACTCTTTTAAATTTTTCTATACGGTCCATAAGCTGACGCATGTTAGTGACTGGTTTGCCAGATAAGGAGGTCCTTAGACCGTGGTCAGTAGTGAGGCCTAGCTTGAACGTGTTAAGGGCCATTGCATCAGAGTTGCCCTCCATATCATTGAATATCTCCTAGTATCTATCTGAATATGCTTTCAAGGTCTCACCCTCCTGCATGGTCAAGGATAGTAGTGAAGACAAGGGCCTGGCCACTCTTCGGTATGTGACAAAACGGGAGCCAAATGCTTGAGTGAGTTCTTTGAAGGAGTTAATGGAGTCTGCCTTCAAACCGTCAAACCACCTCATGGCAACCGGCCCAATACTGGAAGGGAAAACCTTATACATCAGAGCTTCATCTCTGGAGTAGACAGCCATCATTTGGTTAAAATGGCTCACGTGTTTCACGGGGTCCGTTTTACCATTGTAGATGGTAAACGTTGGTTGGTTAAAACGCCGAGGGAGTCTTGCCTCCTCAATTCTGCGAGTAAAACGTGACCGAGAGATCTGATTCAAGGCCTTGCTCATAGCATCATTCCCTACGCCTCCGTGTGATGGACTTCTAGATCGCTTTTTGCGATGAGGCTCTTCTTCGTAGGAAAAGGATTCACTAATCGGTATCCGAGATTTCTGCTGGTAAATGACGTCCTGCTCGTCGTCGGAATCGTCATCAGAATACGAGGAAATCCGTTTCCTCTTTGCATGGCGTAACTCCCTCTTCAGTTTTTTAACTTCCAGTCGCAAGCCCCGATTCTCCTCTGCATGGGACACGTGACTTCCGCCGTGCGACTGGCTTTGGCCAGTATGCACAGTGTGCACACTACCCTCACGATCTTGCCTTCTTTCCAAGTTAAGAAAAGGGTCTGCATGTTGGGATGCCCTAGATTCTGCTTGTTGTTGACTTCGTTCTGCCATCACCAACGGTTGTTTTCACTCCTGCACAAGCTCTCCCCACAGACGGCGCCAATTGTAGGGTCAATTTTTGTACCCCAAGCCCACAAGATATGGAGTATGAGCCCAATGAACCCAAGACAATAAATTTGTAGAGCGTGGGTGAAAGAACTGGGCCGGATATGAATTAAATAAGAGTTGGTTATGGTATTTGTGAACAATCTAACATGCAATCACGTAAAAACAATGGTAGACCTAATATTTGAAGAGGAATTTTATTGAATGAAATTAGGTTACAAGTTCCAGAGCTATAGCAAAGTGGTTCTTTCTTCTTTTCTTTCTTTTTCTCCTCCCCCGTCTATCAGGGGCTCTCCTTCTTTATATAGTCTCTTTCCTAATCATCCTGACCGTCCACTTGTCCTCCATCTGCTAACATACTTGAGTGTAGGTCACTTCAAGCATCTTCTCTGGCCTTTTGGGAGTGGCGGTAGTTGAGGTTGCACTGTTCAGGGGTCTTCTCCACATAAATGCGGCCAGAAAAGTTGCTGCAGGGCATTAAATGCGGTGGTGGCAGCTTTTCCTTGAGATATTTCTTCATCCTTATCATCTCCAGGAATGTTCAGAGCTTATCTTTGTTACCAAAATTGCCAGGAAGGGCATTCGGACCTTCTGTACGTTTATTTGATCAGAATTATTCGTATCCGAGGAGTAAAACCTCTTCGGACGAAGGGTGACCTCTTCGGATTGTACTTTTCCGCCATCTTTGAGTTTGTTGCCCTCAGGTGAACTCTATCCCAGCCCGTTACTGCTTTTCGGACACAAAATGATCTCACAAATAGGGCCTCAGGCCCAATTGGTAAATCTGAGCTTTTACCCCCCACAATACCATTTTAATCGTTAGCTCCTCAGTTAGTTTTTTAGATAATGTGTCCGTTAAGTGCCATATTAACTTACCAAATATGCTAATTAAACTAATTAAATCATTACAGTTGTTATTAAGTATTTCATGCCATTAACTAATCTTAAAAAGACTTTAAAAAAATAAGAATACATCATTAAAATTTATTAAATTATAGTTTTAACTTTTAAACTTTTTATTACATGATATGAGATGCCAAATTTAAGCTAAAATGAGATATCACAACTAGGGGACACACATGTTGGGGAGCATAGTAAGTATTAAGTAATACGCACCAAGAGGGAGCTTCACACACATATACACATATATACATATACTGGATGCGGTGGTCACTCCATAAGTACAAGTACTTGTGGATGTGGAGGGCAAGGGCCGGGGTTTAAGTCTCCAAGAGGGAGTTTCATACACATATACACTTAGATTATGCTAAAGTAGAATTTCTATCTTGTATTAAAAATAAAAAAATATTAAGTAATACACAGGACAAAAAAAAAATTAGGGTATGTAATATGTATGCATTTCATTTATGTTTAAAAGTTTAAAGTGCTTATAAATGTTATAAAAATGAAAATGAAAAAAAAAAAAAAAAACAAACAAACAAACAAACATGCGTATGAGTATATTACAAATTATAAAGTTGGGAATAAATAATGGCTATGAGTTAAGTTATTTCTTTTATCATATTCCAATTTAGTAGCATACTTAAATGATCTAATATAGGTTTATAAGATGTTATTAAAAAATCTACCAATTAAGCACTTAGTGTGCATTTGGGTTAGGATAAAAAATGAAAATTATTTCACGTTCAGCTTATTTTTGCTACTATTTATGGGTCTTACTGCACTTTTTTGCACTATTCATAGGCCTGACTGTACTATTTCAATTATATTTTATTTTTATTTAGAATACTTTCAGTAATAATTTTTCAGTTGCAGCAAAATAAACAGTATCCAAACAAACTCTTAATCTACTTAGTATTTTCTTTTTCAATTTTTCGTTTACTTTTTGAGAAAAAACATATGACAAGTTAGTAAATGAGATTTAATATATTATTTCATTTACTTATTTAGCCCAAAATATTTACAAAAAGTATTTATTATCTCATATTATTATAGTTTAAAATAATATATATATATATATATATATTAAAATCTAGAATACATACATATAGGTTATACATAACAATAAGATCTAATTATTAAAAGTACATTATACAAAAATATTAATAGATAAAAAAGTTAAAGATTATAATAAAAATAAGAAAACTTTATTTTATTTTTTGCTAAAAATAATAAAAATATTGATTATATAGTAAATATTAAGACTAAAATTTTTAGTCTTTCATAAATATATGCTAATAATTAATAATTAAATTATAATTAAAATTATATTATTTGAATTAATTAGATAAAATAATTTTTGTTTTTGAAGCTATAAAAATTAGATTTACCAATTTTGTACCGTTAAAAATTGTAGATAATTGTGGTTCAATTTAAGCAATAGTTGGATAATAATCTAATCATTTGAGAGATGCTACGTCTACAACAATTTTACAACATTTTTACAACAAATTACAGGTGGTTAGTTGTTATTGGTTCAAATTTAAAACTAACACTAAGATTACTTTTTTGCCTCAACAATAACAACCAGTAACAATCTGCCACTTAAAATTTGTTGTAAAAATATTATAAAAATATTGTAGACATATCATTTCTCTAATCTTTTGTAGTACTCTATATTTGTGGTTTGAATCTGACTTCTCTCTCTCTCCACTATCTACCTATTTTAAAATTTATATAATTTTATTACAAAATACAAATTTTTTTGAAAAACAAACACAAACACGGTCGCTTCAAGAATCACCTACTTGAAGATGTTCAGAAGTTGCGCAGCCAATTTGGGTCTATTTGTGTTTTTTTTTTTTTTTCAGATGTGGAAGTACTAATATTGCGGCTTATAATTTAGCATATTCAAGGTAATGTCTCAGTTTGGTTAGAGGAATTTCCTTATGTATACTATACTGTTTTAATTTATCATTAAAACTTTCTAAAATTTCCTATAAATATATATAATTTTTATTTTTAACCTTTAAACATATAAACATACAGTTATAATCTATTTAATAGAGCTTCATATTTATTATCCAAAAAAAAAAAAAAAAAAATAGAGCTTCACATTTGTTCACGAGTACATTAATAACAATTGTTTTCTCGAGTCTCGAGCCTCAACTGTTCCTAAACGTCATTTACTTTACAGTCCTACACAGTACACACTTATCAACACTTACAACAACTGCAAAAAGTTCCTTTTCCCGACTTTGGCAATGCAGTATCCGGGCGTGAACTGAACCGAAATGGGTAAAAAAATCTCAATCTCAGTTCCCAAACTCTAAACATACGAACACGCGAAACTGAAACTCATCGATCCCTCCCTCTTCGCTTTTGCACGCGAAGAAGTAGTGAGAAATGTTGACGATGACTTCACTGAAGGCAGTGACGATCCCTTCGCCTCCAAACCCAACCGCAGCGCTCCGCAAACCTCTTAGACCTCGACCCGTTTGTTGTTTGAGGTAAAAAAAAAAAAAAAAAAAAAACCTCCGTACCAAATCAAACTTTAAAGTTCAAACCACAAAACTACTTTAAACCACTTTTTATTTCAGCTTTAATACCTAACTAAAAGCTAGTTGTTATAGTAATATATTCTTTGGACACACACGTTAAGGCCTAAGCTATGAATCCTAACGTTACTTTTTTTCAGAATTTTGGTTGTTTTGCTAAGTGTTTTAACGATTTGCTACTACACTTCTCTTTTTCTTTTTTTGAAATTCTATCCATTGCGGCCTGTTTGGAAGCTAATTATTCAAAGTGCTTTTAATTAGTTAAATAAATACTGTATATCTTCCCCTTTGAAATTTTGTTGGATACCACCAATCCATTACTTTAAATTGGAAGAATTTCCACTTTCAAAGTATCACGGACAACGACCTGACCCTCCACCTTGCAATTATGAAGAAGGAAGTTCTGTAGCAGTTACGTTTGAAGTAATTGATACTATTTTTCAGGAAAAATAGGGGGGGCAATGGCTTATATAATAAAGGGTCACCACATGTGGAGTGAGTGCTTCCTTTTTCTTTTCTTTCAATGAATTTTTTTTTTTTTTTTTTTTTTTTTCATTTTGTAAATGAAAATATCCATGTACAAGTTTGATATGTATGCATTTTAGGTCAGAAGGTCTTGATAATATGGAGATTCGTCAGGTATGTAGTGGTTTCCCCAAATGTGACTTGATGGGTTTTTGTTTTTTGGTGGCATGGTTTAATTATGCTGAGAATTTTGTTATTTGCTCATTGCTAATTGGAACTATTTCAGTCATCAAATGGGGAACTTGAAGTGAAACGGAATAACATTGGGCAGCTTTTTAGAGAAGCTCAGCAGAGTAAGTCCACAATTGATGTCCTTTTTTTTTTTAGGTGGGGGGGGGGGGGGGGGGTGGGTGTTGGGTTTGTTCTCTTAAATGTTGGTCATATGTATTCTAATGCATTTTTTTATGATATTCAGACATATTGTACTTGAACAAACAACGTCTCGTGGCAGTGGAGGAGCTGAACAAAGCAAATAGAGAGAAGCAACTGTTGCTTGATAGGTTAGAGCGATTAGAAGCAGAAAAGCAGGCTGGTGTGGGAGAAGGTAATAGTACCATGGTTTAACATGGTTGAAGCAATGAGTCGTGACTAGTTGTAGTCCAATGTATTTTTTATGATATTCAGACATATTGTACTTGAACAAATAACGTCTCATGGCAGTGGAGGAGCTGGACAAAGCAAATAGAGAGAAGCAACTGTTGGTTGATAGGATAGAGCGATTAGAAGCAGAAAAGCAAGCTGGTGTGGGAAAAGGTAATAGTACCATGGCTTAACATGGTTGAAGCAATGAGTCATGACTAGTTTTAGTCCAATGTAGATTCTTGATTTAATTTTGGGTTTTATTTCTTTGTTGTATTTTAGTGTTTGTCTGCTGTTTCACTTGAAAAGTCGGGCATTGCATTCATCATAATGATTGATGCGATCTTGAAGGACTTTCTTGTATGTTTAATACTAGTACCAAAATTTATGTTGTGTTTAAAACATCTTAGTTAGTGATTGTGACTGTATACCATTTATAATAGCCTTCATATTTAACAATTAAAACATCTTAGTTAGTGCATGTTCTCTGTTTTTTTTCCCCTTAATACTTCAGTATTTATGCATTCTGTGTGAAAGGAAAAAAATATCATCAATAGCAATGTGTTCAAGTTGAAAATTGTGTTTCCATTGGTGTCCCACCTAAACCAGATAAGCTATCACTTTGTTGGGAGTTGCTGCTTCGGATAGACTCAATGGTCCTCAGTGGCATGATTAGCGCTGGCGAAGCATCTGATTTCAGAAGGCTGGTCATGGATCACAAGGTTATAGTTGCTGATGCTTTTAATGAAATCCTGCAGAAGAAAGATGCTGACCTTCTAGCAGAACTCCTCCACTTCTCAGATAGAAGCAAAAAGTATAATTGCCTGCTAGATGTTGCAACATTTTTTTCTTGAACGGTTGAGGATAATGAACTGAACTATGGCATTGAGTATTTCCTATGTCATGTGCACACACACACACACACACATAAAATGGACATGCATAAGGACACACTCAGAGTGATATGTATGTATGAATGAACAGACATATGTCTGTACTTTTTATATAATTATGAATGGTATATTGACTTGCAATTAAGTCATCTGCCCTTTTGTACAAGTCATCTGCCCTTTTGTACATTTAATGATAACTTACAAAATTAATATATAATTTGAATTATAGACTTACAGAACAGTATATTCTGAAATTTGAACTGAATTTCCCTCCAACCCACCATGTGGCAACTCAAATGAGCATTTACATGTACTTATAGTCACACGACCTATATAAAAGTCATGTGAATTGTTTAGATGACTTAAGAGTTGTTCTAGGACTACAACCTTTTTTGCCACAACTTTGCGACAACTCTGATGTAGCAAACTGTGAATGATTTCCTATTACTTTCACTTTCAAAGTTGTGGCTTGAATATTTACTTTTGTTAAATTATTCTATTCATGTAGATTTGTATGCAAGTATTTTGCCTTTCTCTCTTTGCATGCAATAGCCTTTGTGTTAACCTATCTCAAGTAATGTCTATGCTGATTGAACATTAGTGAATATTTACTATTCTAAAACATGTATGTTGACTGGAGTATAGAAAAGATAAATGGTTGGGATTTCTTAAAAAATAAAAAAAGAAGAAGAAGAAATGGCGGGGATGTCTTGCAATAAACTTTGGCATACTTCATTTATGACATAGTCCCGTAAAAATGTGGTTCATGTGTTAATCATTTCATAAATGGGGTGTTGTCCATTCAATTGGAGATGCTTAACTACATTTCCCTTTCAAAATCATAAACTTTGGTCTAAATGTAATTTATTATTATTTTTTCTTCTTTTCTTTTATGTGCTTATTTATTTTTGTATCTTTACCATTCTTCCACAAGATTTTCTCTGTTCTGACAATTGAGTTTTGTATAATTTTCAATCAGGAGTGGCTTTCACGTTATCCATATTTGTACTGAAATGTCACCGCTGGTCTCTGTTGGATCTTTGGCATCTTATGTGACAGGCTTATCTTGTGCACTACAAAGAAAGGGCCACTTGGTGGAGGTTATACTGCCAAAGTAATACAGGACATTTTCTTTGATATTCATTCTCTCTCAGATTGCTTGTCTTTGGAATTTAGCAATGAAAGGTCTAGATCTCTTTTTGCATATTCTTTTAGAAACCATGTGAAGAGGACAAGAGAAAAGTACATCAAAAGATTTGAAACCTGTTAAAAGTATTTCTGGCAGGCGTACCAAAACTTTGGGGTAGCCAAGGCAACCTCCTTGTTGTCTCTTCCCTAGTAGGACCAACATTTGCCTTCGTCATCCGTAGGAAGTGGAAGCTAGATGAGATTTTGGAAACTAAGGCAAAAGAGTATTTAGCACCTGCATAATGATATAGAAGTTGTCAGGTCACATGGGATATAAGTTCTCTAGCTGAACTTATAGCGCAATATGGTTTTTAGGCACTTATGCAGGCCATAATGGAGTAATCCCCCCCTTCCTGCTTTTTTCTACTAGGCAACAAGGTATAATATAACGAAATCATTTATATGTAAAACTTGCAAACCTTTCCCTCCTTACCTAGTATGACCAATTTTTTTTTGAGAATCATTAATGTTTCCAATGAACAAATGATGTTTCTTTTTTGTTATCTTTTGATGAGTCTGATGTTCTTATTTCTTAGGCTGTAAGAACTTGAGTTGTTTTGTATGTTATCCTTACTCCACTATCCCCCCCCCCCCCAACCCTCCAAAGAAAAAAAAGAAAACCATATATGTTTGCTTCTTGATCTAAAGATCAGATGATTTAACGTATCTCTTCCATTATCTTTTGATGTTCTTATTTTTTGGGTTGTATGAACTTAAGTTATTTTCTATGCCTATCAGTCTTGTAGGAAGCATCTACAAAATTCTGACAAAAGTATTGGCTAATAGATTGAAGGGGATTTTGGGAGAGATTATTCTAGTTCTCAAAATGCACTTTTACAAGGGAGACAAATTTAATTCTGTCCTCATTGCCAATGAAGGCCTAGATAGTTGGTTGAAACTTGGGAGATCATGGGTTTTGTCCAAGTTAGATGTGGAGAAAGCATATGATCATGTGAATTGGCAATTTCTGCTATATACATGTTACAACAATGCTGTTTTTAGGGAATATAGTTCCTGTGTGAGAGATACCAGATGAGATGGAGCTAGTGGCCAACTTCAGATGTTGCATATCTTACCTACTGATGATGTATCTTGGATTATCATTGTGAGCTCAATTCAGGGCAAGACATATTTGGGACTACCTTTTATAAAGAATACAAAAGATTTTGGCAGGGTTGAAGAACGGGACAACTCACTCTAATGAAAAGTACATTATCTAGCCTTTTAACATATTTTTTTTTTCATCCTTGTTTCTTTACCTGCAAGAATGGCAAAAAGGATGGAGAAACTCCAAAGAAATTTTCTTCGGGGTGGGATGGCCTAGGAATTTAAGTTTCATCCAGTCAATTGGATTGCTACATGCATTCGTATTCCTTATGGATGTTTGGGGATTAAGAAGTTAATGGATTTATTCAAGCACCCCTCGGCAAATGGTTGTGGCGTTATGTGGGGAAGGAAGATGAATTATGGAGGAAAGTGACTGATAAACAGTAGGGCATCTCTTAGGGAGGTTGGTGGTCATATATGGCTAAAGGACCCCATGGAGTGATCCAATGGAAAAATATTAGACAAGGTTGGGAATAAGTTCCTTAAATTTGTTAGATTTGATGTGCAAAATGGGTATAGAATTCATTTTGGCATGATATAAATGCTGATATTCCACTTAAGAAGTACCCTGTAATTTTCCTAATAGTTAGAAACAGAGATGCTAGAGTAGCAGATTACATAGAATTCTAAAATGGTTGTGTTTTTTGGGCACCGATATTTTGTAGAGTGAGACATGCTTGGGAATTGAATAATATATAGAGCAGTGTTTGGATGATGTATAAGCTATCAAGCCAGGATGGGAGAAGGTAGACAAAATGGTTTGAATTCCATTGACAAGTCATGGCTTTCAAGCAAATAGCTACTACAGGCACTATATGGGAGGGAAAAATACTTTCCATGGCAAAGCATACTGAAAGTTATTGTATTGCTGAGAGTGGCTTTTTTTCTTTCGGTGCGTTGTATGGGGGGAAATTTTGACCATAGATGATCTCTAAAAGAGGGGAATTATCATTATGGATTGATGTTATGTGCAAGAGCCCTGGGAAGTTGGCATCACGTGTCTTCATTGTATATTGTTTGGGAATTATGGTCTTTAGTCTTTTTCTTGAAGACCATCTATGAGTGGACATATTTTATACCTTTTTTTTTTTTCCCCCGGCTCTTCCTTTGTAGACATCCTGTGTACTAGGGTGGTGCCTCTTTTTGCGCTTTTCAAAGAAATTATTACTTATCAAATTAATAGCATATGTTTGCTAGTTGATCAAAAGAATGAAGAATTTAATATTTACTGTAAAAGGAAGATAGTTTGACCTATGTTTAATTTATTGTGATATTGTGCATCAAATTGAAAGGATCTTATTAAACATATGCTTCCTCTACACTTTTGATTCTAAGTGAAATTGCAAGTTGGACGTTTCTGATATGTTTCCTTAAAGGAATCTACCTTGTAAATAGGTATGCAATTATGGACCTAGATGGAGTTCAAGGGCTGCAAGAAATTAAGGCGGGGTTTTATTCATATTTTAATGGTCAACAGCATGGAAACAGAATTTGGACTGGGTGAGATTTCTTATTTCTATATACTGCATATTTAGGTTGAGCTGTTGATCAACTTCAATTATACTTAGGAGTAGTTGTTCAGAAGGAAAATCAGCAAAATCAGTCAGAAACTGCATTCTAAATTGCGCTTAATGAATATTTAGACTCTTCTTTTTTTTGATAGGTAAGAAAGTAATATTATTAATAGAAAAGAATAAAAGATACACAGTGTTCACGGTGGTGAACAAAGAACAACTTAGCAACAAAAAGAAATAAAGGAAACAGAATCCTATTCTAAGAGACAAAAGAAAATCAATAATAGTAGACTCTTCATAATGTTCTTACACTTTATACTCATTTTGCAGTGTTGTCAGTGGCATTGGAGTCTCTTTTATTGAACCTTTGTACTACTCATCATTTTTCAGCCGTGAGAAGGTATATGGCTACTCAGATGACTTTGAACGGTTAGTAGCTAATTTCTATAACCTTTTTATTTTGTATCTAGTGTATAATTTGATTGTTGGCATTCTCTTGTACACTTCCCATGTATTTGGTTGTGCCCCTTTTTGCACAATTATAAATGGATACATTATAAATATAAATGGATGCATTATAAAGAAGAAAGTACCTCTTGTGAAGATTTGTGCCCATTAGAGAGTAAAGAGAATTTTTATGTAATATTAAACATGACACACCAAATTGGTTAAGTGCACAAGCTAAATTTTAGTTGCATGATTTTGGTAGTTCCTATAGGATAGAACACAAGCACTACGCTGGTATAAGCATTATTGTACCAATGTAAAAACAGTGCGAAGAAAGTAGTTTATGACCATTTAAAAAAAAATTTAGTTTAGAATCCAGCACACTCTTTGTCCTGGTAACCATCGCCACCAGTGGTTCCATAATCCCAACCATGGGCTTGCCCTTTCTCCAGCTTTTCCATTATTCTGATTAAACTACTGCACGTGCTGGAAATCTCTCAACACCATTACTCCACCCTCAATACATGCTGCCCCATAAACAGTGTGGAAACTGGAAAGCTATCAAACAGTTTTTGTAGATTCCATCTAACTCAAAAAATAAGACTCTGAACTTCTATTTTTTTTATTTCAATTTGGAATCATACTCTTATAAAGTGAATACCTTATTCTGGTCTTCAACAAGGGAAAACACAAGAAAGGTCACTGTGAAGGGTCAGTTGTTCAAGGCACTTTACTTGCTCTCTTTGAATGAGACACCAAATCTTGTGATGCCAATGCGAGGAGATTAAGTCCTTTAGTTTTACTATAATAATGGATCTTCCAGTGCAATTTAATTATTGCAGCCTATCCGTTTGATGCTTTCAGATTTACGTATTTCTCTCGTGCTTCATTGGACTATATAGTAAAATCTGGAAAGCAGCCTGATGTGCTACACATACACAACTGGGAGACTGCTATTGTTGGGCCACTTTTCTGGGATATATATGTTAACCAGGTGCAATTTAAAATTGCTTTTCTTTTTCTCATATTAAATTATTTGATTTGGCATGCTGCTGCAGCATGTATATGCTATTACTCATTTTCGATTTTATTTTTCTCATTGGATCAATATGAAGTTGTGTTGGCACCTTGAAGTCAGCTTTGCTTTTCTTTATGAAGGAAATTTATCTTATTTTTCCCCCACTAATATTTCAACCAATATTTATCTTTAAATAAATAGTTGATGTAGGTTCAGTATAATAATTTGGTAAAGTTACTTGAGTGAACCATCATGCTAATTGGAATATAGATTAGCAATGAGTGTACACTCTTACAGACACTTTGCTTGGAAAAAATGGAGACATTTTTAAAGCCTCCTCTCTCTTGTGGATGAGTGGGAAAGCTCTGTGTGTGGAAGAATATTGACAGTAATGGGTAGCTAGATAGATGGAACTACACTACCGGATTGTGAAAGTTAAAATTATCATATCAGCTCCTGGCTTCTAACTATTGATTTCTTCATGGAATTCCTCATCAAGTCCTAGCGGTCACATAAAAGGGCAAGAGGCAGTATGTGGGCCTTTGGAACTCATATTCATAACTGTGAAGTTCAGTCTTTAAACTCAAAATTCTTTAGAGCAGGATTTATACTCATTCACTAGTTCCTTCTATGCTGAGGTGAAAACTCTCTAAGTGCTGTTTTTTGGCTTTAAATAATATGGGACAGTTGATTTCTTTCAGCTAATGCCAGTTTTTCTTTATTCCATATAATTTTGTGGTTTTCATTCTCACAAATAGAAATGCTCTCACTTGTTTATATAGGGACTTGGAGGTACTAGAATATTATTGACATGCCACGACTTTGATTCACAGGCAAGTTTCTTTCTTGTAAATCTTTCTGGCTTAACTTGACATTATTTGATATCCCCCATATTTAATGCTTTAGTGTCTTGAGCAACCGGATAAGCTTTCACTATGTGGACTTGATCCTCCTAGACTTCACCGTCCAGATCGTTTGCAAGATAACACTAAGACACATCTTGTCAATATTTTGAAGGTATGCCCTATTGCCTATTAAAGCTTACTCGTTCTTCTTTCATTCCCTCAAATACTGCATAATCCATTATTTAGCTAAAAATATCATTTAGGATGTCTTGTCAAAGTATTTCTAGCATTGGTGACATGTTTTTGCTCCACCCTCTTTTCAACATGTCTAAAAATATCGTAGAAATTAAGTCCAACTTGACTTAAGAGAATTTCTAAATTCCAACCAAAGCAAGATTGTATGTTTGTATGTATGTGAATCATCTGTTTAGTTTGCAAGGATCGGATACTGCTTTGAAATCAAGAAAGCCAGAATCTCATGTCATTGGTCAATTCTGTTGTTACATCTTACATGTCAATCGATAAGGAAACTCTTTACTTATTGATTCATGTACCTAACTGGAGTTGATTTGAAGCATTGGATGTGCAATAAAGGATTTGATTAATATTGTAACTTTATAGGCACCACTGTACCTCTGGTGGAAAAAATGACTTGCAGTTATTTATTTTTGTTCTCTTTTTTTGAAGAAATGCCTTTAAATTTTCATATCTTATTAAGTGTAGCACTCTTGTTGTGTCATTTGTCATTTTAATACGAAAAAAAGTAGGGCCAGATTTTGGGTTTTCTTTTGCCCATGTATGATCTTGAAGGACAAAGCTATATATGCACCCTAGGATAGGGTGAAGTTAAATTCAATGCTGTTTGATCAATATCAGATGAGGATACTGAATTATCCAAAAAAAAAAAAAAAAGAAGGATGAAGGATGCTTATTGACTCTCTTTCACAAATTTCTTGGAGTTTATTGAACTTTTGAATTTTAGAAAATTTTTTTTCTTTTTTTTTAGGTCTTGACCCCCCCCCCCCCCCCCTTCTCTTTAATTATTTATTAAAAGAAAATTGTTGTTAAATGAATAGAGATACATAAATCTTAAGATTCAAAAAGAGACATTAGTCTTGTTAGAAATATGGTTAAATTATTAAGTTCACCATTTTCTATGAGCTTAAATTTTTGGGACAATTGTCAATTTATCATGGTATAAGAGCAGGTGGTCATAAGTTCAAAGTTCAAACTCTGTCTTCACTCTACATCCCAAAGTTAAAAATTCTAGTGTTTGGCCCATTAATTAAGGGGGGAGTATGCTCACATTTGAGGGGGAATGTTGCAATTATGGTTAAATGATTAAGTTTACTATTTCCTAACAGATTAAGTTTTTTGGGACAATCGGTAGTTTATTACATCTCACATGACAACTAGGTTGAAATTGTCTGGTTTATGATTTAATACAAATGGTATGGTTAACGAGGGAAGGCCAGCTTGCAAGTTTTCCTTTTCATACCCCGTTCCTTACCCAGAAAGAAAAAATAATAGCACACCAACGACGAGCTTTTATTTTTATGTCTTTTACATTTTCTTCACATCTTTACCTAAATTTCAGCTTCTACATCTGTTGAAATGGTCTCTCAAATTATTTACCTTGATCATTTATATTATTCTTATATTGCAAAATCTCTGAAGCTTCTTGCGTCTTTTGACTGACTGGCATCACTTAAAATTTTGAGTTTATACATGTTTGCAGGGCGGAATTGTTTACTCTAATAAGGTCGTGATAGTGTCATCCATGAACTCAAAAGGCAGAATCATTAGTAGTTTCAGTCATGAATTAAAACCTACCTTAAGCATCCACCAGTAAGTAACGCCTCTTTACCATTTTAAAATTTGAATAATACAATGTTTTTTCTTCTGTGAGTTGTCGTTTTTGTTAATCCCCCCTATCATTGTATGCAATCTGAAAAGGAGCAGAAAGTTCTTGATATAACAAGTTTAATAGCCCAGTAATATGGTGCTTACCTATCTTCTTGCCAATTTTTTTTTCTTTACCTCCTTGCTTAGTATCCTTGAAATCTGCTTCTTTCTTATGCTGATAATCTCTTCTTTTTTCCTGTATTGCAGGGACAAGTTGGTAATTGCTCCCTATGGATTTGACAAATCCACCTGGGATCCTTCTAAGGACAACTTTCTTCCAAAAAATTATAGTGCAGAGGATATGAAAGGGAAAACTGTTTGCAAAGTTGCATTACAACAACACCTGGCGTTATCTGGCAGTGCTTCTTCTATTCTTGTAAGCTTTGCAGCTGGGGTCATTTTTAAACTTTGTTGCTTTTTTTGTCTTGACCAATTAATTATTTCTAAGTAACATGGTAATCTAAATGGATGTGTGAAAACTACTAATGAAATAAAAAAGTACGTGTCTGACCTTAACTAATATGTTGAGGATCCATAGCTGACGGCAAAATTTTAGGACTCAGGTTTTGTTGTTGTTGTTAAGTGAATCTAATACCTTAAGGTGAATATGGGATGTGTACTGATTTCAGAAATTGAATGTCTCTTTTTACAAGATTTTGTGTATGCAAGTAAGAAGCACTATGGATAAAGGGTTGTTTGATATTAGTTTCGATGTTTGTTTGACTATATTATGTACGAGTATCAGAATATCTTACAATTATTCCTGCATAAAGATGTATATATATGTGCAAGGGTGACTGTGCCTATAAAACGTATAGTTGCTTTAAAATTGGTAGAACTAAATCTGTACTCATAATGTTTGATGTAAAAAATAGGTAAATTTTGTTCAACAGTTCAGTTTAACATTAGCTCTGCAGAGTGCGTATATTTCTACAATTACTGTGGAGGTTGCATGAACCTGGATCTGCCATGTAAGTGGACCTTACATGATGTGGGTCCCCTGTAATAAATGGTCCATGTCAGGTAGCAAAACTTATTGCAGCTGATAATGTCTCTATTCTGCAAAATTTGATGGTATGACTCAAATACTTCAATGGAATAGTGCTTAGACGTAACCTGAACTAGACCTAAAACTCAATGACAGAAAAAAATTTCTTTGGTTTTATTTACAAAATAGTGAGCCTGGCAGATTAGCCCATTTCCCAAATATATGGAGGTTGAGAAAAGTACTTATTTCAGTTAAGGGATGTTATTCTCCACGTCTTTCTTCTGTCTTTTGAAAAGGTAGTTATATGGAGTGGCTTAGGTGTATCTTTTGTTCTTTTAGGTGGTTGATGAACTGGGATGATGTTCCACTTCATTTCTTATTATTCTAATGATTTTTTTGTCCTTAATTTAATTAGTTTCTTTCTTCTCTTTATTGGAATGGTCACTGAAGTTAGGATCTGATGTTTTATCAGGTCGGATGCTTCTTCTCGAAACTATCAGAAATTGATATGGAGAACCTGAAGGCAGTTGTTCAGAATGCAACCAGGAGAGGCGTCCAGGTTCTTGCTTCTATTAGAGTTTGTAGTTACTTTTTCCTAAGAAAATGCATAGCTTAGTGGCCGAATTAACTGAAATCCCTTAGCAGCTGCTGTGGTAGTGAGTTTATATTTTTGTTAGAAGTTAGAACTAGGTTACAATTTGTTGATGGTAGAGGAAAATTTAATGCGCCACATTATTTGTTAAGACTGGATATATATCTGGGTTTTAATTTTTTTCTTTTTCCTTTGGATTTCTCATTGATGTGATTGTTAAGTTGAATCCTACAGGTTATTTTAGTGGAAATTAGCAAAAATTCAATCACAAATAAGAAACTGGAATCTTTTCAAGAACTCCTCAAGGTACAGGCCTCACTTCCTTTTGTTCTTCATCTTCTTTGACATCCTTCAACAACTTATCATACGCAATAAATAGAAACAATTGCATTCGAAACTTTGCTGGTTTTAGGCCATATTCCATCATCCTATCATATTCGAGCTGACAATGACTGTTCTGTTCTTAACTGCATGCTATTTACACTGTTTGTTTCGAAATTAAAGTTTTTTGAAAAATGAGTCATTTTCCAAAGAACATTTTCTAGAAAACTGTCTCATTTCCTTGAAAATGAGATTGAAAACATGAATCTTTACTCTTTTGTCTCATGTGGTGTGAGATAGAGTTGTTTTTCATAAAAATTTAACAGAAAACAAACTCTAAAAAATAAGTTTTCCATTGACCAAAGATAGTTTGGAAAACTATCTTCACATAAGTTTTTCCATCCAAACAGTCCATTGAAACAAGTGGAACATTAATTCAAAAAAGACAGAATAGTTTGTTTGATGAGCTACTCGATGATAATAACATTTGTATGTTTTCTTTGTATGTACTCAGGATCAAAATTTGAGATTTATAAACAGACTTGGTGAAGCTATATCACATTTAGTCTTTGCTGGATCTGACATTATCTTGTGCCAATCTTTTCACGAACCTGATCTCCAAGTGCCAGTAAGTCCTGTCACTCTCACTATTTATATGTAAAGTTTCTTATGAATGGTTTTCAAACTCCAAGCTACCACCTTCATGGACCACTGGGTCAAAGAGATCCCATACACACTAGCACATGCATAAATACATGTATGTGTGTGTACATATGAATATAAACCACTAGATGTCTATATTCCTGTTACTTGAAGTTGGCTGCATGGATCTCTTCTTGAAGTGCATATTCCAGCTACACTTTTTTCGTCTTCATTATGGTTGGCTACACGAATTCTCTTGCAGTACTGGCATGCAGCTCTATCTAGGGCTATGTCCTCATGATTCTGTTTTATTCTCTCTGCCCCATGTTCTGTTTAGACTGTTTTTTGTCCTCAAAGTGCTGTTATCTTGTATTTGAACAATTCTCTCTGTTCTGGTGCACTTTGTTCATCTTCGTGCCTGGCTGAATTATGATAGATACTATGATTTGTTCTAAATTTGGTGCTGCTTCCACAACCTCTTTTTCTTTGTATGACCAATTGATGTGTGCACATGAAATTTACTATAAAATGTAATGGAGCGTTCTGCAAGATGTTGTTTCCTGTTGTTTTATATTTTTGGTTGTGAAAAATATAGCTCAAGGCTTTAAAATATGGAGCCGCGCCAATTGCAATAACCTCCACTGATGATATTTCCAGGTAACTGGGTTTTTTTTTGGGCAGAGAAGTATATTAAATATCTATCTTTTTTCTCTTAACTCAATAAAAAGAGAAGAATTCATACTTCTCTGCTCTATGACTTTACAGGAACTTTGTAGATTATGACTACGAGAGGACTAAATTCTCCCAGTTCATCAGCTCTAACTTTGGAAAAATGTCCTTAAGCCAAGCCCTGGATGAAATTGTATGAATTTATTTGGGTGATCATAGTCATAGACTTCCCTTCTTTTTTCCTGGGGTTTTGATTCTGCAGTTGGAGGAAAGTAATTATTTAGGAGAATGTTTTGTGTAGCTAAAGGGTACTAAAGATTTGAGCTTTGTTGTCTGTAGGAGAACAATCCATCCAGATGGAATCGAAAAATATTGGCCGCAATGGCAATGGACTTCTCCTGGGATGCAGAGTGCTGTGACGTGCATGTTTCTGCCTACACTGCCATAAAAAAATTGTGAAGCAGGACCTTATGTATATATGTACATATTTAATTTGTATATGAATTGAGCATATTACAACAAAAAAGGAATTGAACATAATAATCCCTTTTTTTTTCTTTTTCTTTTTTATGGATTTCTTAACTACTCATGTACTGAATAAATGAATAAATAAATTCTTTATAAAAATACATAAATTCTTTATTTAATTCGTACGCACTTGTTGAGTCACATCAATGTAGCATTTCAGTCCTCTTTGGTCCACTCAGTCCATTTTGGGCTACTTTCGTCCATTTGGTCCACTTAAATTTATTTGGGTCCATTTTGGTCCGTTCAGTCCATTTGGTCCATTCAATGTACTTCATTTAGTTCGGTTCAGTACACATCGGTCCATTCATTCCATTCCAGTCGATTCGGTCCATTTCGATTCACTTTTGTTCATTTGGTCTACTTTGGTGATGCTTTGGGAGCTGCTTTATTAACAATTATGTCATTTTTTTAACAAGGTGTTAGTAAGTTCTTGATAAAATTACATTTTTTTAAATGTTATGAAAGTCTTGTATTTTTTTTTTAATAATATAAGTAATAGATTTACTTATATCTGCTTCCTCTTTAGTTCATTAAAGACTTATAGATAATAAATCATTTGTAAGGAACACTAAAAACAAATTCCAATCACACATTGCATTATTTACAAAATATCTTGCCTTATAATATTTGAATGTAAAATGCATTATTTTCCTTTAAAAAAAATTACAAAATTTACAACACTTTCAAATAAAAAATATAGATAGCTTAGTTAAAAAAAAATATAATATATTGTATCAATTATACTTTGTCAGAAAATAATCACATCATTTTAAGAAGGATTTGAGACTAATACTTATAAGTCTTGTCTACTATTTTCATCTATCACTTAACAAAAAAAAAAATTATCAAATTTTTCTACACATTGCAAGAGTTTGTGACTAGTTCATATAACTTTAAAACCCAATTAAAAATTATATATTAAAATAACAACAAAAGTTTATGTAATGACTGATAACATTAGGAAAAAAATCAACAAATAGTGAAATGTTTCATTTTTTATACATTGACTAAGTCATACTAACCTTTATTAGTTTGAGATGGTTTTTATTTTTTGGTTTATTAAGTTTTTCATTTTAGTTTATTAAGTTTGATTTTGTTTTCAAAATAGTCATTTCATTCATGTCAATGACTAATATGGACATAAAGTTAGAGAGAGAGAGAGAAATGAAATAACATTGATTTGTTGACTCTCGCAATGATCATTTTGAAAATGAACCAAACTTGGTAAACAAAAATGAAATTCCCAAACTGAAAATACTAAAATAGAAACAATCCAAATTTCAAGTATTAAAATATGATATGATATGGAATCCAAATTTCAAGTATTAAAATATGATATGTCTATGCGATCAATGGAATGGGCAAAGTGGCCTTTATAGGTATGATATGATATTATGTTTATGTACAATGATTTTATAGTTTAATTGACAAATTTTGGTATTTTTGATGAAGACGTTTATAGTTCAAATTCCTTAATTATCTCATGATAAAAAAAAATAGAATAATGATATTAAAAATAATACCAAATGTAACCCACATTATTGCATATAAACATTCAACAATAATAATATATGGGTTAAAATAAATAAATTTTAAATATCAAGACCAAAATTAAAATTACACGAAACCATAAGTTATTATTTTATTTTTTATTCTTTAGTGTTATAAGGTCAATTTTTCACTCAAATTTTATGTCCACGTGTATTGCTCCTAATACCTAGATACCAATTGGTTTGCGCCACCAAAAAAAATATATATATATACATATATATATATATATATATATATTTATAAGAATGGTCCGGTTAATGTATGCCCTTAGGGCACACATTAAGCCTTCCACTTTTATAAATTTTTTCTCGAAAATTGAAAAAATTGTCAATACTTTTTCAATTCCCGAAAAAAAAATTTTCAAAACTGAAAATTAATGTGTGTTCTTAGATTACACAGAAGTAAAATCCTTATACCAATTGATTTTTGAGCCAGAACCCATAGTAATTTTCATTTTTAGTCATAAAAGGAAATTACCAAAACCTCATCTCTTAAGACTTTGCAATGTACCATTTTACCATTTTAGAGAAGATTCTTGGTAGCGCCTACCAGTCTAGGGAGAGTAAGAGGGTGTGTATCGGTTGCAGGGAATAGGTAAGAGTTGTGAGGGAGCAACGTGGACTTTGGACTTGAAGTTGCAGCCTGGCCCTGGAGGATGCTTGCGTTGCTCAACAAAGACTAGACCAAGGAACAACACAACAAACAAAATAGTATAAAACTATATATACACATCTCAGATATCAGATAACAAAAATCAATCCTCCATCACAACAAAAACAACTTCCCCCTTAAGAAATGGATTCACTCCATCCTTACCGTTCCAATCTCGAAGACGAAGAAGAAATGGACACTAAACCCTTAAAAGACGACGACTCAGCTCCCACTTCTTCTCCTTCATGGTTCACCCCCAAAAGGTACAACACAATTCAGACCTTCTTGTATTTTCAATTCTGTATTGCAAAAAATATTCTCGTTTTCAACTACTTCAATTTTCTAGGGTTTGCGTGTCAGTGGTTTCTAATTTCTGGTTGCTTTTTGAAAACTATAAGCTCTGTTTGGTTCCCAAGAAAACATGTTAACATTAACGTATTTATTGCTAATTTCTTTAGGAAATGGAGTGAATGATTGATTAATGAATTAATTTATGATATTATATATATATATATATACTTTTTTTTTCTGTAATTCAAACATTTAATCATAACGAGGGAAAGCTGAATTTTGTGTGAATTAAAGTTCAGCTTGGATTGCAATGTTTGCTGATTGGGATTTTATGCTTAGTTTTGTTTGAAAAAATAAAATGAAGATTTTTTGAAACTGGCTCCTGCATATGTTGATAAAGGATTTATTTTCTGTTTGCAGGTTACTCTCGATCTTCTGTGTAATTAACATGATAAATTATGTGGATCGAGGAGCAATAGCAAGCAATGGTGTAAATGGTAGTCTTGGGACTTGCACGGATAGTGGAACTTGCACTTCGGGTAGCGGAATTCAGTAAGATCTACTGGAATTATTTTGTATGATTGTGTAATTATCAACCACAAATTTTACACACAATTCATCGGGGAAAAAAAGTTAACCTACTATGAAGTCAATTTGATACACATTATGTCGTGCTTGCTAAGAGTTAGACTTGCATGAATCCTATGTAGATAAATTCAAAGTCCCATATTCCTAGTCCAGCAAAGGGGTTAAAATGAAGAAGAAGAAAGATTCAGCACCCATGTCATACTATCTTCAGATATGTTAACTACTAGTACCGTTAATAACTCTTGTAACTTTTGCAATTTATTATGTTATAAAATATTATTAAGATACTTTAGGGTTTTGAATTCCTAGATGGCCATGAATGAATTTCTGGGAATGAAATCTTGAAATGATATGCTGGAACTCATCTTCATCCAAGACCAGGATAGTGTTTTTGTCATGAAGCCAATGAACTTTGGTTAAAGGCGGGTTCAAGATCCACTGTATGCATGTGTTCTTTTCACATAAAAAAGAAACAACAAATAGTGATGTAGCTCATGAATGATGTGTACTCTACCTCTCCCCACCACACCCTCTCTATGTGTTTGTCTCTTTCCATGCTTATGAAGATACATGCTTATGTTCCAAGACACAAACAAGGTACAAGGATACTAAAAATAAATGCAATGCCAACCAAATTTTTATGTTCTAAATTTTCATTATATTGTAATAATTTCATTAAAAAAACACAAAAAGTTGTGTGACCCTTATACATGGGAAGTATACAAAGGAAGAAAAGACTAAGGAACACAAATCCTGAGCAATATCACAATGAAGGAAAAGATGTGACATTGACTCCTCATGGCTCTTACACATATAACACTAATCAATAATTAATCCCCTTTCCTTGAGATCATCTGCTGTCAAAATTTTCCCCATTCAACACACCAAGAGAAAAAAGCCTCTCTTGATGGTACTCATGTTTTGGAATGCTTTGCCATTGAAAGTGTTTTTTCCACTCCCATATGAAAAGCATTGTAATAACTCTTGACTTGAAAATATTACATTTCAAAGGAATTCAAGCCATTTTGTCTTCTTCTTTTTCCATATAAGCTTGATTGCATATTTGCATTTAAATATTTATCCCACTGTCCTGTTTCGTTGGCCTTTTGTTCCATTTTGGGATGTCCCAAAATATGGTCCTCTCCTCTTTGAAAAGTCAATGGAGATAACATTAATTTTTTTTCAAATTACCCTTTTCATTATTTGAAGGGTTAATATTCCTCTTTATTTGAGTTTAAATTAAAGTTGGTTGTTTTGGAAACTTATATATTTTAATTTAAAATACAACGCATTAAATGATGTTCCCTTGCATTTTCTAAACAAAACCAGCAGTAGGGAATGGAGGAAGTAATTGTATGCACACATAGTGGCATATTTTATCTGACAAGTCTCTCATAGAACTTTATGGGCATGTGTGTACGCGTGCATTGGCATATTCTATGATACAATCTTTATCACATTTCAAGATTGATAATTTTCTCAGGTCTCTCATAGAACTTTATGCGTGTGTGTGGGTGTGCATGCGAGTAAGTTCTATTTATTTTATTTAGTTATTCGGTTAAACCAATGATTTGTTATCGTAATAAATAGCAATAACTACTTCATCCAATATGCATATTTTTAATTTTCCATTTAAGCTAGAAGTTTGGTATTATGTATATACATTCTTATATGAAATTAAAATGGCTGCCATTTGATTTGATCTGAATGGCGCCAGCCATCATATTAATTAATCTTACTTTTTCTTGATAAGATTCTCACATCTGTGAAATGCTCGAGTGTTCAGGGTGCTCTTAATAAAATTCGATGTACATCCGAAGATGTGGAATGCACCAGAAGCCAATTATTAGCAACTTTTTCTAGCACTTTATTTGATTGGTCTCGTGTGTGGGGCTATA
This sequence comes from Quercus ilex subsp. ballota, assembly GCA_032727855.1. Taxonomy (NCBI): domain Eukaryota; kingdom Viridiplantae; phylum Streptophyta; class Magnoliopsida; order Fagales; family Fagaceae; genus Quercus; species Quercus ilex. The sequence continues at coordinate 39,486,539 of CM064913.1, forward strand.
TTCATTGTGATTCCATTCCTGTGTTTCTAGATTCTTTATCTTTTTGTGCATAATTTTTGTAATTCTTTGACTACTTCATGCCCTTGCTCATTGCAGTCTTTTTTAATAAAATTTATTATTTATCAAAAAACTAAAAATAAAAGGAGTGTTTGGGGTGTAGTGTTTATGCTTCTTGTTGGATTTGTGCTTGCTATATATGCATGCATAATGCACACATACTAGATATCAATTCTTTGTCTATTTACGACTAGTAAAGTAAGATTTACCACTGATGGGTACATAGACAGGCTGGCAGCCTTCATGCATGAACACACACTGCAATCATTCCTCCCCTACACCCACACCACCGTGACATTCTAAATTTCGGGAGAAGATGTAACTGTTCTTAATCTATTGGCTGAAATTTTACAATCATCCCCTTCCTACATTACGACTAGTAGTTGAAGCCTGATATGCTATAGATTTTTTATTTGTTTATTTAAATTTTTATATGCTATGATATGCTATAGAATTTGTTTCCTTAAAATCTTGGTCTTCTTTGGCTTATCGTATCATTATTCTTGCAGGGGAGAATTCAACTTGAGCAATTTTGAAGATGGTGTTCTTTCTTCTGCATTTATGGTAGGACTTCTTGTGGCATCTCCAATATTTGCATCCTTGTCAAAAAGGTGAACACCTTCTGTAGTATATAAGTTGCTCACTAAAATAATATCAGTGTCTTATCATTTACCTTATTGGGATCCAAGTTCTTATACATAACACAACATTACACTTGCAGCCACAATCCCTTTAGGCTTATTGGAGTTGGGTTATCTGTTTGGACATTGGCTGTAATTGGGTGTGGTTGTTCCTTTGATTTTTGGTCCATCGCAATATGTCGCATGTAAGTTTAACAAAACTGTTGCTTTCAAGAACTGCACTTTTTTTAGTACCTTTTATCACCTTCATGTACTAGATTGTGAATTTTAACGTGCAAGTTGTCTGTCTAGGCTGGTTGGTGTCGGAGAGGCTTCTTTCATAAGTCTTGCTGCTCCATTTATAGATGATCATGCTCCTGCTGCTCAGGTTTGTTTGATTTTGCTTCATCTTTTAGTTTCTATTTTTAAGTTATTGTTGAACTTTTAGAATTTTTCTGAATTTTCTATTTATTTATCTGCTGATTTTGCATTTATTTTATATAATTCTTTGTCATGAGGCCAGAAAACAGCATGGCTTGCAGCATTTTACATGTGTATACCAGCTGGAGTTGCTCTAGGCTATGTTTATGGTGGATTGGTAAGTTACATATTTGGTTAGATAAACCTCCAGATTCTGTATCTATGATTCTCTTTTTGGTTAAAATTGCAGCTTCTTTTGTCTTTGTTTGTGAAGGTGGGTTTGGTTGTCCTTATTTAGCTTACAAAAATTTGCCTTGTGTGCTACACAATGTTGATTAAAATTTTTTGAAAATATATTTGCAATTTTTTATAATATTCTTTAAATGCTACACCATGTCAACTGATAAGTTTTGGATGAGGTGATTACTAATGGTGTTCAAGACAAAAATTGTTTTGTGAATAGCCCTTTCCTTCATTACCTGCAATTTTGGTTGGCCTATAATACCACTGCTGAAGTCAGTTTCCTATTCTAATTAGTACTGAATGGCTTGCTGTTTGCTCTTTATCTGGAGCCTTAGCCCTCCTACCTTCACCCTTCCTATGTCCCCCTTTTTCCCAATGAACCAAAAGGAGAAAGCACTGTTGTGTTCTTTCCTGCGAGCTGTATATGTTAGTACTCACTTCTGTTCCCACAAAACTCCAAATTGGTGTTTGGACCCTGTTTTGTTTTTATGACAGACTATCCCTGTTAAGATGATAGGGTTAGTTTTCTACTATTTGGCCAGTTAGTAATGGATTATCAGATTTATTAGATCAGAGAACCTTCACTGATTTATGTGATTTTGGTTTCAGTAATCAAGATTAAAAGGGTCTAAGAATTTGCACTGTTCTTATCTCTTTGGCTCCCCTAAATTTTAATCTGTTTTAATGACATTTTTTATATTGGTTCACTTGGTGACATCTTTTTCTATTAGACTCTGGATATGTGTGATCATTAAAGGCTTCTGATTTTGCTAATTTTTAGGTTGGAGACTATTTGAATTGGCGATTTGCATTTTGGGTAGAGGCCATTTTTATGCTTCCATTTGCTGTTTTTGGTTTTGTGATGAAACCTTTGCAACTAAAAGGTACTTCTTTTGGGATGCACCACTCTATATGTGTGTGTGTGTGTGTGTGTGTGTGTGTGTGTGTTTAATATTAACTTGGTAATGGTATTGAGCTTGTACCCACAGGATTTTCTCCTATTGAATCAAAAACATCATCAACATCTGTTTTAATTGCTTCGCCTGTAATTGAAGGTATTGCATATTTTGTCATTATTTTTATTGTTATCACTTTTTTTCTTCTTCTTGTTGTCAGCACTGCTCATACAATTTCATTTGGGCAAGAAACTAATTGAAGAGTGGTCTTTAATAGTGGGGTGACAGAATAATTCTTATTTACCCCCTCTCCCTAGGGGATGCTCGTAGAATTCTCCACCTGTTGTCGATCGATGGATCAGGCAAAATTGTCCGTAGCTGACCACTTGGTGGATGGTTGAGATGGTTGAGCCCTAGGCAGGTCATCGTTTACAACATGTTTCCATAGAAATTTACTCCAAAAACAAAAATCTAATTTTTTGAGTAAAAAATACATTTAATTTATAAATCTAAGATTTACAAGATTTATTTCGATCTCATCAAAAAGCAAAAAACAAAAGATGAGGTTGTCCCCACTAACAAAAATATGAGGGGGAGTCGCTTAAGATAGTTTGGTCATATTCAAAGGAGAGTGATTAATGCACTACTTAGAAAGAGTGAGATGATTTAAGTTGAGAGAACAAAAGGTAGAAGAAGAGAAAAAAAACATTATTAGTAGTAAAAAAGGACATGTCAATTAAGAAAGTAACAAAGAATATGATTTTGGATATAATAGAGTGGCGGATAATAATCTATGTGGCCTATTCTGACTAATCTATTGAGAATCCATAGTTGACCCAAAAATTTGGGACTAAGATCTAATTTCTTGAGAAAAAAAAATTTTAAAATTATAAATTTTATATTTACATAGATCTAATTTCAATCTCATCAAAAAGCAAAATCAAAATAACCATTACATTTCAGTATTACAATCAAATACCAAGTCATAATTTTTTTTTTAAAATTAAAAAAAAAAAAACCATTTGATTTTCTTATTTTTCTGGAAACTCCAAAGCCACGATATGCCGACTTGTGAAGCTCTAAAGTCAAGGCTCTTGTTGAAGAAAAAAGACACATACTAGAGCTTGCATCATGTGATGCTTGGGGAACCCAAGGTCATAAGAACCCAAAACCACCACAAATTATAGAGTTACAGATAATAGCCGAGAGAAAAACATAGTTTAAGAAGAGAAAAGACACAGATTTACCAGTATGTGAGGAGGGTGAGAGTTGAGTTGCAAAACTCACGCCATGGATTAAGAGAAAAGTCATGGACTCACAACTTGAATGAAGATTGAGGGGAAATGAGAGTCTCAGAGAGGGGGTAATCTAGTAAAAATGAGAAAAAGAAAGATAGGAATAATAATAAGAGATAAGGTTAGATTCTCAGTTTACAACAAGCTTACCTTAGCCAAAAAAAGAAAAGAAAAAGAAGAGATAAATATGAATTAAAGATGTGGTCAGGTTGGTTTTTTCTGTTAGAATTTCCTTAAACCTGACACTTGACCCACAACGTGCTTTTTAAGGAAAATAAGGCCTGCAGCTGGAGATCAATTTTTGAAGTTGACACTAAACCACCCCTAGTTTGCTCTAAAGTGAAAACGCTATTGCATATTTGGTCATCAACCTTTGAACTTCATTTCAAAATTGTCCTTATACTTTAAAATGTTTCAGTTTAGAAATTAGACCTTATACTTTCAAACATGTCTTTTTCATCATCTAATGGATGGAAAATTCTGACTTGGCAAATGAAACTCATGCCATGCCATAGGCTCCACATCGTCAAAGTGACACTGGTTTCATGAATCCCATTTAGTATGCCTGCATTTTCTATCCATCAGTTTTTAGTTGACTATGTGGACCTTTTTAAAACATTTTGAAGTATAGGGATGATTGTGAAACAAAGGTTAAGGGTTGTGGACTAAATATGCAATTTAACCTTAATAAAATTTACAATGTGGACATATTTATCACTTGAGCAAATATTTAATTCCTCATGACCAACCCCATTGCCATCTTCCATTGCTGTCTACTGCTGGCGGATGGTCTCCTGAATTCTCACCACTCTTCAAGACCTCATAGCTGCCCAAAACCCACTGGTGCCCTTTTAGAACCCGACGCCCATAGCCTACACCATGGAACACCAAAATCAACCCTAATTCACTACTATAAATCCTGCCCTTCAACCATTAATGTCTAAAACTGATCCATTCAGCTGTTGTTGCTGCCACCAAACTGATGATCCATTTGATCTGTGAACCCAATTCCACAAGAGTTGCCTTAGATTGCAAAATCCTCAAGCTGCTGCCCCTTTTTTAATAAATCAACAGTCGGTCAACCAAACCTTGAAACCCAAACCCATTACCCACTCCTTGATGGCTCTTCGGTGAGGTGGGAGAGAACATGATGAACATAAGGAGGGGTGAGATTTCAGGACAGAGAAGGAAGACATGAAGAGAAAATTAATGAGTTCAGTTTAGTCCAATCTACAAGGTATTTTAGTGATAACTTCGAAATTTGAAGGACTAACTTACAAAATAGTTTAACCACAAAGGGTATTTTGTAATTTTTCAAATAAGGGTTGATTTAGATGGGGTATTTTTCTCAAGCTACACTCAGAAAATTGTACACATAAACGTGTGAAAAATCAGTTAATTTGGATGGAACCCTAATTATTTCATTTTAGTACAAACTTAAGCGTAGCTTAGTGACAAATTCAAAAATTCAGGGATTAAATTGTGAAATGGGTAAACCGTTGTAAATTTTGTGTGTGTGTGTGTTTAGGAAGCATACGTTTTACAGAACGGATTTGAAAGCAGTTTTTGATGCCGATTTATTGTAATGCAGTATTTGTGTGCCTAGGATGTAAGTGCAGGCAAGTTTCTGGTGGTGATATTATATAACTAATACACTCAGTAAAGTGTCGTGCCAACTAGATTTCGCTGGATTCACTTGAATTCTTTTGCTAGTCTGCTCTGTGTAAGGGCATATAAGTTCTAGTACTTATAAAAAAAAAGGGCCTATAAGTTCTAGTGTCATATTCTCTCTCTCTTGTGCACATACACATACTCACGCTCCTTTCCTGTCTATTGATATTAACAAATCTTAATTTTGTGGACATCATTGTGATGCAGTCTACAGTAACCAATGGCTGCTAGAACTGATTTAGAGCAAAGAAAAATAGGAGAATAGAAAGAGCAGATGAAGAAACAAACCCAAAATAGGGCCGTAGAGAATGATTCTCTAAAATAGATATTTTAATTGGTAAAAGATGCCTTACATTAGCCCATACTTGACATATAAATAGCACTACATTCTCTAGTGACAGCTTGCATAATAATGACTCTCCCTAGTTCCAAGATCATGCAATTAAAAAGTCATAAAAGACTATTGACTCAAATTAATACTTATTGACTGGCCCAAATTAGGACTTATTGACTAGACTCCAAGAAATATTAAAGACAGCTTTGAAAAATCATATCTAGCTGGCTGCATCAGTCTCCCTTGGTTTCAGAAAACTCGATCTCGAGTTCAAGTTCAGATCCTTCCCTCGATCTATTGGATGTCCAATCATTCCTTTCCATCTTTTTTTTTTTCTCAGCGATAAAAGTGGAACCGACATGCTACTTGTCAATCTTTCTCTTGATAAACCTTGTTGAACAAACTCTTATTTGTAATTTGTTTTTTCTTTTTTGCATAATGTAGCACATGAGACCAATGCTAAGAAATTAGCATATTCATCCATTGGTCCTAGATTTTGTTTCCCTTTTGATTCACATGGCACACAAGCTTCACTTATCTTTTTTGGACAAGGACCCTTAATCTCCATTGATGGACCAAAATCAATATCTAATTTATCATCAAGAAATATATATTTGTCAACCCCAAGAAAATCAACATGTGGATTTTGCTCTTCAAGAGATAATGTCTTGACGCCCAATTGCTCTATGGCTACAACAATGAATCTTACCTTTGAATAATTCTCTTTTGTAAAATCAATGACTTTTTGTATTTGAACAAAAGAAGTCTCATCATCATCATCCTCAACTTGTTTACAAAATTCATAATCTTCATTAGGGTACTAGTCATAGATTGGCGGAGAATTCCAATCCACAATAATGTCTTCTTTAGAGTATTTTTCTCGTGTCTTCATATATGTTTGGAAGACAATATGCCAAAGAAGTGGAAAGCTGTTAAAACAGGTCAACTCAACTTTCCTTGAGCTGATCCCTCCATCAACCTCACAACAGTAGATGAATAAAGTAAATCCACAGGAAAGACTTCCTTAGCTTGAAAACTACCATTGAATTCTGGTATTTTAAGCTTTATGTTCATCTCCCATCTTGTGTCATCCTGAACAGGGATCAACTGGATGACCTGTAGGCTGTCTGCCACGTCCACAATCCGCCATATTCACAAAAATCATACTTAATCCCAATAGCTCTGATTCCAAATGATGCAGTCCACAGTAACCAATGGTTGCTAGAACAAATTTAGATCAATGAAAAACAGGAGAATAGAAAGAGTAGATGAAGAAACAAACCCAACATAGGGCTGCAGAGAATGATTCTCTAAAATATATATATTAATTGGTAAAAGATGGCTTACATTAGCCCATACTTGACATATAAATAGCACTACATTTTCTAATGGCAGCTTGCATAATAATTACTCTCCCCTAGTTCCATGAGTCATAAAAGACTATTGACTCAAATTAGGACTTATTGACTGACTTAAATTCTACACAAACTATAACATAAAGGACTAAACAATAAACTGACCAGACTTCATGAAATATTAATTTGAAAAATCATATCTATCTGGTTGCATCACATTGGAAGTGTTTATCTTTGCAACATAGTTCTGTGCTTCTTGGTTCTTTACATGTTTCAATTTTTTTATATATATATATATATATATTTTTTATGATAGAACCATTCATTATGGTTTTCTTAGATATAAAGCTTCTTCACTGAGTGCTAATTAGTTCCCAACTGTAGATTCAGAGGTCTCAGATATAAATGGTCGTGATGCGGTTCGTGTTGAAGGTATCATGGCTCAAGCCTCTGATAAAGGTTCTGAGTAAGTGGTTCTTGCATCTGTGCTTCTCCATGCCTCTTTTATGCTTATATATGGCTGTATATGTACTGGCATTTGCTAACATGAGGAAAATTGGATTATGCCTCCTTTTAGAAATATATAGAATGTGAAGGGAAAGGAACTAAATACTACTAATGTTATAAAAAGCAGAGGGAGAATTCCAAAACAAGAAAAGTTTTAAAAAAAATTATTATTATTATTTTTTAATTTTTTTAAGAAATACACTGCTACAAAAAACTAAGTACCAAGTATGCATTTTGTCCTCACCGAAGACTCATTGTCAAAGCACCTCAAACTTAGATATTTTTTGGGTGAGTATAGTTAACAATGCATGTTGAAAGACAGAACTTCAGCTATAATTATAAGAAAGATAATTGACCTGTTAGTGTCTCTAGGAAAAGAAACAAATAACATAACGCTTCTATGAGAATAATGATTAAATGATTAAGTTCACATTTTCTCCTCAAGTTAAACTTTTGGAAAAAGTGGTAATTTATCATGGTATTAGAGTAGATGTTCCTGAGTTTGAACCCTATCTCCACTCTACCTCCCTTTTTTTTATATATATATATATAAAAATTCCATATGTTGGGCCCTTGATTGGTGATGAGCAAAGGAGAGTGATTAGGAAAGTATGACTTCGAATAGAATAGAATGGTGGAAAAGATTATATGCTGACCTGGGTTAGTTTGTTCAGGATTCAAAGCTGATCCAAAATTTTGGGATTATGGCTTTGTTCTTGGGACTCATTATCAAGGGGGAGTTTGGGCCTACACATGAGGAGTGTTAGAATAATGATTAAATGATTAAAATCATTCTTCTTTAACAGCTTAAGTTTTTGGGATAACTGGTAATTTATCATTTTCTATTTTTACTCACATATTGTATTTACAGAGTGAGAATGCCGGAGTACCTAACAGAGGGGAAAATAAAGAAAAAGAAAAAAGGATGCTGGAGTCACTTATTTAATATTCATAGTACCAATCTAGTGATGGATCCCCATTTTGACGACCATGATTGAGCTTAATTGTTTTAAGTTTCAGTCGGGCCTGTACCATTAAGGTGGTTCATGGCAATGCAGTTTTCTTATTTGTTTTGTCCATTGCTATGCCTAGTTATCCATCGCAAGGGATAAGAGTTTTTTTCAAGTTCCATTTGTATGTCTGGTAACCCATTTGATGTGTTTTGACACCTCATAAAAATTTGTTGCAAATAGAAAGAGTATACACATCTCATTTCCTTACCATCCTCCTCTATCTAATTGTTTCCTCATCTTTGTATTTCAGGTCAAAGGGTGCATTCGGAATTATGAATCGGTTTTCTAAATTTTCAGAAGACATGAAAGTGCTTTTGCTGGATAAAGTTTATGTTGTGAATGTTTTAGGTACTTCCTCATTTTCTGCATAAGATTGCGGTTTCTTCATTTAGATACAAACTTAGAAAAGTATCAACTCAAAATGAGCTCATATTTGTGATCATGATCTTTGTTAGTTTTATTTGGAGTTTCTAATAGAGTGGTGGCTATCAGGTTACTTATCTTATATATTAAATATTTGTTTATGTTGTTATTATTTTCTTTTCCATTTGGTTGGCAGGTTACATAGCATACAACTTTGTCATTGGAGCATACTCATACTGGGGACCAAAGGCTGGTTATAACATTTATCATATGGTATAACTATTTTATTTACTTCCATTTATTATCCTTTCATCTGGGAATTTTTTTCCCGGTTAATTTTGACCTTTAGCGATAATAGCTACCTTGTGGCTAATTGAGACTCTTGGCAGAGTGATGCAGATTTGTTGTTTGGAGGGATCACTATCGTTTGTGGAATTTTTGGGACGTTATCTGGAGGCCTCATCCTGGATTATATGGGTGCCACAATCTCTAACGCTTTTAAGGTGAGTTATGTCGCATCTAAGGAATATGCTGGTGAATGGCTCTTGAAATACATATTCATGCATTCTTAGATATCCCAGCTGCTGATTACAATGTAATTTTAAGTTTGTACTACAATTGTGAGTAATAAGACATTATTCAACCTTTACATAAGTACACTTGGACAAATATAATGTTTGTTGATGTTGCATACTTGCATAAATGCTTTAACTTTTCATTTAATGGATTTGCGGATAATTTACTTGAGCCATGTTGTTCATTGCAATAATTGCAAAAGTTTGAAAAAGCTTTGCAATTTCCACCCCAAATCTCACTGTTAGTTGCTTTTGAGCTTGCATAAGTTTTATTTTTTTGGGAGGGGTGGGGGGGTTATGTTTTTTCATTTTTGTTTTCTTAAATACCATTTGCCTGGGCATGTTTGTATATTTTAATTTTGACGGGTATTTAGGATCTTAATTTTCTTTCATAGCCTATGGTCACATGTACACACATGAAAACACTGACATTCACTTTATTATTGAGCAAGTAAATGTTGTAGGTTTCTTACTAAGCATTTCCTAATCTTTTTATTTTATTTCTGGTTTTGGTTATGTACAACATAATTAGTTTGAAACTTTGAATTGATTTTCAATAGTTATTTGTTGAACGCTCATACTATTTTTTATTTCTTTATTTCAAATTAACTTGTTTCTGCAAATTTTTATTGTGATATCTAATATCTTATTTATAATATAATCCTGAAAATGGCCAAGTTTTAGGCTGTGTTTGGTTCATGTAAAATATTTTCCAGAAAATAAATATTTTCCGGAAATGCTATTTTCGGGAAAGGAAAACATTTTCAAGTGTTTGGTTGCATTTCAAAACATGCTTTGAAAAATATTTTTTGGTATATGGCTGTATTCTTGAAAATACTATAGAAAACACATTTTCTGCTTGTTGTTCACATTTTCTAGTGTTTGGTTGCATTTTAAAAATTATATTAGAAAACAATTTTCAGTGTTTGGTAACATTCTGAAAATGCTATTTTCCTACAAATTTTTCACATTTTCTCAGCTTCCAAACAAGTTTTATATCACAAAATTGCAATATGTAAACTTTTATACGAAACAAAAATCAAAACAAAACCATTCTCAATACACAACACCATTCGGTCCAATTGAGAGAGGGAGGAGGAAGAGAGTGATCGCAAATCGAGGGAAAGAGACGATCTCACGGTGCGATCTAGAGGGGTGCGATCTGAAGGTGCGATCTCGGCAGCATGATCTCCGTAACGCGATCTCGATGGCACGAGCTCTAAGGTGCGAGGTCGCGGCGATCTCGCTGGCGCGAGCTCGACGGCGCGAGCTTGATCTCACTCTCTCCAGTCTCTCTTCGTGCTCTTTCTCTCTCTTTCTCTCGTTCTGGAAGTGATTTGAAGGTAAAATAAAAACAGAAATGCTTTTACGCCCCGGGAGCCTTATTTTACGGTCAATGCAGAAAATCATTTCAGTTTGACCCAATTTTCGGTAACCATCAAACACACACTTTTACGGAAAAGCATTTCCGGAAATGGTTTGAAGCCAAAACAAACGCACCCTTATACAGAAAATGATTTTTGTGACTTCTGTATTTGTGTACATGCACTGATGGAGATTGCCATCTGCTGTTTGTTATAAATGTAAAATTTTCATTTTACATTTTTAATATCTGAATTTTCTGACAATAACTTGTGTACTATTTATTATATTCTAACTTCCTCTATTCCTGTAACAGCTTCTTTCTGGAACTACATTTCTGGGTGCAATTTTTTGCTTTGGTGCCTTCTGTTTTAGAAGCTTGTATGGTTTTATACCTCTTTTCTCAGTGGGTGAGCTACTAGTGTTTGCCACACAGGTAAATTTATAATTTTGTGAATTTGGTTAAAAATTTGATTGTCATATTAGCTGGGCTTGCAGTTGTTCTTTACTTAATGGCTGATTTTTTTAAATAAATATATATATAGTGCAAGTTGACAGTAATTTTTAGAATGCTTTTATTCTGAAATAATATTTGGAATTTGATTTTCTCATTTCCTTCACTGCAACTCTTTGCTTTTGCAGGCTCCTGTTAATTATGTGTGTCTCCATTGTGTCAAACCAAGTATGAGGCCATTAGCTATGGCTATGTCGACTGTTTCAATCCACATCTTTGGTGATGTGCCTTCCTCACCTCTTGTTGGGGTCCTTCAGGTGCGTCTTCAAAACTCTCTTGATTCACATCTTAGAGGAGGGGGAGAATAATGTCATTGATATAAGGTTGTCTCCTTAACATGCATAAATTGTTCCAATAAATAATTAAATAATATTCATTGTTTCATGATTTATTTTGTGCTGAAAGGTGTAGCATCTTCCACTTTGGACAAATAATCTTGCTACTTTTTTGGTCCTTTGTGGCTTTCTAATTAAATTATTTTTTTGGCAAAAGTAGTTTTTAGATGTGGTATTAGTGAGCATTAGGTTGATAATTCATGTGAAATCTGGACCTTTTTCATAAACATAAAAGTTACTCTCTGGGTGCTTAAGAAATTTTGCTTATGACATTCTGTAATGTCCCAATTTTGGTGGAGTGGAGAGATCGGGGACATTGTAATGTTTTAAACTAAAGTGCGGACATTGCAACTACCTTATACTTAAGGGGGAAAACTGTAATATGCCCTAATTTTTAGGAATCTCTTCTTTTAGAGCTATCTTTTATTGATAGGCTTACTTTAAAAAAATAAAAATATTCTAATGTCCCATAAGCCATTTGCATGTGTGCGCAAAATAGTGAAGCAGAGATGGCACAGTGGAGGTTTTAGAAATTAGGAGGCTGGAAAAACACATTTAAGAAATTCTTAGGCTTGTATATCTGGTTAAAGTAGGATGTCTTTCGGCCTGATCATGAAAAACTTACTCTAACCAAACCTATGGTTTTATCAAATGTGGTCAGGAAAATTAAATGCACCTCCTTTTTATTTCAAGGTTGTGGAGGTTTCTTTGTTGAACTCCCACATTATTGAAAGCCTCATTACTTCATAACATGATAACAAGTCCACATTTGGATGCTTTTTGTTTATATGCTGAAATTTTTTTTTTTTTTAATTAATATCTTTTTGTTCATCTCTGGAGATAAGGCAGCCTATCAACCACCACTGTATACAACCTTTTTTTTTTTAATAAAATCATTATTTTCACTCTTTGATAATGTCCTTGCAATTCCTTTCTTCAGCTTGGGGTGGTAAAGGCTTCTAGTTTGATTTCCTTTCCTGCTTTGCATCCTTAGCCTTTCCCATCTTCAAATATTTTTTGATGGCATCATCTTGGCTCTAATAAATGTCATACACAGGATTATGTTAACAATTGGAGGGAAACAGCACTTATTCTGACATCCATTCTGTTTATTGCTGCTGGAATATGGCTTATAGGTGAGTGACAGAGAATCAGTTAAACAGCTTGTGCAGAGGTGGTGATATAAGTGTTTCTACCTTTGGCTTCAATTGAAGCCTCCAATATTTTGTTTTTTTATAGTGAACTTAAGTTTAAAAAATTTAAAGAAAGAAATTTTAAATTCAATTTAACATGCATTAGTTGTATGTATATGTAAATACGTGTAAAGGCGGTTACCCTGTTTTGGTCCGGTTCAAAGTAGGGTCCTGGTGGGGTAGATGGAGATAGATAGACTTAAAATATTAGTGTTTTCTGCCTGAAGTGGCTACTTTCAAGACTGCTGTATCTGTTCAGCACAGATCAGATTTATTTTTTTGGAAAGGTTCTCCAAACATGTTTGAAGTCTTAGGCTTCAACCCCCAATAGGAAGATAACATGTGTCCTTGTCATGTGCATTGCACATGACTCGGTTGGGTTAAGTGTGGTTAAGTGAGTTGACAGGGACATATGTCATCTTCCCATTAGGGGTTGAAGCCTAAGGCTCCAAACATATTTGGAGCCAAACTTTGTCTTATCTTTTTATAGTAAATCACTTTGTTTTCCAGAATCATGATTGGCTTCATATACTTTAAGAAGCTTTCACAGTAATGTGAAGCTACTGATTTTGAAGTTAATTAAAGAAAAAAGGTAGAATTTGAAGCTATCAGCATGAGCATTCATTCTTAAGATACCACAAATTGTTTTTCAGTATTTATCCAAGCCACGCTTACCAGATATGCCTGTTCTAACTTGACTTCTCAAGTGTAATCTGTTAAGACCCCAATACGCAAGATAAAGGTGTATTGTGTCAAGTGTGTTTTGAGCAACTTCTGGATAATTCTAGTAGAAGAAGCCTTACCTTAACTTTGTAGGGTGCTAAATTATTGTTAAACTCTCATTCTGCTCTATCTAGGGCCATTACTTCTATTAAATCTCCAGGCCATCAAGCCTTATTCGTAGATTCTGCTTGCATTTCTTTTTTTTATCTTACTACTATTTTTAACTTATATAATGTTTCACTGTTTTATCTCTTTTCAACCTTTCCAGTATTTGTAAAATTTGTTCAGATTTCATCTTTCTCAAATAAAGTTGAACTAAATTTCACTGCTTACTCACGTTTGCTCAATATTTTGTACTCCACAGCAGTTTCCTTTGCTCCTGATGACCGTCAAAAGAAACATAAATCTATTTACTGGCTGTTAACACAGCTTTGGAAAGATGTACCCCTTTTGGACTAAATACTGTCACTAATTCAGTAAAAAAAAATTCATGGCATTGTAAATTGTACAATTCATTTATTTTATACAAAGAAAATAGAGAGTTGTAACTGTTTATTCATTCATCAGCAAGTTATCTATTTTGAGCAACATAGTTAATCTTTGATAATGTTCCATCATACATCTTTCAAGCCCAGGGATGTGATGACTGGATAAGAAAGTCAATGAAAACTTATCTGATTGTTGATGAAAACTAAATAATATGGAGTTTAATGAAAATTGTATTACTTTTACAGGGATCTTCCTGAAAAGTGTGGACAGGTTTAATGAAGATGATGAAAATGAAGTCTCTACGGTTGAGAAGGCCAACATGAAGCCATTGCTGGGAGGCAACAGAAATGAGATGATAGATGACCCTGGCGAAGCATAAGTTTCTATGATGCTATGTTGAAACTTATGCTTTGACAAGTAGTTGAACTATGCTTTCTCCCTGATGCAGTGCATTCTGCTTTCTTCATCCTGAATATAGTGCAACATTTGATAGTATATTTGGGTCTTTCTTAACTGGTGATTTGTGGTGGTAATATACAGCATTGTTATAGGTTTCTTAAGATTTTCCTCCAATCTTTAACTTGATAATTGGACAAAAGTAAGCAGCTATCATCTCTTTCTGGTTCAGAGTCTTTAAAGTGAGCAACTTGATGCAAAGATACTTGACAACTTATTTAAGAGTGGATCTGAAAAACTCCTGTTCATCTATAAGATTCTAGTGCTGTCGGATGAGAAGTGTTAGGTTGCCACTTCGGTAAGATTGCTGTCAGAATTTGTATGTTGAAGATTTGTGAGAGATCATGCAAAGCTAAAACTGTTTTTCCACCTTCAATCAGTCAGAAAACAAGCAGGTAAATGTTAAGGTTGAGCTTTTGCTATTTGTTTGTCAGAGAAATTGTTGATAGCAACAGTTTGTAACAAGAATTTTTTTGAATTGTTCACAGTACATTTTTTCTGGTGTATAGTCTTCAACAATTATGTAAATAAAATTTATTTGTTGACAAGTTACAACAGCCATAATGCTAAATTTTGGGGGTTACTATGGAATCTCAATAAATTAATCAAGGTCGGCCATAAGTATTTATTTTTTCCTTCATTGATTTTATCTGAAGTCTGTTACTTCACATGACATGACCTTTTTTACTGCCACTACTAATAATGCTATTTTTGGTTTTTTAGTCTTTTATCGATGTTATTTGCTGACAAGTTAACAGAATTTAAAATATTGGTTTATTATGCTCTTCCTAAATTGTGTTTACCACTTCATATAGACGCATCAAGCAAATGTGAATCATTTAAATAGACGTGCTGTGTGTGTGTTTGCTTGAAGCATCTTTCCCCTTTCTTCCTAAATTAGTAGAACTAAATTGGTAGAAGCAGAAGTGGCTCAACATAGTCTACAGTCCTGATCATTAAAGTCTATCACTAAACCTACAGCTACAACAACAAAAATTACATTAGTGTTTGGGAAAATTGTATAGATTTAACTTTTAAGCCCTCCATTAATATTATGGTATGAATCATGCAACTGGTGTTTAACATGCAAGGTGCAACTAAAGTCTAGTTGGTAGGAATCACCTGTGGATCCCATTATTTGTATATGATACGGATCTTATTTGTGTATGAAATGGATGTACAAAACTACAAAATACCACCTCCTTTCTCTCTTCATTTTAAGAATATTACAAATTTTACTGCAAAAACTTTACAAAGTAATATATTATCAATCACAAAAAGGTTATTTTATAAATAATGGAATCACCTGTGGATCCTATTGTAGTGACACTAATCACATTTATTACTAACCCAGTTTGTAAGCTTTTTATAATAAAATTTATAATAGTTTTAGCATCCCAAAAAAAAAAAAAAAAAGACGCTTGGATAATTTAAAAAATAAAAAATAAAAATTGAAATCTGCATAAGTTTATTGATCAAAGTTGGTTAGTGATGGTGACATGTTAATCCACTCAATTGAGAAACCAATGTTTAGGGACATCTAGCTTGTGATAAGTTAATGATGCAACATCATATAAGTTCATTACTAATAATATTTTTATTATACAACATATCACACCAAAAATTGTGAAAAAAATGTGCATTGTTATAGAGCAGAGAGGCAAGGAAGGGCACTTAATCAAAGAAATGGACAGGCGGACAAAAGGAAACAGTGGGTCGGGAATTTCTTTGCCACAAGCAACGGTAAACACAATGTTTGGAGTTTGGAGTTTGGAGTTGGGACCATTTGACAAGTTGTGGAAAGACAAATGATGTTATAAATGGGGCAACAGAGTGTCTTCAATCTTCACTAGTCGTAAATTGCTCATTGATGTCAACCACCAAACAGATATGTATATATGTTATTTAATTCGAGTTACTTGGGGCTTGTTCAATCCCATACACACCTTCAGATATAGGTGTGCTATTAATTAAGTATCCATACGATAGTTCCAGATGTCGCTGTCTATGGCCTATGATCCGACTAGGGTCAAATGTGTTTGTCAGCAATTTTGAATATTCATTGATAGTTTTGACTTTAGATGGGCCTGAGTCTGATTGCATCACATTAAGTTTTTACTTTTTTGTGTAGAAAATGAACAGAAATTTAGAATCAATTACTCTTAACATTATTCCTTAACAAACAAAGCACATGGTCATATTGTGTTACCAATGACCAAGTTGTGATGAATTAAATGGGGGAAAAGGGGGATTAAGGATCTCAATATTTACTCTGGATGGACATGATTATTTTATGGTGAAGTTTTAATGAAGAATTCTATGAATACATCCAAATTTACGCTTATTCTGGTGAAATTGATTTGACTTCCACGGTTCCACCTTATTCGGCAATGTTAAAATTTGAGAGGGGCAACTGTAATGGCAGCCATACTGTGTCTTTATTTAAGTATCTTCAATTTTGTATTAGGTGTATGAGGATGCCAGGGTGTAGCTTACTCATGGCTACATAGTACTTGACCTTGTCTCGTTGGATAAATATCTATCTACCAAAAAATACAAAAAAGTACTCATTATCTAAATTATACATATAAAGTAATCATTATCTATGTGTCATTTACATTCAAGAAGTTTCCTTAATTTTATGTTGATTTTATATTTTATGTCATAATTCTCGCACTCTCCAGGGATTATGTAAGTAAAATTTCATGACTTGTCAAAGATAAGTCTAAACTATATATAACATTCTATATTTATATAAGTATAAATGTTTTTTTTTAAGAAATAATTATAACATGTTGCTAACTCTATAGTTCGAACTCTTTTCTCCCTAAACCTCCAAGCACTTTATACATGGAGAAGTGCCAATTCAGCTACAAGGCCTTTGGCTATAAGTATAAATGTTTAAAATTATATATATATATATATATATATAATTATATACTTAAGACTGAATTATAAAGTCAAGAACCTTTTAGTTCAACTAATACCTTTTGGTATTTTTTGTGAAGATATCTAAAGTTTATATACTAGTATTATTCCCGTGCAATGCATGAACTTGATGAAGATTTATATGTAAGCTAATTTTTTTAAAAAAATTAAAAAAAAACTAATTAGATAAATAATAATAATACAAAATTATAAAATAAGTAAATAGTTTTAATAAAAAAATTGCTTAATTTTTTTTTTTTAAAGATAGAAATTCTACTCTAGAATAATCTAAGTGTATATGTATGTGAAGCTCTCTCCTGGAGACTTGAACCCTAGCCCTAGCTCTCTATACCCCACAAGCACTTATACTTGTGAAGTGACTATCGCACCAAAAGTATGTGGTGGTAAAATTACTTTAAATTCTGATTGTTTAGACTTTAGAGTTTGGACTATAACTTAATTAACGGGTGTCCATTGTTTTGCTTCTTTATAATAAACTTAATTTGACATAATATCTTACACGTAAATTTAGAACTAAAGAACAATAAGTAAGATGAATTTTTTAGAATTAAACATAAGCGTAAGTTGTGTCTTGGGGAAAAAAAAGTGAAAAAAATACAACACGAGGAGTGTATTGTGTGTGATTTAATTATAAGGATGACTTTAATAGTTAAGAGAGATAATATTGAAAAGTCATGACTTTATATATATATATATATATATACACACACACACACGCACACGCACACACAAATAATAGACTATTAATTATAGTAGAATTTAAATTTCTAAAGCTTAGATGATAAAATTTTATCTAAATTAAATTATTATTAAACCTTATCCCTTAGTTAAGAATTTTGTAAGTTAATATACTAATAAAATATTAATTTAATAAGATGAAACTTGAGGAAAAAATAAAATAAAAACATGAGTTGTGTGAGATTTAAGTTTATAAAATTTTGATAATAGGCTTTTAGTTTTATTTAAATTAAACAGTTGTTAAATGTTACCTCTTTATTGAGGAAATATATCACAACAAATAATAAAAAATTAATTTACTAGTTAGTTATTCTTTTTATTTATTTTTATATATATATATATACAATATAAAAATTTTACTATAGCCTAATCTAAATGTATATGTGTGTGAAACTCCCTCCTAGAGACTTGAACCCCGACCCTTGCCCCCTACACCTCATGAACACTTATACATGTAGAGTGACTATCGCACTAAGGGTATGCGGTAATAGTTAGTTATTCTTAAAATGTTGATAATAGACTTTTAGTTGGAGTAGAAGTCAAAATGTGGTTTTTTGTTTTATTTTTTTAATTTTTTGAGAAATAACATGTGGGTTGTTGTCTAGAATTTAGAATTTAGGAATAACATGTGGGTGGTTTTTTTAGAATTTTTTATAATAGACTTTTAGTTTAAATAGAATTTAAATTTTTGAAATACTTAAGTTTATAAATTTTTTATAATAGACTTTTAGTTCAAATATAATTTAAATTTTTTTGAAGTTTAAAGTTTTATCTAAATTATATAATTGTTAAATATTACCTCTTAATTTGAAGAAATTTATCATGACAAATAATATAAAATTAATTTGCTAATCAGTTGTTCTTAAAATATTGATAATAGATTTTTATTCAGAGTAGAAGTTAAAATGTGTTTTAAAAAAAAAAAGTGGGTTATTGTTTGGGATTTAAGTTTAGAATTTTAATAATAAACTTTTAGATTGAATATAATTTAAATTTGTTGAAATTTAAATGATAAAATTTTACATAAATTAAACAGTTGTTAAATATTATCCCTTAATTTGAGAAAATATATCCTAACAAATAATATAAAATTAATTTACTAATAAGTGAGAGTAGTCACTTGGCGCAATCATGACTTCTAAGTCTAACTTTTATTATATAGTAAGTACTAGTGTTATGCCCATGCGATGCATTGCTTAATAGAAGAGTATATGTAAATTTAAAAAATTATTTTAATAATATAATTAAATTACTTATATTAAAAAAATTAAATTAAAAATTTTGAACTTATAAAGGAGATTTTAACTCATGTTAAACAGAATACCATCATAAACACATAAAATCTTGTTGTCTTATTGCATGATTTCACATCTTGTAAAGTTGCTTGATTGCATCCTGGGAAGCTGCTTATCAAAGATGGGCTAGCTAAGCTCCTAGGAGTTTGTGTTCTTCTTCATCCTATCGTGATTGCATGAGTTTGTAAGCATATATACATCACCCAGGAGTCTATTTCGTGTGTCCAATTATTTATTTATTTTTTATTAGCTAATATATTTAGTAGATAAATATACATTATAGATTACCCATTTATGCTAATTAGGAATTACTATTATTAGAAGAGTATATGTAAATTAAACAATTTATTTCAATAATATAATTAAATTACTTATCTTAAAAAAATTAAACTAAAAATTTTGAACTCATAAAGGAGATTTTAACTCATGTTAAACAGAATGACATCATAAACACATAAGCTTTTGTTGTGTCTTATTGCATGATTTCACATCTTGTAAAGTTGCTTGATTGCATCCTGTTGCATATCAAAGATGGGCTAGCTAAGCAACTAGGAGTTTGTGCTCTTCTTCATCCTATTGTGATCACATGAGTTTGTAAGCATACATACATCACTGAAGAGTCTATTTCTTGTATCCAATTTTTTATTAGCTGATATATGTAGTAGATAAATATACATTATAGATAACCCATTTACGCTAACTAGGAATAACTATTATACTATAACTCATTCACAATGAAGATCGGTTTTATCTCAATAATCAAATAGATATTGGTATATAACTCTCCAACTCATGCACATGTCTAACTCTTCCTAACTATGCACTTTTTTTTTTTTTTTAACTTCAAAATTTGGTGAGATAGCATTAACATGTATCTAAAAAATTGTTGTTATTTTTATTTATAAATTAGTGATAAAACAATAGTTGATAAGAACAAATAAGAAATTGTTTTTATCTATAAATTTGTGAAAGTGTGAAACTAAAATCTAAATCTAAGAAATAAAAACACATGAAGAGGAAATTCAAAAAAAAAAAAAGGAAAAAAGAAAAGAAAAAAGATAACCGTGTGTGAAGAGGAAATCCAAAGAAAAAAAAAGTGATGTTGCTGCGCTTAGGGTCATAGAACTATAGAAGTCTAATTTTATAAGAAGTATTAGTAAAAAAAATTAAGTTAAAAAAAAGTAAAAAATAGATTAATAAATTAAGTAAAAAAAGTAAAAACTAAATTAATAATAAAAGGATTAGAATTTGGATTGTAATCAAATTAAGAATTTTATCAACTTAAAAAATTATAAGAGAAGAAGATAAGGACAAAATAAATATATATCTTTTTTTTTTAAATCTAATAAAATTTATGTAATTTGGTGAATCCACTTGGTGTAACTACGGCATTTAATCCAAACTTTTATTATAAAGTATATGATAGTATATGATTAATTGTTCTTAAAATGTTGATAATAGACTTTAGTTGGAGTAGTTAAAAAGTGGTTTTTTTTTTTCAAAGAAAGAAAATGTGAGTTGTTGTCTGAGATTTAAGTTTATAATTTTTTATAATAGATTTTCTGTTTGAATATAGTTTAAATTTCTTGAAATATTTAAGTTTAGAAATTTTTGATAATAGACTTTTAGTTTAGATATAATTTAAATTTGTTGAAATTTAAATGATAAAGTTTTATCTAAATTAGACAATTGTTTGATATTATCCCTTAATCATATAATATTAATACTAATTAATTGTTCTTAAAATATTGTTAATAGACTTTTAATCGGAATAAAAGTCAGAACGTGTATTTATATATATATATATATATAAAACGTGGATTGTTGTCTGTGATTTAAGTTTAGAATTTTTTATAATAGACTTTTAGTTTGAATAGAATTTAAATGATAAAGTTTAATTAGTGAGAGTAGCTACTTCATGCAACTATGACTTTTAAGTCCAAATTTTATTATATAGTATATGATATGAAATATATATCATCAAATTATTATTTTTATTTATTGATAATATAAATAGTTCAAACTTTGTAAAATTATATATTATTTTTAGTTGGTGAATTTAATTTTTATAATTTCATAAAAAATACTATATCTAATTAATTCAAATAATATGATTTTAATTATAATTTAATTATTAATTATTAACATACATTTGTAAAGGGGTAACGAATTTTATTTGTAATGTTTACAATATATTGAAAATAAATAAACTGATTAAGTAATTTATGAACAAACTTAACTTATTTGATAATGAACCAAATTTGAATATACAATATTGTTTGACATTAAACTTAGCCTTGACTAGTATATAATCATAAGTTTTTATTTATTTATTTTTTGAGAAAGATAATCATAAGTTTTTAGTAGGTAAAAATACATTTTTGGTCCTGTTTATGGGTCGGTTCTTGTTTTGGCCTATACTTTTTAGTCACGCCTATGTCTACCTAAGTTTTTAAAAACAGAAAATCAAGTCCATTTTGATCCTTACCGTCCGTCCACTACCAAAAAGATTTATACGTGGCAAACAGATTAGATTGTTCGCAATGCTGACAAGTATAGAATCCTAAGTTTTAATACTTGATTCAACCCAGGTCCTTTACAACTGCATACAAACCGACCAAAAAAATTTGAGGTCAATCTTGTTCCACGAATTTTCCAATGCACTTGTGGGCCACAAAAAAAAAAGTTATAAACTTTGTTACCAAGAAAACCCAAAAGCCCCAGTGTCTTTCCCTTTTCTAATCACACAAAAAAAAAATCATCATACAAAAAGGTAAAAATCATTATCCAACACCAGCACCCACCCAATTCCGTTGCCCAAAACAAAACCCTTTTCCGGTTTTCCCACGACACCACCTCTCCGACTCACAAAACTCCAAAAATCCATTTGTGTGTTCTCTCAAAAGCAATCATACGGTCACGATCATTCACAACGCTCCAGCTCACCTGGCTGGTCTCTTCTTCAACCTCCATAACATACGCTTTAATAGTATTAATAAAAGAAGGAAAAAAAATGGGTCTTTAACGGAACATATTTTTTAAAATGTTTTTTAAGAAAATAAAAATAAAAAAATATTTTTTTAACAATATTTTATATTTTTCGAGGGTTATTTTAATTAGTGCTTTTTAGGGCAATTTTTATTAAGTCATTTTTAAAAAGTTTAAATAACTTTTTTGAAAAATATAAAAAGCCGTCAAAGAAATCAACCATCCATGTTTTTCATTTTTTTAAACCCACATTTTGACTTTTACTCCAATTAAAAATCTATTATCAAAATATATATATAATATAGAAATTATACTCTGGCCTCATTTAAATTTATATGCGTAGAAAGCTCTCTCCTAAATATTTGAATTCCGGCCCTTTCCTCCTCATAAATACTTATACTTGTGAAGTGACCATTGTATCAAGAGTGTGCAATGATATTATCAATATTTTAAGAACAACTAATTGGTAAATTAATTTTATAACTTTAAACTTCGATAAATTTAAATTCAATTCAAACTAAAAGTTTATTATAAAAATTTCTAGACTTAAAACCCATACAACAACATGTGTTTTCTTTCTATTTCAAAAAAAAAAAAAAAAAAACCAACCTTTTAACTTGTACTCTAACTAAAAGTCAATTATTAACATTTTAAGAACAACTGATTAGTAAATTAATTTTATATTATTTGTTATAATATAAATTCTCATATTAAGGGATAACATTTAACAATTGTTTAATTTAGGTACAACTTTATGTTTTAAATTTCAACAAATTTAAATTCTATTAAAACTAAAATTCTGCTATAAAAAAAAATTCTAAATCCCAAACAACAACTTATGTTTTCTTTTTCAAAAAAAAAAAAAAAAAAACCCACATTTTGACTTCTACTTCAACTAAAAGTCTATTATCAATATTTTAAGAACAACTAGTTATATTATTAATTTTATACATTTAAAGTTAAAAAAATTTAAATTTTACTCAAACTAAAAATCTATTGTAAAAAATTTATAAACTTAAATATTTTAAAAAAATTTAAATTTTATTCAAAATAAAAGTATTTTATAAAAAAGTATAAACTTAAATCCCAAACAAAAACTCACGTCTACTTTCTCAAAAAAAAAAAACTTTTGACTTCTACTCCAATTAAAAGTCTATTATTAACATTTAAGAACAACTAATTAATAAATTAATTTTATATTATCTATCTATCTGTACTATTAATAAGAGGATTCCCTATTTAGGTTTCAACATTTTGCGTACTAAAGTACCTTCATACAAATTCTTAAACTTTCTAAAATACCCCTATCTTTTAGTTAAATAATATACTATTCCTAAGTTTTAGATTTTTTCTTTTATCTTCTTCATTCAGCCTAAAATTTAGGGTATTATCTTCATCTCATTTTTAAATATTATTTCACATTACCTTACTTCTTTCTCAAAAAAAAAAAAAAAAAAACACATGGTTATTTATATATTACTTTTAAACATTACAACACTAACCAAAAAACCAAATAAATAAAAAAGAGCATTATTGCACGTGCAAAGTGTGTATAATGAGTCTAGTTTGTTATGATATATTTCCTTAAATTAAGGGATAACTTGTAAAAATTGTTTAATTTAAATAAAACTAAAAGTTTATCATCAAAATTTTATAAAAATCCCACACAACTCACCCTTTTTTTTTTTTTTCACTTTTTTCCCCCCAAGAGGCAACTTATGCTTATTGTAGGGATAAGGGCCCAAAATCATATATTGGGCCTTGGACTTTATCTGAGGACGTTAACAAGTCTGAGGAGGGATAAATAGTTATGAGGGGTTCCAGTCTAGAGATTCATAAATAAGAAATGAGTGAAAGGCGGTCTGAGGTGGAATTCTTCCTCGAGTATGATAGATATCACTCAGATGTGTATTCCAACGATGAAAGTAACCTTTATAGAAGCCCCAGTGATAGGAACGTGCCTCATGAACATACGAGAAGGAAGGAACCCAAAAATATCTAAGGAAGGACTGCTACCACCGCATTAAATGCATTACAGCTACTTTTCTGGCTGCATTTATATGGAGAAAACTCCTGAACAGTACTACCTTGGCTACCACGACTCACAGAAAGCCAAAGAGAATGTCTAATGAGATAGGCACTTAAGTAAGGGATCAAATGATCAACAAGTGTAGGATCAAGATGGTCCAAGGGGAGCTATATAATGTAAGAGACCCTCCATGAGGAAGGGATCGGAAAAATAGAGAAAGAATACTGTAGAAATCAAAGTTATACCTATAATCAATTTAATTGATTTATATAGAGATTTACCTCCTCGAATAGGGAAATTCAGTCAGTTTTATGTTCCTTGTTCTTGCCTGATCATCTCCTGAATCCATACTAGCTGTTGGCAAATCCATTAGGGCCTAGTTCTTCGACCCACTCTCTACAAATTTATTGTACTGGGCTCATTGGGCCAAAATCCCACACAATTTGGGCTTGGATTGTAAAACGTGACCTTACAATTGACGCCGTCTGTGGGAAGAACTGGGGCGATAGTGAGTGCAACGCCTAACTATGGTAGGATCAGGTCCACACCAAGCAAAGTCTTTGGGATCCCAGCATGGCGACCTCTTTGTCAACCTTGAGCGGAGAGGTGACCATGAAGGAAGTGTGCATACCACACATACTAATAAGAGTCAACCTTGAGGTGGAAGCCATATCTCCAATGCAAAGAGTAACAAGGGCATGCAATTGGAGATTGACCAGTTGAATAGTAAGTTGCGCCATGCACGGCGAAAACGAACCCCCTCCAACTCTGATGTTTCTTCTAATGACGAAAGGGACGTCAATTATAGGCGAAGGTCTTAAACCTCGCCTAGTGAATATTTCTCCTACGAGGAGGAACACCATCGTGAACAGAGGGTCAGAAGCCCGCCTCGTAAAGGCGTGGAAAACGATGCTATGAGTAGGGCCTTGAACCAAATCTTCAAGTTGCCCTTCACGCGCAAAATCGAGAGGGTGAAACTTCCTCGACGATTCACCCAGCTCACTTTCACCATATACAATGGTAGAATAGACCCCGTGGAGCATGTGAGTCACTTCAATCAGAAAATAGCTTTCCATTCCAAGGACGAAGCCTTGATATACAAGGTTTTCCCATCCAGTCTGGGACCCGTTGCGATGAGATGGTTCGACAGCCTAAGGGCAGATTCCATAAGTTCCTTTAAGGAGCTCACCCAGGCGTTTAGTTCCTGATTCGTCACTTGTAGTAGGGTTTCTTAGCCCTTAGCTTCCCTACTGTCCTTAAGCATGCGAGATGGAGAGACCCTGAAAACGTACTCGGATAAATACTGGGAGATGTTCAACGAGATAGATGGTGACTTTGATGATGTGGCCATCAGTACTTTCAAGGTCGGCCTCCCAACCGAGCACGATTTGAGGAAATCTCTGACTGGCAAACCTGTCACCAGTGTGCGCCAACTCATGGACCGGATTGATAAGTACAAAAAGGTTAAGGAAGACCAGCAGCAGGGGAAAGGAAAGGATAAGGTTATCCTTTAAGAGATGAGGGATTTCAAGTCGGACTGATACAACAACAACCGGCCGCGGAGAGATTTTGCTGGGCAGTCAGGACCAGCTCGTTCGCGAAGGAAAGTTAAAGCAACTCTTGCATCACTCTAGTGGCCAAAGGGGCCAGACAAACTCAGAATCCCGGAGGGGTGATTCTTCAAGACCGCCCTTGGGAACGATAAATGTCATCTTCGCTACTTCAGGAAGAACCGGTTCCTACCCTTCCAGAATGATGTTTGTGGCTCGGCTATCTGCTGAGGGCACTAATTCGGAGCCAAAAAAGGCTAGAATAGAAATCCAACTGGTTCTGGACTTCTCAGATAAGGATAAGATCTGAACCATCCAACCCCATGATGATGCTTTAGTGGTCACACTCAGGATTGGGGGGTACGATGTGAAGAGAGTATTGGTGGACTAGGGCAGTGGTGCTGAGATTATGTACCCCGACCTATACAAGGGGCTAAATTTGAGACCCGAGGACCTAACAGCCTACAATTCGCCCTTGGTAAGTTTTGATGGGAAGGTCGCTATTCCAAAAGGCCAGATTAGACTACTCGTACAGACTAGTTTAGAAGTGGTAGAGGTGGATTTCATCGTGGTGGACGCTTATTCACCCTACACAGCCATTATGGCCAAACCTTGGCTTCATACCTTGGGTACCGTTTCTTCTACTCTGCATCAGAAGGTGAAATATCCGTTCGAGGGCCAGGTTAAGGAGATCCTAGGAAGTCAATCCACGGCTAGGCAGTGCCTAGTGGCTGTCATCTTACATCAGCCCGAAGTTGAGTATTTGACCTCTGCTGAAGGGGGCTTATAGCAATTAAGAGCTCCGGTGTTGCCTGTCAACGGATCGGCCATAGAGGCAAAATGTGAGGATTTGAAAACGGTCGTTATTGGTGATGATTTGGAGAAGTTCTTTCAGATTGGGGCTCGACTACCTCCTCTAGAGAAAGAAGAGCTGATAAAGTTTCTTAGAAAAAATGTTGACGTGTTCGCATGGAATGCTTACGAGACCCTAGGGGTGGATCCAAGATTCATCTGTCATAATTTAAACGTTAATCCTTCCGTCACCCCCAAAAAGCAACCACCTCGGCGCTCATCCAAGGATCATTCTGATGCTGTCAAAGACAAGGTGATGAAACTAAAGTAGGCGGGGGCTATCAATGAGGTGTTCTACCCTGAATGGCTGGCTAATACTGTGGTGGTGAAAAAGAAGAGTGGGAAATAGCGAATGTGTGTAGACTTCACAGATCTAAATAAGGCTTGCCCAAAAAATCCTTTCCCTATGCTTAAGATAGACCAGCTGGTGGATGCAATTATAGGACATCCTTGGATGAGATTCTTAGATGCCTTTCAAGGGTACCACCAAATACCGCTAGCCTTGGATGATCAGAAAAAAACAGTTTTTGTCACCCCCATTGGGAACTATCACTACAAGGGGATGCCCTTTGGTTTGAAAAATGCAGGATCTACCTATCATAGGATGATGACTAGAATGTTTGAACCACAGTTAGGTAAGAGCATCGAGATCTATATAGACGACATGGTGGTGAAAAGTAAGATAGTATTCGAGCATGTGGGAGATCTCAGGAACATTTTTGAAATTTTGAGGAAGTACAAGTTGTGCCTTAACGCTTCCAAGTGCTTTTTTGGTGTAGGGTCAGGAAAATTTTTGGGCTACATGGTTACTAATCACGGAATTGAAGTTAACCCCGATCACATTAAGACAATTAACAGTTTACAACCACCTCGGGATCTTAAGGAAGTCCAGAAGCTGACCGGAATGACTGCTACTTTAAACTGATTTATCTCTCGGTCAGTGGATAGGTGTAGACCCTTCTTCCTACTAATGAATAAGTGGAAGGGGTTTGAGTGGACCGAGGAGAATGCTTTAGCCTTCCAGCAGCTTAAATATTATCCCTCTAGGCCACCCATCATGTCCAGTCCTGAGATGGATGAGGTCTTGTTTGCCTATATTGCTGTGGCCCCTCATGCCGTAAGCTTGGTTTTGATACGAGTTGATAGCGGCATACAAAGGCCAGTTTATTATGTGAGCAAGTCACTATATAAAGCCAAAATCCGCTATCTGCCACTGGTGAAAGCCATTTTGGCGGTAATACATGCTACCTGTAAACTCCCTCATTACTTCCAGGCACACACGGTAGTTGTCGTAACTCAGCTCCTTCTCCGAGCTCTGCTCTGAAGTGCTGATTACACGGGGAGGATCGCTAAATGAGGCACGATCCTAGGGTTTTTTGACATCAAATACATGCCTCGCACCTCTGTCAAGGGTCAAGTGCTCGCGGATCTGGTAGCCGAGTTTGTTGAATCCCCGTTAGAAGTAGAAACAGAGAATCAAAATATGGATGGAAAATCGGTTGGCACGATTTCCCAGCAAGGTCCCTTATCCTGAAAAGTATACGTCGATGGTGCAATAATTCAGAAGGGGTCTGGAGTGGGGCTAATTCTGGTCTCACCCGAGAAAATCACCATTGAGAAATCATTAATATTGGGATTTTCGGCCACAAATAATGAAGCCGAATATGAGGCTCTGCTGATGGGAATGACCATGGTTCAAAAAATGGGTGGAAAGGCTGTAAAGGTGTTCTCGGACTTAAGATTGGTCGTCGGCCAAGTGAAAGGAGAGTTTGAAGCCAAAGATGAAAGAATGCGAAGGTTCTTGAGTCAGGTTAGACGTCTGCAGTCAAGCTTTGAATCTTTCAACCTGTTGCATATCCCTAGAAGTGGAAACACACATGCTGATTCCCTAGCCACACTTGCAACCTCCTCGGCGCAAAGCTTACCCCGAGTCATCCTTGTGGAAGACTTATGCAAACCCATAAAGGTGAATAGAGAGGGGGTTCTTGTTCACCAAGTTAGAATAGGGCCTAGTTGGATGGACCCCATAGTATTATTCTTGAAAGAGGATATCCTACCCGAGGAAAGGTCAGAAGCTGACAAAATACGAAGAAAGGCATATCGGTTCTGGTTGTCCGAGGACTAGAAATTGTACAAATGCTCCTTTTCTAGGCCATACCTACTTTGCATACACCTCGAAGCAACAGAGTTACTCATGGAGGAGTTACATGAGGGGATTTATGGAAGCCACACTGGAGGAAGATCCTTGTTGCATAGAGCCATCACTCAAGGCTATTGGTGGCCCAACATGCAAAAAGAAGCACAAGAATATGTAAAGAAGTGCGACCAGTGTCAAAGATTTGTACCAAACATGCACCAACCGGGAGGAGTCCTTAATTCTCTGTCCAGCCCCTGGCCATTCGCTCAATGGGGCTTGGACATTGTTGGTCCTTTCCCTGAGGCAGCAGGGAACAAGAGATATTTGCTAGTCGGCACAGACTACTTCACTAAGTGGGTCGAAGCTAAGCCCTTGGCAAATATCAGAGATGTGGATGCCAAGAAGTTTGTCTGGAAAAACATTGTCACCCGGTTTGGGGTCCCTCGTACCCTCATTTCAGGTAATGACCTTCAGTTTGATAGCAAATCTTTCAAGAGGTACTATTGTAATTTGGGAATTACGAATAGATTTTCTACCCCAGCCCATCCCTAAGGAAATAGACAAGCTGAGACTGTTAACAAGATCATAGTTAATGGACTCAAAAAAAGGTTAGATGATGCGAAGGGAAAGTGGGTGGAAGAGCTGTCATATCGAATCACGCCTCGCAGGTCAACTGGAGAGACCCATTTTTCAATGACCTATGGGGTTGAGGCTGTTATTCCTTTGGTAACTAGCTTCCCAACGTTAAGGATCAGCTCATTCGATCCGAGCAGTAACAATGAGTTGTTAGAAAAGAGTCTAGACTTTATTGAAGAAAGAAACTCAAGCAAGGTTATGATACCGATGTAAAGCTAAGGCCATTAATGCCTGGTGACTTGGTATTGAGAAAAGTTTTAGGTGCTACAAAGAACACAGTGTGGGGAAAGTTAGGACCCAATTGGGAATGACCATATCGCATCACATTTGTGGCTGGTATAGGAGCGTATTTTCTGGAAGACTTAGATGAGCATGTAATATCACGCCCTTGGAATGTAAACAACATGAAAATGTATTACTATTAATAAAAGTTTCATTTATCAATATGTTCATTTGTTATATAAAGGCATTGTATTTTCTATTATTCTTTATATAAGTGCTTGAACAGAACCTTAGTCATGCCTGGATCCTCAAACCAGATGTTTTGGGGAAATTAACACTATATGACACCTTTATATAAGTGCTTAAACAGAACCTTAGTCATGCCTGAGTCCTCGGACCAAATGCTTTAGGAAAATTAACACTATATGACATCTTTATATAAATGCTTAAACAGAACTTTAGTCATGCTTGGGTCCTCAGACTTGATGCTTTGGGGAAATTGACACTTTATGACATCTTTATATAAGTGCTTAAATAGAACCTTAGTCATGCCTTGGTCCTCGGACCAGATGCTTTGAGAAAATTAACACTCTATGACATCTTTATATAAGTGATTAAATAGAGCCTTAGTCATGCCTGGGTCCTTGGACTAGATGCTTTGGAAAAAATTAACACTCTATGACATCTTTATATAAATGCTTAAACAGAACCTTAGTCATGCCTGAGTCCTCGGACCTGAAGCTTTGGAGAAATTAACACTCTATGACATCTTTATATAAGTGATTAAACAGAACCTTAGTCATGCCTGGGTCTTCAGACCAGATGCTTTGAGGAAATTAACACTCTATGCCATCTTTATGTAAGTGATTAAACAAAATCTTAGTCATGCCTAGGTCTTCGAACCAGATGTTTTGGGAAAATTAACACTCTATGACATCTTTATATGAGTGCTTATGTAGAACCTTAGTTATGCTTGGCTCCTCGGACCAGGTGTTTTGAGAAAATTAACACTCAATGACACCTATTCATTTTTTCTAAGTGTTAAACAGAGCCTTAGCTATGTTTGGCTCCCTGGACCACATACTTTGGTAAAATTAACACTCAAAGACATTTATTTGTTTTTCACTAAGTGTCAAATCTAATCCAAGAATATGCCGAATTCCTCGGATTGGTGACTTTGAGGTAAATTATGTATGTTCATTATGTTCGACGTTCATCACAAAGGGTTCCATTCCTCAATGCAAATATATGGCAAATCTCTTTATTGGTGGTATTTAGTTAAATAATTTAAGCTGACTGCAGGGTAGTATTGTTAGTTTTTGTTAAAGGTAGAGTGGCAACAGTTCAAATCTATGGTAAACTTGAGAAACATATAAAGTAAGGACACAAGAAATAGAAATAAAAGTTTATTCATTAATGAAAGGAAGATACATTACAAGCCACAACAAAAGAAGATAACAAAAAAGGAAATGATAATAAGTAAAATCGTACAAACTACTTCTCTGTGGGTTGAGAGCCCTCTTTAGATATGGCCTTAAGCTTAGCATCCCCAGCTTTAGACTTCAACTCAGCTTCTTTGGCCTGGGAGACCACATCCTTGATCGTAAGGTCATCCGGAGTGAGGGTCTTTGGCTGAGGGTAAGACCTCCTTACCCTTCCCCACCCCTGTGGAGCCTTCAACATCAACAGTAAGATCCTGAATGCTGGAGACCTGCTCAAAAGGAGGAAGGGGTAAGGCAGTGGTCAGAGGGAGGTCTGCTAGAGCTTTTCGGATATGTTCGGGAAAAAATATACTCTCAGCTTTCCTCAGCTCGAAGTCAGCAGGGACCCCTGCACGGTTGAGCGCCTCATTCCACGTCTCAGTGCAATAGTCCCTACATACTTCGACTATTTCCTCAGTCAGCCTGAACTCTGTCTCCTCCACCCCACGCTCATAGGCTACTTTCTTCGCGGCCATAGCAGCTTCAAGTCCATTTCTTCTTCTTTGACTTCTGAGCTAGTATTGACCCGAGCAACTATTAGCCTTGGAGAATGTGCAGCAGAAAGTCTGTTAAAATCGGCCTTAGAGTCCGAGAGTTCTATCGGCCTTTCTGGTGCTTCACCTTCCTCGTCAAAGCGGAATTTGTCAATCTCGGCTTCGAGGGATGAGTGTGTAGAAGCTATCTCCTCTCTCGGAGCAATTACCTCTTGTGGGACGCACTGATTGGGCAGCTCAACAGGCGGGAGGAAATGAGTTAGGGAAACTCAGGAGTTTAGTTAGTTGGAGTGCTTGAAATCTCTTAAGAACTTGAAAATTCGTAAAGTAAAGGGAGAATGATCTCCCTCAAAGCTTTATATAGAGGGTGAAAATGAGTGGGAGTTATCTTGCTCAAAATTCCAGGAGAAAGATCAGTCGTTAGATTTATGCCTCACCATTAGATTTGGGGAACAAGGCACCGCTTGGAGTAATTAATGGCGCCTCGCAGACTTCAAAGCGTCAATAGCAATCATGGGATGCGCAAAACGATAATTTCACACGTGTGAACCAGAGAAATAAATGGTATTGTCTCTTAAAAATCAAAACCCCACTTTTGCTCCTCGGATGAGAGGGAAAAACTGGAGTTTTGAGGGGCTATTGTAGAGATAAAGGCCCAAAATCATATATTGGGCCTTGGGCTTTATCCGAGGACGTTGACAAGTCCGAGGAGGAATAAATAGTTATGAGGGGTTCCAGTTTAGAGTCTCATAAATAAGAAATGAGTGGAAGGCGGTCTGAGGAGGAATTCCTCCTCGAGTATGATAGATATCGCTCAGATGTATATTCTAATGATGAAAGTAACCTTTATTGAAGCCCCAGTGATAGGAACGTGCCTCATGAACATACGAGAAGGAAGAGAACCCAAAAATATCTAAGGAAAGACTGTTACCACCGCATTAAATGCACTGCAACTACTTTTCTGGCCGTATTTATGTGGAGAAGACCCTTGAACAGTGCTGTCTTGGCTACCACGACTCACAGAAAGCCAAAGAGAGTGTCTGATGAGACGGACACTCAAGTAGGGGCTCAAATGATCAATAAGTATAGGATCAAGATGGTCCAAGGGGAGCTATATAATGTAAGAGACTCTCCATGAGGAAGTGATTGGAAAAATAAAGAAATAATACTGTAGAAATCAAAGTTATACTTGTAATCAGTTTAATTGATTTATATAGAGATTTACCTCCTCGGACAGGGAGATTCAATTAGTTCTATGTTTCTTATTCTTACCTGATCATCTCCTGAATCCATACTAGCCGTTGTCAAATTCATTAGGGTCTAGTTCTTCGACCCACTCTATACAAATTTATTGTACTGGGCTCATTGGGCCAAGATCCCACACATTTTGGGCTTGGACTATAAAACGTGACCCTACACTTATGTTTTAATCTAATAAATTCATCTTACTTATTGTTCTTTGCTTCTGAATTTGCATGCAGGATATAATGCCAAATGAAGTTTATTATAAAGAAGTACAACTGTGGACACCCATTTAAGTTCTTGGTCCTATTATGTAAGTTTTTAAATTTTTTTTAATATTCTCAATTTTCGAATTCTTTTGTGTATGCTTTGATTTGTATTTATTTTATGGGTGTATTGATTTTTTTAATTAGACTATTACTAGGAAAAAATCAGTATTAAGGAACTATTTTGTTTATTATTGTTTGTGCTGACTAGGGCATAAATTAAACATAACCCAAATAGGAATGATCAAAATCATATCACAACTCATATTAAGAATTTAACACAAAGCACACAAATAATTTAAAATACAAAAATAGAGAAACACTTATAAAGTCTAAAGACTAAAGTCTAAAGTCTAAACATGTAGAACTTAAAGTAATTTTTTTATTAATTTTTTTTACTTATTTTATAATTTATTATTACTATTTATTTAATAGTTTAGTTTTAATTATTTTTAAAATTTTTAGTTTACATAGGAATTTTGCATCGCACAGGGAATAATACTATACTAATTATTTATATATATATATATATATATATAGTAATTTTTTATCTATGTGTCATTTACATTCAAGAAATTTCCTTAATTTTATGTTGGTTTTATATTTTATATCATAATTCTCACACTCTCCAAGGATTATGTATGTAAAATTTTATGACTTGTCAAAGATAATTCTAAAGTGTATATATATGGTATTTTTTTACAAAAACATCATGAGTTTAAATTCCTACTCCTGCCTATAAGTTTATAAATGTCTTCATAAGATATCAAATTATTATTGTTATTTGTTGATAATATAAATAGTTTAAATGTATGTAATATTATATATTATTTTTAACAATATAAGGTTAGTAAATTTAATTTTTATAAGTTCATAAATAAATAAAAAATCATTATATCTAATAAACTAAAAAAATGTAATTTTATATATAATTTAATTATTAACATATATTTGTAAAGGGGTAACAAATTTTATTTATAATATTTATTACATATAGAAAGTAAACAAGTTAATTAAGTAGTTTATGAACAAACTCAAATTATTTGATACTAAAATGAGCCAAATTGAACATACAATCTTGATATTAAACTTAAACTCAATTGGCAAACTTTGATTCAAATCCCTCCTTTACAATTTATAAATAACCAAACAAAGTTTCCCTCCAAACTAGCTCCAAACTAGTTTGGAGAGAAATTCTTCAAACTTTTCATATAATTATTTTTTAGTGTAAATTTTGAAAATCTAATCGTTGATTTCATGTTCCTTATGTTTTTAATATGTAAATCAAATATTATTCAAATCGGATGTTATTTACTATTTGATCAAAAAAATTATTTTTTTATACACAATTTTAGATTACAAAAATTTGAAATTTTAATATTTATTTGATGACATAACACTTGATTTTTGATATTTTTGAAATTTTACAAGCATAAAAGATATAATAAGAACATGCAATTCAAAATTAGATTTTCAAACATTTAATATAGAGATATATGAGAAATGATATCGTGGAAGCCAGAAGAAAGCACACGTGATGCTCTCTTGATGGAATAGAAACTAAATTATTAGCTTTTTTTAGTAAACCTCGAATCCACGAACGGTTTCCTTGAATCCACAAGGAGAAAAAAAAAACTAGAATCCTCTAGAGAAAGAATTTGACAACAGTCTGTGTTTATTGATAATAATCTATTTTGCCTCCTGACGGCTAAAAATATATATAAATATTGAGAAAAAATCATTTGAAACCCTAATTCACACTAATTACGCGATTATGTGACAAAATACCGAAATTTACCAAAAATTTAAAATTAAGTTAAATGTAGAATCGTAAACTATTGACTTTAAGGGTCATTCCAAAATAAGTGAGACCCTATTCTGACTTTTGAGAAAAAGTTATTAAAGAACAAAAATTACCATGAATGGTAAAATTGCAGTTTTCGGGGCCTAAATGATGGAATTTGCTATTTTTAAGAGATACTTTATAGTAAAGCGATGACCATTACTCAGAAGACCATTTCGCTTTAGCGGCCAAATTTCATGTGATTCTAAGCCCATAATTTTTATTAGTCTTTTTACCTTGTACATTAATTTCAGGCACATATGAGCACCTAAGAAGGACATAGCAATCTATTCTCCGTCGAGAAATTTGAAAGGATGGTCTCCAAAGTGACAACCGACCAATAACACGGAGGTCAATTTTGTTCCACTTGTTTTCCAGTACACGTGTGGGCCAAAAAAAAAGTAATAAACCTCGTTACCAAGAAAACCAAAGCCCCAGTCTCTTTCCCTTTCCTACTCACAAAAAAATCATCATCCAAAAAGGTAAAAATCATTATCCAACAACAACACCCACCCAATTTCGTTACCAAAAAAACTAGTCTTTTTCCCGTTTTCCCACGACACCGCCTCTCTCTCCTCACAAAACTCCAAAAATTGATTTGTGTGTTGTCTCTCTAAAGCAATCCAACGGTGACGATCGTTCTACAACGCTCCAGCTCACCTGGCTGGCCTCTTCTTCAACCTCCATAACGTACGCTTTTTTTAATCGCATTAATAAAAGAAATTTAAATTTTATTTTTATAGAAAGAGAAAAATAATTGATTTTTTGAGCATGTTTTTATATAAATTTTTTATAAAAGATAATGTTATTTTTACAATATTTTTCCGTTCGAGTAGACAAAAAAATAATTATTATTGATTGTTATAGATAAATAAAAAAATAATTTAAGTTGTGCATTTAAATAATTATAAGTTTATTATTACTAATACAAGTTATAATTTGTTACAAAAATATTGTGAATTAATGCAGGAGCCTTAATAAAATACAGTACATTATAATACGATACACCGTAAGCCACAGAATCTTTTCCTTCCACCCCCAGCAAAGCACAAAAACAAAAACATTTCTCGCATTTCTTTTCTTTTATAGTCCCTCATTACGCGCTTCCACGTTGTTTCCTTTAAATTCTCGCTTCATATTTACTCTAAGGATTTTGGATTTTCTCTTACCCCTAAATTTTTGCACGCAAATATAGAGAGAATGATAATGTTTTTCCAAATTTCTTGAAATCTAGAGCTTTACACAAAAGCACACTGAGCTTTTCTAAACGCTTTCAAAAATCTGTGTTTTGTTGTTTTTTGTACTTCTCTTTGATCTGGTTTTTGATTTCCTGCCTCTTTTATTCTCAGAATATTCTTTACGTTTAAAGATTTGTAGGTGTTTGCACATTTACTATTTCCGTTTTTTTTTTCTTTCAAATAAATTTTTTCTATCTGTGTTTTACAAATGTAGCTCGTTTTTGTTAATTTTTCTTTTCTTAATTCCAAATGTGAATTTTCAGATTGAATTAGGGCTTACTCTGTAAAGAAAGATTATATTTGTGTGAAAACAGAGATTGTTTAAAGCTTAAACAAATTCAAGATTTCAAAACTTGATCACAATTGTAGCCTTGTAGCTCAGATAAGCTAGGCTTAAGCTTATCAACGCCGGTGAAACATGCCGAGCATTAGAGCTCCGGCCGCGAAGAAAGCCACGACTCTTACGGTTAGTATTTTCCATTTATATCAATCAGAAACCGTTACATTTATTTGATTATCTCTGCTAACTGTTTGCCACAGGTTGCCGTGAAATGTAGGCGGCTCACGGGGAGAGAACAGAGTCGTGACATTGTTCGAGTTATTGACAATAAGGTTTTGTACTTTGTGGTGGATTGAAACCTTTGAAATTTCTGTGAAATTAAGTGTGTGATTGATTGATTTTTTTTGGTATAAAAAATTAATGTGTTTTAGTTTGGTTATTGGATTTTTATAGGAGGTTCTTGTATTGGATCCTGACTTGTCAAAGGACTACCTTGATCGCATACAGAATCGAACGAAAGAAAAGAAGTATTGTTTTGATCATGCATTTGGTCCTGATTGTACAAATGTGGTATGCTGCACCCTTTTTTTAATTAGTTATGATTAATGATGTTAATGCTTTTTTTTTTTTTTTTGGTATGAATAGTTTAACATGATGACTAGATTGGATTCCTTAGTTTGTTATGGTTACTTGTCTACACTTACAAAATGTAAAATAGTTATAAATTTCCAATAGCATGGCTCACTTGCATTTTGCATTATAATGGGAAAACGCTATAGACAAAGACTATTTTACAAACTGTGGTAGTCCTAGATGAGAATTAGTAAGAATTTGCCACATTAATAGTTTGTGGCGGTAGCATTACTCATTATAATATGACAATTTTCTTGAAATTTTTTAAATATTAGATATGCTAAGTGCTGAATGTTTTAATGTTAACGTGATTTTAGAGTCCATTGGTTCTTGCTAAATGACTCTAGTCAATATACACATGCATATATGTTGGTTTCTAGTGACAATGTAGTTATAGGCCGTATTAGTTTCTATGTATGAAGTGTAGTTGATTTTTAATTTGTTTTGTGTTATTATTATAAAATTTTCTTACTATAGTCAACTATCCAGGATGTGTACAAAAGATGTATATCCTCTGTAATCTCGGGGGTTGTTCAAGGTCTGAACGCAACTGTATTTGCATATGGCTCAACTGGAAGGTACTAAAGAGATATTTATTTTTATTGATCTCACTTTCGAAAGAGAGTCTTGACGTGGCGGTGTACACGTAGCTCCATAGCTGAGCTAGTCACTGGCTACAGCTTTCTTTCCTACTGGGCCGGAGATATTTATTTTTATTTTTTCTTGTGTCCATATGCTACTCAGTAATGCACATTGATTGTAAATTTACTATCATTTTTTTTTTCTGGGCACTGTGAATGATGCAAACTTTTATGTCAAAATCATTTTGCATTCTTTTGAGATTTTATATTTCTGTATTGAGATTTGTGCAGTTGATTTATGAATTCTCTTAATAATTGGATCTAATATTTTCTTTATACATATCTAGTGGTAAAACATATACAATGGTTGGGACTCGAGGTGATCCTGGACTCATGGTTCTCAGTTTACATACGATTTTTGATCATATCAAAACAGACAAGAGCTCCGATGGATTTGAAGTTACTTGCTCCTACCTTGAAGTGTACAACGAAGTAGGATTGTGTTTTGTTTAAGATATTGGTTTATTTATATAGCTCATTATCTTTTAAAACTTGTTTAACTTTTTATTTTAATGAATTTAGGTTATCTACGATTTGCTCGAAAAATCATCAGGTCATTTGGAACTTAGAGAGGATCCCGAACAAGGAATAGTTGTTGCGGGGCTGAGATGTATCAAGGTTCATTGTTGCCCTTATATTAACATCCCCCCCCCCCCCCCCCTCCCTCTTGGCGTGTGTATTTCCCTTTGCTGGGCTATTAATTGAGATCGCCATTTTTGATACATTGTTGGAGTGGTGAGATGCATGATGCAGACCTTGAATGCATCACTAAAATGGGGCTAATCTGTTCTAAAGTGATGGTTAATCAGTAATTAAGGTAATTGAGAATTTGGACATTCATGAAAAATGAATCAACTATCTGCTACATGGTATTTGAATCCAGTGAAATTTGGTTGCAAGTAAGTCTCTTAAAAAAAAAATTGGTTGGTAGTAAGAAGTCATTAATGTTTCTTAATCCTGGTGAAGATTAATGAAATTTTGGGTTATCATCTTTTGATATTCATGGAGCTCTTTTTGTGTATGTCTACATTAGTGTGTTATTTTTTTTTTAATTGGGAATGAGTGTTTCTAGCAATGTAAAATAATATTTCTTTTTGTTTTGTGTTGCTTGTATATTGCAGGGTCACATAGTTTGGCCTTATGGCCATTTATGGTTTGACTACCCATTTCACATTGTGTAATGGTTTTTCTTTTTAAAAAAAAAAACTTGTTCCGTAAAATAATTCACTGCTGTATTTTAGTTTCCTTTATACTGTGCATTCTGTTGTTGGATGGATCAAGTGTGTACTATGATCAGCATACCTATTAGTCAGTTTCCTTTTGCTTCTGATTCAGGTTCACTCAGCAGATAAAATCCTTGAACTTTTGAATGTGGGGAATAGTCGGCGGAAAACGGAAAGCACGGAGGCTAATGCAACTTCTTCACGGTGAGCGTGCATGAGTTGAATTTCTTAGTTGCTCTAAACTTTTCACCCCCTTTACCATCCATGTTGAGAAATTTATTACATGGAGCCCTCTCTATGCGGTGCAACCTTTTTGCATGATCTCATATGAAGTTGTCTCCATCTAACCAGATCACATGCAGTTCTAGAGATCACTGTGAAAAGAAAACAGAGAAACAAGTACCGAAATCAAGTCATGCAAGGAAAACTTGCACTTGTAGATCTTGCTGGCAGTGAACGAGCTTCTGAAACACATAATGGAGGCCAAAAGCTAAGAGATGGAGCTAATATCAACCGATCACTTCTTGCTTTAGCAAACTGCATAAATGCTCTGGGGAAGCAACAAAAGAAGGGTCTTGCTTATGTTCCTTACCGGAATAGGTATCTGATTGTACTTATTATAGCCATAGTTCCCCCCTCCTGTCGAATCTAATATATATTTCCTTGCAGCAAATTGACACGAATACTTAAAGATGGTCTGAGTGGCAATTCTCAAACGGTCATGGTTGCCACAGTATACCCTGCAGACAGTCAGTATCACCACACTGTGAATACCTTGAAGTATGCTGACAGGGCAAAGGAAATAAAGACACACATTCAGGTGAACTCCAATTTGTCTGGGATATATCTACTTTATAATTCTTGAAAGTGTGAGCACTGAGGAAGTTATTTGTGGCTTGTGGTGCTCTAATTGATATTTTCTTTGGATGAACATAATTCTGCTTTAATGCTACTATTCGCCTCTTTTCATATTATAGCTCTTGATAATCCTTGACCTTTTCTTCTATTATGATTTGGGTCAGCTTCCCTCTTGCATGGGATTGGAGTAAGGTCATTTTGTTCTTTGCTAATTGAATTGTCAATACTTTAGTTTGTATTCTGCCACAGCTGAATGTATCCTTCCTGTCAAGAGCCTTGTAGCTCAGTGGCATTGCTTGTTGTAGTAACAATTGAGTTATCAAAAAAGAAAAAGAACAAACAGTTGAATGTATCCTTCCTGTATATTTCTTTATGGTATCTGCTTGGCTTATCAGATGCTCTATGTTTTTCTTGGGTGCTCATTGTCTGTTTATCACCTCCTAGATTCATGACTTTAAGCATTAATTGTCACTTGGTTGTTCAAGTTATCATAACATTCATGTTTCTTTACAGAAAAACATAGGCACAGTAGATACCCATGTATCAGACTACCAGCGGATGATTGACAGTCTTCAGGTAAGCTATTAAAAGGTATGTGTTGTATTTAAGGTAGCATAGTATATGTCTTGGAACATGACATACTTGATTTTACAGAATGAGGTTTTCCGACTGAGAAAAGAACTAGCTGCAAAGGAATCACAGCTTAGTCTCAAACCTGCTGAAAAAGCTGCAGATGATATGTCTTGGTTGAATGTATTGAGCCATGAAATCAGTGAAAATGTTCAGGAACGGATAAACTTACAGAAGGCATTATTTGAGCTTGAGGAAACTAACCTTCGTAACCGCACTGAACTCCAGCATCTTGATGATGCTATTGCAAAGCAGCAGGTTAGATAATGTCAGTTTAATCATGTAAACTGTATTTTGCATAGTTTATAATTTTGAACGTCAATATATTTTTTTTTCTCTTCCACCCTTGATCTTTCTCAGATTCTGTCCACTTATATATATAAAAAATCTTTCTCAAGTCTATGTGGAACAAAATTTAGTGCTTATTTCTTCTAAGGTCTGAAGGCAATTGGGTTTTTTTTTTTTTTTTTTTTTTGGCTGACGTGGGCTTTCAGGGCTCTTAGAGCACCTGAATAATACCCTGGATCTGATGGTCTACGCAACTCCTTAGAATTTAGAATTTTGTGTGTTGCTTTTCTAAATTGTCCGTTAACAAAATCTTATGATTATGGTGCCCAAACACAGGCCAGCTGGAGACCTGAATCTCTGATTTGCTGTTCTATCTCCCCCCCAATCTTTTCTCGCTTTGCATGCCAAACAAGGATTGAATTTCTATATAAAGTTTAAAACAATGATGGAGTACCTTTTTCTATGTCACAGATTATTGAAAAAGATGGAGCTGTTGTGGAGGCTTTAAGAGCAAGAAGGCAAGTCATTCTGGATAACATCCGTGACAACGATGAAGCCGGTGTCAATTACCAAAAGGTAGTATATCTCCATGTACTGGGGCTCATAAGCATTACAATTTTGGAACTTTCTATCATATAACCATTTTTACTTTTGCAGGAAATTGAAGCGAATGAGAAGCATCGATGCCAACTCCAAAATATGAATGAGGAAGCCATTAGTGACAGTGGCAATAAAACTTACTTGGGCATTCTCAGTCAATACAGGATCCTGGTAATTAGATAGAAGTATTAATCCACTTATTGTAGAGTTAGCCATTATGGTTGTAGAAAGTTTCATCTTGGTATCTGGATCCATTTGAATACATGGTACAAACAAATTAGTGAGGAAGTGATTGTTTTACCAAACAAAACTTGGGAAGTGATATTGTGAATTAAAAAATACTCCCAGTGAGTTAATTAAGTCAACCAAGAACCTACCATGAACCTTAGAAAAAAAAGAAAAAGAAAAAAAAAAGCCTTCTTTGAACAACTTGATTACTCATCATGATATAATCCTTTATCTTAAGCTGATGTTGGTTAACTTCTGTTAGAAGTGATGACTACCATCTGCTATAATATAAAGGGTATTGTTAACAGGAGC
The DNA here is from genome assembly GCA_032727855.1 of Quercus ilex subsp. ballota. Classification (NCBI taxonomy): domain Eukaryota; kingdom Viridiplantae; phylum Streptophyta; class Magnoliopsida; order Fagales; family Fagaceae; genus Quercus; species Quercus ilex. Next base: position 39,528,613 of record CM064913.1, read on the forward strand.
CTTTAGGGCATTTGTTAATGGGTCATTTTAGGAAGCTTTGATACCACTTTCATGTGAAACATAAAAAGCTGTCAAAAAAGGTAGTTGCTTTTTTCTTTTCTCATAAGAAGTTTCTAAAAATAGTTCCTAAATCAATGCTCTTAGGACATCTGTTAAATTTTCCTTGATATAAATTGTTTCGTGAGGCATTAAGTCAAAAATTTTAAAACCTTGGATAGTTTTATTCTTCGACGGCTGTACATGTGGTTCTATTAGCTTGCTTTAGAGCTTTACAGTTGTACTACACTAATGTAGGGAATAGCTAATACTGAGCTTCAGTTTGAAATGGCAATGAGGGATCAAGTCATCCACAACCAAAGGGAAGCACTAAGAAACTTGTGGAACTTGCTCCTGGGTTTAGGACTTGATGAGAGACAGATATTGGACATTGCGGCCAAACAGGGAATCACAATTGAAGACTGGACGGTGACACCCTATCTTGGGCTCTCTGATAGGAAGGAGTCACAAAATCTAGCTTATGGTAGATTTGAACCCTTTGGATATTGTCCATACATGGGGCATTTGTACTCTACAACATCTTGCATGTTCCGGAATTTTCAAGACTTCGGTTCAAGATCATTCTTGAGGGGGCATTTGGATTCAGCTTGTACTTTTTGCAGAGAGGAACACCATAACACTCCTACTTCTTACTGCCGCATGATCATTCCCCATCAGCATGTCTGACTTTGAGGAAGAGCAGTGAGCATTGGGTTGGTGGCAGGCCAAGTTCATGGTTCAGCACTCTTATGAAACATCCTCAAAATTTGCGCCATTCATATCCAGAGATAAGAAGTCAGTCTTCTCCTTATGGTGAAAGCTGCATGTCCTCTATATCTCACAGTGCTGATTTTGGCAATCAGCATAAGGTATTCATGCTAAGATTATAAGGTCTTGCTTACTGTAAGGATGTATGCTTAGCTCTGGGTAAGTGTTATTATTCTACTGCTATGTTCTTAGACTGTCCTTTCTTCTGTTTCTTCTGGCACATCTGTTTGTCACAATTATCTTGGTATCACTTTCTTTCTTTTTTAATTAAAGAAAACTAAGATGTTTTGACAGAAATGATATTGCCTCTCTTCATTGGAAGAAGAAATGAGGAGAAAGGAAATTCCTAGGCAGAACCAATGAATTGTTTCGCTTTAACAAGCTGCTTGAAAAGAGATGATTATGGAGATTTAATTCTCAAGAAGCATCTTCTTTACCCTACACATATTTGGATTTAAAATTTCTGGTTTTGTCAAAGTAATCTACAAGAACATCTTCAGATTGCATGACCTCCGATCATCTCATCATTTAGAGTTTTGTTGACCTCCCAGATGACTGACTATACACTTGAATAAATTTTTTCCTCCTATTGTGAGGTTAATATTCTGTTTGAACAAGATTTTACTTATTGTTGTTTGCTTTTATAAGTGCTGATCCCCCTGCCCCACCCCCCCCAAACAAAGATTTCATTCCCATTCTTTTATTTTGACCTGTTGTTAATTTTCTCACACAGGATGCATGGAATGCTACTATGAGGCAACATTTGTATGAGAGTTCTCATTTTGGAATGAGTAGCAGCCAAGATTTGCACGAAGGAAAAATAATGGGCCCTTGTGGGACAAATTGAGGTTTATTTGGATGCAGTCCTTTGGAACAAGGCCCTGGTTGTGTTGGCTCAAATCGAATTTTTCAGAATACCAAATCCTCTAACTGCTAGGACCTGTCCCACGTGCCTTAATTGTCTTCAATGGGTGTGATTTCTTTTGGTTCCCATAATCCTGATACCAAAGGTCACTTCCAATTTTGTATAGTATTCCTGAATACTAGTGCTCTCCTGCTTCTGCCATTTTTTCGTATTTTCTGCTAATGTACATATGAGCTGTAGATTTGTAGTGTCGGACTGGGAGCATGCTCACTTTTGACAGGCTCTCTCGAAGTTCACTGGCGATTCTTAATGCCGGCTAGATTGTTGGGGCATGCTCACGTTTATCTGAATCTGATGGAAGGATAAAAAAAAGGATTTTTGAGGTGGTTGTAGGAATATAGTCCAGAACTATTTGGGTAGATTTCTGACTAGTCACTTACTTCCCAAATGTAGTTCTGATGTTGTGCCTGTATATATTTGTGTACATTTATGGGCTACTTCGTTTAATAAAAAAGCTGCAATTTGATGTTAATGTGAATTTGATGGATTGAAATTATTAATCAGGTACTCTCCTAAGACAGCAATGAGAAAATATCACAAAGTGGTGATATTTGCAATTACTCCGGTAGATTTTAGCTGTATCGGATTATAGATTCAATTGAATTCCAATAATGAAATTTCGGATGCTTACTCCATTTGTTGCAGGGGAAATTTATTTCTCATTATACAGTATTTGTGAAGGGCTTTAAACTGTAACCCTAGACGCATATGTTTGTGCCTGGAAATGAATATCTTTCCAGTTTAAAAGTAATACATAACATGTTCCCTTAAAAAAAAAAAAAAAAAAGGCTAAAATGCAAAATTGACCCTCTAAGTTTCATATTTTGTTATTTCAGTCTTCTGAGTTTCAGTTTTGTCATTTCAGTCATTTAAATTTTAATTTTTGTCAATACAGTCCTCCGTTAATCTTCTGTTAAATCCTCCCATTAGCAGCTATTAGTCTCCTTGCAAGAAAGGGGGAAAAAAAAAGTCTTCTTGCAAGTTGGAACAAAAAAAATCAATGGTGTCAACTATTCAGTCTGTAGTATCTCGTGGAGCCACCGGCATAGCGAAGGTTGGCAAGTCAAAATCTTCTTGTTGAAACAGACAATTTTTGTATCTCACTAAAACCAACGAAAATAGCTCAACAGTTTCTATTCTGTAGTGTTCCATTTTTTTTGTTTGTTTGCTGAGAAGATAGTGTTTTCATTTAAGCCAATTAAAAACAATCTCCAGAGGTGGTCATCTAAGTCCGTCTTTCAACAAGTTCTATTATCTTAATTCCTTTTTCTTTTTTCTTCTCTAACATCCCAAAAAGTTTTTATACTTATAGATAATTTTTCTGTTTCTTACTGTCCAAATTTTTTTTTCCCCCTTGCAAGGAGACTAGTGGCTACTAACGGAGGACTTAACAGAAGACTAACAGAGGTCTATATTGACAAAAATTAAAACTTAGAGGACTGAAATGACAAAACTAAAACTTAAAAGACTGATATGACAAAAGGTAAAATTTAGAGAGTCAATTTTGCATTTTAGCCAAAAAAAAAAGAGTAATGCATAACATGTGCTTGAGGTTGGGGTTATACTTATGAAAACAATAATTTCAATCTAAAGCCTTTTAATTATTGCGATTATTTTGTTAATTCCATAGCGTTTTAAATTCATCATCCATTTTCATACTTCCCGCATAAGCTCTCCCTGCATTTTCCCCCCTCATATTCATTCGCCAAAGTTTAAAAAGAAAATCTTATATTTGAAACTACTTTTTACATTTAAAAAACTCTATTGCTGGATAATAATTTAAAAAAAAAAAAAACTCCCTGGCTTTGGGTGGGTCTGTGCAAACTGATTCTTGATTGACCCTGAGGTTTAAGACTTGTTAAATTCAATATCCATTCCGTTAATTATAATCAATATATATATATATATATATATATATCATATACTATATAATAAAAGTTGGACTTAGAAACTGTGGTTGCGCCAACTGGTTGCACCATATTGCAAATTTTTTTAAAATTTTTTTTTTAGATTTTTTTAAAAATATATCATTTTCTTCTCCTATAATTTCTAAATTGATAAATATCTTAATTTAATTACAATTCAAATTCTTCATCTAATCCTTATTTAATTATTATACTACACGTAAAAGAAAACATTTATATATAAAAAAAAAAGGTAGCAACGTGTATTATGAAAAAAAAAAAAAAGCAACGTGTACTATAAAAATATACATATAATTTTTCTTCTCCTATAATTTCTAAATTGATAAATATCTTAATTTAATTACAATTCAAATTCTTCATTTGATCCATCTAATCTTTATTTAATTACTATACTACACGTAGAAGAAAAAATTTATACATACATATATATATATATATATATATAAAAGTAGCAACCTGTATTATAAATTAAAAAAAAAAAAAAAAAAAAACTTCAACGTAGTGTAATCTAATCATTCTCAAATTTTTCGTCTAATCAATTCAAGTCGTGGTTGTGCCAAGTGGCTACACCATATTGCATAAATTTTTTTTAGATTTTTAGATTTTTTTTTTAAAATAATTTTTCTTCTCCTATAATTTCTAAGTTAATAAATATTTTAATTTAATTACAATTCAAATTCTTCATCTGATCCATCTAATTCTTATTTAATTACTATACTACACGTAAATGAAAACATTTCTATATAAAAATAAATGTAGCACGTGTATTATAAAAAAAAAAGAAAAAAAAAAGCAACATAGTGTAATCTAACCCTTCTCAAATTCTTCATCTATTCCTGATAATTAATAATAATAAAAATTAGCAATGCGTATGTAGGGACTCAAATTGGATTGGACCCATAATAGGGATGGGTTTCTAGCCCAACAAGCTCAAACAATAAATTTTTTAGAGAGTGGGTGAAAGAACTAGTTCCATTCGGTAGAAAATGTCATGATCATTGTGCAGCAAAGGACGCTTCAAACTAACCAAACGATAAAAACTCTCCTCGGCTAGGTCTCAGGGGATATCTTTTTGGGTTCTCTCGTTTTTATTCTTTTTTCCAAAAAGTCATTTCTAATGTCATCCACTTTCAGGTTATATACCATGTTCCTCACCCCATTTTCACCGAACACGTGTAGATTTTATTCTGGGAACTCCTTTCTGTCCCATCCAGCACCTCTCGGAACCTTCGCTCAGCAGCCATAAGGTTGCTTGGTTACTATTCAGGTATCACCTCCACATTAATGCGGTCAGAGAGTTAGCTATGAAGCATTTAATGTGGAGGTAACAGCTTTAGAAGATATTTGTTATCTCTCCCGGTTCCTCCTTTGTTCTATATTCACTTTCCAGTTATAATACAACTTTGCGGAGTACCCTGAATAGTAAGATAGTCACATCCACCTTAGACCATGGTATCCGAGGTGGATCTTATCCTCGGACGCGTTTTGGGCCACTATATATATGACTTCCATCCCTTTTTCTTATACTATTCCCACAATATCTTTCTTTAACCATTCTCGGATAAGTGAATGTCCTCGAATTGGGCCGTTGGGCCACAAGCCCACTTCCTACGATTTCCACATTATCCTCTTAGATAACCGGCCCCCATAGCGTATTATAAAAATTTTACAAAAAAAAAAAAAAAAAAAAAAACAACATAGTGTAATCTAATCCTTCTCAAATTCTTCATCTAATTCATCTAATCTTTATTTATATTCCATAAAAAAACAAAAGATAGCAAGTTATTTCATACGGATTTACCAAAACTGTTTTTGGATAAAGTAAAAAAAAAAAATGTAAAAAACGCTTCTTTTTTTTTTTTTTTTGGGTCTAAAGAAGCGTTTTTCTCTCTCTCCCAGCAAAATAAAGGGATTATAACAAGAATTAGCTAGACAGGGGTAAGACAACACCACCTCTTTTTCTATAATAAATGTTGAATTTAGTTCTTTTTTCATGCATATACACAAACATGTAGTGTGATTTTTAATTTCAATTTTTACTTTTGATTATATAATTGTAATTGATTTAGCTATTATTTTTTTAATAAAATTATACGTTTTATGAGTTTATACTCACGGGACTTAAACTTCAAGTTTCAGTGTCTTCTCTCATGCTTTCAAGGACAAAAATTAAATTCTCATGTGAGTCTCTCTACTTGAAAAAATAAATGTTTAGTAATTTAGATTGTTCTTAATTAATTTTTGAATTGAAGTTTCCACTTAAATATGATTTCAATTGTTGTTTTAGATAGTTTTTAATTATTAAATTCAAGGTTTATCCATTTAAATACATGTGATTAATTGAGACTTAAGTTCAATGTATTATTGAAAATCATTTTATTATTATTTTTAGGTATTTCTACCATCTTCCATTCAATTTATATATATATATATATATATATGTATGTATGTATGTATGTATGTATGTATTTTATGATACCTTAGTCTCATACAATATGCATTCATTATATAACTTAAAAGTAAAATATTCATTTATTTTTAAGTAAATTAATAAAAAAGATTATTTACATATGAATTTTGATTAAATTGTGCATCGCACGGGCATAATACTAGTGTATATATATATATATATATAACCAAAGCTTCCTACTTTTTTGCTAAGCTCCACAAATTTCCATGTCAGCATTATTTAAATAAAAAAACAAAAATTCTGATTTTATATTTCTAAAACCCAATAATAAAGAAAACACAAAATCTGATTTTATGATTTTATATTTGTAAAACTCAATAGATACATAAACATAGACCCAAACTGTTTCAAACTGTTTCTTAGTATTTGTCTCTCACTCAAGTGTAAACACAAACTCAGCCCACATTTTTCAAGCTCGGATTTTTTTTCAAAATAACACCAATTTAAAAAAAAAAAAAAATTGTTAGTTAGCATCATTTTAAAACTATTTAGCAAACTAACATCTCAAGGCTAAGAGACTCAAGATCACTGTAGCAAATTGAGTATCACATACACGATTTCATTGAAAATTCACTTGGAACTTGAGTCCTACACACTCGAGTTCCACAAAAGAAAACCAAAATGCCTCAGTCTTCTTCTTCATCTTCTCCCTCTTCTCCCTCTGAAAAAAATCCACGAACCTTTCTCCCCTCTGAAAAAAAAATCCACTACAACCAATGAAACAACAAAAACACAAACACAAACATAAACAAAAGATTAAAGCAGAAACCACATGAAACAAGAAATCAACCATGAATCCAGCGGTGAACCCAGTCAGCGAACCCATGAACCAGTGAACCTAGGCGGAGAACCCAGCGATGAACCCAAGCAACAAAACCCACGAACTTAGGGATGGCAATTTCTGCTTGACCTGCGGGTACCTAGTCCGGTCGAATAAAGAATAGGGTTAGATTTGGGTTTAAAAAAAACCCTAAAGCGGGTTTGGGTTTTTGCCAAAACCCGACCTGACCAATTATATCCTAATTACTAAAACACCCTCATATATATATATATATATATATATATATAGTTATAAACCCTAAAATCTATTTCTAATTCCTGTCAATTTTGCTCGGCCTCACACCTCACACTTGCAGCCGCATGCCCATTTCAGCTCACCACTCTCACTCACTCTGAATCTCACCGCCGGCTTAATTGCCCAATCTCTCACCGTCGGTCCAATCATTCTTTGCCGGTCCAAGCTTTTACTCTCACTCACTCTTAATCTCACCGCCGGCCCTAGCTCTCTCCGTTGGTCCAAGCTCTCGCTGCCACCCCAAGCTGTCATCGCCTGCCAGCCTAAGGTCTGTCACCTGCCGCCCAAGCTCTGTTAATGTCACCGTCGATCTGGGTTTGTTTCGTTCTCTACTTCTCTTCAAATTTTTTTTTTAAATAGATGTATTCGGTCTATTCTGTTTTGTTCTTGATAAATCAAACATCTTTAATTTCTCTTTGCATTTGCCAAAGTCTCTAAGAGGGGTTTTGTGAGTTAACTGGCCGGGGTTTTGTTGATTTCTTGAATTTGCCGAGCAAAGGTATGTTTTCTATTTTATTTTTTTTCCCAAAACTCATCAATTTCTATTTTCTTAATTCATATTGTTTTTGTGCACAAATGAGTCCCTGTATTCATCAAAGAGGGGTTTTGTTGATTCATATTATTGATTTATATTATTTTTAAAAAAGATTAAATATAATGATTCATATTATTTAAAAAAAAAAGATTAAAGTCCCTGTATTTTATTTGGTTGATTCATATTATTTAAATTTTGGGTGTATGGTTTGGTTTGTCAACGGTTAACAACTGACTAATTTGTTTATTTGCTAGTTATCAAAATTGTATTTTTATATTTGCTAGTTATAATTTGATGAAGTTTATTCCATTTTTTAATTCATTGTTGTTGTAGGTTCTTCAACTATGTCTAGAGATTGCACACTTTAATCTATTTTTGATGATGGGGAGCCTAATGAAGAGGATGGGAGTTGTGTCACGGCTGTGGAGGATTAGACTTTTTTTATTAATTTAGTAGCGTTTTTAATTTCTTAGACTTGTTGGATTAATTTTTTGGTTTATTATTATTCTAAACTTGTGGGATTTATTTTGTAGCTTTTTAATTTCTTGGACTTGTTGGACTTGTGATACTTATTTCTTGGACTTGTTGGATTTATTTTATTTTTATATTTAGCAGGTGATTTTAGCTATGATTTATTGTTATTGATTTATGATTAAATGATTATCTTCGCTAGGTGATTTATTGATTTATGATTAATAGTCTATGATTTGGATTGATTTGGCATTTGGTTTGCATGTCATAGGGCTTGAATTTAGGCAAAAATGAATTTGGGCTACAATTCAATTTTTTTTATTTATTTTTTGGTTGGGCCATGATTTGGGTCGTGAATTGGGCCCAAATCTGGTTGGGCTAAACAGGACCCATGGGGCCCGGCAAGGCAGGTTTGGGCCCTGCATAAAAAACCCATTTATTAAATGGGTCGGATCTGGGTAATAGGTCCTGGCCCGCAGGGTGAGTCTGGGTCCAAGTATGAAAAAACCTGGCTCGAATTCGGCCCGTTGCCATTCCTACACGAACCTAGGTGGTGAACCCACGACCTAGGCGACGAAACCCACAAACCCAAGCTAGAATTGAACCCACAAACGTGTGTAATCCTCAGGCGAAGGTCGTTTTTGTTTCTCTCTTTTTTATTTGTGCAGAGCAGGAACTCGAGTCTCTAATACTCGAGTTCCATTGGAAATCGTTACCTACAAACTCGATTTTCACTAGAAATCGATTCCTACAGTCTCGAGTTACTATAGTGAACTCGAGAATTTTAGACTCGAAATGTTAGTTTCATAAATAGTTTGAAAGTGATACTAACTAACAAAATTGTTTAAAAATGAGTGTTATTTTGAAAAAAAACCTTAGAGCTCCCATGTTTTTACACGTCAGCATTGTTAAAGGAAAAAACAAATTTCTAACCCGAAATCCTCCACAGCACTAATCCCAAACCTGACACAGCCTCTTTTTATTTAACTTATAATCCTACTTTTAGAGAGAAGAAAAAAAAAAAAAAAAAAAAAAAAACCCTAAACCGGAAAATCTCAAAAAATTTTAGCAGTTTAGGTTGTGTTTGTTTTGGGTGTAAATGATTTCCGAAAAATATTTTACACCCGGGTCCATGTTTGGCACCACCTGAAAATAAAGTCAAACTGAAAATAGAATTCAGTTTGACCGAAAAAATCCTTGCCAACCAGTAAAATCATTTTCGTTCCCATTTTACCTTCAAATGCTTTATGGAATTACTCACTCCTTACACACTCCTCTCTCACACACACTAACCTCATTTTAGCTCCAGCCCACGCACCAACCTTAACTCCACACATAGTCCGACACCAAGCTCTGGCCGCCCAGCTAAGCCAAGGCTAGCCCAGATCGGGCCGCCCCCACCGTCGCCCCCTCCGCCTAGATCACGCCGCACCACTGAGATCGCACCCCAGCACCGGCTTGTTCGCACTGAGATCGCACCCCAGCACCAGCTCGTTTGCACCGAGATCGCACTTAACCTCACCGCCCCCACTCAACCTCACCGCCATGCTCCACCGTTGCATGTCTCCGATCCACCACTACCATCACCCAAGCTACCCTCCTCCATGAGCTTCGATCCACACCCAAGCTACCCATCTACCCACATAACCCAATCCCCATTTCGGCAAATCCACACCCACCTCGCCTGATCCACACCCACTCGATCTAGCTGCCGCCGTCCTCCGTTGGTACCGATCTCTCTCTTTCCTAATTTGGCCGCCGCCATCCTCCGTTGATACCGATCTATCTCTCACTTTTTCTTCCTCCTCTCACTGAATATATTATGTATATATGGTGAATAAATGATTTTATTTTGATTTTTGGTTGTGTTAAATGAAATTTTCTGGTATAAAATTTGTTTGGAAGCTGAGGAAATGACTGGGAAAATGTGAAGCATTTGTAGGAAAATAACATTTTCAGAATGTTACCAAACACCGAAATTTATTTTCCGGACTATTTTCCATTGTAGAACCAAACACTCGGATTTTATTTTCCTTACGGGAATTCATTTTTCCCTGCATTCATTTTACACTCAAAATTCGATTTACATATAATCAAACGCAACCTTAATGTGAGATTTTTTGATTTGTAGGTGGTTGCAAACCATTTTGGAGCGAGCCAAGCTTCTTAGAAAGCAACCTTACTCCAAGGGCAAAGGTAATAAAATTTTTCCACCTTACTCCGAGGCTAAAGGTAATAAATTTTTTCCACCTTTTAGTTTTTTTTATACGCGTTAGCTTTCCACATACTCTCATAGACATAGTCATCTCATGATCTGCCACCTGGGCTGGGAAGCACCCAGATCCGATCTTCAAAGATCTCTCAGTAAATCCCTTTCCAAACTCAAGAAATTCCTCTCCTAGAAATCTCAAAAAAAAATGTCAGCATTTTTTTTACACCAAAGACCAATTCACAACCCGTTTTCGTTTTCAGGTCCAAACCCATTATTATCCCGACGCTCCTCCTCCTCCTCCTCCTCAAGACTCTTCACCCCAACTGCTCTTCTTCTTCTCTTATCTCTTCTCATCATTCTCGGTGTCTTCTTGCCCTGGGCTGGCATGCCCGACTTCCTCTTCTCCAGTAACTCTAACACTTCTTCCCAGTACTCCAAATGGCGTGATTACACGCTGGCCCAAGCGGCTTCATTTGTGGCCAAGAACGGTACAGTGATCGTCTGCGCTGTGAGTCACCCTTACTTGCCTTTTCTTAACAACTGGTTGATTAGCATTGCCAGGCAAAAGCATCAGGACAAAGTGCTTGTCATTGCCGAGGACTATGCCACGCTTTTTAAGGTTAATCAGCGTTGGCCTGGCCACGCCGTGCTCGTCCCGCCTGCCCCTGATTCTCAAACTGCCCATAAGTTTGGTTCTCAGGTATGTATGTATTTTTTAACATCTGGGTTTCATTTATATTTTATTTTTGCCCAAATTGTACGTTCCTAAACTTTAACAAACTTAAAGTGATCGATTTTAGTTCCTTACGAACTTATATTGGTTGATTTTAGTTTGGCCACGTCTAAAAGTGATCACTTTAAACATCATAGACTAAAATCGCTAATGAGCTAAATTTTCAGGAACAACTATGTATTTAAGCATTTATTATTTTATATGTGAGTTCAAATGCTGTGTTTTAAAGTTAAAAAGTTGGCAATATAAAGTCATTGTAAATTGGAATTGCAAGTTGTGCTAAACTGCTTATATATTGTTGCAAGCTGTGCTACATGTGTAGTTATGTAATATGTGTATTGATCCTAACCTAAGTTATTTTATAGTTTAGTTTGCAACTTAAGCCCATGAGCAATTTAGTTCTTTTAATGTGATTGCTTTATTTAGTTTCTTAAGAATTACCATGTCGTCACTCTGTTAGACACTTTGGACAAAAACCAATTAATTTAAGTTTGTTAGAGAATAAAATTGATCACCTTAAGCTTTTTAGGGACTAAAAACAATCACTTTAAGTTTGTTAGGGATTAAAAATGATCACACTTTGAACTTCAGGGATTATATCGCTCATTAGTTAAAGTTTAGGGACTAACAATGTATTTTGGCTTTATATTTTCTTATTTTATGTGTGAGTTTAAAGGTGGTATTTTTATGTTCAAAGTTGTCAATCTGAAGTCTTTGTGATTGTAAGCAGCATTTGTTGTGCTTAACTGTTTATACATATCTTTTTTGTTAGTTCTTCTAGAACTTAGACTTTTGTGCTGCATTTGTAGTTATGTAAGGTGTATTGATCCTAACCGCTTCTTGTGAAATTTGAATTGATTTGTTGAATTGAAAACTACTTTTCTTGCTACGACCAAGTTGTTATGCCAATGTCATTGCCTAAATCATGAAAAAAAAAAAAAAAAAAAACCACATATAATTCCTTTTTATCACATCAATCATGTTGTATTTTTTGTTTGCATCAGTGCAACAAGGAATTTGGAATTTAGATGTTTGCTTTACTAATTTGTTGTCCTTTTGATGTTCCTTGGTAGTATAAACTACAGTGTCATTTCGCTTGAATATTTCCTTGTTTTCCTGCCAGTTAGTATACAATGCTTGCAAATGTTTATCTCCATTTTTTTGTTGACTTCATTGCAATTTGGAAGCAATCCTAATTGGTTTCATATGTACAGGGATTCTTCAATTTTACATCCCGAAGGCCACGTCACCTACTCCATATTTTGGAACTTGGATATAATGTAATGTACAATGATGTTGATATGGTCTGGTTGGCTGATCCATTTCCTTATTTGCAAGGGAGTCATGATGTGTACTTCACAGATGATTTGGCAGCAGTAAGTACGCCTACTTTGCTTCTTGCCTTTGCTGTGTGCCATTTATGGAAAATAGTGCCAAGTGTTGCATATAAGCTACCAAAAACATTATATTCTATACAAACTCGATTTGTAACAAAATCTAAATATGCTGATCGTTTGTTTCCTCATAACCATTTATATTTGTCTATCATTTGATGGCCGTAAATTGGGAAATAGAGGGACAAATCATGATCTTCTCAGTTACTAGTTGAAATGTTTTTTCAATTTTATTTATTCTGTTTTTGTCTTGCAACATAAGAACATCACATCAGTGAACACACCCAAGTTCCATTCTACTGGAGCCTGCCTTAGAATGTTGATTTCTTGATATGTTTTGGATGCCTTCCAATTCCAACTGAACTGCTGCTTTTGTGTCTCTTTGTCAAAATTTTCTATTTTGGCTCAAAAAAGAGGAGAAAAAAGAAAGAAAAACTGAAAAACAAATGATATGTCAGCCTTGAATTTCAAAATCAATCTAGACCACTGCCCCAAAGAGGAGGGGGGGAGGAGGCGTTGAGTGGAGGAGTGCTGGTGAAAGTTATTTACGGATTTAAGCTGAGTCAATATGATGATGTTCTCAGAATTCAGTTATTCAATGCCTCTAGCATTGCCATGGATCTAACAAATAAACTAGATCTAAATGTTCTGGATTTGAGGCTTCTTGAATGTAAATTTATCTTGAACTTGCATCATTATCTTAAACAAGATGTAAATGTAATTTTATTTCGTTGTAACTATCATCAATAATTTCTTCTTTTTAACTGACCAGGTTAAACCGCTGAATCACTCTCATGATTTGCCACCTCCAGGGAAAAAAGGGCGCCCTTACATATGTAGCTGCATGATTTTCCTTCGCCCTACTAGTGGAGCAAAACTGGTTATGAAGAAGTGGATTGAGGAACTTCAATCACAACCATGGTCCAAAGCAAAGAAAGCAAATGACCAACCTGGTTTTAACTGGGCATTGAATAAAACTGCTGGAGAGGTTTTTTTTCTATTTGCCTTCCTAGTTTATTTCATAGCCCAGAATTCCCTAGTAAATTTTTATTTATAGGAAAGCTTAGTCATCTTAATAGTCCCTTTAAAGCAAAGTCTTGAAAGGCCTGTGGGGATTTTATGCTTCTGCTGAAAGTATTGCAATTTGGTGTAGGAAATAAATAATCTGGAAATCTTGATATATTGGAGTTGTTTGCGTAATCTGGTTGATTTAGGTTGCATCTGGTACTTTAGGAGCAGAATGGATTCTTCTGCAGTATTCTGACAAAAAAAAATTTCTTTTTCTTTTTTTCCTGAAAAATTGTGTTTGGTATTATGCTGAAACTCTTACTAAAAAGTAATTATACTAAGTGAAATTGCGTTTGGTTTTAAGAAGTGCAGAGTGCATTTTTTTTCCCATTTAAACCAAATTTTAATAGGATGGCAATAGTAATATCTTTTTAACAATCATAAATTTTACGCATAAAAGATTACATGCATTATATTGACATCCATTACATAAAATCCCAACATTAAAAATGTAAAATTCAGTGCATAAAATTGGAAATATCTACTTAAATACAATCACCATAAGTAATAGAAATAATAATAACAACATAATGCCAGTGAAATTCTAATGGCACAACAACATATAATCCACCCTTGCTGTCCCTTACAAGTTTCTGAATATGATGTTCTTGCATCATGTGTGTGTGTGTGTGTGTCCTATGTTGCTATACATGTCCCAAAATGACTGGTAGTTGTTTTAAAAACGTATCATGCTATACTGAGTATCTTTAAATTGATAAAACAATACCAGAAAGAATTAGCAAATAATGTTGTGTTAACATGCTGTGCCTGTCAAATCAAGAACCCAAAGAATCACAATCTTTTTGAATTTAGATCAAACTCAAGCACTGTCAAAAAATCAATGGATGGTATGTCAACAAGATCTTCAAAATAACAAAAGAATGTGATAATTAGCCCAAAATAAGAAGGCTGGAAACCAATTAAGGAGAAAAGAATGGAGGACAAAAACAACAATTGTGTCATGGAATAAAAACAAAAAACAAACAAAAAAACCTAATTCCAAGACGCATGTCAAAATTTCAGTAATTCCTTTTTTCCCTTAAATTTGTCATGCTAGATACTTCAATCTTGTAACAAGGACGACTTATCAGCCTCTCTCTCTACTGGTACTTTTCATAGAAGACAATCACAGGGCACTGTCACAATCAATCCTTCCTGAGACACACTTATTGTAATTGGCCTGTAACACACAAATAATTTTTTCTTGCTTTGTTATGAATCCTTTAAGCCGACCCCAAAAAAATTGTGACTAAGGCTTTGTTGTTGTTATTGTTATGAATCCTTTAATATTGAGGAAGTTTAATGACAATGAGTAGATACTAGGAAAGCCCAGGGAGGGAATGCTTTGAGGATGAAATGCAAATGAGAATTTGAGGATTCTTCTTTTGCTTCATAAAATGAGAAATGGAAAATGCATTCTCCATAAAGTGCATTCCTTGGAACCCGAAATTGCATACCAAAAAAAGCTTTTTTTTTTTTTTCGTTGCTTAGAGAGCTGTGATGTGTATCCTCACTAGAGATGCTAGACACAGCTGAGTTGTACAGAATATGTTCTAGGTGGATTTTTATGTGTTTCAGAGCTATTCCTTATGAAGGTCTTCCCTCAACTCTCCTGTAAGATATACTTCAATAGTATGAGAACAAATCTATGCAGCCTACAGTGAGAACTAGTGGATTTTTGAGCTTCTGAAATCTCTAACATTGTCTTCACAATTTGTATTGGTTGGAATCTTGAGATATTTAGATGTTGAAGTTTTTTGTGCAGGTGGATCTCTACTTGCTTCCCCAAGCTGCATTCCCGACAGGAGGATTATACTTCAAGAACAAGACATGGGTGCAAGAGACCAAGGGAATGCATGTTATAATCCATAATAATTATATCACAGGTTTTGAGAAAAAAATAAAGCGCTTCCATGACTTTGGCCTTTGGTTGGTCGATGATCACGCCCTTGAGTCCCCTCTAGGCAGATTATGATAAGCCAAAAGACCATATAGCTCCCTGTAGGACCAAGCAGACTTGTTGGAGACTGTTGGAAATGCTTCCAGCCTACTTGGACTTCTTGCAAAATGACTATTCTTAAGAAGTCTGTGAAGAACATGTGTCATTGCAGCTAAACATTATTGTGCACTGATGGATTCTTCAAGAATTGAAAAAGAATATCAGGCATTTTACGGGGCAGATATTTCCAGTTCTTTGGTGAGGTCCAGTTAGCATAAAGGAGATGTCAACCAGTGGTAACAGTTGGGATAATGCCTTATTGCCCATCATTCTCTTTTTCAACAAAGTTTATTTTTTCCGTTGAAGTTCAATTTTGTTGACAAGTTTTCCTCAATATTTCTATTCTTTTTGCGTAATGCTAACCAAATAAGTCTTCAACCGTTACAGACATTGAAGCAATCTTATTTTATGTTTTTTATTTATTTATTTTTGAGATGATTATCTTATGTTTTTAGATACTTGCATTAACCATCAACAAAATGAAAAGTGGTCCATTTAATATCTTTCTGTTTCGTTCAGTTTAAAAGTTGGGGTGTTTGTGGTTAGATTTGACTCTGGTAAATGCCATGTGAATTAAAGCTCCGGTCAAATTTGAGTTATCTAAAATTGCACCAACCTAGTTGGTATAAAAGGGTTGTGTGTTTTACACATTATTTTTAAAATGATTTATTATAGTATTGGATGTGTGTTGTGCCCTTATTATTTTTAGGCTAAAAGGAAATTTGTGCTTTGTAAGTTTGACTGAAATTATAGTTAGCATAATTAAGATGAAAGAGTTAATTTTTTGAACAATTCTTGAACGGTCAATAATAGTGAGTTTGTAAAAGTAGTATTAATTCAATTATTTCAAAATTAAAATTAAAATGAAGAGTCTTGTAAGTTGTAACTCAACTAATTCTTCCAAATAAAATTCAGTTCAAATCTCTTTCCATTCCAGTTCAAATCTCTTTCCATTCTACTTAGGGGTGTGCATGGGTTGGGTTGGGTCGGGTTAAAGGGATTTTTTGAACCAACTCACATGGCAAGTTAAAAAAAAATTAACTCAGTTTAACCCAACCTATCACATAAGTTCAATCAACCCCAACCCAACTCACATGGGTCTGGTTGAACTCATGAGTTTGAAATTTTTTTTTTATTACTATTATTATTAAATTGAGCAGAAAAAAATATAAATATAAATATATTAAAAAAACCCAAATATTAGTATCAATGTAACTCCTTAAAGGCAAACAACACTAATGACTAAACAACAATAGTAAAAACAATAGGGAAAGGGCCAGATAGAGACAAAATTGCAAAACAAGATAGAGACAAACTTGCAAAACAAGATAGAGAGAGGGGCACAGCAAGTCGGCAAGAGAAAATATTGTAGAGTAAGAAATAGACTTGTAAGTTGAGACAAAGCAAAAACATTTTAAAAATGAGCCAAAAGAAAACTAAGAAATCAACAAAACAAAAGCTAAACATTGATCCACCACGGCAAGAGAGATAAGCAGATAGAGCGAGAGGGAGGAGAGAGAGAAGCTAGAAAAAGAGAAATAGAGCAAGAGAAAGAAACCCAAGTACCTGCACCTAACACTGGAAGAGAGAACCACCAGAGTAAGAAAGAGACCTATGGTTGAGACAACGCAAAATCATTTAAAAATCAATAAAAAGAAAACTAAGAAATCAACAAAGTAAAAAATAAAATACTGATCCACCACGGTAAGAGAGATAAACAGATAGAGTGAGTGAGAGAGAGAGAGAGAGAGAAGCGAGAGAAAGAGAAATAGAGCGAGAGAGAGAGAGAGAGGGAGAGAGAAAACATTGAGAAATTTTACCTAACACCGGAAAGATAGAACCATAGCTGATGTGGTGATGATAGCTGATGGATGGCAGTGGCTTAGCAGAGGGAGAGAGGGTTAGGGTTTAAAAGGGAGTGAAGTGGGAGAAGGGAGTGGGAGGTGGAAAATTAAAAGAAAACGTTCTAGGGTTTGTGTGAACTAATTAACTTTTATATAGAATAGGAAGAGCTAGTTATTTAAAAAATTTATTAATTATATAATATATATTAAAATATATGGGTGGCTCGGGTCGGATTTGGCAGGTTTGGAATTTTATGACCCGAACCCAACCTGACCTGTTATTAAAAAATTTGTTGTAATCCAATCCAACCCACCAAGCCCTAAAAACTGACCCAACTTGACTGGTTGGGTTGGGTCGGGTCAGGTCGGTTTTGGCGGGTTGGTTGCACACCCCTAATTCTACCTATCAAAGTTATCCCCCCAACAAATAAATTATAATAGGTAATAGGCCTGTCCACAGGTCGGTCCGGGTCAAGTTTGTGCTCAACCTGAAATTAACCCGATTACTTCGGGTCTACCATTTCTAGACCCACTGCCGACTGGTAAAAGGGGTTAGTTTGGGTGGTCGGACCTCCTCAGATACCGGTCAGTCCTTGATTAGGGTTGAAATTTTCAAAACTATACCAGAATCTACTGAAATCCATCGGATCTGTACCAAATTGAGTTGGATATGTTGAGATCTGGCCGAATCTTGAAGAGATCAGGCCATTTCTCAACTAATCGGACTAAAACCATCGGTGAAATGCTCCTATATGTGGAAAATGACTACTTTTCCAATGTAATATGGTCGGGTCAGTTTTTCATGTTCAGACCCGCCAACCGGCTTGTCAGTCTCGAGTTTTGGGGGCAAAGACCCGCCGCCAACCCGTCACCGGTGTCAAGTTGGCCAGTACTTGGATCAGATCGGCCAGGTTGGCCAGGTGGGTCAGTTGACTGGTTGGACACCCTTAATAGGAAATACAAATTCCCTTCCCCGCCCAATAGGATAACAATCTTTTCGTTCCTCCCGCTCCCAAAACAAAAGAAAAGTCGTTGAGTACTTCTCTTTTCCCTTTACCCATTACTGTCCTTCTCCGTCTCCAATTATAAAACTACTATCATCCATTATAATTAATAAAACCCTCCAAAACCCCTCACTCTCACTCTTTCTCTCACACTCACTCTCACACTCACACTCACACAATCAAACCAACCACCAGAGAAAGAAGCATGGCGACAGAGACAGAGCCAGAGCCAACCGAATCCTTCAAACCCTACACTCTCGCCAAAACCCTAACTCCCCACAAGCGAGCAATCTCCGCCGTCAAATTCTCATCCGACGGCCGCCTCCTAGCCTCCTCCTCCGCCGACAAAACCCTCCGCATCTCCGTCGTCAAGTCCTCGTCGGACTCCTCCGCTCCCACCGTCTCTCTTCTCCAAGAACTCGAAGGCCACGAACAGGGCGTTTCGGACCTAGCCTTCTCCTCCGACTCCAAATACCTCGTCTCGGCCTCCGACGACAAGACCCTCCGCCTCTGGGACATCGAAACTGGGTCCCTCATCAAAACCCTGTCGGGCCACACCAACTATGCTTTCTGTGTCAACTTTAATCCTCAGTCCAACATGATTGTCTCCGGCTCTTTCGATGAAACTGTCCGAATCTGGGATGTTAAGTCTGCTAAGTGTCTCAAGGTCTTGCCGGCTCACTCTGACCCTGTCACCGCCGTTGATTTTAACCGTGATGGGTCGCTCATTGTTTCAAGTAGTTACGACGGGTTGTGTCGAATTTGGGACGCTGCTACTGGGCATTGTATGAAGACTTTGATTGACGATGAGAACCCGCCCGTTTCGTATGTTAAGTTCTCGCCCAATGCCAAGTTTCTTCTTGTTGGAACGCTTGATAATACTTTGGTAACTTCATTTACTTCCTTTCTCTGCAATTTGGGTTTAAAGTTTTTGTCTTGGTTCTTTGGCATTGCTGTCTTTGTGTTTTTTTGTTTGTTCTCTATGTGTTTGTTTAAATGTCGTAGTGAATAGATAATTGCTAAATATAATAGATGTTGGGAACACAAAGTTGCTGTCTTGGAAGAAATTAAAATTGAACTTATTTTCTTTAATATTCAGAATCAGTAATGATTACACTACTTAGATTCTCTTCTATCCTATGTTATGGATTGAAATTTTAGCTCACGAATTTTATTAGCAATCCTCAATTCTTTCTTCTCTGCCTTCATATGGGACTTTTAAACTACTTGTATGACCTCCAAAGTTTGGAAACATAGTTTCTGTCTGTTTCTACTGGTTTTGTCAATTTT
Organism: Quercus ilex subsp. ballota; assembly: GCA_032727855.1. Classification (NCBI taxonomy): domain Eukaryota; kingdom Viridiplantae; phylum Streptophyta; class Magnoliopsida; order Fagales; family Fagaceae; genus Quercus; species Quercus ilex. The sequence continues at coordinate 39,548,362 of CM064913.1, forward strand.
ACTCTAACAACACCCTGTGTATTGATTCTAGATAAGCTGCAGGAAGCATTATTTGCTCTATTGGAATGAAGCTATCTTTGTAGTAGTGGAGTCTTCAAATTTTTTGTAACTTTAAATCATCTGTTGGTGAAAAACTGAAAACTGAAGACAGCTATAATGAAACCGTGGAATGACTTATTTTGATCAATTACTTCACTAGCTTCATCTAGAAATCTCTTACAAGTGTATGAAAGAGACTTGGAACAAAGTCTAAAATCCTTGATTCTTCCTTTAGTTAAGAATGTTATTATAAAGATTCGGTTGTGTACTTATGTGCTGACTTTTTATGTCAAGTTGTTCTATTTGGTACCAACTAAATAGATTTTCAGGATTCAAACATACTTGTAAATAATATCATGTAGCACAATGTCTGTAAAAGGCATTCCTTTTAATCTATGCTCTGCCAATTCATGCACCTTTTTTACTTATCGAAAAAAAAAAAAAAAAAGGTCCGGAAAGCTTGTACTAGTGAAACTGGGAAAATTCTAGAAATTTTCAGGATTATGACGTGGATGTCTATGATGTTGCAGTTAAATGCTGCATTACCCCTAACTTGGTTATATGTATTTGTAGATAGTGTCTGCATTAAGAATTAAGAAAGGATTTTCTTTTGAAGTATGTTAAGCAATATACTCCACATATAAGCTTCTCTAATGAACTTGCACATTTGTACTTGACACAAGCAGGATTACCGCAAATTTGTAGACTTTGAATTGTTTACTATAATAAATTATTACATTGATGATATTTTGAGCGTTCACTCTTCTTTGAGTAGTAGTTGCTATCCATTTTTATTTTGTAGGCTCATCTATATTGTCTGTGTTGTGTTTTGCAGAGGCTTTGGAACTATGCGACTGGGAAATTTTTGAAGACTTATACTGGCCATGTGAATTCGAAGTACTGCCTTTCATCCACATTTTCTGTAACAAATGGAAAGTATATTGTTAGTGGTTCTGAAGATAGTTGTCTATACTTGTGGGAGCTGCAGAGCAGGAAAATAGTCCAGAAATTGGAAGGTCATACCGACACGGTTATATCAGTATCATGTCACCCCACTGAGAATATGATTGCTTCTGGTGCGCTTGGCAATGACAAAACTGTGAGGATTTGGACTCAGGAGAAGGATTAATTTTTGGGTCTTGGACAGAGTCTGTAACATGATTGCATCTGTGGCTCTGGCAAAGATCTTTGGAGATCTTTATGTATGTGGATAACCTCTTGCTTCTCTACAGAGCCAGCCCTGCATTATATTTTTATCTTGTAGATTTATCTATGTATTTAAGACCTTTGGGGGGTGTGGTGGTGGTGGTTTTGCTTAAAAACAGAATAGCCCGCTTTAGAAAGTTTCTAATTGCTTGAGCACTAATTTTTCTTATAAAAGGCTATTAAAGTTTAGCTACCATTTGTGATTTCGCTGACATTTGATGGCTTTAATTTTGTATGTCTGCTAGGCATATGGATTTAGTTTATTTGCTTAAAATAACTTTTTATCTTTTTTTTTTTTTAATAGCAAATAAGTAAATATATAAGTGTGTGTGTGTGTATATGAAAATAACTGAAGCGAAGTCCAAAAAACTTGGGTCATATGCACTCGTTTTTTCCGTTAATATATTTTCCGATTCTGGCTCTTATTAATGGCCTTCTTAATCTACCCACAGCCCGCTCGGCCACTTCAACCGACCCAATGAATCTTCTTTAATTTCAGTGGGTCATAAGTGGGCTTGACCACCACCACCACCATCACTATCACCGTTTATCCAAGATTGTAGTCGTGTAGGCGGTTGTTGCTAATTCCACATACACATCTTCACGTAAACAACAGTGCTCGACAATGTCTGCTTTAGTGCTACTTTGACTGCTTGCAATCATGCTTGATTTCTTGAAGGAGGGATAGAGTATTTTAAAAAAAATGAGAAGGGATTGCGAGCTTGTTCCTGAGCAAGATCTATTTGCATGCTTGTTTGACCTCTATGCAAGAAATGGTCATCTAAGAAAAGCAAAGGAGCTGATAGAGGAAATGCCTTATGATCCAAATTATGTCATGTACTTTTAAGGGGTTTTTTTTTTTTTGGTTGTTGGGATTTTAGCATGATTTTACTAACAATATTGTTATGTGACAAGTTTTGCAAATATATTAGTTAAGTAGCATCTCAAGTCTCTAAGATTTGAGTTCGTTTAGTGAACTTGAGTCTCTAAGACTTGAGTTTCTCAAAGGAAAAGAATTTCTCAAAGGTTGGGAAAAGAAGAGAGACAATGTTTCTCAATATATGTCCCACCATTAAATTTGATGTATAGACTAATAAATCTGATTTCCCAATATGTTTCCCACTATTAAATTTGATGTCCCACCAAAACAAATTCACTAGGTAGCATCATCACGTGTACCACCATTAAATTTGACGTCTCACCAAAACAAATTCACTAGGTAGCATCATCACCAAGCGAAAGCAACAACAAATCAATAGCTAGAGGTCCTTTAGTGAACTTGAGTCTCTAAGAGTTGAGTTCCACGTGGATTTTTTAATCCACATCAGATAGCCATCACTTGAAACTTGAGTCTCAAAGATTAGAGATGTTACCTAACTAATATGTTTGCAAAACTTGTCACATGACGAAATTGTTAATAAAATTATGCTAAAAGCCAAAAAAAGCCCCATTACTAAGTTTTTGCGAAGTACATGAAGAATTAGAGCTTGGGAGGGTGGCTACAAATCAGCTTTGTAAGATGGAGTATGTTAGACACACACACACACACACACACACACACACACACACACATATTTATGCAAAAGTTGGTGTAAGGGGGCAGGGAGAAGTGTTGGATGGAGTTGGGTTGAAGTAGATAACAAAACACATGTTTTCTCAGTTTACCCACCCTTATTTTCCGGAGATCTATGTGGAGTTGGAAAAGCTGAATTTGGAAATGAAATGGGTTGGGTGTATGCTTGAAAGATATACCAGTTTGAAGATATTGATGATGACCAATTTTGATATGGCCATATGGGATTAATTGTTGGTGAGTAGTGTTTATTAGTCAAGATGGAAGAGCCAGAAAACATGACTGCTGATATTCAAAGCAGTGGATTCCACAGTGTTAGGAGCACTATGTGTTGCTGATAATGGCATGAGGAATGAGGGTGCTTGGGCAGCATTGAGTCAATCACTTGGTTTTATGTTTTCTTAACACACGCATGGCTCCTCATGCCTGACTAGTGATGCTTCTAAGGGCTCTTTAAGGGGGACTAGTCCAGTCTCCCTACTCGAGTTGGATCGATGAGCAGTGATGAGAGGTAGTATGTGGAAACACCTTGCTCCACATGATGCCCCAAGGCCATGGCAGAGAAGGGCCATGGTGGGCAGAGATGGTTGGGATAATGGGTAGTAGCAGGTGGTGCTGACCCTACGTGGTGGTGCATGGCATTGGTAGCTTGGTTGTTGGTTCCTTGTGTGTGGGCTTGGTGGCTGGAGTGCAAGACAGGGCTAGGTTGCTGTGATGATTAAATGCTGTGTGCAAGGCATTGGGCTAGTTGGGGCTGGCTGAATGCATGGACAAGTGCTAGTGGGCTGATGGTAGTTACATTGTGTGTTGCATATAGGCATGCCGTGTAGGCTGTAGTGCTGTTGGAAGGACTTGAGCATGGGCTAAACCTCTCCAAAACATGTGGGAACATGTTGTGTGGGCTGCTAGAGGATGGGCAGAGGCCCCATGGTCTACTGAGACATGGGATGTGCATGTGTAGCATGTGCAGTGGCAGTTACTAAACAGTTCCTAGATTTCCTGATGATCAGACTTGCTGTGTAGGGGCTGGAAACGTGGAGAGCAGGCCAAGACAACATCAGTTGAAGGGGTCCTAAGTTAGACCACAAGTGGCAGATTGTTTAAGACCCAGGCAGTAACTGCCATAGCAGTTAATTCTGTATATTTAACCCTAAGGCTATTGGGGGTGTTAGCAGTAAAGTGTATTTGGCCTTGAGAATGTTTTGTGTAATTCTCTAGGGCTTGTAAAAGGGTTTCCTTTGTACTTGAGATTAAGTAATAAAGGTTGGGAGTGGGTTTCCTGTAAATAGTGTGTGTGCTGTGTTTAAACGTCCCTAGATAATCTGTTCTAAGTGTTATTGCAGTGTGTGTGTGGTGTTGGCTGAGACTAAGTCAGGGACTTAGGGCCATCATAGGCAGAAAATTTAAGGCTGCGTTTGTTTTGGCTTTAAACCATTTTAGGAAATCCTTTTACACCTTTCCGTGTGTTTGGTTGCGCATGGAAAATAGAGTTTTCTGGGAAAACATTTCATTTGACCGTAAAATAAGCCCTTTGACCCGGAAAATGAATTACACTTCTGTTTTACCTTTAAATCATTTTCGGAATCACAGACGTGCAAAGAGAGAGAGAGAGAGAGAGAGAGAGAGAGAGAGAGAAAAGAGAGTAGAGAGAGTGAGCTAGATCGCGCCCCAACCCCAGACGAGCCAGCGAGATCGCGCCGTCGAGTTTGCTCCGCCGAGATCGCGCCGCATGAAGCCTGTCGCCGCTTGACCGGTCTCGTCGTCAATGACCCACCCATGACCGATCTTTCTCTTTCTCGATCTCCTTTTCCCTTTCCTTCAATTTGCGATCACTCTCTCGTCGCGTTCTTAGTTTTGATTTTTGAACCGAGTCTGATCATCGTCGCCGCCTGAAGTCCATCGCTGTCGCCCTCTAGATTGCCTCGTCCTCCTCTGGGTCAGATCATCTCCTCCTCTGGGTCGATCTCGTCGTCCGCCACTCGCCGATTTATCTCCTCCTTTGGGTCGATCTCGTCGCCGATTTGCTTTCTCTCTTTGATCTTTTGTTGTTGTTGTTGTGGTGGTGTGGGTGGTGGTGTTGTGGTGGTTTCTAGGTTGTGTGGTGGTGGGTTTTGTGTGGATAGTGGTGGATTTTCTATGGGTGGTGGTGTGTGGGTGGTGGTGGATTTTCTGATATAAAATTTGTTTGGAAGCTGAGAAAATGTGAAAAATTTGTAGGCATTTTCAGAATGTTACCAAACACTGAAAATCATTTTTCGGACTATTTTCCATTGCACACCTAAACGTCCGAATTTTAATTTCTTTACGGGAATTCATTTTCCCCTGCATTCATTTTACACTTGGAATTCGATTTACATCGAACCAAACGCAGCCTAAGTGAAAAATTGACCCTGTGACACACAGAGAAGTGAGGTAATTAGCCCAAGGTGCAGACTGGAAGATATTTATGAATACTTCTCATTCCTAGAATTTTGAAATTGAACTAGGAATATACCATTATAGCCCTGCCATTCCTAATTTTTCTTGGTAATAAATGGTCTTCTTGTTTAGCAGATGGAAAATAAACTTTGCAGCGCCACAAAGGAACTTGTGAACTCTTAGTTTGGGTTTAAGATGAGTATGTGATTTCATTTCTCACCTAGAAGAAAACTTTTCCCACCGTATTACAGACCATGACACACACTTACAAGCATGCATACAAAGATTTGATTTGCCCGAAAGCCCTAAATGTGCCGGGAAACAATGTTCAGGCGGCTATGTTTTCCTAAACCCAATTTGAATGAATTGTATATGACTGATGATCTCACATTCTCATGGAATTGTCACATACATGCCAAGGAACCGTACACAAAAAATAGTTCAAAATTATTGATTAGATGAATAGGATTATTGTTGTGCGATGGAAAATTACTCAGTACTCCTAGCGTAAAATGATGGGGTACGATAGAGATAAGACTCAACTTGTTAGATCATTGTAATTATTCAATACTCTCAGTGTCCAATGACGTGGCATGACTGACTTGAACGTGGTACAACCGACCTAAGACTGGACTTGTTAGGTTATTGTATTCTAGTGTGTGAAACTAACCATCAGTTTTTGGACAGTGTGCATGGCACACCGTATGTGCGAGTTGTACATATTACTCAAAATAACTGAAGTCGTAACTTTGTGTGCGTTTCGGTTCTACTTCTTCAACCAACGTTTAGCTTATTTTGTACACTGTTTATAGGTCCCACATCACTATTTGTGAGACCCACAACACTGTATTAGTAGTTTTTGGGTAGTTTTTTATTGCACACAGTGTGTACATAGACAAAGCTCAAAATTATTGGACTCTTGACCTAGTGTGTGTTTGGGTTCCACTTTCTCAGTTAATGTTTAACTTATTTTGTATATTGTTTATAGGTCCCACATTACTGTTTGCTTTTTTTATTTTATTTTATTATTTTTAATTTAAGATTTTAATTTTTTTCCTAGCCTATGTTTAGCTTTTTTTGTGTACTGATTATAAGTCCCACATCACTGTTTGCTTTTTTTTTTTTTTTTTTTTTGGGGGGGCCAACCTTTAGCATTTTTTGGCCTTTTGATTTGGGTCACACTCACATTAGGTCAAGCCAACGATAACACTATATCCTTGCAACATTAATAATACTAGTAGCTAACCCGTGCTATGCACGAGAATCTAGCTATTTGTGAGGTAGACTAAAATAATTTTATAAAATCTTAAATTGATTAAAAAACTATACCATTACATGATTTGCTCTTGTATGATTTTAATTTATGTTACAATTTGATGAAAAAGTCATTGTTTGAACGTGCAATGACTTACAAAAAAAAATTGTAAAATAACATAGAGATTTTAATATATTGCATGAATTTACATTAATTACTTCGGAATACCGTATAAAAATGCACATTTGAACATTAAGAGAAAAAAATATCCTATATTTTATTCACATAAAGTAAATACGGATTCAGGAATACTATTCTAGTTTATAAATTTTTAATATTTATATAACATTAACTTTTATTTTAATGTTTGCATGGATTTTGTTATTTTCAATGATGAAATTTCAGTTATTAAAAATTCTGAAAGACCAAAAAATATTAAAAAATCAGATGATTTGTGGCTTAGAAATTGTTGACACAAAATAAAATATATATGACTAAACAATAGAGAAATATAAAAGAAAAATGGGTTACATTCAAAAAAAAATCCATAGCTATAACTATAGAAAGGAATCAAAAGATTTAGAGACTACAAATTAGATAATATGTGTGTGTGTAACTACACAACTGAGAAATATAAGAGAAAGATGTGTTACCATCAAAAGAATAATTCAGATGTTAAAAATATGAAAGAATTATAAGATTTACTTCCTATAAATTTTTGAAACAAAACAAAATGTATATGATTACACAATAGAGAAATATAAAAGAAAAATTGATTACCTTCAAAAGAATAATACATAGTACAATCATTGAAATCTGCTAAATATGTTCAAATATTGCAAAAATTAACACAAATTCAGATGTTAAAACTTCTAAAATACCAAAAAAGATATATAAGTAAAGAATAAGTTATTGAAACAATTCAAAAAATATATGACCATTCAAAAGAGAAATATAAGAAAAAGAAAAAAAATACATGAACCCATAAAGTAATAAGTTATAAATTTTAACAGGTCTAAACTTTAAACGAAATTATATACAGTCATAGACGTAGGGTTTGGTGGTTCATGTACAAAAATCACTATTTAAAAAAAAATACATAAAATAATTTTTTTTTATCAAATTAAAGGAGAAAAAAATATAAGGGTGACAAAGAAGGGGATAACAAATTATTTATTCATAAAATAATAATAATAAATTAAAGATTTGCTAGAAAGTAGACAAATCTCAATATATGAAAAATCTAATCAAATAATTAATTACTAAAAAAAAAAAAATGATCAATTGTTTTGCTTAGCCCAAAAAATCATGTTATATTTCTATTTTTTTTTTATATTATATGATGTATAATAGTTTAATAATAGTTATAATAATGTTATGTAGTATAATATATATTATTTTAATAAGAATTAAAGAAGAACACCTGGCTACCACTTCAATTGATGAAAACATCAAATTTTAACCACATACGTGGTGCACGTTCTCTTGGAAATTGGAGCACTGCAGACCAGTTGTCTGCTTCATAAACGGCTAATGAGTAAAGAAAATGGAAAAAAGAATAGTAAATCAAACTTAACTTTAACATGGTGATTAGTGAGTTAGAAGTTGGAACGCAGAGAGAGGAAGAAACTGAGAATAGAGTCACAGATGGGCAGAGCTGATTGCAGATGCGTGATATTATAATTTTTTGAGAATAAAAAGAAAAGTTACGTTACTTTGAAGATTGCTGCACATAGTCCCCTTCTTCAGTTCGGTCCAAAGTAAGTCATAGAAGTTTTGTAAGGATGAAGGAGGAAAAATTAGAGAAGAGAGAGGATGGGGAGAAATTGTTTTTTTTTTTTTTTTTTTTTTTTTTTTTTTTTTTTTTTTTTTCTGTGATTTTGCGTTGATTGTAGAGTTGGGTTAAAAAAAAAATTTAGGGTTTTCCATGGGTCTGAGAAAGGAGATCTCTGTTCTGAGGAAGGAGATCTTTGTTGGCTTGTGGGTATGGTGGGTTTTGATTGACAAATTTGTGGGTATTATTATTATTATTATTATTTTTTAATATTATGCTGACATGGAAAATTAGGGGAACTTTTAAAAGTTTCGGTTATATATATATATATATATATATATATATAGATTACTATTTGTAGGTCTCACACTTAATAGATATTTATTTTATTTTAGTTTTTTTTTCTACAGTACTTTTAACCCCCCAAAAAAAAAAAACCTAGCTTATTTTAGTTAGCCTTTAGCTTTTATTTACAATTAGATGTCTCGCGCAATGCGCAGACTACGACTACCTTATAAGTTCATTTGAACTAATTTTTATGTATATTAAAATCTATATATAATACTTATTTTGTTGTATCGTATATATGTTTGCCCACAATATTATTGAATACTTTGAAAGTTGATTTTCTTAATTCATAGTTTATTTTAAAAAATTGTATAACACTATAAGACTATAACATATTATAATATTTATTGTTAAAAGTATATTTTATTTTTTAAACTGATTAAATGATTTTGAAATGTATAAATAAGAATTTAAAGCATAAAATACTATAAAATTACATAAATTTAAGCATCCGCCCAAACACCTCTCAACCACTTTATTTTCTCAATCAAATATGTAGATCTCAATTGCAAATACCCAATTCATTTTCTTAATGAAAATTAAGGAAATTGTAAGGACGCAGTTTGAGTCCTAAGCCCAAAAGTAAGTGGATTTAGGCCCAACGAGCCCAATACAATGAATTTGTAGAGAGTGAGTTGGAAAACTAGGTTATAATGAGTTGGGTGACAATTATAATGGATCCAGATGATAATAAAGTAAAAGTGGACTGGTTTTATCTAAGGAAAATTATCCTCAGCACAGTTCGAGGAGATCAGTTCTTGTATATATTACTTGAAGTTGGTTACAAATACAGTTCTAATTGCTACAGTGTTTCTTTCTTCATTCTCCGATCCTTTTCTCTTAGGGTCTTCCTTCTAATTTATACTATTTCTCCCTTCTCATCTCTACCCTCTACGTGGACAGTAGATTGCTTGTATTGATTCTTATCCCATCAGCACCCTCCTGAAGTTTTTGGGGGTAGCTGTAAGGCTGAAAAGCACTGTTCAGATATCATTCCTCATTAATGCGGTCAAAGAGTTAGTTACAGAGCATTCAATGCGGTGGTAACAACTTTGTCTTAGATATTTCTTAGCTTCCATCCCTCCTGTACGTTCATAATGCATGTCATTATCAATAGAACTTGCTGGAATGTCACCTTGGATGATAGGACACACATTTTGATCTTCGCTTTGTTTAGCTGAGGGGATATTCCTTCTCGGCCTACCTTCCCTAACCCTCTCATTTGTAGCTTACTCATGGGGCTCTGAGTCTTACATCCTCAATACTGTTTATATGTCCTCGAACCACTCAAAGTCCTTGGCTAAGGCCCAAGGCCCAATATATATATATATATATATATATATACTTTTGGGCCTCTTATCCCTACAGAAATCATTTATAAGTATCAATATAAAGAGAACGTGACTAAATAAAGAGAAATTGATTAAAAACACATCCATTAATCAAAATTTAATTGTCTTTAGTTGGACTTTTGTATCCTTTAAAAAAAAGTAGAAAATACTTTGAAATCATCATTAATTTTATTTTTATCACTATTGCTCATATTGAGCAAAATAACAGTAAAAAAAACTTACAAAGAAGCCTAAAAATTATGAGTTCTAACCAAAAAAAAAAAAAACTAACTTCATAAATAACCAATTAGAATATATAATTTTTTTTTAATTATTTTTTAGATCTAAGACAAAACACATTTATGACTTTCCCAAACCAAAAGACTCAAAGCAAATCATAACCTTCACAAAATCCACAATGTCTGACTTCAACATCAAATCGTAAGCTACCGTCACTGAATAAAAAACGCAAGCTCATTTCTTTGGTCATAGCCTACTCATACAGGTTAGAATCAAATGGTACTGCAATGTTGGAGTTATGTAGGTGTCGTTGAAAGGTTGAAGGTAAATAACATTGTTTTTGGTCTAAGTGTATTTGAGATGGGTTAGCATGAAGGACTGTGGGTATATATATATATATATATATATAAAAGAGTAGAAGTGAAAATAGTGAATGAAAATTCAAAGAGTTTTTTGTGTGTGAGAGAGAGGAAAAGTCTTGAAATATTGAACCAAATGAAACAAATAGTAGTCTTAAAATATTGAACATAAAATGTAACAAAAAGTTGTTTTGAAATATTGAACTAAAGAAAATAAAAAGCCTTTATTTTTAAATTTTTTCTTATCTATAATGTGATTTAAGAGTATTTCCATTCTTTTCATAGAGTGCATTATATGGCAGAACCTCATACTCTTTCGTACGAGGTCTCTGCTTATATATATATATATATATATATAGATTGATTGATGATGATATTTTTAGCAAAAAATTAGATAAGATGCGTTCAAATAAACACCTAAAGTCACACTTTTTTTTTTTTTTTTTGATGAGAAGACTTTCATTAAACAAACAGATGGATTACAATGGAAAACAGGATAGCTATATCATTATAGACAATCATGATGAATCAGGTGTCTCACTATGGATGGGGAACATCCCTCTCAGACCTGGCTCATTTCCTTACACTTAGCATAGAGGGCTAGTTCATGCACTACCCCGTTGAAGTCCCTCTTCACATGCCTTATTTGCCAACTGCTAAAACAGTCCAGATTACTCAGAATTCCTTGAATAATATGGCCCGTTTCTCCACTGACTTCCTTGGCTGAGATGCTCTAAATAGCTAAGAGAGAGTCTGATTCGTTGATGATTTGTTGGAGGCCCAAATCTTTTGCTAACAGAATACCAGCTTCCACTGCCAAAGTTTCAGTCTCCAACACAAAGGAATTTCCAGGTAGCAGCCTACACAGACCAGTTGCAACCTCACCCTTGAAATCTCTTATGATTACGCCAATACTTGATTTCCTTCCTCTCTCTGATGTCTCCCCATCCACATTTATCTTATAGACCCCCATTGGAGGCTTCTTCCAACTTACCTCACAAAAGGCCGGAACAAGTTGGAACAATTTGGATGCTTCTTTATAATTCAGAACAAGGCTCGATGCAAAGTCCCAAATTTGACCAGCAGCTTGTTTTTCAGACTCATGCACACACTGGTTTTTGTTGTACCAGATTGCCCATGCTGTCACAATCCTTATCTCCAGGCCTCTAGTTGTTCCTGCATATAATAGTCCCAGAGCAATATCAGAGAAGTCTTGGTTCTCTGCACAAATTTTGATTGGGCACTCCTTCCACCAACTCCAAACTTCCTTTGCAATATTACATCTGAACAATGCATGACATATGGACTCAGCTTCTTGCCCACAAATGGGGCATATTCCATCAGTGGTCACTCCCCACTTCCTTAGATTTAGCATTGTGGGAAGAGCATTTTCACGCTTTCAATTATTATGAGCAACATGCAACAAATATTAGCTTTAGTTTTTATATGATTTATTTTAAGTTTATAACTACTTTGGTGCTCTGAGTCGTGACTATAATCAGGCACTCTGGCCAATACCGGATTATTTCCTTCAATTATCAAGTGAATAATGAATTGGCCCAGCGATATTGTGGACCTGAACTTAAAGCCCACTCACTCATGGTCACTTGTAGAATTGTGCATGGTAGATGTGTAGCCTCAAATTAACCCCCCAACCCAACAAAAAAAGAACTGAAGAGATCTATGCCATTTCTCCCTGATATCCATGCAGCTCATTGCATGAATTGGACGAAGAACATGCTTTGCCTCTTGAATTAATTTGAATTCAAGTTCATACTATCAACATGCAGAGAATACTCTCCAAACTAAGCGTGCGATTGACATTAACTTAAAAAGACAGTTTTTTTTACTATTTAGCTTATTTTTACTATTATTTATGAGTCTCATTGCACTTTTTAATATTATTTATGGGTCCAGCTGTATTATTTCAGCTACCTTTTAGTTTTATCTACAGTATTTTCAGTAAAAAGCCAGAGTTTTTTTTTACTATTTAGCTTAATTTTGCTATTATTCATTGGACTTATTGCACTTTTTAATACTATTTATGGATTCAGTTGTATTATTTCAGCTACCTTTTAATTTTATTTACAGTACTTTCAGTAAATTTTTTTTAGTTTCAACTAAATAAACTATTTCCAAACAGACAATAAGAGCATTTGCATCAGTCAATACAAAATAGAAAAAGTGCTTAATTATACATATTTAGTCCCAAAATCACCTATATCAGTCAAGAAAAAAATGTGTAAATTTACAAAAATTGCTACAGTAACTGTGTAAATTTATACTAACATTATTCATTTTGCATATAATTTTTTGTTCTTCTTTTTACGTATCTCGAAGACGAAGGAAGAGAATAGATAATGATTGTTGTCTGTGAAGAAAGAGAAATAATTAATAAATATTAAAAAAATATTATAGTTTAATAAAATAGAGAGCAGAATAGATATATAATCCGATTCGAAAGTTTTAAAAAGCGATGGTATAAAATATAAGTAGGCTCTTGTATGTGCTGACTACTAACGGGAATACTCTAATATGATAATACAGGCATACCCATTTTAACTAAAATTTCGTTTTTGGTGAAAAGTCCAGATTATCCTCAGGAAAGTCACATGGATAAATTTTTATTATTTTAGTGGTATATGTTCAGAATCCCAACCCATGACGCAATCAATGACGGGATCATGTTTAACTCAAATTAAATATAACTGTCCAATGTTATAGGTTTAACATGCTTCCACATACTACTATTACTGTATCACCTCCAGATCATAATTATTAAGATATTATGATCACTGATCAGCATGATAACCGATCCTAAAATCTATATTCAAACTCTCTGTTCTGGTCATAAATTTGGAAAGGATGAAACCCAATTGAATATAGATTAACTGTACTTCAGTCAGCATCCACTAGTAAAACAAAAACAGCTTTCAGACCTGGAATGGTTTACTTTGTTTATGTTATTACATTTGCTTATAAGTTATAACCCACATTATTGCATGTTTGCAGTGGAACTTTCCTTTATTTTTTAGGGTCTTTTAGGGATGGAGCTATGGCATCAAACTGTTCTAGGTATAAAATTTGAAGGATTATGGTATCATGTGACATTGAAGAAGGAAGGGTAACCCCACAGGCCCTTTCCCACTTTGTGTTAATCCTTGTCTATGGATGAATTGAGCTCTCAGCTTCAAAACCAAAAAACATACTGTATCATTTGGTTATTAATTTGAAAGATCAATAGTTTTCTATTTTTAGAATATGAAGTAAAATTTTGACATCAAACAGTTCAACAAAGTGCTAGCAGTTACATTTAAAGTTAGCATCACATGCCAAGTCCTGACTTATAGGTTATTAAGATATGAGTGTCCCTTTTTCATAGAAAAGAGTGTGTAAAATAAAGTGCCAAGAGCTTTATAACACAGTTATATCCTATGTTGCATGAACATGACAATTTTGGCCAAGTACCCTTGTCTGACATGAGTATTGGTAAGGCACCTAAAATCCGTACTTGACGAGTGTCCCTTTTTTTTTTTTTTTTGGAAAAAAATTTGGGTATGTTGCGGATACGGTCGTGACACACTGAAATGTCCCAAACACGGTAAAAACTTAAGAGAGAGAGAGAGAGAGAGAGAGAGAGAGAGAGAGAGAGAGAGAGAGAGAGAGAGAGAGAGAGAACAGGATTGGACCAATGCTTCTCTCTTTCCCCCAGTTCTCTGATTTGATATGTGTGATATGCTTTCTCGAAGTAGATTGGTGACAATCAAACCCCCTAGGGCCTCCGGCGATCCCAAAGCTCCTTCTCTCTCCCTTCGTCGTTTCTCTCTCTGTAGGTTTTGGGTTGTCTATCTTTTGGGCTTTCGACTCTTTCTTTCTCCGTTTCTTTTTTATTTTTATTTTTATAAACTTTGGCACTTATATGCGTGTTATGTTTATATCTCCTTATGCGTGTACTGGGTTTACTTATTTACGCGTGTTATTTACATATTTAATAGGTTTAGTTTAGTGTTTTTTTTTTTTTTTGGGTTTTATGTTTATCTCCTTATGCGTGTAGTACTAGGTTAGTGGGTTTAGTGTTTTTTTTTTTTTTTTGGTTTTGATTTCATCTGTCTTACGGGTTTAGTATTGAAACAAAAATTGTATTTTGTACAACATTTTTCTGGTGTTATTATACTTATTTGCTGTTATTACTTAATTTAAATCCTAAAATAAACATATGTTGTCTAAAAATATTTAAAAATATATCTAAATATATTAATTAATTAATTAATCGCCGTACCCCCGACGTGTCGTACCCTTGTTTTTCAAGAATTGTCATACCCCTATACCTGTATCATATCCGCACTCATGTTGGTATCCATGCAACACAGGTTATATCTCTTGCAGCCAGTGACGGAGCTACGTTATGGCTGAAGTACAATATTACTTTAAATAAACTTATTACTAATAGTTAAATGCAATGTTTATTGTATATAAATTATAACTTTTCTTCTTCTAAAAGGAAAAAAAATCACTCCAACAAATTTTGAAAAAAATTGGTGCCAGCTTACAAATTTGAGTTAGGTCAAATAGAATTTAGCATTTAATGTGCTGGTCAATTTCTAGAAAATACAAGCACAGTGGAATGTACTATTGCATGAGCTGAGTTTTTTAGCCAGCAACAGACCGTAGATACCCAACAAGGCAACAACACTCCAAATTGGCAAAAAAAAAAGGGAGCTGTGGCGTGGGCTCAGAGACATGCGTTAAGACAAAAGTGTCGCCACAAATATATTGCAAAGTCTCAGGCGACAATTAGGACAAACAGTACTTAGCACTGTGTTCAAACAGTACTGCTTCGATGTCCTAAACTTTTCTTTATTGGATTCGCCAGCTTTGCCTGGAAATATTCGCCTAATACCTTATTACTTATTAGTGCCCCATTCGTGGGGATTAAAAACTTAAAAAACCCATCAACAATATGTTATTCATACAGAACTAAAGGTATTAGATCTCAAAATCCAACCAGATCATATTTCATTTCTTCGGGTAAAGTCAATTGGATCATGTCTTCGATTTCCATGACTCGGTGAATGAAACCCGGAGCCTTTAAACACATATACTGCACGTGTTTAATTTCAACATCTATTGCAATTTAACATCAAATAACTATGCGTTCGTACATTAGTACTTAAATATTGCAGAGATATATATATATATATATATATATTTTTTTTTTGATTGCCTGGAAAATAAGATATACATGCCTCGATACACACAATGCGTGCATTGCATTTGATCTTTATAATTAATAACAATATTCTCCTATATAACTAGATTGATTGTCATAAATCTAATATAATGTGTGATACTTTAGAGGAAAATTAATCTTCAATGAAGTTACTTTAGGAGATTGGATTATCATTTATGAGGATTGCCTTTTGTTATTTGAATTTTGATTTGGGTCTGTGTCTCTGTCTCTCACACCCTCCCCAGCTCCCCCCTCTCCATATTTGGTTTAAAAAATAAAGAAAATGAAATGTTCTATTTGTACAAAAATACAAGCTGTCCAAAAACTAAATAAATAAAAAGTACGACCAAATTACATTTAGGGTCCATTTGGATATAGTTTATTTTGCTAAAAACTGAAAACACTGTAGCAAAATATTTTTTAAATGTGTGAATAGTGCCGTGAGACCTATTTTTAATATTTTTTTTATGAATAAAGTGGTTGTGGATCCCGTAAACAGTGAGTGAACCGTACATGAACAGTGCACTTTGTCTCCTACACAGTGTAATCCACGTGCATGAACAGTGCGGGTTACTGTTCATAAGCACTAAAAAAAAAAAAAAAAAAAAAAAAAAACGCAAAAAACCCAAACGCAGCTCATAAACGCTGAATCCAAACGCCACCTTAATTTTTCTGTTTGCAGACCTTTCCTTGTCTTTCCCATGAATTGGTTTGACCGTGAAGATTACGCATTGGATTACCCCTAATATAAATTGTAATCCTATGATCAAGGAGGATCAATGGTGGTTTTATTTTTAATAAAAAAAATGGTGGTTTTTGGTTGTATTGTTAGGAAAAGTATTTTCATGAAGTAGCATATGAGATAGCAGCTCAAGAACCTAGGGATCAGGATTATCCACCAATGAATAACTTATCTATCTTCTCTTGCAATTAGTTTGGTGGTTGTGAACTGTGAAGTGACTAATTTATTTTTGAGTTCAAATCTTCTGTCTCACTTTTCCTGTTCTACTCTATAATTCATAAATAAAAACATGCCATGTGTAACTAGTTAATTCAATTTCTAATTTTATTCATTTAATAAATCAAATACCCAAAATAAATAAATAAATAAATAAAAACTCAGCAAACTCCATCACCCCACAAGTCCACCACCTACATTCACCACCACCGGTCCACACTACATCGTCAGCAACATTGGCAATAGGTGGCCAATGCCTTTGACGCTGCCATTCACGGCCAACCGTCGTTGGCCTCTAACAAACCCATCTCTCTTCCACTTCGTCCCTCTCAAACCCACCCACAATCATGGCAAGCCACCATCCTCAACGAACTCATCTCCCTTTTAACCAGTCATGGCCTACTCATCACCTCAACGAACTCATCTCCCTGACGCCATCAACACAATCACGACCAACCACTCTCCTCAACGAACTCATCTCCCTTCTACCCACCACCAATTTCAACCAAAAACAGATATCCAAATCAAAAAACAACATTCCTATCAATTTAAAGCAAAACCATTAATACCATTTTGAAAATAAATGAGATTATTGCAAGCTGATTTGAGTCGTCACAACAAATCCTTAATATTCCTTCAAAGTAAAGATGACAATGGTGCTGGGTGGGTGGGTTTGAGAGGGATGAAATGGAAGAAAGATGGGTTCGTCGAAGGTGATGGTTGGCCTTGAATGGTAGCGGTGAAGGCTTCGGCCACCTCTTGCTACTGTCGCCCTTGAAGATAGGTGGTGGACTGGTGGGGAGATGGGGTTTGTTGGGTTTATTGTGGCGATGGGTGGGTTTTAGGAGGGATGAAGTGGAAGAAAGATGGGTTTGTCAGAGGTAGAGGTTGGCCATGAATGGCAGAGGTTGGCAACCTCTTGCTAATGTCGTCGGCGATGTAGTGGTGGACCGGTGGTGGTGAATGTAGACGGTGGACTTGGAGTGATGGGGTTTTCTGAGTTTTTATTTATTTATTCCTATTTTGGGTATTTGATTTATTAAATGAATAAAATTAGAATTGAATTAATTAGGTTACACATGACATGTTTTTATTTATGGAGTATAAAGTGGAGCATGGTGGTTGGTTGTGACTATGGGTAGTAGAGTGGTGGTGGTGGGTGGGTTTGAGAGGGATGGAGTGGAAGAAAGATAGGTTTGTCAGAGGCCGGCGGCGTTGAAAGTGTTGGCCACCTATGGCTAGTGTTGCTGGCGATGTAGCGATGGTGGTGAATGTAGGTGGTGGACTTGTGGGGTGATGGAGTTTGCTGAGTTTTTATTTATTTATTTATTTATTTTGGGTATTTGATTTATTAAATGAATAAAATTAGAAATTGAATTAACTAGTTAAACATTGCATGTTTTTATTTATAGAGTATAAAGTGGAGCAGGAAAAGTAAGATAGAAGATCTGTACTCTTTATTTTTTGCTAAACATTGGTATAATGCTTTAATAACCACTATGAGAATTGCTTCCTAAAGAAAATACATTATGTAAGGGCAAAATAGTTTAATAGTTTAATGATTTAATTGAGGGCTGAATAAAAGAAACCAGAGTTTAGAATTCCATATGTATACAATTTCAAGGCAAATAAGAGTTTTTGTTTTTTTATTTTTAATGATGTCGAGATCGTCAGTCAAAGTGATCGTCTAGAAGAAAGCCGTCTATAGCCGCCAAAGACCCTGAAAGGGTAGATGAAGAATGGAAGAAGTGTGGGTCACTGGTGTGGTGCCTGCCACAAAGCCTTCGATGGTAAAGTCAGATAGCTAGAAGAGAAAAGAAGATTCAATGTCAGGATATAAGTGTATATTAGTTAGAGTTTCCATACCGTCTCAGGTTTTGGGGTGCTGGTATATATATATGCTTTCCTCTTCTTTCTAGCCGTTGGAGGTGTTTTAATGGTGGTTTCAATGTGGTATCTGTAACGCCCCTGTGAGGTGTTAATGACAAGATTTTTGTCTCTCCAACGGTATGGAGACTCATTATTGTTATGTAACACTTCTCTATTGATTGTGAGAGAATGACCTTATCTTCGTCTGACGGGTACTATGATGGACAAAAATTGATGTTACCTTTGTCCATTGTCTTCTCCTATGGACGAGGATACTGCTGGGCCTATTGTTTCCCTTAATTTTATTCTTTTGGGTGACACTGACAGACAATGAAAAATTGTCCAATGGTTTGATTGGTTACTATTACTAGTTGTTAGGCTGGAATTTTCTTACATTTAAGTCTTGAACCAAAAAGAAAATCTCACTTAGGCTGTGTTTGGTTCATGTAAAATATTTTCTGGAAAATATGTATTTTTCAGAAATGCTATTTTCGGGAAAGGAACATATTTTCAAGTGTTTGGTTGCGTTCAAAAAATGCTTTGAAAAATATTTTCTGGTGTTTGGCTGTATTCTTGAAAATACTAAAGAAAACACATTTTCTACTTGTTGCTCACATTTTCTTAGCTTCCAAACAAATATGTAATATCATTTCTTAGTCCACAAACACAAAAGAAACAAAACCAAAGAAAAAAAATCATCAAATCCGGTCAGATCGTTGCGGTGAGGCGACTGGGTTTGAAGGCGAAGGCGGTGCGATTGGCGCAGTGTGACTCGCTGGTGGACAGATCAGCTCAAGGGTGGGTCAGCGGAGTGGGATGGGTCACCGGAGTGGGATGCGTCGGTGAGGATGAGGGATGGCTCGATCTGTTCGTGGCGCGATCTCGCCGGTGGACGAGGTGGGTCGATCGGTTTGTGGGTTCATGGCGCGATCTCACTATCGCGTGGAGGGGACGAGGACGGCGATCTGATTTTCCGGCGCGATCTCGAACTCGATGGCGCGCCTCTGAGTCCTTTCTCTCTCTCTTTCTCTCTTTGCGCGTCTGGTCCTTCTTTCTCTCTCTCTTTCTTTCTTTCTGGAAGTGATTTGAAGGTAAAATACAAACGGAAATGGTTTTACAGGGTTAGAGGGCATATTTTACGGTCAACGGAAATGATTTTCTGTTTGACCCAATTTTCCTTGCGCACCCAAACACCCTCATTTACGGAAAAACATTTCAAGAAGTGATTTAAAGCCAAAACAAACACAGCCTTAGAGATTTAGTCTATGACAGATAGCAATTGATTTTGATGCCATAACAAAATGAGAGCCCCAACTTATCGTTGGTTGAGGAACATATTGTTTGTCCTTACATGCAACAGATCATAGTAATACAAAACATATCCCTTTTCTCGAAAAGCAGTGCAAAAGAGATTCCACAATCCTCTCAAAAAAAAAAAAAAAAAAAAGAAGCAAATAAGGGCCTCTTTGTAAAAATCAATTAGGATCATACAGCTATTACACTAATTTCTTATTCTTAACAAACTAAATAAAGTAAGCAGTATTATTTAATGGCCGTTACTTATATATGGATTATGGAGAGCATTATAACATCTATGCAATATAGGAATAGCTGTTGTTGTTGTTGTTTTAAAATTTTTTTTTTGAGGTAATTATAATATATTGCTAATCTCGCAGGTCAAATTATTTTTTTTCTAAACTTTTAAGTATTTTGTGTATAGGAAAGTGCCAATTAAACTACAAGGTTCTTGGCATGACGGATTGGAGTTGAAGGTTAAAGACCATAAACAATCTTAATAATAATAATAATAATAATAATAATAATAGTAATAATAATAATAATAATAATTGTAGGGTTGAAGGCCCAAAACATATATTGGGCCTTGGGCCTTGGCCGAGAGCATGATTAGTCCGAGGAGCAACAAATGGTAATGAGTGGTTCAGACTCAGGACTCAAAGAACAAGATGCAAATAGGAAGGTGGTTCGAGGAGGAATATTTCCTCGGATAGGCTAAACATAGATCAGATGTATATCTTATTTGATCAAGGTAATCTTCCAGGATACTCCAGTGACAGGGACGTGTATCTCGAGTGTACTAGAGGGCTGGGATTTCAGAAATATCTAAGGGAAAGCTCCTACCACCGCATTAAATGCACTGCAGCTACTTTTCTAACCGCATTTATGTGGAGAAGACCTCTGAACAATGTTGCCTTGGCTACCACAACTCACAAAAAGATAAAGGGGGTGTCTGATAGGACAGACACTCAAGTAAGAGCTCAAATGATCAGCACGTGTAGGATCAAGATGGTCCAGAGAGAGCTATATAATGTAAGAGACCCTCCATGAGGAGGGGGATCGAAAAAATAGGGAAAGACTACTATAACGATCAAAGTTACACCTGTAATCAGTTTAATTGATTTATATAGAGATCTACCTCCTCGGATAGGGAAATTCAGTCCGTTCTATGTTCCTTGTTCTTGCTTGATTATTTCCTGAATCCATACTAGCCGTTGTCAAATTCATTAGGGTATAGTTTTTTGACCCACTATCTACAAATTTATTGTATTGGGCTCTTTGGGCCAACGTCACCTACCTTTTGGGCTTGGGCTTGGGCTGCAAAATGTGTACTTACAATTGGCGCCGTCTGTGGGAAGAACTGGTGCGATAGTGAGTGCAACGCTTAGCCATGGTAGGATTAGGTCCACACCAAGCAGAGTCTTTGGGATCCTAGTACGGCGACCCTTTTGTCAACCTTGAGCGGAGAGGTGACTGTGAAGGAAGTGTGCATACCACACATACTGACAGGAGTCATCATTGAAGTGGAAGCCATATCTCCCATGCAAAGAGTAACAAGGGCATGCAACTGGAGATCGACCAGTTGAAGAGGAAGTTGCGCCATGCACGACGAAGGCGAACCCCCTCCAACTTTAATGTCTCTTTTGATGACAAAAGGGACGTCAACTACAGGTGAAGGTCTCGAACCCCGCCTAGCGAATCTTTCTCCTATGAGAAGGAACAACATTGTGAGTGGAGGGTTCGAAGCCCACCTCATAAAGGCGTGGGAAACAATGCTATGAGCAGGGCCTTGAACCAAATCTCCAAGTCGCCCTTCACGCCAAAATCGAGGGGGCGAAACTTCCTCGATGGTTCACTCAGCCCACTTTCACCATGTACAATGGAAGAACAGACCTCGTGGAGCATGTGAGCCACTTCAATTAGAGAATGGCTGTCCATTCCATAGACAAAGCCTTGATGTGCAAGGTTTTCCCATCCAGTCTGGGACCCCTTGCGATGAGAGGGTTCAACAGCCTGAGGGCAGATTCTATAAGTTCCTTTAAAGAGCTCACCCAGGCGTTTGGTTCCCGCTTCGTCACTTGTAGCAAGGTTCCTCGGCCCTTGGCTTCTTTACTGTCCTTAAGCATGCGAGAGGGAGAGACCCTGAAAACATATTTGGATAGATACTGGGAGATGTTCAACGAAATAGATGGTGACTTTGATGATGTGGCCATCAGTACCTTCAAGGTCGGCCTCCTGGCCGAGCACGGTTTAAGGAAATCTCTGATTGGCTAACTTGTCACCAGTGTGCGCCAACTTATAGACCGGATTGATAAGTATAAAAGGGTTGAAGAAGATCAGCAGCAGGGGAAAGGAAAGGATAAGGTTATCCTTCAGGAGAGGAAGGATTTCAGGTCAGACCGATACAATAACAATCGGCCACGGAGAGATTTTATTGGGCAGTCGGGATCTGCTAGTACTCAAGCAGTCAATGCTGTGTTCTGAGATCTAGTGCATTAGGTTTTGGAGAAGATTAGGCACGAGCCATTCTTCAAATGGCCAAATAAAATGGCAAGAAACCCCGCAAGGTGTAATCAAAACCTTTATTGCCAACACCACCAAGACTAAGGACACACCACGGAAGATTGTAGAAATCTGTGGGACCATCTGGACCAGCTCGTCCGTGAAGGAAAGTTAAAGCAACTTTTGCATCACTCCAGTGGCCAGGGAGACCAGACAAACTCAGAACCTTGGAGAGATGATTCTTCAAGACTGCCCTTGGAAACGATAAATGTCATCTTCGCTACTCTAGGGAGGACCGGTTCTTGCCATTCCAGGGTGATGTCCATGGCTCGGCTATCCACCATGGGCGCTAATCCGGAGCCAAAGAAGGCTAAAATGGAGATCCAACTGGTTCTGGGCTTCTCGGATGAGGATAAGATCGGAACCATCGAACCCCATGATGACACTTTAGTGGTCACACTCAGGATTGGGGGATACGATGTGAAGAGGGTGTTGGTGGACCAGGGCAGCGATGTTGAGATTATGTACCCCGACCTGTACAAGGGGCTAAATTTGAGACCCGAGGACCTAACAGCCTACAATTTGCCCCTGGTGAGTTTTGATGGGAAGGTCGTCATTCCGAAGGAATAAATTAGACTACCTGTACAGATTGGTTTAGAAGTGGTGGAGGTGGATTTTATCGTGGTGGACGCTTATTCACCCTACACAGCTATTGTGGCCAGACCTTGGCTTCATATCCTAGGAGTCGTTTCTTCTACTCTGCACCAGAAGGTGAAATATCTATTTGAGGGTTAAGTTAAGGAGATCCTGGGAAGTCAATCCATGGCTAGGCAGTGCTTGGTGGCTGCCATCTTACATAAGCCCGAAGCTGAGTTCTCGGCTTCTGCTGAAGAGGGCTAATAGCAATTAAGAGCTCCGGTGTTGCCTGTCAACGGATCGGCCACAGAGGCGAAATGTGAGGATTTAGAAACGATCGTTGTTGGTGATGATCCGAAAAAGTTCTTTCAAGTCGGGGCTCAGCTACTTCCTCCAGAGAGGGAAGAGCTGATAGAGTTTCTCAGAAGAAATATTGACGTGTTCGCATGGAATACTTACGAGGCCTCAGGGTTGGATCCAAGCTTCATCTGCCATCATTTAAATGTTAATCCCTCCGTCACCCCTAAAAAGCAACCACCTCAGTGTTCATCCAAGGATCACTCTGATGCTGTCAAAGACGAGGTGATGAAACTAAAGCAGGCGAGGGCTATCAAGGAGGTGTTCTACCCTGAATGGCTAGCCAATACTATGGTGGTAAGAAAGAAGAGTGGAAAATGGCGAGTGTGTGTAGACTTCACAGATCTAAATAAGGCTTGCCCAAAAGATTCATTCCTTATGCCTAGGATAGACTAGCTGGTGGATGCAACTGTAAGCCATCCTCGGATGAGTTTTTTAGACGACATGGTGGTGAAAAGTAAGGTGGTGTCCGAGCACATGGGAGATTTCGGGAATATTTTTGAAATCCTAAGGAAGCACAATCTGCGACTCAATGCTTCCAAATGTTCTTTTGGTATCGGACCAGACAAGTTTTTGGGCTACATGGTTTCTCATTGGGGAATTGAAGTCAATCCTGACTAGATTAAAGCAATTAACAACCTTTAGCCACCTCGGAATCCCAAAGAGGTCCATAAACTAACGGGGATGACTGTTGCCTTAAACCGATTTATCTCTCGGTCAGCGGATAGATGCAGACCTTTCTTCCTACTGATGAACAAGTGGAAGGGATTTGAATGGACGAAGGAATGTGCCCTAGCCTTTAAGCAGCTTAAGGAATATCTCTCTCGGCCACCTATCATGTCCAGTCCTGAGATGGATGAGGTCCTGTTTGCCTACATCGCTATGGCCCCCCATGCGGTAAGCCTAGTACTGATACGAGTTGATAGTGGCATCCAAAGACCGGTTTATTATGTAAGCAAATCACTGCATAAGTCTACCCCTGGAGAATGTCATTTTGGCGGTAATGCATGCTACCCGTAAGCTTCCCCATTACTTCCAGGCACACATGGTAATTGTCCTAACCCAGCTCTCGCTCAGAGCTTTGCTTCGAAGTGCTGATTATACGGGGAGGATTGCTAAATGGGGGACAATGCTGGGGGCCTTTGACATCAAATACATGCCTCGCACCTCTGTCAAGGGTTAAGTCCTCGCGGATTTGGTAGTCGAGTTTGTTGAATCCCCGTTAGAAGAAGCGGCAGAAATGCAACACATGGATGGAAAATTGGTTGACATGATCTCCCAACAAGGCCCCCTATCCTGGGAAGTGTACGTTGACGGTGTAGCAAATCAGAAGGGTTCCAGAGTGGGGCTAGTACTAGTATCCCTCGAAAAGATCACTATTGAGAAGTCATTGAGGCTGGACTTCTCGGCCACAAATAACGAAGCTAAATATGAGGCTTTGCTGATGGGAATGGTCATGGTTCAAAAAATAGGCGGAAAGGCAGTAGAGATGTTCTCGGACTCAAGATTAGTCATCGGCCAAGTGAAGAGAGAATTCGAAGCGAGAGATGAAAGAATGTAGGGGTACTTGAGTCAGGTTAGACACCTAAAATCAAGGTTCGAATCTTTCAACCTGTTGCACATCCCTAGAAGTGGAAACACACATGTTGATTCCCTAGCCACACTTGCGACCTCCTCAACACAGAGCTTACCTTGGGTCATCCTTGTAGAGGATTTGTATAAACCCACGGGGTAAAGGAAAAGGTGGTCCATATGCACCAAGTTAGAGTAGGGCTTAGTTGGATGGACCCTGTGGTACTATTCTTGAAGGAGGATATCCTGCCCAAGGAGAAATCAGAAGCAGACAAAATACGTAGAAAGGCTCCTCGGTTCTGGCTGTTCGAGGACCAAAAGTTATATAAATGCTTATTTTCTGGGCTATACCTACTATGCATACACCCCGAGGCAACAGAATTAATCATTGAGGAGTTACATGAGGGGATTTACGGGAGCCACATTGGAGGCAGATCTTTGGTGCATAGAACCATCACTCAAAGCTATTAGTGGCCAAATATGTAAAGGGAAGCATAAGAATATGTAAAGAAGTGCGACTAGTGCTAAAGATTTGCACCAAACATACACCAACCGGGGGGAGTTCTTAATCCACTGTCCAGCTCTTAGCCATTCGCTCAATGGAGCTTAGACATTATGGGCCCTTTCCCAAGGCAGCAGGAAACAAGAGATATTTGCTGGTCGGCACGGACTACTTCACTAAGTGGGTCGAAGTTGAGCCCCTAGCAAATATCAGAGACGTGGATGCTAAGAAGTTTGTATGGAAGAACATCGTCCCGCGATTCGAAGTCCCTCGTACCCTCATCTCGGACAACAGCCTTCAGTTTAATAGTAAATCTTTCAGGAGATACTGCTGTGACTTGAGAATTACAAATAGATATTCTACCCCAGCCTATTCCCAAGGAAATGGACAAGCCGAGACTGTTAACAAGGTCATAGTTAATGGACTCAAGAAGAGGTTGGATGATATGAAGGGAAAGTGGGTAGAAGAGCTGTTACATGTCATCTGGACATATCAAACCACGCCTCGCAGGTTAACTGGGGAGACCCCCTTTTTAATGATTTATGGGGCAAAGGTTGTTATTCCTTTGGAGACTGGCTTCCCAACGTTAAGGACCAGCTCATTCAATCCGAGTAGTAACAATGAGTTGTTAAAAAAAGAGTTTAGACTTTATTGAGGAAAGAAGAGAAAACGCAATGGTTCAATTGGCATACTACTAACACAAACTCAAGCAAGGTTATGATGCCAATGTAAAGCTGAGGCCATTAATGCATGGCGACTTAGTATTGAAAAAAGTTCTTGGTACTGCAAAGAACTCAGCATGGGGAAAGCTGGGGCCCAATTGGGAAAGACCATATCGCATCACCT
Source organism: Quercus ilex subsp. ballota (assembly GCA_032727855.1). Taxonomy (NCBI): domain Eukaryota; kingdom Viridiplantae; phylum Streptophyta; class Magnoliopsida; order Fagales; family Fagaceae; genus Quercus; species Quercus ilex. The sequence continues at coordinate 39,574,673 of CM064913.1, forward strand.
CGGTGGCTGGTATAAGAGCATTTTTTCCGGAAGATCTAGATGAGCATGTAATACCACGCCCTTAGAATGTAAACAACCTGAAAATGTATTATTATTAATAAGAGTTTCCTTTATCAATATGTTCATTTGTTATATAAAGGCTTCGTACTTTCTGTTATTCTTTCTTTATAAGTGATTAAACAGAACCTTAGTCATGCCTGTGTCCTTGGACCAGATGCTTTGGGGAAATTAACACTCTATGACATATTTTATAAGTGTTTAAATAGAACCTTAGTCATGCATGTGTCCTCGGACCAGATGCTTTGGGAAAATTAACACTCTATGACATCTTTTATAAGTGTTTAAACAGAACCTTAGTCATGCCTGTGTCCTCAGACCAAATGCTTTGAGGAAATTAACACTCTATAATATCTTTATAAGTGTTTGAACATAACCTTAGCCATGTTAGGTCCCTCAGACCACATACTTTGGTAAAATTAGCACTCAACGACATCTATTCCTCTTTACAAGTGTTAAACGGAACCTTGGACATGCCTGGCTCCTCGGACCACATGCTTTGGGGGAAATTAACACTCTGTGATGTCTATTTGTTCTTCACTAAAGGTCAAAATAGATTCAGAATTATATCCAACTCCTCAGATTGGTGGCATAGAGGGAGTTAAAATCCTTAATTATTTATCTAAGTGGTAAGCGGGATGAGAATTGTCTGTCCCTTTCATTTTTTACAAAATATACCACGTGCCCCCATTATGTTCGACTTTCATTACAAAGGGTTCAATTCTCAATGTAGATATATGGTAAACCTCTTTATTGCTAGTGCTTGATTAAAATTGCTTAAATTATTAGCAGTGTATTATTGTTAGTTGTTATTAAAGGCACAGTTGCAGCTGTTCAAGGCTATTTGTAGTAGTGAGGTTCAAGGCACATCAAGTATAGGTACATGAGATAAAAAGAAAGACATTTTCATTAAACGAAAGAAGGAATACAATATATACATTGACAGAATGTCATTCAAAAAAAGAAAAAAAAAAAGAAAAAAAAGAGAGAGAAACTGCAAGAAAATCCTAAGTGCTAATCCTTTGCCCTAGCTGCAACTTCCTTGTCCTCGACGACGTTTTTGGCTTTTGAGGAGGGCTTTTTCTCCTCACCCTTACCCTTGTCTTCGGTCCCCTCAGGCCCCTGGCCTTGATCACCAGCTTGGCTGGATCCTTTCAGAGTCTCAGGGAGAGTGAGAGCAGTTTGGACTATTAGAGGCTGCTCTGAAGACTCAGGAGCTTAGGTAGAGGGAGATGGGAGAGCACCCAGGATTTCACGAATGTTAGGATGATAATATGTCATTCCCGGTTGCCTCAACTCTGAGTTCGTAGGGACTTCTGCAGTGTTCAGGGCTTTTGCCCATGTTACATCACATTAATCCCTGCATGCCTCGGCTAGCTCCTCGGTGAGCTTGATTTGTGTTTCTTCCATGCCGAGGGTGTAGGCTACTTGCTTTTCAGCTTCCGCTGCCTCCTTGGCCAGCTGAGCTGCCTCTTTAGCCTTTTACAGGTCGGCCCTGAGATCCAGAACTAACTGTTTCTAGGTGGCCAAGTTCAGCTCTGTTGTGTGGAGCAGCTTGCGTTGATCCTCAGCTTGGGCTTCAGCAGTTTTCAGACCAGCTAGGGCGCTTGAGCGTTCCCTTTTCGAGGTGGTTAGCTTATTGGCCAGTTCTGCATGTTTTGCTTTAAGGGCTCCGAGAGCTTCTTAACCTCAAAGCGGGATTGGGCCTCAGCCTTAACCTCGTCACAGGCATTCCTGGCCCACTCCTCAGCCACATAAATCTGCTAGGTAACCTGCATGAAAGTAGCAAAGGGGTTATATAAAAAAAAAAAAAATATATATATATATATATATATACATACGTGAATAAATGTGCATCTTAGTATCTAAAAAAAAAAAATGTTGTCTGGCTTACCATTGCAAGGTCCTTCTTCAATGACATGAAGAGGTCAGGTTGCCTGGTATGCCTGAGGCCCTCCATGTCTCTGGGGAGTAGAAGACGTTGCTCTAAGGCCTCGGCAAGATAGGTGGCGTGCCCTCTCTAAGATTCCCAGATTGTGGCATCCTAAGGGATGGGAGCACCATCCAACTTTAGCCGAGGAGCCCATGTGCGCGGCTCCTGGCGCACTTCAACTTCATCCCGGCTATCCACAGGGGTAGCCCTCTTGTCCTGAGGGTCCTTTGCTTTCCTCTGTTGTTTGGTGCCCTTTTGGGGTCCCACCTCCCCTTCCTTAACATCTTCCACTGGCCTTTTCTTCTTTAAATCTTTCATGGCGTGCAATCTGAGGTCAGTGCGGGGTAATGGTGGAGGAGGGGGAAGAATGGGTGGAACTTGGGACTTGGGGGCTTTTTTCGAAGATTGCTCCTTGTTCCTATTGACCAGTAGACCCTTTAGTCTGTTACTCTTCTTTCGGTTCATCCCTTCCTCTTCCTCTGAACTTGTGTCAACATGGGTAACAATTAATTTGGGCGGGTAAGCTGTGGAGAGTCTGTCGGACTCGGTTTTGGAATCTGAGAGCTCCACAAGCCTGCCAGGCGCTTCTTCCTCTTCGAAACGGAATTTATCTATCTCTTCTTCAAGAGATAAACGAGAGGATGCAATCTCTTCTCCTGCTGCTACTTCTTCAGGCAAGACCTGTTGGAATGGTTGTACAACCAATAGAAGGTTCTGTCGGGGTGGCAGTACGACCGGTGGAAGATAGTGAAGGGCTAGGAAGTTTGGTTTTGATACGTCAATCCGAGCGAGCCGCTGGTCACCTGCTCTTATGGCGTGGCCTACTTCTTGGTATATTTTCGAAATAGGCTGGAAGTCCAAAATTAAATTGACTGCTCTCAATTGCCCGTCTTCATTTACGAAGATCTCGGACCTTAGCAAATAATTGAGAGCCTCGACGTTGGTCAGACTGAGCGGGGGGGCTACTTAATTTTTGTTTGCAAAAGTAGCCAAGGAGCAAAACATGTTTAGAAAATCAAAATTCATCATCAAAAGAAAGCAAAATGAAAGAGCAATAATGACATGGTTCGGGTTAAAGAATCTAAATTTCTTGCTATGGAACCTAGCTCTAAGGTATCCCATTTGGCTCTCCCTCTTGGACTGGAATGAAGGCCATCATGCCACGCTCCCGAAGCAATCAGGTAGTCGTCTTTCATCCCCTTGTTAGATTTGGGGAGACACGAGATGAGCCTAACAACATCAGACCGGGATTTGAGGTAAAATCCCGCACTTTTAAGGTTGTGGCACTCATACATGTGGACCACATTGTGCCAGGTGAGCCCCAAGCCCAGATACTTGTTGAGAGCATTAACACTACCTAAGACTCTAAATAGATTGGGCGCGCACTGGTGTGGGTAGATCCTATGTGACAGGTTATTTAGACCCCTAAAACAACCAGATTGCGTAGCCTAGATTAATTAGCCAAGTTGTTACTTAGTCAAATTAAGCAATTCTAGGTTAAAACAATCCAAACAATCATATCAAGAATATAAAGTAGCGGAAAATAAATAACACAAGATATGATCACCCAGGAAACCACACGGTAAAAACCTGGGGAGGATTTGACCCACCGATCCTCAAGGCTAACCTGAATTCACTATGAAAGAATTGAAGTTCATACAAAAGGACTACAAGCTCCCCGCTTGACTTCCTAATACTACCCACCAGTAGAACTTCCTGACACGACCACGCGCAGGCTCCGAATCCACGGACTACTTCTTTCTTGAATTCCTCAATTAGCTACAAGCTCCCCGCTTGCTTTTCTTTTAAGTTTCAATGGCAGCAACCTTGTTGATCATCAAGATATTGACAACCCTAAGTTTATGTGAAGGAAAGCTCCTCAAAGATCTCACAAGAGATTCACATAAACCGCAAATATGAGCAACAAAGACTTAGAGAGGTTTGGGTACAAAACCCTAAAAATAAAAGGAGGCACAAGAGGCACTCTAATCTCTCTCTCAAAAAGTCCCAAAAACGTTCTAGGGTTTTCCTTATATATAGGAGTGTTTTACTTGGACCCCAAGACGTTTAAATAGAGTTTGGGCTGAGCTGGAACTCTGCAGAAAACACATCTGACCCGAGATTCGATCGATCGAGTCTATCCTTCGATCGATCGAGCTAGGCCGAAATGCTCCAGCACATCTGCAGCCACTCGATTCCAACTTTACAATATTTAATCAACTTTGAGCAAGTCTAAATAAGACTAAATACAATGTTTTGATCATGGTTTGCCAACATTACAAATTAGAGTTCTAAATACATAAAATCCTAAGACCTTAGAACCTAACAAACTCCCCTTTTGGCAATCCGTGACAAAACCCTAAATAAAAGCTCAAAGTTTACAAGTAAACAGCCCATTACAAAAATAATGCTCATAACAACAAATCCAACCTAACTACTATCCATCAGTTGCAAGTGTAGACAGCAGCTCAATTGAATCAACCTGTATATTTCCTGAAACACTAAACAAACGCATAAACGCATGTGTGACAGAAAAGAGTAAAACAACAGGTATAACATTCTTGTAAGATTCACACAACACAAAATAAAGACATATATGAATGAACAACTCATAAACATAAGTCAAATCAGCAGTGAATCACAAAGTAACAAGAATCAATGAATATAACATATATATCAATCAATGTTACTCCCCCTAACATGAATATTTGTATTTTCCACACATATCAACATGATTCCCATAAATCAATAATTTCTCCCCCTTTTTGTCACGTATTGACAAAAACAACTCATACAAAGAGTAAACAGTCAACATACGCAATAAAGGATAAGAGAAAATAGAGAATCAAGGGGATACAGAACAATCCAACTCTATAGAAAATAGAGACAGCTCCCCCTATGAACAACACAGGTGAAAAAAAAACTTTTCTCCCCCTATAAAAATAGGAAAAACAAAACAAGTTTTGAGAAAAACAGTTTTGGGGAAAAATAAAGGAGGGGGGGATCAGCAGCATCACCAACAGGATCAAAGTTAAAAACACATAATCCAAAGTTAAAAACTAAGGTGAGGATACACAGGAAGAAAAATATTCTCTCTTTCAATAAAATGCAAACATGGCACTATGTGACCCATAAACAATTGCATGAGTAGAGAAAATATTTGCACATTGATTATCCATCATATCTCTTAAGAAAAATATTTTCTACAGTTCACACATAAGAAATAGCATATACTAGAATGTACAAAACTCAAAAATTAATCAATCAATTTTTAAATCAAGTTGAGTACCCAATGTAGCAAAGTGTATGCATGTTATGTGTGAAAACAATGAGAGATATGACTGCAAAACTGCAAAATGGATACAAAAAATCAATGTAATGCATGTGAATCCTAAACACAAATGATGCACAAAACAAATTTTGGTCAAAAACATAGAAACAGAAAATTTTTCAGTTTCGATCGATCAAGAATCGATCGAACATCAATCGAGTCAGGCAGACTCAAACCAAGAATTTTAATCGCAATTTCGATTGATCGAAAAACAGGTTCGATCGATCGAAACAAACAGTCATTTTGAGACAAAATAGAGCACTTTTTCGATTGATCGAAAATCAGACTGGATCGATCGAAATGGGCAGAGGCTCACAAAATTTTTGAGAAAAATCACAGTTTTGAAACACAAATCCCATTTTGAAAACTAACTCCTCAAAGCATTAAATTATGAAAACAAAATGCATGAGTATGAGATATAATGATTTTTCAAAAACACTTGAATTCAACCTAGATCTTCCAAAATCAAGATTTTCAATCAATTTGTCCTTAAAGCGCAAACATTAAACACATTTTGCATTAAAATCAAGGAACTTTTAATTTTGGATGGCCATAACAAAATCACACACAATATAATGTACCAAGTTTAACAAAGAGTAACTTGTGTAGTGTGTGCAACTAGCAAAAGCTTGAGATACATGTGAGATGATATGTGAATAGCAATCAATCACAAAGTCTACAAAATTCATCACATAGAATTTAAAAGAGACTATCACCTAAAGAGTTACATCCTATAACTCCCATATCTCCTAGAACATAAGCTTGCAATCATGTAAGTTTCTTGTATTTAGCCTCTTAATTATGTGAATTGGCATCAAGCCTAATAGTACACACCAGTTTTAATTAAGTGAATTGGCATCAAGCCTAATAGTACACACCAATTTTAAGCATTAAGCAATTAAAGAGGCTACACCTTATGTTCTTTTTGTGCATGTGCTACACTTTCTCGAGCACAAAATCTTATGATATGCACTAAGGTGTTCATGATTGGCTAGTGAACAGTGGTGAGATGGTTATTTATGCCTTTCTCAAAAGGATCAAGTCCGACAGTCAAATAGCATGTGACTTCAAGATCAAGACAAAGTGATAAACACCATAAACATCTTTCCCACACAACATGCACTACAAAGCTCAAACTAGTAAAGTGCAATAAAGTAAGCTCATCCAAGCTAAACAAGGTACATAAACTAGTTATGTAAAGATAAGGTGGCCAACCTTGATTATAAATCCAAGATCTATAATACAAAACACAAAAATCTTTTTGGTTTTAACAAACTTTATGACCAAAAACAAAAAGCACATATTATGCTAAATGAACAATGCAAAAACAATGCATGATAGTGCAAAACTAAGCTATAGAGGGTACACAAACAAGGAATATTAATTTCTTAATTAACCCTTGAGTACATGTACAAACTAGTACATACTCACACAAAATCAAAAATAGCTTAGTACAAACTATTCAAGTTTCTCCACAATGTCAAGTATATTCTAAATCAAGAGAGAGATATCATAACTCATGTAATCCTCAAAATAAATAAAACAAGACACAAAATAAAATATTTTTTACTTTTTGAAATTTTTTCAATGTTTTTGGATTTTTTTTTTTAAAATAAAAAAACTAAAAAACAAAACAACCAAAAACAAATACAAAACATGTCCACAATTAATTGAAAGAATTAAATCAAGGACAAGTCAACAACACTCACCTTGGAGAATCTTTTCTCACCCATCTAGCACAAGTCTTCGGCTTTGTAGGTGAAAATCCATGAGAAGCAGAGTGTATTTGAGAAATTACACCAATCTTCTGAGAAAGACTAAAATCCTGCAAATTCCTTTCACAAGCCAACAAGCTTAAATTTTTCAAAAGCATATGAAACAATTTATATGGACTTATGGCAGGAGAAATATCATCACATATCCTAGATTGACATACAAAATGCTTAAATTTCAATTTATGACAATTAGGACGAATGTGACCACGGACACCACAAAAGTGACAAACAGGAACAAATTTAGGAAAATCAGTATTCCTAACAACAAATCTATTCTCAGATTTTGGTTTTTGCCTCAACAAAGAACAATTTGGTCTAATATGACCAACAACACCACAAAGGTGACAAGTAGGCACAAAAACAGATTTATTATGCTCTCTAACAATAGGTTCAGACTTAGGTTTAGAAACTTCAGCGTTAACATCAGAACTTTTACCTTTGTCTAACCTAGCAAAATAAGCCTTTTCATTATTATTCCTCTTGAAAGGAGGGATATAAACTTTCTCAGTTTTAGGCTTAAGAGAAACAGAACCAATTCTGTTATCATCAGCAAGTTTGGTATTAGACAAATTTTCCAATTTAGCTTCAGCCTCAGCTAACTTTTGTTCCAAACTTTTCATCTTCTCATCTTGAGAGGAAATTTGATTTCTCAAAAAATCGTTCTTTTTATTAGACTCATCTAATCTAACAAGCAATTCCTCTTTTTCAAGATTAGTCAATTTTAACTCTTCTTTGAATTTCTTAGAAATTTTCAAAGATTTAGATAATTCCTTACGAAGAGTTTCAAAAGCATCAAAAAAATCAACGAAAACAATGTCCTTTTTATTCAAAACATCACAGGCATCAATAAAATCAGCAGAAGCATGAGCAGAAAGACACTTCAAATTATCCATGACAACAGGGGTCAAGGATCAGCTCCTAGATCAAAAGATCTACAACAAGAAGAGCTACCCGCTCTGATACCACTTGACAGGTTATTTAGACCCCTAAAACAACCAGATTGCGTAGCCTAGATTAATTAGCCAAGTTGTTACTTAGTCAAATTAAGCAATTCTAGGTTAAAACAATCCAAACAATCATATCAAGAATATAAAGTAGCGGAAAATAAATAACACAAGATATGATCACCCAAGAAACCACACGGTAAAAACCTGGGGAGGATTTGACCCACCGATCCTCAAGGCTAACCTGAATTCACTATGAAAGAATTGAAGTTCATACAAAAGGACTACAAGCTCCCCGCTCGACTTCCTAATGCTACCCACCAGTAGAACTTCCTGACACGACCACGCGCAGGCTTCGAATCCACGGACTACTTCTTTCTTGAATTCCTCAATCAGCTACAAGCTCCCCGCTTGCTTTTCTTTTAAGTTTCAATGGCAGCAACCTTGTTGATCATCAAGATATTGACAACCCTAAGTTTATGTGAAGGAAAGCTCCTCAAAGATCTCACAAGAGATTCACATAAACTGCAAATATGAGCAACAAAGACTTAGAGAGGTTTGGGTACAAAACCCTAAAAATAAAAGGAGGCACAAGAGGCATTCTAATCTCTCTCTCAAAAAGTCCCAAAAACGTTCTAGGGTTTTCCTTATATATAGGAGTGTTTTACTTGGACCCCAAGACGTTTAAATAGAGTTTGGGCTGAGCTGGAACTTTGCAGAAAACGCATCTGACCCGAGATTCGATCGATCGAGTCTATCCTTCGATCGATCGAGTCAGGCCGAAATGCTCCAGCACATCTGCAGCCACTCGATTCCAACTTTACAATATTTAATCAACTTTGAGCAAGTCTAAATAAGACTAAATACAATGTTTTGATCATGGTTTGCCAACATTACAAATTAGAGTTCTAAATACATAAAATCCTAAGACCTTAGAACCTAACACTATGGTTGAGGAGGTAGTCCCGTGTTATCCTACCCATAGGGAGAGTCATCCCCCCTTCTATGAAAGCTATCATGGGGATGATGACTTCCCCCTCCTCTCTGTGTGTCACTATTTGTTCAAAGGAACAGTATCGCAGGGCTACTTCTTGTGGTATGTGGCCTTTATCCTTAAAGGCCTCTATTTTGGCAGGAGAGTCTACTAGGTGCTTAAATCTACCCATCTAGATGGGTTAAAGGGAAACAACTAAAATTGGTAAATGAAGAAATAAGAACTGGAAGGCCAAGAAGATGGGCCGAGGAGAAAGGAGAAGTTTAAAGAAGTACAGACTTAGGAGAACTAAGATGTGTGCTAGTCCCTGAAACCTTTAGAAAGATTTTCAAGGATTTCTTAGAGGAAAAGTGTGGGAAGTTTAGTAACTTGGAGAGCTTTGTGAGTTTGAGTGCTTGAGATCTCAGGAAAGCTTAAAGATTTGTGAAACGGGGAAATGATTTTCCCGTACGCTTTATATAGAAGGTGAAAATGGGTGGGAGTTATCCCGCTCGAAATTCCAAGAGAAAGCTCAGCCGTGGGATCCACGCTTCACCTTTAGATCTGGGGAACAAAGCGCCATCTGGAGCAATTAATGGTGCTTCGTGGGCTTTGAAACGTCAGAAGCAATTATGGGGTGCGTAAAACGGCATTCTCACACTTGTGAATTAGAGAATTAGGTAAAATTAATTTGTAATAATTCAAAACTCCACTTTTCTCCTCGGATGAGAAGGAAAAAATCGGAGTTTTGAGGGGCTATTGTAGGGTTGAAGGCCCAAAACATATATTGGGCCTTGGGCCTTGGCTGAGAGCATGATTAGTTCGAGGAGCAACGAAGGGTAATGAGTAGTTCAGACTCAGGACTCAATAAGCAAGATGCAAATAGAAAGGTGGTCCGAGGAGGAATATCTCCTCGGATAGGCTAAACACAGATCAAATGTATATCCTATTTGGTCAAGGTAATCTTCCAGGATATTCTAGTGACAGGGACGTGTATCTCAAGTGTACCAGAGGGCTGGGATTTCAGAAATATCTAAGGGAAAGCTGCTACCATCACATTAAATGCATTGCAGCTACTTTTCTGGCCGCATTTATGTGGATCAGACATTTGAACAGTGCTGCCTTGACTACCATAACTCACAGAAAGACAAAGGGGGTGTCTGATAGAACATACACTCCAGTAAGGGCTCAAATGATCAGCACGTGTAGGATCAAGATGGTTCAAAGAGAGCTATATAATGTAAGAGACCCTCAATGAGGAGGGAGATCGGAAAAATAGGGAAAGACTATTGTAACGATCAAAGTTACACCTGTAATCAGTTTAATTGATTTATATAGAGATCTACCTCCTCGGACAGGGAAATTTAGTCCGTTCTATGTTCCTTGTTCTTGCTTGATTATTTCTTGAATCCATACTAGCCGTTGTTAAATTCATTAGGGTCTAGTTCTTTGACTCACTCTTTACAAATTTATTGTACTAGCCTCTTTGGGCCAACGTCCCCTACTTTTTGGGCTTGGGCTGCAAAACATGTCCTTACAATAATAATAATAATAATAATTATTATTATTATTATAAAGTCTACTAATGAAAGCGAGGTTATGTTATCACATGTACTTTTTTTTTTTTATATATGAATTATTACCACGTGTACTTATTCCCCTGAAAACATAACAAAAATAAACTAGTTCGCCGAATTTGGCAGCTGTAAGATTTGACGGAGTGCCATTATAAAAGTTGAAAAAAAAAAATGATTGGATGCTAATGACTATCTTAATTAACCTTAACCTTGACCAAAATCTAAAGCTTACAGGGTAGTTTTGAAAGAGGAAAGCAATGCAAAGGAAGCTGTATTCTCATCCCACATGTCTTAATTAATTGAATTCTAACACTGAATTTAAGTGGAATTAATGGTCCAAGTGGAGGTCAGTGTATGCATAAGCTCAAAGGTTAAATAGGCTGCCTAGTCCAGATAAAAAGGAGCTTGCGAAGTATTGAATAAATTATCTTCCTTAAAGTACACCATGGCATGGCCTAATCTTTTGAAAGAGGAAAGTGATGCAGGAAGCAGCATTCTTACTCCACAGTTTCATACATGCCTTATTATTTGAATTCTAAAACTGAGAATTTAAGTACTAGAATGCTCCAAGTTGAAAGTCGGCATATGCTAGATCTCAAAGGTTGAACAGGATGCGTCCTAGCTTCCATGCATACCTTTTGCATAAGTTGCACATCTTTCATTTTTACGGTATAATACAATTTGAAAACTTGTTTAGACCCTTTGGAGAAATTTTCCCAATAAAAAATATATCCACTGTAGTAAAAAAGAAGTTTAAGATCTAGTACAATTTTTTTTTAGACTCTACAATATTAATAGATGAATTTACTATAAAAACCCCCTACAGCTTTAAAACTTCTTAACTCTTTTACTATATGAATGCTCCACAATTGACACACTTGCAATCATGACCGAAACCTTCGAACGACCCCAAGAACCTCTTGAAGATTTGAACTCCACAGCAACAGTACTAGGATGAAAGCTTTGTGGTTTCAACAAATGTTTAACACTCTTTTGATCTTGGAGTATGGAATAATAAACCTCTCAGCGATATTCAATGGGAGAGATAGAAAGACTCAAGGAATGTTTAGATCTAGTCTCTCTTAGTTTGTGCCCGTCTTTCTCTTTTCTTTTCGAACTCATAGGTTCAACATATGGAGGCTAGTGTTTCTCTTTAAATCCTTTAGGGATTCTGCCTCTACAACCTTATTTAAAATTGTGCTTAATGAGCCTTTATATAGGGTTTAAAACCCTACTTATACAACCAACTTAAAATAAAACATTTCAGCTAAAAATAAAATATGCAAATCTCAATTAGTTGGCTAGTGTTGAGCTTTAATGAAAGCTCAATTGGTTAAGATGTAGTTGAGCTTGTAGTCGATGCAGTAGATCCTGCAGTTCTTGAGCAGTCTCTTGTGTCTTTAAATGTAGTTCTTCAAAAACTTATGGACACTAAAAACCTAAGACTCAAAGACATTAAATTTTTTTACTTGGATTTACTAACACATACAATGTTACACAAATTTACAGTTTTACGCCATTATTGCATAAACCTATACAAAGCATATTGTAGAAAGATACTAAAGAACCAACTACTAAGAAACTAAAAAACTTTTATTTCTTTCTTGACAACCTCCACAAATCAAAAATGATATTGCTTCTACCACTTGCTATAGGCGATAGGTGTGCACGAGTTCTATCCAAATGACCCAAAGTTTATGGTATAAAATATAAAATAATTTGATCATAGGGACACTTTAAGGAAGTTTTCTGTGTAAGAACTTGATGTGTGTGCGTGGGGGGTGAAAAAACAATACATTAGGTTAGGATCAGCTTTAGGCCCACGCGCCTACGCCTAAGTCCCCCCATTAGTCCATTACAAAAAGGGGCCCCATAATATAATAACTAGTTTCACAACAACAACAAGAAAAGAAAAAAAGCCTAAATAGGTAGTTTACTCTCTCCTCCATCTCTATAAAGGTCCTAAAATGTTAGATAAAAAGAAACCCAATTTAATTGAAATTCTGAATTGTTTAAAAAAAAAATGTAAGTGTGCCAAATTATTATTGACAATTAATTTCCACTAATAGTTTGAAACTTTAATTTTTGTAAACTAACTTTTTATACATTAGATTGTCAACATTAACACTTAATCTTCCACATAATTACACATCAAAAAATCCTCCAAATGCATGTATTCTTTACACAATTTTACTAATAATACTTATTATAATTGTTTATGTAGAAAGAAGTTTTGCAAAATTATAAAGAAAAAAGAAGAAGAAGATAAAATCCTACTTAAATTGATCATGCCACAAAATGATTATATGGATTAGCTATTATTAATTAAAAAAGAGACATTAGCAAAATCTTAACACAAAAACTTAATTAGTAATTTTGCATTACAAAAAAGAAAAGAAAAGGATAATGGTTTTTAAATATAAAAAAATTTAATAAAGAAAGTTAAATAAATATTTTTAAACACAAAAATGTCTTCTTAAATTTATTACTTTAGGCCTCAAATTATATTGAGTCAGCTCTGCATTTTTGAGAGAAATTGTTAGATGTTTGAAAAGTTCTGAACACCCATATTAATACTTATTATAATTGTTTATGCAGAAAGAAGTTATACAATTAAAAAAAAAAAAAATCCTACTTAAATTGATTATGTCACAAATAGATTACATGGATTAGCTATTATTAATTAAAAAGGAGATGTTAGAAATTTTTTAATAGAAATACTTAATTAGTAATTTTGCATTTTAGAAGACAAGGAGAATGGTTTTTAATTAAAAAAAATTATAATATAGAAACTTAAATAAATATGTTTTCATATATTTTTAAACATAAAAATGTGTCATTTATAATAATTACTTTAGGTCTCAAATTATATTAAGTCGGCCCTGTACTTGAGAGAAATTGTCAAATGTATGAAGAGTTCCGAACACCCGTATTAACAAAAACAAAAACCCAAAGAATTTTTGATGCATAATAACTTGGATCAAACAGGACAACCTTGAAAATTATTCAATACAAGAACTTACATGGATGTTCAGGTTGATATTCCAGGATAGGGCTGAAAAAAGAGCCAAACTCTTTCAGACAAGATCTACTTGCTATTTCGTAAATGATTTTTAATGTGAGTATGATCAAGCTAGCCAAATGAACTGAAAAATTGAACAAATTCCAAGATACATAGGATTACGCCTCTTCATCTCATGAACATTCTCACAAACTAGCTTTTGTTTTGTCCTGCAGCAGTGGTACTAAATGGTCAAATAGCTAGCCTTTTACTAAAGGCTATGATCGTTTCCCAGCATGGCCAGTATGAGTCACTCTCAAGTTTTTTCATAAAAATCAACCCTAATTTATAATTAACAATGTCAAAAAGAAAACAGTAACATAAGAAAGCTATTGAAGTGATGAGCTGTGAACTTCGAGGAAAAAAATGTAACCACGTATTAAAAAGGGCTAAATAGTTTATTTAAAACATTTTTTTTTTCTTGTCATATTTTCGCGGATCCTCTATATCTTCACAGATCAAGTTGCCAATTTATTTAGAAATTAAGGGGCTAAACAATTGACTTAAAAAAACTAATTTCAACATGAGGCTTCTGGTTGGTAGACTTTATAGTTAATTAGGAAACAAAAAAACACATAAATTTTGGATTAAAAACAATTTCCACAGATCCGCTGTTTCTCCACAGATCAAGTTACAATTTTGTTTAGTGTCCATGATTCCACGTCGCGTCAACACGCAGACACACACCTAGAATTGGCCTTCGTTTGAATCCTGAATAAGGATTAAGGTATTAGCAAAAAAAAAAAAAGATTAAATAATGAGGACAAATTTGCACACGTGGGTAGGAGAAATATCATTGGATCATGTTCAAGAACTTCAACTACTATAAGAGATGAAGGAACTGGGGAAACCTCTTTTATGAGCCACTTGGAATTTGGAAAATACAAAAAATTAGTTTTTGCTTTCTTATAGGAGAAAGGTAATCAAACTTCAACCTCTCGTTTCCTTGTCATCTCCATAGCTTTTGGGGCACACTATCTTACTCAAGTATGTCATAAATATTAAGGTGCAACAAATTATAGATATGTTGAGACTTCCAATTTCTCTGGAACCCCTCATACACTATATAATTCTCTGAATTTGAAACCTCAATTTCTCCAAGGTTTCCCTATTACACCTGTATTTATTAAGATCCTAGTATCTGAAAACCCTTTTTTGTTTTCCATTGAAGGACTTGCTGTGTTCAGATCTAAGAAAATTGCGCCTTGCCTCATCCTTGGAAGATCAACCCTTTTTGAGTCGCATCAATGGAGATTTCATCAGCGAAATGGCTATCAGAGTTGGTAAGATTATTATCCTATGATTAATTATGGTATAGCAGATATTGTTAAAAAAAAAAGTTCCAAATTTAATTTGCAATGGCTTTTCTCACCTGTGAACATTTCAATTAACATATAATTTTCCTATATATGGGTGTTTGAATTGAATAGGGAATGGATGAATACAACTATATCCACCAATCCCACATGAACACTCTTGATGGTTTTACCACACATGACATGGCCACTGCAATGGTAGAGAACTTTCAACAATCTCTCTCTTCTGAAAGCTATTCTTCTTATCCCACCTTCACAGAAAAAGCCACCACCACCTTAAGTAATACTTCTGCTGAAACATCTCAGAGGCCTGCCAAGCAGCCAAAGACTAACAGTTGGGACTCTTGCATCACAGACTATGTTTCACCAAAACCTTCTTCCTCCTCCCACATTCTTTCGTTTGAGAATTCAATTTCAATGCTAACGAACCCTCAAGAGTTCTATGGAAGTCATGACTCCTCCTTGAAGCTAAACAACGAGATGGTTTCCCAAGCAAATATACACTTCCCACCTTTGATTTCCAAGGATTCCTTTGAGAACCGAGACTATGCTCCAAAAGCCAGCCTGCAAGGGATTAAGAGGACCTACTCATCAATGACCAAAAATCCTTCAAACGCTCAAGATCATATTATTGCGGAGAGGAGGCGTAGAGAAAAGCTCGGTCAACGGTTCATAGCTCTTTCAGCCATTGTTCCTGGCCTAAAAAAGGTACACCTATAAATTTTGCTTGTCAAATTGGTTACTCTTTTTAACTCACCGAAAGATATCATTATCCTTTTGGTTAAATTTCTAGCTTCATGGTGACATGATGTGTAAATGAATTAGATTGTATATGAGTGTTGAGTCCAACATTGAGTGTTTATTAGGTTGATTTGAACTATAAAAGCCATTATGAGGAGTCCAAGTTTTTAATTTTTTTGGAGGAAAGAGTCCAAGGTATAATTTGATTAGTCCTTTTAGGGTATAACATGGATATGATTAGTGTTTTCCTAGTAACATATGATCTTTGCTGTTTTTTTTAAAAAGTGTATGCACTTTAACTTACACTGCAGTATGTCTCTAACTTTCTGTTTACAGATGGACAAAGCTTCTGTCCTTGGAGAAGCTATCAACTACGTGAAAGAGCTTCAAGAGCGCATAAAATTGTTCGAGGAACAGACCAAGAAAAGAACTGTGGAATCTGTGGTTTTTGTGAAGAAGTCTCAGCTCTCAGCTGATGATGACACCTCTTCGTGTAACGAGAACTCTGATAACTACTCTGATGAAGCACTCCTTGAGATCGAAGCAAGAATTTCAGAAAAGGATGTGCTTATCAGAATCCACTGCGAGAAACAAAAAGGAGCTATTGTGAAAATACTAAGCGAAATAGAGAAGCTTCATCTAATTGTTGTCAATAGCAGTGTCTTGCCTTTTGGGAATTCCACTTTTGACATAACCATTATTTCTCAGGTAATTTCATTTTAAATATTTCAACATGTATAAGACAAATAAAAACCTTTATATATGATGCTTTTCATAGTTTTTTTTTTTTTTTTTTTTCCTGTGAAAGGAATTTATTTAAGAAAATTATTGTTCATTTATTTATCAAATAGAAATAGAAAGGTATATATTATTATGCTATGTTCAAAGAAAAATTGCATTTTCTTTATTAAAAATAAGGAAATAATTTTCTCAAAATTGATGCAGAAACATTTTAATCTAATCCCACATGTGTTTTACAGAAGGGCAATGAATTCAATATGACAACAAAGGATCTAGTGAAAACTCTACGGGTGGCTTTATTGAAAGAAATGTAAATCCAACATGCTACACCAAGATCATTCAGTTCGTGTATGAAGACCTTATTCTTTCAATCTGCACATCAAGAGAGCTTAATTTAGAAGATCATCCATATTTTTTGTTTCTCAGACCTAAATCTCAAGAGAAGCCACTGCTTGCAACCTCTACTTTCTTCTCCACTTGTTTTTTGGGACCATTTGCTATTACTAAAGCTTGTTTTCTCATCATGAGGGTTCTGTACTTCTGTTCTGCTGGAGGGGTTTTTCTTGTTCTTGATTTTTGCGCGGTTGACTTGTTGACCACGTTGAATTACCCAACTCACTCATCTTGAAAGAATTAAACCTCATGGCTATTCCGCTATAATTTATTATAACTAGGGTTTTTTGAGAGGTCTGAGCTTTCATGTGGCTTATAAAGTTATAATAGTCATAATGAAAATTTTTTCTTATCTGTTTGTTTTCACGTGGTCTATGTTCTTGTACTGGAGAAACAATCAGTCCAGTTTCTCTGAGAAGTAGGATCTGTTTTTTACTTGTATTTTTTTTTTTTAAGTGGCCATAATGGGATTGACTCTTGGCTTGTATCTTTAATGTCCCAACAGTAAAGTACTGTACTTTCTGTAACCTATATTTTTTAGTTAAATTGTTTTAATTAATGCAAACTCCGAGAGTCCAACTCATGCATATTTGTCTTATATTTAACTCTCATATATAGTTCATTGTCTTAGGCTGCGTTTGTTTTGAGTGAAAATGATTTTAGGAAATTATTGTACAATCTTTTGTGTGTTTGGTAAGCTCAGGAAATTAGGTCAAACGGAAATCAATTTCCGTGTTGACCTTAAAATAACCATCTTTTGGCGTAAAACGATTTCAGCTTTTATTTTACCTTCAAACAATTTCCAGAAACCACACCTGAAGAGAGAGAGCTCGACCACACTCCTCACATGGTCCAAAACCCATCTCCAAGCTCACCTCAGCCAAGCTCCGGCCAGCCCAAATCGTGCCGCCCCACAGTCCAAAACCCATCTCCAAGCTTACCTTCAAACTATTTCCAGAAAAAAAAAAAGAAAAAAAAAAAGAAAAAAAAAGAACCGAACCCAGAGAGAGAGAGAGAGAGAGAGAGAGAGAAAGGCTGGTCATCGTCAAAGAGAGAGAGAGAGAGCGGCCCACCATTAGAGAGAGAGAGAGAGAGAGAGAGAGGCCGGTCACTTGAACTTGAGATCGACTCCAATGCCGCGCGATCTCGCCTCTAGATCGAACCCAGTCGCCTCTCTCTCTTCCTTCTTCTCTCAATTTGACCGGATTTGATGATTTTTTTTTTTTGTGGGTTTTGTTTCTTTTGTGTTTCTGTACTGAGAAATGATATTATATATTTGTTTGGAAGCTGAGAAAATGTGAGCAACAAGTAGAAAATGTGTTTTCTATAGTATTTTCAAGAACACAACCAAACACTAAAAAATATTTTTCAAAGTATTTTTTAAAATACCACCAAACACTTGAAAATATTTTCTTTTCTGAAAAATATTTTCACTTGAAAATATTTTACACTTTGAAAACATTTTACACAAAACCAAACACAGCCCTAATTTTACTTGAATTATTCTTTTAAAGGATCATATCTGAATCATTCTTCATACAATTGAGAATTATATATGCAATTATGCACCGACCATTGTGGGTATGTTAATTAACTAATATGTTTTCTTTATTTTTGGTTCTAGTCACAGATTCTTTCATGTCCCAACAATATTCTTCATTTTTATGCACCCGTACCTGGCATCATTATTTTTAAACTATTAGCTTTGCTAAGTATAATGTTTTGGAAAGCTGTAAGAGATTGAACAGGAAGATTCTTAAATTGTGTGATTACTGAGATTGTTTTACTCAATCTCACTATTCTTGTTCCCGTTGTACTTGTATTCTGTTAGGTTTTGAGATCGTGGGTTGGCAAAAATGGAGCAAAACTGTTTTATAGTGTACTTTTAGAAAGTCTTAGTATTGCTAAATTTACTGCTCAGAAACTAGAATTCAATGTGCTGCTCCGCACCTACTCAATTCCTCTTCAATTGATCGAGTCGTAAAGATTTCAAATAATTGAACTAAGGTTCGACTGATCAACAACCAGTCAGCCCATCAATTGGTTAGGGTTCTGGTTCTACAAGTCATAGTATATAAGCAAACTCTAATGCACATTTGACTAAGACTTTGAAGGTGCTCTTTTGTAATCTAAAAGGTTATGTGCCTTTTGCTTTGAAAGATGCTACCAAAAATCTATCTACATACAATCTAAACCTATAGATTAAAAGTTGCTACATACTAGTTAATCAAAATGATGGATCTAAACCTTCAAATGGTATCTTGGAGTCGTGGATTGGAAGTCTAAATTGAAGCAAAGCCATATCAAAGATGTCAGTGGATCTCGGAGCTAAGTTTGGTAATTTTATTTAAGTTTACAAAAATAGGGTTATCCAATATGTAAACTTATATTTGATGGTAAATTTGTTCACCTAGCTAGGGCTTGATAAAGTCAAATCCTCAGTTTTTTACTGTGAAACGTTTCATTTCATTGAAATGTTGTGCATGATATTGATGATTGTCTCATTAATCTAAGGTTGTTCATTATAAATCTAATTAATAACTTGATCTCAAAACTGGTTGATAACCGTTTTGACATATTGATTATTGTCACATTAACCTAAGGTTGTTCATTATAAATCTAATTAATAACTTGACCTCAAAACTAGTTGATAACTGTTTTGATAGGGTCTAGACCCAACATATTCAGTATTCCATTGCTTTTCAAAATCAAGATTTTATATTAGGGGCCAAAGCATGAACCAAAAGATTTTCACTCCTCAATAACTAGAAATATCATAAATTTAAAATTAAATCAATACATGAAAATTTTTACCGATTAGATATAACGCTAACAAAATATAAATATAAAAGAAAAAAGACACAAAAAATAGTAGTTGGCTTTCTCATAATCTACAAATTAAGTAAAAAAGAAAAATCTTATTTATTATCTTTTTTTTTTTTTCAATATTCTTTAACTAAAAATATAATTAGAATAAGTAACAAAATAACAAACACTTATATCACATTCCATTTTTTATTCACAATATATTCGTAAAATCTACATATTGTACACAACGTTACTATTGCTATGAAAAACCTCGTTATAATTCTTTAATGATTAAATGAAATGCAAGTTGTGTAAGGATAAATCTCCTGGTCTAGTGCTTATGGCATGGAACCCTGGCAAGGAAGTGGTGACCCATACAGAAAATGAACTAGAAAGAGATTTCACTGCCACCATTCACCCTTTGAGACGGGCCCATCACTCAATATTGGAGAAAGGCTTTGAGATGGGTTCAATAAGTGATTGTTCCCATCAATCAATATTGGAGAAAGGCTTTAAGATGGGTTCAATAAGTGATTGTTCAATAATAATAATAATATCATTTGTGGTGTTTTATGTTTTCAGTATGAACGTCACATCTCTTTCCTCCATCCCCCTATCAATCTCAAAAATGAAAAAAAAAAAATAGTGAAGGGCCTTGACCTTCTAGATGATTGTGTTTATGCATGGAAACACGATGATAGGTTGACATTAATTAGTGTCGTTATATATAACCGGTAGGCCCAGTACATTAATGTTGGCTGGAAATTGTCCATATAAGATGAACAAAGCCAATGCTTGTTTTAAATGAGGTATCAGATATAGGTCTTGTGACTTACGTCTTTAGGATAAGAAATACTGCAAGAGATGGAGATTTGAAGTTGATCAACTAAGATCAAGAAAAACATTTGAAGAGAGCGGTTAAAGGATTCAGCATGGAAGACCATTGTATACATCTTTTTAATTAATTTTCTCAATGGAAGACCATTGAGTGCAATTGTTTGCAAAGGAACAATACCTACTGATAAGACAAAATTATGATTTGCAAGGCACCCTATGCTTAACCCGTCGGCCCCACTCAGCATGGAGCCTACAGCTCATGCTGATGGGCTAAGTTATAAAGGAGGCTGAAGGCCCTGAAGTTGACGGACCGTGATAGGTTGACGTGGAAGGAGGTCCGTGAAGAACCCTAAAGGGCTGACTCCCTTATAAAGCTGACGACCCTTCCTGACTAAAGGAAATAAGACAAACTGACGGTCTTATAGCCGACGGATCTAATAAAACCATGACTTGGCCACCACGCATAAATAATAAAGAGATGACTTGTATTCCACGTTCAATATTAGAGTCTTATAAGGAAAGGATTCCGCAATCTACGCTTATAAGGATTTCTATAAGGAAAAGACTTCTACTCCAAGAAAGAAAGGTCCAACCTCTACTACTATAAAAGCCCCAATAGCCTCACAAATCGAGGTACGCATAATTAACCCCTCTCTAGCACTCTAGAGTTGAAAGAAGTTCTAACTTGACTTTCGAAGGGTATTTAGCCGGCACCACACCGGTGCTCTCTGCTAGGTCTTCTCCTTCTTGCTGTGCAGGTGTCGTTTCAAGTGTGCAAACATCGTGTGACTCACCGGCGAGATTTCCTACATCATCAGTTGGCGTCGTCTGTGGGGAGCCGATTTTATCACTTCTCGAACAAAGAGTTACATGGTACTTACTCGTTCGATGGCGACCACCAACAACATTCAAGGAGACGAACCACGCCCAACTGCACTCGAGAGACAGGTACAGACTCTCACTGCAGCCGTGGAACGCCTCACTAAGCAAAACCATGATCTGGAGGAACAGTTACTCCAGAAAAATGCAGGTCATGGCACTCAAGAGCAGGACCAAGAAGGCACCAGTGCCGATAGAAGAGAACGAGAAAGGCTGGAGGGTAGTAATGCTCCAAGTAGACAGGAGCGTCAAAATCTGAGCATGCCATCCCTCACTGATGCAACTCAACCACACATTGCCACGAAGATACAGGCAATGAAGGAACAAATGGAGGTCATGATGAATGCCCTCAAAGGACGGGTACCCAGCGACCTTGACGATTTGGTAAATCGCACTGACTCATCGTTCACTGCAACCGTCAATTCCTTCCCCTTACCACATAAATTTCGTATGCCGTATATAGACAGTTACGACGGAGTGAAGGACCCTTTGGATCATCTAGAGACCTTCAAGACCTTGATGCACCTTCAAGGGGTAGCGGACGAAATCATGTGTAGGGCATTCCCTACAACGCTGAAGGGCCTCGCAAGGGTATGGTTCAGCCGACTGACGCCGAAATCCATCAGCACTTTCAAGGAGCTAAGCGCTCAGTTCACTACACACTTTATTGGGGGACACAGATATAAGAAGTCCACGACATGCTTGATGAGTATCAAGCAACGAGAGGACGAGACGCTGAGGTCCTACATAACACGCTTCAATAAGGAAGCGCTATCGATCGACGAAGCCGACGACAAAATACTTGTAGCAGCCTTCACAAATGGGTTGCGAAAGGGTAAGTTTTTGTTTTCACTATACAAAAACGACCCCAAAACAATGTCGGAAATACTCTACAGGGTCACCAAGTACATGAATGCTGAAGACGCGCTGCAGGCCTGGGAGGAAAAGCCAAGAAAAAGGGAGAGGCAGGAAGATGCACGACAAGACCAAGGGCGGAAAAGGCCGAGGACAGGAGATCGAAGAGATGAAAGGCGTTCCAAGCCCCCGGGGGCAAGGTTCACAAGCTTCACCCCGCTAACCGCCCTGATTGATCAAGTCCTAATGCAAATCAAGGACGAAGGGGCTCTGACCTTTCTTGGAAAGCTGAAGGGAGATCCTAGCAAGCATTCTAGAGATAGATACTGCCGCTTCCACCGAGATCACGGTCATGACACAGCCGATTGTTACGACTTAAAGCAGCAAATTGAGGCCCTCATAAGACAAGGAAAATTACAGAAGTCTGTAAGCAAGGAAAGAACGGATCCACCACCTCAAGAATAGCCCCCCCGATAGGACAACGACCGTCCTAGACCTCCCATCGGCGACATAAGGATGATTGTAGGAGGAACGGCTACCGGGTCATCCAAAAAGGCTCGAAAGACATACCTTAGGATGGTCCAGAATGTCCAGCTGACGGGCTCAATACCAAAAATAGCACGAAGAGAAAGCCCTATCATCGGGTTCTTAGAAGAAGATGCGCGACGTCTTCACTATTCGCACGACGATGCTCTTGTTGTCAGCCTACAAGTAGGGGACTACAACTTGCACCGGGTGTTGGTCGACAATGGCAGCTCAGCAAACATCCTGTACTACTCGGCATGCCAGTAGATAAGAATCGACAGAGAACGATTGATTCTGACGAATGCCCCGCTCGTTGGATTTGGAGGAATAAGGGTTTTTCCCCTGGGCGCAATCACATTGTCTGTAACAGCAGGTGACTATCCTCAAAAGATCACAAAGGACGTGACGTTCCTCGTGGTTGACTGTTTGTCCACCTACAATGCTATCTTAGGGCGACCCACCCTCAATTCATGGAAGGTGGCAACCTCAATTTATCATTTAATGATCAAATTCCCTACCGAATACCGAGTGGGAGAACTACGTGAAAATCAGGTGGCTGCACACGAATGCTACGTGGCTATGATGGAAATGGATGATCACCTCCAAGCCATGAGCATAGAAGAACATCGGAGTGCGATGGAGCCCGTTGAGAAACTTGAAGAAATACCCCTTGACGACTCCAGACTTGACCAAACAACAAAGATTGGGACCCTCGCAAGTCCCGTGATCCGACAAACACTTACAGCCTTCCTTAAAGAGAATCGGGACGTATTTGCTTGGAGTCACGAGGACATGCCAAGAATAGACCCTTCAGTCATGATGCATAAGCTGAATGTGTCACCCTCCTTTCCACCCGTCCGGCAGAAGAAACGGGTGTTTACCCCAGAACGGGATCAGGCCATAGCTGAAGAAGTCCACAAGCTACAGGAGGCAAACTTTATTAGGGAAATCTACTACCCCGACTGGCTAGCAAATGTAGTGATGGTCAAGAAAGATAGCGGAAAGTGGAGGATGTGCGTAGACTTCACCGACCTAAACAAAGCATGCCCCAAAGACAACTATCCCCTCCCGAGGGTCGACACTCTAGTGGACTCTATGGCTCAACACCAGCTGTTAAGCTTCATGGACGCTTTCTTCGGTTACAACCAAATCAAGATGCACGAAGCCGATCAAGAGAAAACTTCGTTCGTAACCAGCCAAGGCCTCTTCTGTTACAAAGTAATGCCATTTGGTCTGAAAAATGCGGGCGCAACATATCAAAGGCTTATGAACAAAATGTTCGCACAACAGATCGGGAGAAACGTCCAAGTCTACATAGATGATATGCTGGTAAAAAGTCGAAGGGAGGAAGATCACTTAGAAGACCTTAGGGAAACATTCAACACTCTTTGCTCTTACAACATGAAGCTTAATCCAGGAAAATGCGCCTTTGGGGTGACGGCAGGAAAATTCCTAGGATTCATGGTTTCCCAGAGGGGCATCGAGGCCAATCCGGATAAGATCCGAGCTATAATGGAGATGGCACCACCAAAAATTGTAAAGGAAGTACAGAGCCTCAATGGCAAGATAGCAGCGCTAAACAGGTTCGTCTCAAGGGAAACGGACAAGTGCTTACCCTTCTTTCGCACACTGAAGAGATCTTTCGAGTGGACTGCCGAGTGCCAACAAGCGTTCGAGGAATTGAAAACTTACCTCTCTTCCCCACCACTGCTGAGTCTCTCATAACCAAGTGAAGAACTTTTTCTCTATCTTGTTGTCTCCCCAGCCGCCGTCAGTGCCGCCTTGATCAGAGAAGAAGAGAAAGTGCAGAAACCTGTGTACTACACAAGCCGGGCACTATGCGGAGCCGAAGAAAGATATCCACCCATGGAAAAGCTCACGTTTGCACTAGTTATGACAGCACGCAAACTAAAACCGTACTTTCAAGCCCACACGATGATCGTCCTAACTGACAAGCCTTTGCGACGGGCGATGAGCAATCTTGATGCTGTTGGACGATTGGCACTATGGGCTATAGAATTAAGCGAGTTTGACATCCAGTATCGCCTGCGAACTGGCATTAAAGGACAGGTCGTTGCAGATTTCATAGCTGAGTTCACAAATGGCGAGGACAGGGGGCAGAAGAATCTCCCTAATAGAGCATACATGTAGACGGATCCTCCAACAGGTAGGCTAGGGGAGCCGGCGTCGTACTATAGTCACCCAAAGGAGACACGGTCGAGTGTATGGTCCGCCTTGGGTTACCTACCACCAACAACGAGACGGAGTATGAAGCTCTAATAGCAGGGCTTGACCTCGCTAAAGCCGCAGGAGCCGAAAGAGTGATCATTTACTGTGACTCTCAAGTCGTGGTTAACCAGATAAATGGGGATTATGAGTGTAAAGGCGAAAGAATGAAGAAGTATCTGGACCAAGCAAGGAGGAGGGTAAACGAGCTGAAGGCCGAAATTATACAGATCCCCTGGGGAGAAAACGAGTGAGCTGACTGCCTAGCCAAAAGTCGCTTCAGCCGAACATATGGCCACCCTTGGTAATGTACTCTCCTTCGTTCAGCTCTCTCCACTTATAAATTCCGTTGATGTACAGGAGCTTGGTTCCAAAAGCGATTGGACTGCGCCGTTAGTTTCTTACTTAAAGAACGGCATATTGCCAGATGAAAAGGAAGCCGCAAGAAAACTGAAGGTCCAAGCAGCGAGGTTCGTTCTGATAAA
The DNA here is from genome assembly GCA_032727855.1 of Quercus ilex subsp. ballota. NCBI lineage: Eukaryota > Viridiplantae > Streptophyta > Magnoliopsida > Fagales > Fagaceae > Quercus > Quercus ilex. The sequence continues at coordinate 39,600,130 of CM064913.1, forward strand.
AGATGTCTTGTATAAAAGAGGTTTCTCCCGCCACTACCTACGATGCTTAGGTCCTGAAGAAACAGATTACGTCATGAGAGAAGTGCACGAGGGAATCTGCGAAAACCTCTCAGGGTCGAGATCACTAGTACACAAGCTAGTGCGAACGGGGTACTTTTGGCCAACCATGCAAAAGGATGCCGAGGCTTATGTGAAGACCTGCGACAAATGCCAAAGATTCAGCAATGTCATCAGACAACCACCCGAAGAACTCACCCCGATGATGGCGCCATGGCCGTTCGCTCAATGGGGATTGGACATCATGGGGCCGTTCCCTATGGCAATACGACAACTGAAGTTTCTAATAGTGGGCATCGACTACTTTACGAAGTGGGTGGAAGCTAAAGCCTTGGCCACCATTACGAAGAAAAACGTACAGAGTTTCGTCTGGCGATGTATCATATGCAGATTTGGCATCCCTAGAGTCTTAGTCTCGGACAACGGAAAGCAATTCGACAACGACTCCTTCCGGGACTTCTGCTCGCAGTTGGGGATACGGAACCACTACTCCTCCCCCGCCCACCCTCAAGCCAATGGACAAGTCGAAGTCACGAACTGATCCTTGCTAAAGATTATCAAGACTCGGCTCGAGAGGGCAAAGGGTATATGGGCTGAAGAGTTACCGAGCATACTTTGGGCTTACAGGACTACAGTAAGGACACCAACAGGAGAAACACCATTCCGACTAACATACGGGAGCGAAGCAGTCATCTCAGCCGAAGTCGGCCTCACAATCTACAGGGTGCACAACCATGACGAAAGCAAGAACGACGAGGCTATACGTCTATAGCTCAATCTAGTGGACGAAGTCAGGACAGCGGCAGAACAAAGGCTCGGAACGTACCAGGACCGCATGGCCAAGCAATACAACTCCCGGGTCAGGCACAGAGACTTCCAGGTTGGAGACCTCGTTCCAAGGAAAGTCATGGGCGTAGCAAGAGACCCAACCCAAGGGAAACTCGGGCCAAATTGGGAAGGACCTTACCGAGTCACGGCGTGGCAGAGGAAGGGCACCTACCTTCTAGAGACACTAGACAGATGGAAGTTACCACACCCTTGGAATGCTGATCACTTACGAAAATACTACCAGTAGAGACGACGACGGAAAGAACAACACCCCCCTTTTTTTATTCATAGTTTACTCCTTAGATTTATTATTTACTTTAGGTATTTGCTACAATAAGCCCAAAGGGCAGGTTTTTTACTTTGGTTTTTGCTACAATAAGCCCCAAATGGGCAGGTCTTGTTTTTGGACTACTTTCTTTATAGATGCATGGCAATAAGAGGAGTTTATTCAGAACTACTGAAATTTCTACTTGCAAATTCAAATTCACAAAGTGGACGACCTTGAATCCACAAGAAAACTGGCCAAGTCCACAAGATGGACGAAGCTATTAAGCCGACGGTCTAAATAAAAGATCGACGAACTGGCCAAGTCCACAAGATGGACGAAGCTATTAAGCCGACGGTCTAAATAAAAGACCAACGAACTGGCCAAGTCCACAAGATGGACGAAGCTATTAAGCCGACGGTCTAAATAAAAGACCGACGAATTGGCCAAGTCCACGAGAGGGACGAAGCCATTAAACTAACGGTCTAATAGAAGACTGACGAATTGATCAAGTCCATAAAATGGACGAAGCTATATAGTTGACGGTCTAGTAAAAGACTGACGTGTTGGCCAAGTCCACAAAACGGACAAGGTGATAAGGCTGACTAGTCAATCCCAAGAGGATAGGCCATAAAATTAAAAGTCCAGGTGACGAACTCATCAATAGAGACGGGCTCCTGAGGGAGACGATCTCAACCAAGCGACTCCTTTAAGTTCATAATATGAACGAAGCCATAAAAATAAAGAGTCCATATAACGGACTCGTCGAAGGAGATGGACCCAACAAAGTGATGGTCTTAGAACAAAGGAATTTTAGCAAGGGGGAAGTCCAGTGCAAGAAGCCGACGGACATAATAAACCCTTAAAACAAAACAAGCCCTACATTAACATAAGCAGCTTCAAAAGTGAAGAAGCAACTAAAAATCACATAGTGGGGGCAACGGCTTTATTAAGCTGACGGCGTCATTAAAATAATTAAATCAATAATCACTACTAAAATTATAACCCATAGTCAGGATGACGCCCCCAGCCTGCAGCTTGAAAAATAAACTAAGTCTACAAGGCAAGAAGCACACGGATAGAATAGCCATACACATAACTAAAAAGCAACGGCTGCTAGAAGTGTTGCAAGCAAAGAGTGAGTCACTCATAAATTAAAGCCCAAAGGGGTGCTTAAGAAATTGTTTAAGAATTACAAATAAAAGCTCAACGGGCATTTAACAAAGTTGTTTGCAAAAAAGGAACAAAAGACATCAATTACAAAAAAAAAAAAAAAAAAAGGATGAGGAAGCAGTAGGGGCGTCAGAAGAAATCTTTCTACTTTTTCTGAATAAGGGGGCTTTCCCTGTCTAGGACCTCCACAAAAGGGTTGGGAGTAGTTGCTGGAGGGTTCGCAACTAGTTGGGCCAGAACGACGCCACTGTCCTCAGCTGGAGGAGTGTCTTCAGAGTCGTCACCCTCTATATAGACGGCATCATTAGCAGGCGTCATTGGCGGAGCGTCATCTAACGTGATCCCATATAGATCCAAGTTTGGGAAGGCTGACGCAACCTGCTTAAGGCAGTCATCGAATCCAGTATCGTAATATCCCCCGCAGGAGTCGATAAAGGAATCTGACGCCTTAAACTTTTGAACCGCGTCAGCCCCAGCCGTCTCCACCTGATCACGTAGGGCCGTCAGCTCTTGTTGTAATTACTCCCTTTAACGGTCCGCCTTTTCTAGCTTCTGCTTCACTTCTTGCAGCTCAACATTCAGAAGACGGACGACATCTTTATACTACGCCTACTGGTTCAACATGTTCTTATTATGTTTACTAACACGAGTGACAACTCCTTCCTTGGCCACACACCGGTGCTGGAGCGCTTTTACACGTACCAAAGCCTAAGAAGGGCATAATCGTCAGTTAATAAACAAGGAAAAGATAAGAGAAGTTAGATAGAGGAGACGGCTTACCCGTGTTAGGTCAAACAAAGCCGACGCCCCCAAATCCTCCGTCCCTAGCAAAGCACAGGGATCAATGTCCGTCGGCTTTATGAACAATTCTACCTCCTTGACGGCATAGTCCTTATGCGTCAGTAGACAACAAGGCCCCTCCAAGATAGGGCCGGCAAAATTCATCACCCCCTTTCCAACTCCATGGCCTGATTTGGGGGTTGATTTCTCTGAGGGCTCTTTCTCAGAAGTAACGGCCACCTTTTTAAGCGGACGGCTATCCTTCCCATCTGTCTTCCTCTTCGACGAACCTTTGGTGACGGCCTTAGGGGCTGACGAAGATACCAACTCCCCCTTGGCCCTCTTTTCTTCCTTCTGACGGGTAGCTGCAGCCCTTATACGTTGCTTTACTGCCTCAATTTCTGCAAAAATGGACACATGAAGAAAACTGACGGCAATAGCTGAAATTAACGGGATAGCAGAAATGACTACTTACGACGGCGGGAAAATTCTTCTAACTTAAGAGCTTCCGGCGACGGTTCCGGACCTCCACAGTATGCGTAAAAAGCGTCAAGAGTAATTAGGTTTCGGCACTTTCACTCTTCCAGAGGGATCTCAAGAACCCGATGGATAAAGTCTCTTTGCTCGTCAGTTATGAGAGGATGAATGTGGGATGAAAAGAAAAATAAACTGACGGTGTTAAGACGCTATAAAATAGAATAAATTGTACGCAAAAACTGACGGGGTTAAAAGCGGTTAGCTAAAACCTGAGTCCCTGACGAAGGCCCATGTATTATCAAAATAACCATGGGGAATTGTTTCCCATTCCTCCTGACGGCATACCCAGTCTGTCCCCTTAACAAAAAAGTATCTACTCTTCCACACCCTGTTGGAATCTGGCATCTCAGACACCAGCCTTAACTCCCTCTCCCTGACGACAAAATGGTACATCCCCTTGGAAGAAGAAAGATGCTGGGGTCTGTAGCAATAGAAAAACTCGTCTAAAGTAAGCTGACGGTGTCCTCCACTTAGACGACCCCACATGATTTCAGCACTTATGAAGATCCTCCATGAGTTTAGGGCGATCTGGCTGATGGACAACCCTAAAAAATCAGCCAACTGACGGTGTAGGGCCGTCAGAGGCAACCTAAGCCCAGCAGCAAACATGACGTCATACATACCAACGTCTGCGGTTCTCCCCGTATAGCACTTTTCATTCTCCCTGGGGAGACAGATTGGGATATGGTCTGGGATTTGGAAACGGATGCGTAACTCCTTGAATACCTTTTCACTCATTGTTGGTAAAAATTTGTTAACGGCCCATTCCTCAGGAAGGATGAAAGGACGGCTACCTCTAGGACTTCCTGAAGTTCCCTCACAGGATTCCTCGTCACCTTCATCCCCGTCACTGTCCCTCTCATCTTCCTCCTCAACATCACCCTCCCCACTTACTACCTTTTCCTGACCTTCATCACTGTGACTCCCTACCTCCTCGATAGGAGATTGGGCAGACGACTCTCTCTCTGACGACAGGGAAAACCCCCGGACTCATCACCTGAACCAAATACCTCGTCGTAGCCCGCTCTGTCGCGGACCGACGACTGATCACTCGACGCGTCACTTGACATCGACGGATTTATTCTAAGAACCTAAGATGACGACCTCGCTATAAAAAATTAATTAAAATAGAGCATGTACAGAGAGAGAGAAAGGACTTACAAGTTTCTCGAATCGGGTGACGGTTTTTGGAAGCAATGGCAGAAACTCAGACGACGATATTGAGGAAAGCAACGGAATAAAGGCAACGAATCTTCTCTCCGAGAATCAGTAAAGATAAAGTGGAAAAGTGGGGGAGGGAGTAGGTTATATATAAGGGGAAAAAGGCGCGGAAGATGAAGCGACGCCCTCGTCCAGACGCGGAGCCAACCAGAGTACGCCACGTATCCGAGCATTTAATGATTGGTGGCTCGAGGAGTCGCCTTTGGATTATTTTCTCTCTCCTGACTTAAATGGAAATTAACAACGAAAAAATGTAACTCCATAACCCGTCAGTTTTAACTGACGGAGATATGGAGTAGAGGGCAACTGATAAGACAAAATTATGATTCGCAAGGCACCCTATGCTTAACCTGTCGGCCCCACTCAGCATGGAGCCTACAGCTCATGTTGACGGGCTAAGTTATAAAGGAGGCTGAAGGCCCTGAAGCTGATGGACCGTGATAGGCTGACGTGGAAGGAGGTCCGTGAAGAACCCTAAAGGGCTGACTCCCTTATAAAGCTGACGACCCTTCCCGACTAAAGGAAATAAGACAAATTGACAGTCTTATAGCCGATGGATCTAATAAAACTATGACTTGGCCACCACGCATAAATAATAAAGAAATGACTTGTATTCCACGTTCAATATTAGAGTCCTATAAGGAAAGGATTCTGCAATCTACGCTCATAAGGATTCCTATAAGGAAAAGACTTCTACTCCAAGAAAGAAAGGTCCACCCTCTACTACTATAAAAGCCCCAATAGCCTCACAAATCAAGGTACGCATAATTAACCCCTCTCTAGCACTCTAGAGTTGAAAGAAGTTCTAACTTGACTTTCGGAGGGTATTTGGCTGGCACCACACCGGTGCTCTCTGCTAGGTCTTCTTCTTCTTGCTGTGCAGGTGTCGTTTCAAGTGTGCAAGAATCGTGTGACTCACTGGTGAGATTTTCGACATCATCACCTAACAAACACGAAGCCTTATGATTGACTGGTAATAGAAGAAAAATGTCCATATTGTACTAATATATTCTGTTAAGTTCAAAACTTTCAACAGAAAATAATGCAATAACAAATATATATAAAATCTATTGGTTCAGTAACAACTCTTCTACATCCTTATAAAAGCCTAAACTAAATCAAAATAATGAAAAAAATAATTCAGGAAGTCATGGATTTTATATAAATTATATTAGTACACATACTATAAACCAGCAAAAAATATTCTGATATAAATAAAAAAAAATTTGTTTAAAAGATAATTAAATTAATTTATTAAAAAAAAAAAATCTACTAAACAAATACAACCCTTCGCAACCACCACACCTATAAACTCCACCAGCAAGCACAAACTTGACCACACCATTACCTAACCTCAACTACATGTACAATGTAGGAACCTAGCCGAGCTCCATCAAGTATGAGAAAACTGATTTGTGATTGAAATGAGAATTGTATATCATTGATTGAATCAATCTGTACATATATATACATATATATATATACCAAAAGACCTAAAACAGAGTTGTAACTAACTTAACAAACCTCTACACGTGTGAACAGGGACTAACAGACTTAACAGACAATTACACGTGAGCCACTAGACTAACTTTAGTTATATACAAAACTACAAGTAGTTCACAGTACAATTCTAACTAAGCTACACTTCTACTCTGTCGTTTAGATACATTTGTGCTATTCTTGATTTCCTTCAACTGTGTAATGCAAAATTCAGTCCTTTGATGATCATTCAATCCTTTAATCTTCATATCTGCTACTCTTGCACTTGCTATTGTATCATCAGATTGCCTTGCTTGGTCTGATGCACACTTTTGCTGCTCTGGTGCACTATCTGCTGCACTGTGTTGTAGCCTGAGCTGCACTGGTGTGGCAGCTGATGTTGCACCTGCTGCAGAACTTGTTTTACCATCATGCCTTTGACATCAAGCCCACGCCACATTATCAAGACTCATCAAATCGAGCAAAATCTACTACCAGCCACCCTAAACCATCAACAAGACCAACTCACCTCCCATCACCACTACAACTACCCCTTTTATTTGGCACAGGTAGAGCTTGTTGGAACACGAGCTAAAACTATTATTCATTTCTTTTGAAATATATATATATAGTTTCTGCTAGAAACAGTCAGAGTTTCAGTCACTAGTGTTGCCAATCCGTACGAGTTACCAGAATGTCCTTCTCACTGTGCACCTTATTTTACTTAATAATATACTGTTGTAGAGGCTTTTCTTTATTGAATAGTATCACATTCACTCACACCCTACCCTAAGACCCAAGGATTTGGAAATAGGACCTGGCAGCTGAAGCAGGGTGAACAATAACAGCATAGCAACAAATTGTAATACATTGCTTTGCAAAAGATAAGTGCAAATCCCAACTTAAGTCATAAATCCAAACCACCAGTCTTGTAGTTCGTTTTTGTTATCTCTTTCATCCATGACCATGACATTGTTTGTCTAGAAAACACTAAACGGCAAAGAACCAAAGATGCCTTCTTTCTCTGAACTAAAGCAGACGTGTTGCTCGTGATACACGTGATGAGGATGGATATTGAAAATCTATGACGATGCTCTGTTAAATATTTATTTATTTTTGTAGCTCTTAGAGTCTCCATTAGATACAAACCAGCCAACAGACAACAGAATATTTGATTTTTTTTTTCTTCCTCTTGAACTTCACACAACAAAAGATCTTGGGAGACTCAAGGAGAGAGTTAGGATTTAGGGCATGTTTGGATATCGCTTATTTTGTTGAAATTGAAAAATTATTGCTGAAAGTACGGTAGATAAAAGTAAAAGTTAGTTGAAATAGTGCAGTAGAGCTCATAAATAGTGCCAAAAAGTGCAATGGAACCCATAAATAATAGTAAAAATAAGCTAAATAATAAAATAATTTTAATTTATAATTCTTCCCTAAACGCATGCTTAGGGTAAGAGTCCTACCATAGGACTCCTATAAAAAATTATGTTGGGTGAGAAATGGTCCATGAAAGTGCTCTAGCCCACAGATCATCTAACAAGTTCTTTTTATTTATTGTTTGATAGTTGGTGATGAGAATTTAAAACCTAGACCAAGAAAAAAAAATTGAGCCTCAAGTTTGGGATCTATGGCATGACATATTTGAGAAATACGCTTTTATCAGGATTGCCCTTGGCATGGATCGAGTTGATTTTTGAAAAGATACACGATCGAATGCTGCTGTAGGAGTAGGATCCATATGAAGTGAATTTTTTGGAGTCCATGAGTAATGCTTATAAGTTGAATAGAGTTGAGTTACCTTTAGCGTACGTTTTGTATTTATTTTCTTTATTTTAAATGAATCAAATTATATTTCAAGGATGATAGTATAATGCAACAAATCTTTTTGGATAGCTTTTTATAGTTTTCAAAATTTTCTTTTGCAGATTTTGTTTGTGTTCTCACTAATATCAACTTTAGATTTTGTTCCCACAAAATAAAAAATGAGGTCCACACCTTTAAGAAAATTTGTCAGGCTATGAAGGTCAGCAATGGATTAGTTAGAATGCTAGTCCAAAAATCATGTTTTATTAGATGCGTTTTGGGCTTTTAGTTATATGCAAATTTCGTTTACACCTGCCAACTTGCATACTAAATGTCAAAGAAACAAGACAATATTAAACAACCACGAGGTTTGAAAAATAAGCATTGGTTTCCAAGATAAATAAGTTTAATGGATTTCTCCCAAAAAAAAAAAAAAAGTTTAATTGGTGCGAATAGGGATGGCCATGGGTAGGGTATGAATTGGGTATACCCATACCCTACCCGAAAAGTTTTGCCCATGGATACCTGATTATCAATGCCTATTAGTATTCATACCCGAATCTTACCTGAATATGTTATCTATGGATATCTATATCCTACCCAAAACCCATTTAATTTTTTTTTTAATCCAAAATATTTTAACGTAAAAACTAACCAATCTTAAAAAAGAAAAAACTAATCAATAAACTATTTTTTTTATTTGCTTTTTTTTTTTTTTTTTTGAGATAGACATAGAAATTTTATTAGATAAAAAATTAAAAAAAAACCAATGTGATGGAGAGACAGAGATTTTACTCACACCCACATCCACATCCACATGCCACCAAACCAAAAATAAAAATGAACAGAACGTAGAAATTCATATTCCATTCATCATCACTTGGTTGTAAGAAAACTTTCTTAAGAACAAATGGAAGCAAAATACAAAACTTGCTGCAAAAAACTGTTCATAGAGTTCAAAAATTCATTTTATTAAATCTCAAAATTCCAATAACCCCAACTAAACCCAACTGAAGCTAACTCTCTAAAAATTAAAATCAGGATTCAGGATCAACATTACCACAAACATAAAATTTCACAATTCCAATGATCCAAACTAGACAAAAAAAAAAAAAAAAAAAAAAATTCAAAATTCAAAATTAAAAAAAAATCCCCAGATACCCAATACTACAAATCCATCAGAATCAACATTACCACGACCAAAAAAAAAAAAAAAAAAAAGGCCTCAAAATTTCAATAACCCAAATGGAACCTAATCATTAAAATCAAGCATAGCCAAATCTAAACAACAACAAAAACAATTAAAAATAAAAACATAAAATTCTAATAATCCACAAAAACCAAAATCCAAAAAGTGATAAGAACCAACATTACCGCAACAAAAATCTGAGAACCCAAATGAAATCCAATAATCAAAATCAACAAACCCAAAATTCTAAAAATCCAACATTTCCACAGCAAAAACCTCAAAATTTAAATTCCAATAAACCCAAATGGAATCTAACAAAATTATGAAACAGCCAATAAAAAAAAGCTCAATATTCTAAAGCAAAAAAAAAAAAAAAAAATCCAATAGACCCAAATGGAAACCAATTAACAAAATTACATAACAGCCACCTGGTAGCTGTGTGAAACATCGTCATCTGAATCGTCAAAATCGTTGTCGATGAACTCGTAGTCTGCCACGTCAACATCGTTGTCGTTGTTAAAAGCAAAAGCATTGGTGGTCTCACCATCTTCATCGTCGTCTTCGTCGCCGCTATAAAAGTTGCCGTCCTCGACCGAAATGGTGAGGAGAGACAAAGACAGAGACAGAGAGAGTGACGGTGAGGAGAGGCGGAGACGGGAGAGCTCTGAGAGAGAGAGAGAGAGAGAGTGACGGTGAGGACTGGGGAGAGGTAGAGAGAGTGTGAGTGACGATGAAATAGGTTTAGGGGTTTTTTTTTTTTTTTTTTTTTTTTTTTTAATACGGGTCGGGTTTGGATAATATCCATACCCTACCCGAACAATTCGAGTAATATCCATACCCTACCCGGTTAAGTTCTATCCATAAAGTACCGGGTATTACCTGAAACATTTGGATCGGGTAGGGTTGGATATCTATTACCCAATGGGTATGGCCATCCCCAGGTACGAATTATATTACACTTGACAGGAGGCGCTAGGAGAACAAATCAAAAATGAAAGTGACATCCTGGGATGTTTTTCAAGTGATGATTACTTCGGTTACACGTATAATGACTTCACCATCATTATTTTACATTAATAATTAGATAAGAGTTTAAATTTAATCCAAATGTGGAGTAAAACAGAGATTTTACACTCTCAAATTTCAATATATCACAATAACATTTTACAAATTAATGAATAGGTAATGCCACACACAATCAATGCTCATCAACCCACTAACTCATGACAAATTTGCTCATCTCTCTCTTGCTCTCTCTAAAACTATACCTCGATGGTCAAAGCTCTCTTTGACCTTTTTAGCATCACTCACCAATCCTCACTGTCATTCTATGGCAGTGATGCATTCTCTTTCTCTTCCCAACTTTTACCATCTCACTTGAGTCTCTACCCCCTAGATCAAGACATATGGCCAAAATTATACCGTAAACTTCTATTACCATCACTCACCTCCGCCATTGCCACTAATAGTGGTGGCTCCTAAGTTTATGCCTTTCCATATCTTGGATTCATCTCTCTCTCTCTCTCTCTCTCAAGTAAATTAAAGCAGGTACTGGAAGGTAAATATTGTGGAAATAAATTTATAAATTCAACATCAGAGAAATATTGTGAATTTAAGTAAATATTGGTGACCAAACACTATGAAATTGAGGGAAATAGAAAAAAAAAATTTGTTGAAAATTATATGAGATGATAAAAAAAAAAAAAGAAAAAAAAAAGGGCATAGTGAGGAATCAATGACAATAGCCACTCCTATAGCAAAGTGGCAGTGTATCATTCTGTAACTCCCGTTCTTATTCACTTTTTTTTCTTTTTAATTTTTTTATAAAGGGTAAAGGGCTTTTAATTCTGTGTGATGCTCCTTATGTCAGTGTTTTAAAAACACCACCCACGTTTTATGCCATATCCATATCAAATTTGAACTCTTATATGACAGGTATTTAAGTAATAACCCACTAGTAATAATGTCTTTTTTTGTCCTCTGTATTTATTCCATGCATCCCCTTGACATATATTTAATGGGAATTGATTATTCGGAGTAGATTTTATGAAATTAGCTTTCATATATATAAGAATAAACAAAAGATTAAATCATTGACTCAAGGACTTAAGATGTAGTAACTTATACAATGAAAACAACTTTTAACTTTGTTTCATTGTGGATGAGGGGTCAAAATCATAGTTTTAAAAGTCGAACCGGACCAGCCGGTCCGACTGGTTCAACCAGAAACCATCCTCCAATTCGGTCTGGTTATAATAAAAAACCGAAAATAAACCTTAAATCGGTAAATAGTAAAAATCGGTCGCTTCAACCGTAAAACCGGAAACCGGCGTGGTCGAACCGGTTTTGCAAAATTCAGAAACAAAGACTTTGTTTCTCTTGATTTCTTCCCCATTCGGCCACTCTCATTGGTGCAGCAGTTACTTTGTTGCTGTGAATGATGGGAATGAAACAATTTTTCTTCCTCATTTTGAGAATCTTAGATCTTGGCAAAAAGGTGAGAGGGAGAGATAGATTAGAGAGAGAGACGAATGAGAGGTTATGGACTTTCAAATCTCAAATTTGTTTAAGGAGTTGTGAGAAGCAATGTGAGAAAATGATTAGGAAATATCTCAGATCTGTTTGTTTTGAGCGAGGAGTGAGGATGAACTGCCGGGCTTGAAGGAGAGAGCAATTTAAATCTGCCACTGGTACTTCTTCGGAGAGAGAGAGCTCTGAGTAATTTTCTAACTTCTTCTAGATCTACTTTTTAAAGAGAGGCAGAGAAGAAGACTTTATGTTTTTTTAAAGTTTAGCATCAACGTGGTTGGATGTTGATTGGCCACGTTGATGCCTGATGGTTAGGTGGGAGACCACTTTGTGACTCCCATATTCTTATTTACACTTCGTAAATAACAGAAACAGTGGCTTGTTGCATTTTGCGAGACAAGCCTAAAATATTTACATAATAAATACTAATATTTTTGGGAGAAATATTTAGGTGTGAAATTATGGTAACATTGGTAAATATTTTTCTAAATAAATAATGGTTTTGTTAAAACTTAAAAGAAAATAAAATTATATGAATATAAAACCTTAAACCCGTTTTCATAAAACTTGAAAACCATAACCTTTTTTATTTGATAGTTTGTTTAGGTTAATTTCTTTTATTTTGAGTTAAATTTGACATAAAAATACTTCTAAAATATTATATATATATATATATATATGTATGTATGTATATATATTTTTAGTAAATATTGACAGCTATAAAATTATTATATATTTAAAATTATTTTTTATAATTATATATTAATTAAATTATTTATTGCGTCATCGGTCCGACCCCGATCGAACTTAAAAACCGGTAATCAGTCTCTTTTACGGTTCTTTAACTGGTTCGGTTTTTAAAACCATGGTCAAAATGCAATTTTAATAGAGTCTTGGGATACTTATTTAATTAAATAAAAGCATAGAGTGCAACCATACTTTTTTAATAAATTATGGTTAATGGTAAATCTAATTCTATTATGAGTTGACAGAAAGTTCACAACTTATTGAAACTAATATTTTTATTTTCCCTTTGATTCCATTTTAAGTTACTTATGCTAGTAACTCATTAACTAATCCATTATGTATTAGACATATAAAAGAGATTAGTCAATTGATAAAACCCTATGCTTTTAAGAGAAAGAGAATTGCTCTCTCTTTCTCTCTCTCTCTCTAATTGAGCTACATTGTTGCATAAGGGGGATCAAAAAGAGTTTTTCAAGTTCTCCAAGGGTACCACATAGCTAGGGTGGAATCTCAACTAGGAGAGTCCACTCTTTCGAAAATCTAGTGGTCATTGAGGTGAAGATTTGAGAGTTCTCAAGCTCGATATAGTTGCTGCAATCTTGTTTTTGTTTTGAGATTTACTACATCAAAGTGAGTATCCTATAAATTAACACAAATATTTTTTTTTCTTTCAAACTTGTAGAGGCAGAAGTTGAGCATTGGGTAAAGTGATGAACATCTAAATATTAGGTGAACTAGGGTTTAAAGTGACAAGAGAAAGAGAAGCTTTCTTTCCGCTTGCATTTGTAATTTTGGTTAAATAGATAACTATGAGAGTATAAATGTTTGTGGCCCCAATAACAAATTTAATATTTTTCTCTATTTTTAACCCTATCATTTATATTAAATATTTGACTATAAAAGATATGTTTTATCTCACTTGCTTTTTCAGTATTAAGGCCATTAACAATTATAAAAAATCAATGAACAAAGTAAAAAAAGCACAAATTCTCTGCCTTATTTGAGTTCAATCATCAACCGCGTTTCTTTTCGGTACTCTATTGAAAGAAAATATCAACCACGTTTATCACGAGATTGCACCATATTTCTCCTTGTTCCTCATTGTTAAACTAATGAACGTCTCAATTCAAAGCTTCTTTTGGACTTCGCAACTCGCTAAGCTTTCTGATTTGGGCTGGATCCAAATTTGGAAGTTTTGATTTTGCCTTTTTTTTTCTCAACCAAATATATATATATATATATATTGCCTTTCTTTCCTTTCTTCTCGACAGAATACCATTAAATTTCAACAAGCAATATAATATCATCCTTGACTAAAGATTATTATAATACTGACAAGTGCCAATCACATACTTAAAATTGATTATTAATTCTTGGAATTGTTAATTAAATTAGGCACAGCAGCGTCGTCATTGAGGCATCAAGATTGTGACATTTAGATCTTCATGATCTCCTGTTAATCATTTGCTTCTGAAAACAACAACTTGTCGTAAAAGACAACAAGTGACAAAAAAATAAATGTATAAATAATATGAGAGAATAGAGATAGAAGAAAAAGACAAATTAAAGGGTCGTACCATAGCTGAAGAGAATTAGATTCTTTGGCAGCATGGTGTTACAAACCAATCCTGAATCAATTTCCTAATATTGCACTGTTAATTTTGTACTCTTGTTGCCTCTAATGAACTTATTATTTATTACTATCCATCCATGCAATGAGTTTGCCTTGGCATCCCTATGATTTTAAGGAATTAATGCCTGGCAAGCGTTTAATAAATCGAAACTACAACACTTAACAAGAAAAAATGCAGCAAATCACTTTGGGCTTGTCATTGTGTCCAAAAGGCACAAATTTTCTTTGAATAATTTGATAGTTGAGAAAGAAAATTTAAATCTTAAACATTTTTATTTAAAACACTAAATATCAATTAGTTGAATTACAGAATTCTTATTAATAGATATGAGTTTTTCAGACTTTGAACTTTAGATTACAAGATATACTAAACTCACTTTCCAAAAATAGTTACGGTAGATTCCTCTACTTAATTCGCCACGAGAGAATATGAGAACGTTTGGCCAGCGCGTTTGGGTCTAGCGTTTACGTTTTCAACCCTCCCTTTTTTTTTTTTTTCACGCGTTTTAAGCTTTTTCCAGCCGCATTTTTACTGTGCAGCACTGTAGCAGCTATTGTTCAATGAACAGTAGCCGCAATAATGGACTTTTCAACCCAAATTTTACTGTTTACGGACCTACAATTTTCACTTTTCAACAATTTTTTCATTAAAAATGGACTCCACGGTACTATTCACACATTTAAAAATTATTTTGCTACAGTGTTTTCAGTTTTCAGTTTTCAGCAACAATAAGTTCAATCCAAACGGACCCTATATAAATGCTTTGCAATTGTTATACAGAAAAGTGCGCAGTATCAATCTTAATCAGATATTTGGATTCAATTAAGTGCATGAAAAATCTTTTGTTCCATCTCCTTATTTGTTTTTATTTCCTTTTTTATTCTGGGATAAGGTACATGATAATCATAGGTTTCTTAATCTTTTCGTTTTGTTTGTTTTTCAAATTAAAATTATTTTTCCATCTCCTCCTTATTTGAGTTTCTCTGTGTTGAAAGAGCATGACGTAGGAGTGATGCGACTGATTGATAATAGGGAAGGAGTCGTAGTGTGTGTGTATATATAAAATCCTATATATAATAGTACGGAAGCTGCCAACGTGTCGAATCATGTTTGACTTGTAACAAAAATGTGCCGAACCATGTTTGACCATCCTCGTACTCGTACCTGGGCAAGGGCCAAGGAGCCATATTTTGACTCTTAAGACAACATGGCTGCGCCTTCACTTGAGTTTCCAATTTCGCCAGTGCCCTAACTGACTCCATGGATAAATACTTGCAGCTTTAGTGCCAGACAAGTTTACAGATCGTTGCCTACGATGTTGTCTACTGTCTACCATTTCTTCCGTTTAACCTTTTTTTTTATTTTTTTTTACAGACTTTCCCATTTGATTGGAGCCTTGGGGGCAAAAAAAAAAAAAAAAAAAAAAAAAAAAAAAAAAAGGGAAAATGCAGCTGGCCTTCTAAACTCTATACTCAAAAGGCTGCAGGAAGATTAAATGGTTAAGGTTAAATACAAATTTGGACCCCTACCCAATAATCCGTTTGAACTCTTACGTGGAAAAGAAATGTTGCAATAAGTAATAGAAATGAGTAAGTCTAAAGACCATCCCAAGTAAGGGTTTCAAAATTAGACACAACCTACAAATATGACACGATACAAAATTAGCAAATTATAAATTGAAGTATAATGGGTTCATGTCATATTTAAGTTGACATGATTGACTCGATTAATAAACGTGTTTTGTTCGTGTCCCACCCATAGAACCCATTTGATCTGTCCAACTTGTTTAATTAAATATCATTTTACCAATATACCCTTCAAAATCTTTGATATATAAGATTATTAGTTTTTATGGTTTATTTTCTTTGACATATTGTGATTGATTATTTGTGATGTTGAGATATGATTTAGTTTTGAATAATTATTTGTTATGCAATTATTCATTAGTTCTGAATTTTATTTTTAAAAAAAAAAAATCTATTTGTTTGGGTTTTTATAATTCAAATCAATTTGGTTAATAATATTTTTTTCGTTTTGATAAAATCTAATAAATGGGTTAACACGACTAACCTGTTTAATAAACGGGTTGTATTAGAATTGAGGAATCTTAATCCGTTTAATAAATGTATTGGGTTAGTGTCGACTCATATAGTTGAATACTCATGAGTTAATACGACACGAACCCAACACACAAACATGAATTGCCACCCCTAATCTCAAATACACATCCAAAGCTAAGTGTCACCTGGTAATTGGTATGCTTATATATTTTTTTTCAACGAGTACCCGTGGTAGTCTCGTATGTGAGTGCTAAAATTCAATCACAAATTAACATCTAAGCAAGTTGTGAAATTAAGTGTGAGTTTGAATACATTCGTAAGTGACTAAATAGAAATACAAAACCATTTTAAGCCAACTTGTTCTTTTACAAATAATAGATTTTGACTTGATCTCGCTGATTCAATCTAGGACTTGACCTAATTTGGCATATTCACCAAGTCTTGTTTATAACATTTAAAACTAACTATTTTTATTAGCTCATTTTTAATATATATATATATATATATATTTGTGTACTAAAGTTATATTATATTTTCTATATTATAGATGAAAATATCAATAATATTAGTTGTCAACTTAATGTGAAATTTCCAAATATAAATATTTTTAGTATTAGATCCACTAAGTAGTGTTTTAAAAGTTCATTATAATTTTTTTTTTCTATACTTGCGTGAGTTTGTTTGTTTTTTTAAAATTTTAGTTTATTTACTTATTTATAGCTTTTTATAACCTAAATTTTTTACGTGAAAATATACTTTTGCCAACTTTAAATATATAAGCAAATAAGGTTTTAGTAAAAAAAAACTAATATAATGCACACTTATTTTTATAGGTGATTTAACTTTATTTCATGTTTTATATATAACATTTATATGAATTTTCTTTTTGTAGAATTATTAAATTAGTATACTATTAGAATTGATTGGCGAACTATAAAATAATGATTTATATATTATTCAACTTTTATCTTTGAGTGTTTTCTTTTTTCCTTATATTTGTATTGAAAGAAACACGAAAAAAATATAAATTATATTATTTTCCCTTTTTTTTTGGTGTGAAACTTTTATAGCTAGAACTCTACTTTTTATTGAAATCCCAAATGGGTATAACTAGTTGAGTTCTAACTAAAAAAATTTGTAACATTTTGACTATTTGGCAAATTATAGTTAATAGTGTTTTAAAATTTTGGATTTTGTGTAAGCTGCAGTGTTCCCCAAATGTAGGGAGCCACTATAGCAGTAACTTATTTCTAGAAATGGGAAGGGTAACTATTAGGGACATATTTTTATGTAATTGGCATATCTTTTGACAAAACGCACTTTACTTGTATTTGGATAAATCTAAGTAAGTTCAAAATGATCATTACAAGTGGTTAAATTGAAAACAAGAAGATTACTCAAGAACTTCTCAAGAAAAGTGCAATCTGCAGGTCTCGATACCTCCTCGATAGAAGCTCGATCTGTCGAGATTCATTAAAACTCGACAGATGTCTCGATCTATTGAGCTTACGAAATTCAGTCTATAGCCAGCAATACTTTTATTCTAAAAAAGCTATTTGTTTATGGGTTTGTATAATTCTTATTAGATTAGGAAAGCCCAAGGTTTGTGTAAACCTATTTGGAATAGGAGAGCCCATTAAGCTCCTATTTAAAGGAGGTGGAAAAAGAAAAACCCTAACCCTAGAGAGCTTCATAAGGTTTTCTTTTTGAAACTCTAGACTCTTCCTATAGAAATAAGAGTTCTTGTTGCGTTTCTTGTACGCCTTTGGGTTCTATAATCAAGTAAAGTCTCTTACACCAACATTAAAGATTTTATTGGTGTTTCTATGTGAAGTTGCTACAAATCAACTACAACAATCAAAGGGTTGATATGGAGTTAGTCACGTACTTGGATTCATGCAAAGGAATAAGCTGTGTACTAGGATCCACGCATCAAATTGGTTAATCACATACTGAGAGCCGTGCATTGAAAATGAGAGATTGTCGCTATAGAATAAGTCCAATTGGGTATTGGGGTAATGGTTCAACTATAGGTTGGTATAAAGTACTTGGATTCCTTTACTTGTAACCGCTTGTTTTGATAATAGTGGATTCTCGGGAGTGGTGACCTTAAAATCACCCTGTGGGATTTTTGCCATGTAGGTTTTTCCCATTCGTAAACAAATCACTGTGTCAATTTATTTTCTGCTGCATACTTAATTTAATTGGTGATTTGTTTGTACTACCAAGGTTTGCATGTTAATTTGATTAATTAATAAACTTGGCTAATTAATCAATTAATTCACAACAAGGGGTTAATTCGTTTTTGGCCTATCAGTAACCATTGTGCGGGGGATTTTTATCAAACTTCTTTCCTTAAATTGACGTCTTATTCTATTTTAGGGAGATCAATGTGAATACTCTAAATCACTTTTCTCTTTCTCGCAAATATATATGTGTGTGTGTTATTTTACTAATATATGTTTTGCCACAACTTGCACATATATCAATTTGTGATTAGATTACATCACTTACATATAAGACCACCTTTATTACTGGGTGAAAAATAATCCAATTATCACTTGATAGCATTCTCATCAGTGTTGCTAAAATAAAATTTAGTAAAAAATATAACTAAGGTCGATTTTAAAAACAAAATATAACTAAACTCACCCAAAAAATCAGTGCATTAGGCATTTAGGCTCAATACTTTATTCCTAAAATGTAACAATGAATAATGTCATATTAAGACACTGTTCATTGATTCAAAAAAATTATTCTCTCATTCTCTCTCTCAACTAATTGCTCTATGACTGTCTCTTTCACACCATAGAAAGGAAGGAGGAGATCGAACATGGACGGAGCCATGGTTTGACTTGGGGGTACCACTTGCATTATTTTTTACTTACTAATAATCACTCATCACATCAGTAATTTAAAAAAAAAATTTGTAGCTCTAGCATTTTCCTTATTTTAAAGACCAAATCTAAAACAAAATATACAAGCCCAAAAAAATTAGTCCAACAACAAAATTACTAATAGTAAAACTAAACAAAATTAAGCCTAGCCATGGTTTGACTTGGGGGTACCACTTACATTATTTTTTACTTACCAATAATCACTCATCACATCAACAATTTGTAAAAAAATTTGTAACTTTAGCATTTTCCTCATTTTAAAGACCAAATCTAAAACAAAATATACAAGCCCAAAAAAATTAGTCCAACAACAAAATTACCAATAGTAAAACTAAACAAAATTAAGCCTAGTTAACCAATTTTACCAGAAACAAACAATCTAACCCTTTAAACAACTAGTAGCTAAGCAACAGAGTCAAAAGTTGAAGTCACTGCACACAACCAACAGCAAAGCCGCCCCCCTAACTCTATGTTCTGACTCTATCCTTGAGCTTGAAGCTGAGTAAAGCTATCACATTGGAGCTACTGGAAATAGCCCAATTGCTAGATTCAATCTTCAATATGGGTCATGATGTGAGGTGGCTATGGAGCGGTGTTGCATATTCAAGCTCCAAATCCAAGTTCGATTTGTTCAACGGCAAGAAACGTTGCAGTGCCATCTTTGTTAACGAAGAGGAAAGAGGGGATCACATCTCAGCCGTGGGATCATCATGAGGTGGCCACAATGGAAAATGTGGACAAATGGATTGGGATGGTGTGGCATCAAGTTTTGGGGGATTTGGTATGATACTAATCCGGTTTGGTAGGAAGGGGGGAAGAGAAAAAAAAAATTTAAATAGAATAGAGAAGCAAATATTAAGTCCGTTTTAAATGTATGTGAATTTCAGTTTGTTATTTTAGATTAAATTTTGACTATAATTGTATTGAACATGATGTGAAAGCTTTGAACCTTGTACAAATTGTGTTAAAGCTTATGTAACACATGGAGTGTAGCTATAGTAACTAGCAACAACGAAATAGGTATCTTCTGCAATGAATGTCTCATGCCAAGTGTTGCTTTCCGTGCAGCCAGTACAGACATTGGTCCTACTGGACCAAGCATCAACTTAAAAAAATTGGCAATTTTGTTTTTGTGATTTTCGCAGATATGGAAAGAAGTTATGAGGTTATCCACCCAACACCGTCCACTGCCATCCCCAGATATCATGGATTCATGGCTTTGTTTTGTTCGTGTCAGCCCCACATTCGTGTATTCTTTTTTTTTTTTTTTTTTAATATAGACAAAATAGCCTAATTAAAATGATCCTAATCAAGTTGAAGTTTCACACTTTCAGTACTAATGGGTGTCTCAAAAAAATAGAGAATAAAAGAAGTTTCACTTAAATGGGGCCAAAACCAAAGCTGGTGAACGTTGAACAATTAATAGAGGAAGTCTATAAGGAAAATGTTGACATGGGAATATTATAGTGATAAAAAATGCAGAGGAGTCAGAATTTGACCAATAGCTGAGAGACAGAGAGAGCATTTTTCTTTCTTCCCTCTTGGCTTTTTGTGAGTGAGAGCCATCATATGAACAGTGGTGAAGTAGAACAGAACATATATTTTCACATGTGCGAATACGAGTTAAATTATATCAATTATCAAGCGCGTACGGTATACTTATAAAAGACACAAAATTATACGCTTTGTCGAATCAGAAAAAAGAAAAGCTAGCTCCAGTCTTCTTTGAACTTTGAAGGTAAGCTAAGCTTTCAAGTTTCAACTCTTACTCGCTGATTTCCAGTTCTCTTGGAGGTGCTATTTTCTCTCTCTCTCTCTCTCTCTTTTTCTAAAACAAAAATTCTTGAAAACGTTTGAAGAACCAAATATCTTGTATAACCTATAGCTCAAGGTCTTATTTTTCAGCTTTTATCACCATCATTGTCCAATTACCAATGCTACTTTTGGCCTTGAAATATGAAAATTGTTCTTAGGGTTTTGGTGGATGTTATACTTTATTTGGACTAGAATTTCTGAAACTAAGGAATTTTATGCAAATTCTTGAGTTTTTTGCTTTAGGGCCTTGGGTTTTTTCTTCCTCTTTAATCTTAGTTCCTATTTTCCCTATCCTTACCTCCGAACTTTGGTACACAAAGTGATTTGTACTTAATTAATTAACTTTTCATTTACTGTGTAATTTTTTATTTCTTTAATAAAAAGCAAATATACTACTTGGAATCATTTTTCTATTATCAATATATCTTAAAATCTGCTATAGTTACTACCTTGGTGGCTCAAAATCTAAGATTTCGGTGCCTTTTTCAATTTTCCCAGGGTCCTAGATTTCATCTTTAAGGAAACAAAAAGGGTGCTTAATTTTATGGAAAGCTCATCTGCCAAATGGATATCTGAACTGGTAACATTCTTATGCAACTTATACCAATTGTTCTTTTCTTTTTTCTTTCATTTCTGTGCATGGATAAATCTTCACACTTCTCTTGGTAAAACTTATATTTTTCAATTTTTTTTCTTCAGGAAATGGAAGATCCCGCCTTTATCCATCAATACGAGATCAACTCTTTCGGATACTCACTTGATGATCTTGATTTTCATTCTTTTTCTGGTGAGAGCTACCCATCCAACCCAGATCTCAATCCCAAAAGCACATACAACTATCATGCTTCAGTCATAGAAAATCCTCAGACTGACCTTGGGAGACCGGCAAAACAGCTCAAGACAAAAAGCTGGAATCCTTGCGCCACTGACCATATTCCTTCAAAGGCTGCTTCTTCATCTTCCTCACATTTGATTTCATTCGAGAACTCAAACTCACCCCCAGCCATTTCACAGCAATTTTATGGTCTAGACTGCACCATGAAACCAAAGAGAGAGGCGGCTTCTGATAGAAATACGAATTTCCCGGCTATGATTTCTGAGAGTTCCTTTGGGATGCAAAATTGTTCATCAAAACATGGAGAGGTCCCCAAGAAGGTAGCTACAATGACTAGAACTCCTTTACATGCACAAGATCATGTAATAGCGGAGAGAAAGCGCCGAGAAAAGCTCAGCCAACGGTTTATAGCACTTTCTGCAGTTGTTCCTGGCCTAAAGAAGGTACTATTTTGTTAATCTCTCTCACTGGTTCTTGAAAGGGTCTAATTTTATTTAAATATTACGCATGATTTATCTTTCAAAAAGATCAGTTATTGTTGCTTCTTAGTTAGATGAGATCTAAACGGTTATGCTGCTTAATTAATTGCTTTCTATCAATGTTGCCCTAACAATATAAAGTCCGAATTAGTACAAACAAAAACAGAATATGACAGTACTGTGCGCGTTTGAGATTTTCTGGAAAAAGTTTTGTTGCTTTTAACTTTTTATTTTTGGTTTTTTTTACCAATAATCTAGCTTTTAGTTTTTTTTTTTGAAATAAACTAACTTTTAACATTTTATAACACATTTAACATAAAAGTTATCAAAAACTATATCTTTTTATAAACATTAGCACATTAATTAATTGAACCTTTGTTGGATTTGAATCCTTAGCATTACTGCTTGTGAATTGGCTAAACATGATCCATTGAGTGTGGAGATCGATGGGCTACCCTCCTGTTTTCTGTTAACACTCGATAGAAGAAGCACTAACCCAAGAAATCCCACACCTATATGTCTGCATGGTTGATCAAACTTCAAATATTTTGCTAAATAAGTGGGCAAATATCACTAGGATATGGTATGAAGATAGACACTTAAAAAGAGTTCCTACATGCAGATAATGGAACCTAGTTTATTTTCCTTAGTATATACTATACACTATAATTTTGTGTAGCCACCGCACTTTTAACTAAAAAAAATAAGAAAAAGATTTATAGTTAGAAATAGTACAATCAAGATTTATTAATCAGCATATCTTTGTGTGACACCCTAATATTTGTATGCAGATGGATAAGGCTTCTGTCCTGGGAGACGCTATTAAGTACTTGAAACAGCTACAAGAACGTGTAAAGACACTCGAAGAGCAGGCTGCAAAGAAAACGATGGAATCAGTGGTTTTTGTGAAGAAGACTCGACTCTCAGCCGCTGACGACACATCTTCATCTGAGGATAACTCGGATAGCGAATCCAATGAACAGCTCCCCCAAATTGAAGCTAGAGTTTTGGAGAAGGATGTACTTATTAGAATCCATTGTGAGAACCGCAAAGGCTACGCAGCACAAATACTAAGCGAAATAGAGAAACTTGATCTAGCTATCTTAAATAGCAGTGTCTTGCCATTTGGAAATTCGACACTTGATATAACTGTTGTTGCTCAGGTAATTTCACTATCCAGTCTATCCTTCTTTGAAGTCCTTCATATTTCTATACGACATATTCAATGACACTTTGATGCTTCTTAATTATAATGTGTGTTTGGTTAGCTTATGTTACATATTCATTTAATTTCTCGCAACCGGACTGATAATACAGTTATTCTTCTTTTAGGAGAGGAAGAGGGGTGTTAAGCAATCTTTATTAAATGAGCCTAATCATACAAAAAATTTCAAAAGTAATATTAGTGGTGCGATCTAGTGAAAATTGTATTGCACTAGTACTCATAACCTCATTGATTATCAAGGAAAAAATTAGTACTTTGATCATTTGTGAGTCAAGTTCATGAAAAAGATCATTTCCCCAACTTTACTCATCTTTTTTTTTTTGTCTTCTTGATAATCGACGTTTTACAAAAAATAATGTTAGTCGCTTTATGTGAAATTGATATTGTATCACTCACATTTTTAACATTTTAACAAATTATGAAATAAGTTGTTGGACAAGATTGTGTCACATCACAGCACTAAATATTAGACTCATCACAAAAACTTGTCAATTATTTCTTGCAGATGGACGTTGATTTCTGCATGACAGTGAAAGATCTTGCGAGAAACCTACGACAGGCATTGCTGAAACTCATTTGACATAGCTAGCAAATCACAAAACTTGAAGGATTGTCTATGTTTCTTAATTTCTCTTATTCTTCTTCTTTCTTTTTTTCACTCAGAAGCGTGGGATGACTAGGAATAAGCTCCAGTTTTAGACTTGTCCTTTTTATTTACAGTGTTTTTCTAGCACCATTTCAGAGAAACGAAGGCCTGTCAATCTCTCAGAATAATTTTTGTTGCGAGTTTCACATTTTCCTTGTTCCTTTTTTCGTGGTTGACCCTTAGACCACGTTCAATTACCCACGTGTTGTAAATGAAACACGCAACTTCTTGGAGGGGGGTTTTTGAGAGGTTTTGACTTTTCAAACATGACCTCTTTCTTCCCTCCTTCCCTTTGTAAAAGGATCTTTGTTATTACATTGAGAGACAGATAGATAGATAGGCACTTTCTTTCACAGAGATTGGTGTTGGTTTTTTTCAGAAGGACCTTCAAATACTATGATGTTGTCCATTGTATGGTACAAAAATGAATTCCTCTGTATTTGCTACAATTACTCTGAAAGTTCAATATGGGTATGAAACACCCTTGAACGTTTAGACCCCCAAAAACAAAAATACCAATTCAAGCTATTTAACAAACAACGTATGTGCGGAAAATGATAAATAGCTTATACCAGAATTGAGGAACGATCTAAACCATAAATAATCACACACACAGCAGTAATTAAATGATAAAGATAAAGGGAAGAGAAATGCAAACACAAGGACAACACTCGATGTGTTATCGAAGAGGAAACCGAAACTCTCGGCGTAAAAACTCTCTGCCGCCCTCCAAGCGGTCAATAATCCACTAGAAAATGTAGTTGGGATACATGAACAGTAATAGACCCTCCAAGCCTAATTTACCCAGGTACCTAAGCCCTCCAAGCTTCCTGCTCCAACGAGGTTGCGCCGAACCTTTTTCTTTTCTAGCTTACCGGATTCCGCTACTTGACCATAGCATCAACCAATGTATATTGGTTCCTTCCCAAACTGCTTTCCTAAGCACCAAATGAACCTTCTCACAGACGTGAGTGTGGTGAGATAAGGATTTGGTAAAAGACCTCTCAAGGGTATGACAATGGAGAGGAAGAGAGTAGAAGAATTTGAAGAGTCTCTAAGGTAAAGATTGTGGATGAGGCAATCTTGTTTTTCTCTAAGGTTTCTCTTACAAAATTCTCTCTGGAAGCTCTCTCAATTTAGTGGGTATAAGGGTGTATATATAGTAAGGTGAGAAGGGAATGCAAAACGTCAGTTTTTGCCAAACAGGGTTAACTCGCGGCTTGTCCAAGTCGCGAGTTCCAGTCGCGACGTAACGGCCTGGCCAGCCTGTAACTTTTGTCCTGTAGCGTGATAACTGGCGCGACCCTTCAACTTCCCAGTGTGCCTCTCACGTGCCTGCCTTTCGCGGCTTGCCAGTCGCGATCCACCCGCGAGCCCTAGCCGCGAGACTCTGTTTTTCTTGCACACTCTTGAGCTTTTCTTCACATCTTCTCACACACTACCCTTACAATTTTCCCACCTAAATACAGGGTTACTAAGTGCTAAATTACAAACAAATTGGTCACGGAATAAAGCCAATTAGATGGTTGATTAAATTCAACCTTACAGACTCGATGAGTAATAATCGTTGTTTTTGTTGGATATTGTCAATTAATCCATGTCTTCTTACTCTTTGTTCTTAGTTTTACTCCATCAAATTAAGTTAGAAATTTTCCTTCTTTTTATGACAGCTTCACGAAACAATGAAAGGGCAGTATTTTATAATATGGGTGTAGTATATTTTATGTATATAGTAAGCTAAATGGGTGTGATCGATGCAAACGGCCATTTAAGCATGTGGACATTGGGAAGAGGTCACTGTTGATGATTAATACAGCTATATGAAGTTCAACGTGTCTACGTGAGATTTTTATTAAGTGAAATTATAGGTAGGGTTGGAGAGTGGAGACAACCCTTGTCCCACAAGAGATTCGTAATCTTCGCAATTAGTAGACTTTTTTACTCTCTCTTTCTCTATTTGCATATTTCTGTTTATTAAATTATATAAGCCCTCGTTCCTTAATACAAATTGAAATTCTTATATAGCTTATCAGGGAGGAAAAAAGAAGGGTAGCGTAGAAATTGTGCACATCATTTGCCGGGTTCGAAATTTATGACCTTTTCAAATACTCAAAATTAAAAAATAACAATAACAAAAACCAGTGGGAGCCATGTAACAGCAATCCAAAGCTTGTAAAGGACGAGTTGATTCAGACCATCATCCACTAGAGAAGATAAAAGAGTAAAATAAAAGTCTTGTTAACGGATGTATTTAGAGTATTTGTTAATAGACTATTTTAGAAAACTTTTGATAACTCTTTTATGAGAAATATAAAAATATGTCAAAAAATCAGTTTTTTTTTTTTTTCTTTTCTTTTCTTATAAAAAAATTTTAAAAATATTTTCTAAACTAATATTTTTAGAGCATTCGTTAATTAGCATTTTCTTAAATTTATTTTAGCTTACGAAGTGTTACAGTTCTTTGAGCTCGAAACTTGTAGTCCCCTCATCCCACTTCTACCAAAGTCAAATTTGTTTTTCTCAACTTTCCACGATACTTATTACCTCATCCCACTTATACCAAAGTTAAATTTGTTTTTCTCAACTTTCCACGATACTTATTAAGAGAAATTTTAGGTATAGTTCTTTAAGTGGAGTATATTAGGTTTTTCAATTAAATTCAAACACATAGATGTATTGATCAATAAAATATAAAGAATATTTTCTTTTTCAAAAACAATTAAATTCAATACAATTATAAAATTTATTTGGGAAACTTAATGTACCGCACTTAAGTTTTGCCCTACTTATTATTATATTAAAAATCAGCACCCTACATAGTAATCAGCTATAATCGTTGTCGCCAAACCTTGTGTTGTGCAATAGTAGAATCTCTAATATCAATTGTTGTGAATTGTGGTTAACAATAGTGCATTCACACGAATAAGAAAAATAAAATATTAACATGAGACAACAATATATATTTATGTGATTCGCCTAACTCTATGCCTACGTTTACGGGTAACACCAACCAAAATCCACTATCAACGATATCAATTACAACCACACTTAATCAAACCTCACAGCACTCACACAAACAAACTGTGAAGATCTTGATCATTGCATACTGCACATGCTGGATGGAATTGGCAATGATCAAAACGAACAATCTTTTGGCAAAAATTTGCATACTCTAGAAACTCTTTAAGGTCCTCAATTAATGGTGGTTGATGAAATGAAACCGACCAAAATTGGCAGCATTTGAAGGTAACGAAATTAGTACAAGAGAATGGGTTTTTCACATCCTTCCGACGAGAATTATACCCATCAAATGGGATAGTCAAAGTCAGGGCAACATGTTTTAATTGGATATCAATTGCTAATAAAATCAAAGCTTTTTGTATTGTTTTTCTTTTTGCTGATGTACTTTACTCATACCAGTTTCTTGGAATAGGTTGGACTTCTCAGTTCTGACCCAAATGGTCCAATTAATGGTCGGTGGTCTTAAATTTAAGGGGTCGATTACTGTTTCTCTTTGATTCCCACCTTAACAAGCTCATTATACGCCAAACTACGTCAACATTAATAAAAGAAAGTCTCTAAACCTACTCTTCTATCCTTCAGTTTTTAGAAAGGAATCGATTACTTAGAAAGAAAAAAGAAAAAGTCTCTGTTCTCATTAGGTTCCCTTTCTTCAAACGAATGACATATGTACATACACACGTTGACATGTTGTTTCAAGCCGTATTATAGTTGATGATGTGCCAAATTATAAAAGTTTGATTTGACTTTTTTTTTTTTTTGCTGAAAGTTTGATTTGACTTTTGAGTCTATGAAAAAAGGTTCACTTTCATGAAAGTCACCACGTGATTTTGGAATACTGTAATTTAAGTTCCTTTGACAAAAATACCAAGCATTTTCATATTTTATTTAGGCAAAAAGACGTCTAGAAGATTTATATATATATATATATATATATATATAACGTATATACTACATACACGATTAACCAATAGCCAAATCGTGACCTTCCTCAAAAAAAAAGAAAAAAGAAAAAAGCCAAATCGTGACACAACTAATTACACTAATGAGTAATGACAGGCAATTCTTAGAGGACTAAGATGAGTAGAATTTCTTGTGTGATAATTGATGGATGTGGACATTTGAACAAGAAGGAAAAGATATAAAGGAATTTTTGTTTTATTCTTCCCAGCTTGAAAACGAAACGAGCTAGGAAGCCTAGATTAGTGAGCCTTAAAATGTGTTTGTTTGGAGATGAAATATGGTGGATGAAAAATTTTGAAGAGAAAATAAGAAGGAAAACTTTTTTGTAGTGTGTTTGGTTGAGTGGGGACGAAGGAAAATAAATGGTAGAGCTCAGATGTTTTCTCTCCAGGCTCACCAAAAAGTTTTCTCCTAAAAATAGAGAAAAAACTGAAAGGAAAAAATGAGGTTGCTTAATTGATGAAAATGCCCATGTGCAACTGCATATGGGCTTCATCCTTACGTCTGCACATGGACTTCATCCTTACGTTGCTCCTTCACTTTTTTTTTTTTTTTCCTTCCTCTCCACGTTGCCCTTTTTTTTTTCCTTTTGATTTACTGGGCGGGTGTACATTGCTCATATTCTTTTTTTTTTTCCTTTTTTCTTTAAATATTGTGTGTGTGTGTGTGTGTGTGTGTTTTTTTTTTTTTTTTTTGTATTTTTTGTTTAGATGTGATTTTGATTTTGATTTTGATTTTTTTTGCTTTCTTTTGTGCTTTTTTTTGTGTGTATTTTTTGTTTAGATGTGATTTTTTTTTTTAATATGATTTTTATTTCTTAATAAATTTAGGTGATTGCTTTTTTTTTTTTTATCACTTTTTCTTTTTAATTAGGCATCATTTTTTAACAAGGGTATATGAGTAATAAAGGAATAAACGAAAAGATATAAAGGAATTTTTGTTTTATTCTTCCCAGCTTGAAAACGAAACGAGCTGGGAAGCCTAGATTAGTGAGCCTTAGGATGTGTTTGTTTGGAGGTGAAATATGGTCGATGGAAAATTTTGGAGAGAAAATAGGAAGGAAAACTTTTTTGGAGTGTATTTGGTTAGGTGGGGATGAAGGAAAATAAATGGTGAAGTTTAGATGTTTTCTCTCTAGGCCCACCAAAAAGTTTTCTCCTCAAAATGGAGAAAAAACTGAAAGGAGAAAATGAGACTGCTTAATGGACGAAAATGCCCATGTGCAACTGCATATGGGCTTCATCCTTACGTCTGCACATGGACTTCATCCTTACGTTGCTCCTTCACTTTTTTTTTTTCCTTCCTCTCCACGTTGCCCCTTTTTTTTTCTTTTGATTTACTTGGCAGGTGTACATTGCCCATATTCTTTTTTCTTTAAATTTTGTTTTTTTTTTTTTGTGTATTTTTTGTTTAGATGTGATTTTGATTTTTTTTTAACATGATTTTTATTTCTTAATAAATTTAGGTGATTTTTTTTTATCACTTTTTTTGTTTTAACTGGGCATCATTTTTTAACAAGCGTATATGAGTAATAAAGGAATAAAGGAAAAGATATAAAGGAATTTTTGTTTTATTCTTCCCAGCTTGAAAACGAAACGATTGGGAAGCCTAGATTAGTGAGCCTTAGGATGTGTTTGTTTGGAGGTGAAATATGGTGGATGAAAAATTTTGGAGAGAAAATAGGAAGAAAAACTTTTTTGGCGTGTGTTTGGTTGGGTGGGGATGAAGGAAAATAAATGGTGGAGCTTAGATGTTTTCTCTCCGGGTCCACCAAAAAGTTTTCTCCTCAAAATGGAGAAAAAACTGAAGGGAGAAAATGAGGCTGCTTAATAGACGAAAATGCCCATGTGCAACTGCACATGGACTTCATCCTTACGTTGCTCCTTCACTTTTTTTTTTCCTTCCTCTCAATGTTGCCCCTTTTTTTCTTTTGATTTACTAGGCAGATGTACGTTGCCCATATATATATTTTTTTCTTTAAATTGTGTGTGTGTGTTATTTTTTTTTTTTTAGATGTGATTTTGATTTTTTGAACATGATTTTTATATCTTAATAAATTTAGGTGATTGCTTTTTTTTTAATAACTTTTTTTGTTTTAATTGGGCATTATTTTTTAACAAGGGTATATGAGTAAATTTATACAAACTTATTTTTTCCATCCGTCCATTTTTCCACTCCCAACCAAACAATAATAAAGGAAATTAAAATCTTTTCTATCCTCCCACTATTTTTTGTCCTCCCATTTTTCTACTCCTCTAACCAAACGGAGCTTTAATGAACACAAAACAGGGGTCCATTATTGCCCCCATCATTCAATATTACAAATTCTTATCTTAAAAATTTAAGAGTTATATATATTACACACAAACTATTAGTCTATTAACAAACGTCCCATTTTTATATTGAAATTGTGAATTTATGTCACGATTTTCAGGTTTAAAAACTTTAAATAATGATTTTAGTTTAAAAATAATGTGTTTATAAAATTGCACGTAAAAAGCATGCGTACAATAAGTATTACTCAAATTTTTTATCTTATTACCAAATAAACAAATGGATTATTTCCTTTTATAATTCCCCAATCTTTCTTTCTTCTTCTTCTTTTTTTTTTTTTTTTTTTTTTTTTTTTTTTTTGATGAATGAGAATGATCCCCAATCAAAGTTAGGTGGCCAATAATGCAAAGATGTGTCTCAAGCTTCTACCTCTTTCTTTCATTGGTCATCCTTTTCCAAATTATTTCTGCGTTGCTAAAAGCTTGACTTAGCGAGGACTAAATGGTTCACCTCCCACTCCTGTAATCATTCACAACTGGCCATGTCTGGGCCGGTGAGTTTAACTTGTGGCTGTCAATCACTAATAATTATTGAGCTCATCGATCATTCATCAAGGGGGGCCTGGCGGACTTCAGCTTCACATAATAAGCCTGGCTATCTTTTTACAGTTGATTTAGCATGTCGGTTGTTGACTATCTGGGATAAAGTAAGTTGGCACCTACGCTGCCCAAATTATCCCTTCACAAAGATCCAATAATCAAATTTTAAGAGCACCACAAAATTGACTTCCAATGGACCTTTAAGGCTTTAACCACAAAACTGTCAAACCTTCTGTAAGCCACATCTTAGACTTTATGGGCTTTGGGGTCATATCAAGGGCCCATTTGGCCTTTCTGTGATTGTGGGGTATGGGGATTGTTGACAATTTTGCATCATCAGTAATCACTTGAGGTGGAGGTATTTTTTTTTTTTTGGTTGAATCAAGAGGTGGTTTTTATTTATTTATTATTAAACAAAATGGTGGCTTTTACCTCAAATAAAATTTTCTATTTATTTATTGATTAAAAAATAGATTTCTTATATTATGTGATAGGGGCATGTGTGTAAATTTTTACAAACAACATTTTCTATATTCTTATTTTTCTTCACAACCAAATAAATGAGTTTTTCACCATAAGAGAAAACTAAATTTTTTTTTTCTATCTTCTTACTTTTCTATTCCATTCATATTTTTTATTATCTCATTTTTCTATACCCAACCAAACAAACCTTTGGTGACAATCTCTATGACAGACAGAAGCTTAACCATGGACTCATGGACTCGCCAGATTAGGGACTCAAGCCCTTCCTCACTTCCTCTAGCGTAAAAAGTAATGTAGCAAAAATAAAAAGACAATAGGCAACATATTAATATTGTAATTAATTTCTGCTCTCTCAAAGTCATGTGATTTCTTTGAAACATAAGCAAATTACTAATAAAGTACTGACGCTGTTCCCTCGAATTCTATCATATCTATTAAAAATAATCAATTTCCTAGTTAGAATATAATCATGTTTTGCATTTAAATTTAACAAAAAACGAGTACTGCCAAGAGCCCTATAGTTGTAAGTAACCTAACTCATTGGCAAGTTTTAATACTTTCAATAAAGATATTCATGATTCAATTTTCCCACCACCAACTATCAAATTATAAATCAAATACAAAAGCAACAACAACCAGTGAGTACCATAATTGTGAAATCTAGATGCCAGAATTTGTCTTTCTTCCTATCTATCATTGTGCAACTAATTTGAGCACTAGCAATAGTGGTGCTAAATAGCTATATAGCTATTTTGAGCACCATTAAATATCAAAATGTATCCTGCAATGGTGGAGTCAAAGTTATATTTTTTTGCTCCACAGTTACAGTGCACAGTTATTTTTGGCTGTGCATTGTAGCTGAAAGGTAAATTGTTTAAAAAAAAAAAAAAAAAACAAATTGCGTTCACACTGCTTTTTTTTATTTTCCATCTTTCTTCTGCATTTCATTTTCCTTCGTGCCCGTGTCTCTCTCCTCACGACCTCTCCATCTGCTTCTTTCTTCCTCCACGCCGATCTGCACGAGCCCAACCACCTCAGACCCATCGTCGCCAACCCACGCTGACCCATCTTGGCCTCTCTTCTCTATTTTCGGCATTTGTGCTTGTGCTGCGGCGTGGATTTCAGGCTAAGTTTTGGGCTGTGCTTATGTTTTGGGCTTGGTTTTTGTTTCGGGCATGGGTTTTTGTTTTGGTTTGTGTTTCGGGCATGTGTTTCAGCCTCTCTCTTGTGTTTCGAGCATGGCTATGGGTTTGTGTTTTGGTCTGATTTTTCTACTTTCCTTTTTTGTTTTTCTTCACTAGTTTTGATGGGCATTGGTTATAGTGGCGGGGTTGTGGTTGTGCAGTAATTTCTATGGCTTTGATGGTGGTTGTGGTTGTGTTTTGGTGGTTGAATGAAATATTATTTTATTGTAGTGTTTATATTATTTTATTGTGTTAAAAACTAAAATTAAACCACTGCTGTTGGATGTGAAAAGGTAAAATAGATAAAGTAAATTTTTGTGGTATTAAAAAGCTAAAAATTTAGCTACACTGCTGTGGATACTCTTAAGTTCACAATAGAAACCCAAAAGGCGGGTGTTTCAGGTCTTAAAGAAAAGTGCTGTAACAGCGGAAGCTTTTATGTCAATTCCCTGAGGTTAAAGTAAAAGCAGACCATGTAAATGATAAAAATAAAATAACACATTATATTTTGACTTTCTTCCAGCTAGTTTGGCCATAACACCATCTGAGCACACATGAGCCAAAGACAATGCATGCATGTTCAGAAAGCTTTTTAACACAAAATAAAATTGTACCCTTAAGCTCAAAATGCATCTGTAAAACACCTCATTTTACAATGAAAGAAAATTTAAATTTTTCAAGAAAGCCAACATCTAAAAGTAAAACTATCATTTCACAAGTTCAGGGGGCAAACAGGTTATTTCATACAAATATAAGAACTCTGGTTTGATAGATAATAGAAGATCAAATTTCAACCGGAGGCAGACATTTATGAAATTGTAGTTTGGTAAATCTTTCAAAGTGAAGGAAAAAATTGTTTGAAACAGTACTATTACTGTAGTAGCAAAATCCATGTGTTGGGTAGAAAAGTTCATAGGAGGGTGAGTAGGTTCTATTTTGTACTAAACAAGTTAATTTGGTTGATTTTTAGTTCGATTTTTGGTTTGTTTTAAAAGGGGATTTATGGCATTTGGAGATGTTAAATTTGTAGGTTTACGTGATTAGGCTAGCATTTAATGAGGATTTGAGGCTACGTTGCAAACTTATGTTCAACGCGTACAAATATGTTTCGCTTGCATTCGGCCTCCGCATGCCCAACACACCTTTCTTGGGCTTAAAGACTATACATACCTCCAAACCCATTTGCCTATATAGCCCAAAATAGGTGAAAGAAAAATTCATCTTTTGCCTTCCAACTCCAACGCATGACTCCCACACTTTTCCCTTTCGGCTTACGCACGGGCTTGGTCCATGCATTTGTGCTTCATCTATTTCTTTTAACTAGTTGGTAGCCCATGTGGAAAGTTCAACAATAACAAAAAAAAATGTTTTTTTTTTAATCTACTTATGAAATTTGATAATTATGATAGTTAATTAATACACACTTATTTTAATTGCGTTTGTATCTGAAATTATTTACTTTACTATTTAAAGGAAATATAATGTAACAAGATTTTAATGGAAGTTTATATACATAGTAAAGTTTAAATTCAATTTAAAATATATATTAGAATAATAAAGTGTAAAATTGTAACGTTTCAAAATTTGAAGTGGCAAAATATTAGAAGGCCAACAAAAAATTAAACATCTTTAGTTTATATATACTATATATCATCAACAAACACAAATAACCGTGGCTTCCAATTAACTCAATTGGTGAAGCTCTTATCATCAAATAAAGAATTTGTGATCAAATCTCATTAAAAAAAAAAAAAAAAATTTGATATCATATTGTTGTTGGTTTCACCTAGCCATCAATGTTAGTTTCATTGTGAGTTCCAATTAACTTAACTTATAAAGTTTCTTGTCATCGAATAAGAATCTGGGATTTGAATCCCCGCCTACAGTAAAAATCAATTGTTGTCTTGATCCAATGATAAAAAGTAATAATTATGGAATAGATACCCTAGGTTGATATTATATCCTATCAAGAGAAGGAAAAAAAAGTTAGTTTCATGAAAGTTAGTGCACATAGTTTGTACACAACACCCATTTCACGTTTTAAGTTTTAAATGCGGACAACATCCATGAAATTATAGATATTTTGTGTAAGTGTAAAACAAGTCAACAATGAAGGTGGAATAATATTTTCCATTTTTGACTGTTTCTTAGCCCATTGCAATCCTAAAGAGAAGTGTTATATTCATAATATTTTTATAATATTTTCACAATAAATTATAGGTAATAAGTTGTTACTAGTTCTAATTTGAATCTACCACTTAATGCTCCGTTTGTTTTGAAGTAAAATATTTTACTGAAAATATTTTCATTTTACCATGTTTGATTGCGTACAAGGAAAATCATTTTCAAAATTTTTTTTAATATAAAATGTGAACATTTTTCTAACTCAAAGCCCATTGGATCAATGCATATATATTCGACCAACCAAATCAGAGAAATCTATTTGGAGCTATTAGAGGATCACCGGTAAATACAAAGCCACAAACCCATGGAAAAAACAATCAAGATTTGCCACAATCATCCTAAAAAACAATGGTAAGGATAGGCCAAAAACGTATTAACTCATTGTGATGAATTAATTGACTAATTAGCCAAGTTTATTAATTAATCAAATTAACATGCAATTATACGTGGTAGCACAAACTAACCATCAATTAACTAAAGTATGCAGCGAAAAATAAATTGACATGGTGATTTATTTACTAATAGGGAAAACCTACACGGCAAAAACCCCACCGAGTGATTTTAAAGTCACCACTCCCGAGAATTTACTATTATCAAAACTAGCGGTTACAAGTAAAGGAATCACAGTACCTTATACCAACCTACAGTTGAACCCTTACCCCAATATCCAATTAGACTTGTTCTGAAGTGACAATCTCTCCTTTTCAATACACGGCTCCCAGTACGTGACTAACCAATTGCGCGGATCCTAGTACGCGACTTGATCACCAACTTAAGAAGGATGTTAGCTGCAAAGTTCTTCAATTAATCCATATGATGAAGATCATGAAGTTGCTTGGTCACAAAACCCTATGGTGTACAAATATAGCAACTTCTTGAAAAGAAAGAAGAACTAGGGCAAACTAGGTTTCCGGTCACACTCTTCTTCACACTTATGGAATTGTGCTCTTGTGAAACTTGTGTCACATTTTTCAGCCCTTAAAATAATCCTTATATATGTTTAGGGTTGTGAGAAAAGAAAGCCCAAACATATACTCACGAATTGGATGAAAATCAGCTTGAAAAACTAAACTTCATAAATTTTGACAGATACCCTATCTATCGAGCTAGCTGTCGAGCCACGGGCTTCAGCAACTTTTAAAATCCTACACTTTTTCACTTGATTCTTGGATAGACTTGCATGACTTTAACGCTTGAACTTGAAACCTTATTTCTTGAAACATTAAACACATCTTAGATCTATCCAATTACAAGTAAAGTGTGTTTTGTCAAAGGATTAGCCAATTACATAAAATATTGACATATGTTCCTAACATGATTCACATATGTCCTAACAGGTAACCCATGAGAAATGAGAAACAACTGAAATCTGCCACTAAAAAGAAAGATTAAGACCCATGAAAAACAACCCCACCCACGCCGTCCATCAAGCCACCAGATCAAACAATTGAAACCCAAAATCCTTCAAATAACTAAGACCCAAAATCCATCAACCAAAAACTGTAGAATCTCGATCACTAGGTCCACCTCCGACCCACTAAAGCAAGCCCCGCTGCAACCCAACCTCTAGAAACCCAGCTAAATAATCTTAAAGAAGGAACAATATTGATAGTGGCACCGACAGAATTTGAGAACTGGTGGTGGCGCCGATGACATGGAGCTGGTGAAGGGTGGCGATGGTGAAGGGAGAGACAGTGATGGGTGGTGTCAAATAGGGTGGAGCCGGTGATGGGTGGTGATGAAGACGGTGGAACCGGTGATGGGTGAGAGACAAGGGATAACGGTGGGCTGGGTTGTGGAGAGAAATCTGAGAAAGTATAAAAGTAAGAGAGAGGCAGTGCATTAGGACTGAGAGAGTGCAATAAATGTAAAATATTTTACCAATATTTCAAGTGTAAAATATTTTACACAAATTTGTCTTAGTTGGTTTAGTTGACTGAAAATATTTTACTTTAAAACAAACACTGTAAAATGTGAAAATATTTTTCTATAAATATTTTACATTGAGACAAATGGATACCTATCCATAGCCACTTGTAAGATTGATTTTAATCAATTATGTGTTAGCTTTATTCCGTGCCAAATTTGCTTGTAATTCAGCAATTAGATACACTGTATTTAGGTGGGAATCATGTAAGGGTTGTGTGTGAGAGAGTATGAAGAATTCAAGTGTGTGTGCAATCAAGAGCATTCTCACGACTAGAACTCGCGACCGCGAGTGACTTGCGACTGATGACTCGCCAAAGTGCCACACGTGTGAAGCATGTAGGAAGTTGAAGAGTCATGACAGCTGGAGCACTATAGGACAAAAAAGACAGTTTGGGTAGCCAGTTACTTTGTGACTGGAACTCGCGACTTGTCACAGTCGCGAGTGAGTCTCCAGAACCCCTTGTTTTGCAAAAAAATGACTTTTCACATTCCTCAGATACCTTACTATAAATACCCATATACCCACGAAATGTAGAGATCTTCCAGAGAGAATTTTGAGAGAGAAACCCCAGAGAACAACAAGATTGATTCATCCACAATCTTATACATTTGACTCTTCAAATTCCTCTACTCTCAGCCTCTCCATTGACATACCCTTGAGAGGAGCTTTAGCCAAATCCTTACCTCACCACATTCATATTAGTGAGAATGTTATTTGGTACTTGGGAAGCAGTTTAGAGATGATCAATTCATTTGGTTGATACAATGGGCTTATTGCGAAATCCGGTAAGCTAGAGAAGACAAGATTAGGCTTAACCCTGTTGGAGTAAGAAGTTTGGAGGGCTTAGGTGTATCGGGTAGATTAAGCTTGGAGGGTCTATTACTATTCATATATCTCAACTAATTTTCTAGTGTATCATTTTACCGCTTTGAGGGCAGTGGAGAGGTTTTTTGCCAAATTCTTCGGTTTTCTTTTTGATAACACATGCCGGTGTTATCTTGTGTTTGCATCTCTCTAACCCTTACTCTTTGCTTTTAATTACTGCTGTGTTGTGATTAAATTATGGCTTAGAGTAGTTTGATTGGTTGGGTATAGCTTATATTTATCATTCCGCACATACATTGTTTGAATATAAGCTTGTGTTGGTATTTTTGAAATTGGGAGTCTAAACATTCACTAGTGTTTTACACACCAAGTGAACTTTCACTGCTGTTAGTAACAATTTATCATTTAAAACTTATTATGAAAATATTATAAACATAGCATCTCAATCAACTTTATCCAACAGCTTCCAAACAAAGGACCAACATACGTCATGCATTCTTCCCTCTTTTCCCTATCCATGATACTCGTTCCTCTTCGCAGGTAGAACGGACTTTCGTTTATTTTGTATCTTTTAGAAAATTAAAACAAACTGAGAGAAAAAGTAGATTTTGCTAATATATTTTCTAATAGAGGGGGAAAGAGATGAGGAAGAAGGTGGTGGTGGCAGCAATGGCCACAGCTGCAACCATTGTAGCCGCGACGGCCCTATCGAGGCAGTGGAGAAGGAGAAACGAGAGACAGTGGAAGCAAACGCAACGCATTCTACGTAAATTTGCAAGGGAATGTGCCACTCTAGTCCCCAAGCTCTACCAGGTTGCCGATGCCTTGGTCTCTGATATGCAAACCTCTCTTGCTTCAAACCACACCACCAACCTTAACATGCTCGTTTCATATATACATTGCTTCACTTCCCACTGGGTACTCAAAACTCTCTGTCTTTCACTATTTTATGATTTTATCAAATGTTATTTGATATGTTTATGGTGGTGGCAGAAATGAGGAAGGTTTATACTATGGGGTGAATTTGCGAGGGGCAAATTTTTTGACTTTGTGCGCACGACTTGGAGGGAAGAATAAACCTTTATCTGATTTACGTAGAGAGGAGATTTCATTCCCCTCCAATGTGATGCTTGGTACTACTCAGTTTTGGTTTTAAAGAATTAAAATCTAGTTATTTCGTATGCTGCTTGTTTTGTTTTGAAGCACAGATGGCTTTACTGGCACTGCAATTGTATATTTGGATTGGTTTCTATATCAATGTGATCAATCTAAATAAAGGTCTTATTAGTATTGAGTTGGGAATTAGGTATAGGGGTGGCCAATGATTTGAACTACATGTTTCTCTTTTTCTTTCAATTGGTAATTAACTAGTTGCAAAAAAGACATATATATATATATATATATATGCTGCTGTTGAAATCATTGTGTCACATTCTCTAGCATGAATTCATGATTCCTGATGTATCTATATTTCATGATTGATCCCATTCCCACCTCATAATTCCGCCATTCTTGTCAATAGTTTCACTTACTTTTAGAAGCTAGTCTCTCTAAAAGTTGGATTTACTTGTCTATATATATATATATATATATATATCTATATCTATATCTATATAATAACTAATAGCCGAAGCGTTTGACTTTTTGTTGACCGTACCTCATTACACCACGTGGCTACATAGATTTATGCCACCTATCCATTTAAAAAAGCGGTAACTATTATGCTTCACAGTGTTGAAACACCGTTTGACAGCCCCTCAGTATTAAAAAAAAAAACTGACCCTTACAAGGAAATCAAACATTAAACCCATCCGGTAACAAAAACTGGAGAGAGAGAACGATACAGAGAAATATCCGGTTAGGCAGAGAAAGTGAAGAGAGGAAAAAACTGAGAAGACAGTCACGCCTCTCCCTCCATCAGACACCGTATTCTCCACCGGTATGGTTTCTGTTTTTTGGTTCTTTAAATTTAGGATCAAATATGATTTAGGCCTGGGTATTTTCGTTAGATTGGATTGAATTCAGGTTTTGGCTTAGATTCGGTTTTGAGTAAGGAATTTGGTTTATAATATCAGTTATCTATCTTAGATTTGGTTTATCTTTGGGATATTTGGGTTCAATTCGTTTTGGGTGTATGTCTTTACTCTTCATATCTTCATGGAACAATTATCTCAACAAAAAATTTATCATCCTTTGTTTCCATTTGTTCAACAAAAATGGGCAAAAGAAAAGAAACTCTTCCCCTTTTCACGCTTTGTTCGTTTCGTTTCTGCAACTCCATATACACAAGGTCAACATAACATTGTTAATTTTCCTGTTTAGGATACTCTTTCTATGTAGTTTACCAAATTCGGCCCACTTTCTTTCCATTTGCATGTTCCGTTCCAAGCCAACAGATATAGGAAAAAGAAAATCTAAAATCGCAAACCAATTTTGACTCTTGAGAAATTGGAAAGAAAACTCCTTTTTATCAAGAAACAATAGCATCTCTTACAATCTGACCCATTTTGCAACTATCAAAATTTCCAAAAAAATGCATTTTTGTTTGATCTTTCATTGAACGAATATTGATTCTTGGATTAGCATAGAAAAAAAAGGTTACTATGCCTTCTAGAATAGTCTCTAGAGAAAGAGGTCAGTGAGTTTTTTGGCTTAGCAGAGAGAGAGAAAAATCTGAAGACCACTGCCCCTGTCAGGCCATCCTCTCGCCACCGTACAACTTAAAAAATTTGACATTGAATTGGGCCACAATAGATTTTATTGGTAAGCTCATATAAAAATTTGCATTGTTCGACATATTTGTTTTTATTCATGATGTTTGGGTTCGATTTTCTCCACCCCATACTGTGATAAATATAAATGATTTATTCATTTACGAACAATGAATATGAACAAAAGTTTAGAACGAGGAAGTCTAGAAGATACTAGCATGGTTGATAAAATGAATTATGAACCAAATGTGATGCAATTGGTAATATTAAATGTTGTTTTTTTTTTTTTTTTTTTTTTTTTTTTTTTTTTTTTTTTTTTTTTTTTTTTTTAAATCGCTATGTGATGGTGTGCTTACTTATTGCAGACAGTGTTGCCCCACAATTTCAGATGAATAAGCAACAGTCCTCCAAGAACTTCTCCGGCATTTTCTACCCAAACATCAACCCAACTGTATGTAATTGATGATCTTTACGTTAGAAATATTGTTCTAATGGTAATGGTAACTACATTTTAGTTACATGCTTACAAATTGTTTGATAAAATTATAATGTTGCTTTTATTCTAAAATTTCATTTTATATTGTTCATTATACTTTAGGCCAAATTAGTTAGTTGCAAAATGATCAAATGTATGGGAAAGAGTCTTCCCTAGAAGATTGTAGAGAGCCCTTTCAACTCTATGCGCCACTTGGCAAAACCTAGAAATTTCTAAAGCCAAAAAACTAAGGCACTGAATTGCTTTAGCAGAGCAAAAATTTACTAAAAGCCAAAAGCACTTTTGCTTATGATCCTCTTGCAACAAACCTTGCATATGACCTAAGATGGTTTTAAATTTCAGTCAAACCCAAAAATTAAGTTTTGCTTGATTCTAAGAGATTTCAGTTGTGATCGGTGATGTCTTTGTAAATGAGAGTTTCAATTACAAATGGTGTTTTTATATATGGTTTGTTGTCTCTTGCATTTTTCCCCATCAGTGTTTGTAATGTTTTCAAATGGTGTTTTAGTAATAAAAACAATCGATTGATATTGATATTAATTCAAATGTTATAAATACTGCCTTACCTTATGACAATAGTAAGCTATAAGCCTATAAGTTCAGTTTTTATTTTATATGTAAATTCTTACAATCATGGACCAACAAAATTAGCGATTTGCTATTTGCACCAAAGTTAATATTGATAGTATGATTGATTTGTAGGTGTAGAAAAAAGTTTTAAACACCCAAAAGTGGATATGGTAGGCAAGATCACCATCACGCAATTGCTGCTGAAAAGCTGCCAGACTTAAATCCTTTTCTAAGTTCTTGCTTCCTTTTAATTTTCTTCTTCTGTTTGATTTGTAAAAAAGAGTTGGGATTGTCAAATGATCTTCATCATCCCATTTTTCTTATATTTGTAGCCTTTTGTAATTTCCTGTCACTTGAATTATTTTTTTAAAAAAAGTTTTGAATGTGTTTATATCTATAATTATTTATAGCTATGAATTTATTTTCTCATGCTCAACCTTTACCATTCTGATGTAAAGAATTATTGTAGTTTTTTGTTTGTATGGATCATATTGTTTGAGTTTTGTGTTTTGGTTTATTATCATTCACTGCTTTCGTAATTTTTTGTAATGGTTTGTGCCTATGAAAAACTTTTTTAACAATTTGGTGGGTTATTCCTATGAAAGGCATGCTAACTATGAATTTTGAACTACTTATTGCTTATCCAGAAACCACAATTAGATATATATAGATAAGGAAGAGTTTCTTAGAAAAAAAAAATTAGAGTTTAAATGAGAACCCATATCCAAAAAAAATGCCACTACCAATAAAGGTTTTTATTTTATTTTATTATTATATATAATTTAAGTTTGTATATTTTGGTTGGATTGGTTTTGATTAAGGTATTTAGGTTAGAATTCATTTTGTTTTGTGTTATTAAACAAATCTAGGTTTTTTTAGGTTGTAATGAAACTGCAAGTGGTATGTCAGTATAGACTTTTTTAATATTAAATGATCTTATATGAAATATAAACAAGTCTATGTGCTCAGTGTACCTTAACTGACCAAATAATGATCACCTTAATTTTTACAAAATAATTGAGCCTAATCCTCACATAAAGCTTTTTGTGTGTGTGTGTTGTTACTTTTTAATTGTCTTGGTTGTTTGACGTTCTTTTGGGCAGTAATATAAATTTTACCGTGAAGGATACTTTGATGAACATTTTCTTTCATTCTTTTTTTTTTTTTATATAGCTTTGGGAAGAGTTTTTGACTTGCATTTTCTTTTCTTTTCATTTTTTTTTTCAGCTAAAAGTATTTGTCTCTTTGTAAATAAAAAAAAAATTTCAGCCGAGGTTTTGGACTTTCTTTCATCAAGCCAGTGAGTTAGGCTGCTTAGATTTGGTGCAAATGTGACTTTTACTTGAAAACATCAACTGACAATCAGGTGGAATGCTCTCATAGCATTGAGCAATCTTGATAACTCTTGCAACTACTATTGGCTTGCAAGAAGGAATGGGA
Source organism: Quercus ilex subsp. ballota (assembly GCA_032727855.1). Taxonomy (NCBI): domain Eukaryota; kingdom Viridiplantae; phylum Streptophyta; class Magnoliopsida; order Fagales; family Fagaceae; genus Quercus; species Quercus ilex. The sequence goes on from CM064913.1 coordinate 39,643,012, forward strand.
CGACATGCATTTGTTATAGCAGTGTTTTTTCCAGAGGGTTTAGTTTGATTTGCATTCTACATATTGAAATGTTCCCTCAAACATCACTATGTTAGCTTTAATAGTTACTATAGCTTCATTTTTTTTTCTTTTCAATGGCCGTTTGTAGTAATTGTGGAATACTAAAGCCAAGTGTGAAGTAGTTGCAGATTTTTTGGGGTTGTTTGCTTTTGTGGCCAAGAGTATATTAGGCAAGAGGATTTTATGGAATGTTACGCTTCTAAGCAAACATAAAAAAGGTATTTGGTGTATCAGTGTGAAAATGAGACAACTAACAATGAAATCGAAAATTGGGAAAAGATTTGTGCACTTTAAAAGCAAGCTGAATATAGATTGGCTCTTCCGTGAATGAATCATGTAGAATAATTGTTCAAATTTTTCTTTCAAAGTTTTTGTTTTGGTGTTGAAAAATGTGATGCAAACATCCAATAGTATAAAATGTCATTTTGGTCAACTTTGTTGACAATAACCCCTCTCTAATTGGCCATTGAAACGAAAATGTGTAAATATTAATTATAAACACATTCAATATAGAGAAACTCCACTCTAAGACAACCTTAACTAAAAGATAAATACTATAAATTTAGAGTTATTATAAGCGTGATGTAAGTTACAATTTACATAACAAAATTAATGTGTTTTTGACCCTTTTTAGAACTTTTCATGGTTGGTTTTTCACATACTCTTTTTTGATCCAAACACATTATACCATTAAAAATAAGTTCTTTTTTAAAAGAAAGATTAACTCTATTTTTCAATAATCTTCCCGTGCATTGCACGGGTTAGCGACTAGTCTATATATTATATATATAAAACCGAAGCCTTTGCTAGCTCCACAATTTTTCACGTCATCTTTTTTTTTTTTAATTCTTTTTAACATTTTATTATATTAGAATTTATCAATTTAACTCCCCCGTCAGTAGCCTTCACGTCACTTTTTTTTTGCCTTCACGTCACTTTCTTTTTTTAATTTTTAATTCCTTTTAAAGTTTTATATATATATATATATATATATTATCAATTTAGAACCCTAAACCCCACTGCTCCCTCTTCAGCCTTCACGTCTAAACCACTCTTCAACCTTCATGTGTAAACCCCACAGCCTCTCTATTTTCTTATATACGCTAGCACCCCAAAACTCAGATCCTCCCGCTGCTGTCGCCACCATGGATCACCGCCACTGCATTGATTTTTCTTTGCCTCTCCATCATCGCTCAATCCAACCCATCATATTATATGTCGGCAAATTATTTTGAGGTAATTAAAACATGTTTTTTACTCTCCTTAATTTCTATATATTGCTCTCTCTATCCGCTTCAATTTTTCATGGAATTTTGTTAGTTTGTGGCTGTGGGTTGCTTTGGATTTAAGTTTTTTTTTTTGTTTTTTTGTTTTTGTTTTTATGGAATTTTGTTGGTTTGTGGTTGTGGGTTGCTCTGGATTTAATTTTTTGTTTCTTTGCAAATTTCCACGTTTTCTTCTTCTTCCTTTGTTGTCAAATCTATGGAAAAGAAGAATCGTGAAATTTTTGTAATTAGATTTTCTTTTTCCCTTTTTTTTTTGTTTGCAATTTTTATTGGATTTTTGGTTTCTTGGGATTCTTTTATTTGGTTTTAATTCTGGGTTTGTTTTAGTTGATATATAGTGTTTTTCTCATCTTCATTTTACATTGGTTTGGATTTTCTTTTTCCCTTTTTTTGGTTATGCAATTTTTATTGGATTTTTGGTTTCCTGGGATTCTTCTATTTGATTTCAATTCTGGGTTTGTTTTGGTTTGATATATAGTGTTATTGTTGTCTTCATTTACATTGGTTTTCCCTTTTTTATTAAATATTATAATCTCTGGGTTGTCTTATATGATAGCCTACGGAATGTTATGTTGGGGCTGCCGCTATTTTGGATTCTGTGAGAATTTTTTTTGAAGGCTGGGGTTGGTTAGTATAGTTGTTTGAGAGTTATATAACTTAGTTGTATATGATTATGCAAGATGGGCATGGTATTAGATATTATAAATTTGAGGCAGAGATTCAGAGAGATGGTTGAGAGAGACTTAACAAATAGCAAACTTTAATGAATACCTCTATCATTATGCAAAATCAAAAGGCATATTACAGATTTTTAATCTTTTGACTTCATAACCGAACTTGCTAATATGATAGCAAGATAAACTCCAAATTTTGTGTTGTAAGCTCTTTGTCTGGTATATAAAAAAAAAAAAGTTTAAAGTTTTACCGTGTTTTTTTTGTGAAAAGTTTTACCATGTTGTTGAGAGAAAGAATGTTATATATAATCTATATAGTATATAATAGGCTATAATATATATGTATATATAAAATAGTTAATATATTTATTCAAGGGTATGACTTTTGAGATAAATACAAACAATTACTTAATAATAATTTGATTGTTCACACTTTTTTTTCTTTTTAAATTAGCTATATACATGAAAACCATTCACAATTTGTGCATATTCTTTATAAAAACAAATGTTCAAGTTTCAAAAGCTATTGTCAATCATCTTTTCAAAATGCTAAAAATGTATTTGTTGAACCCCTAGAAAGCCTAATGTTTGGCTTTACATCAAGCTTTACATCAAGTTTGTTTCAGTAAATAGCAGATTTAGCAATAGTGTTTATTGAAATTATTGATAGTGTATGATTTGCAAAATAAATTAGAGCAAAAAGTGGATTTGTGTAGTGAGGCTGTTGTATTTTTTTTTTTGCAAAATTGAATTTGAATTTTGGCCTTGAGCCAAGTAAACATACAAAGGTTGCAATCCTCTTTGTAAATAGTTTCCCCATTGTCTTTAATGTTGGTTTAGTTTCCAACATTCAACTTTTAACGTAACATTACACATTCTTTTTCTTTCTCAATCTTTTTTTTCTTTTAAATTCTTGGTGGGCCAATCAGTCTTTCACTAATTCTTTTAGCTTTTTTTTTTTTTAACGTGAGGTTGGTTAATTATAATTTTATTTAACTATCCCGTGCATCGCACGGGTTAGCGACTAGTATATATATATAACCGAAGCTTTTAAAGCTCCTACAATTTTCCACGTCACCACATCATTATTATTATTTTTAAATAAAATTATTTAACATTTATTTACCCCATACGTTACCTAAAGAGAGTTGGAAACCAAAAATTATTCTCATACGTTGCCTAATAATAGTTGGAAACCAATACGTTAACCAAAGTAGAGTTGAAAACTGATTACAACTCAACGAATTATCAACCGTCCTACAACTATATATATATATATATATATATATATAAAATACAATAACAACAATGTACAAGCTGAAAAAGAATGAAGAGCCATGATAATTGAAAGAGCTATAATTAGCATTTTTATATATCATAGCTATATTTTGCTATGGTATTGAATTACTGCTTTGTCTCAAGTTTCACATCTTAAGCTTGGTACCCTTTTTTTTTCATCTACATTATTATTATTTTTTTAATCTACGTTCTTTTAATTCTTTTGTTACTCCATTTGGTTCTGGTGAATATGTTGGACATTTGAAATACATACGTTTGATTTTGCGCCTGTGATTGTTTGTTTTTAATCTTTTATGTCGAATTTTTTGTTTGCTTTCATATGTGCCTGAGATTTTTTTCTCTATCTTATTCTTTTGTTATGTTTAGGATTGATTTTCTATTGAGTATTTGGGTTAATCTCCATATTTATATTGACATTGTTTTCATGGGTTTGGTTTTTGGGTTAAAATTTCTACTAATTTTTTTTTTTTTTATTGTACATGACAGATAAACCATCTTTATTTTTTTGGAGAAAAATCAAAGTTACAACCTATGTCTCCCAGCCTAGGGAATGATAAATTTTTATTTGGTATGTTATATACAAATTTGTTGAATTTGGTTTGGTTTTGAAGTAGAATTTGGGGATTCTATAAATTTTGAAATTTTAAGTGTTGGGGTTTTTGGTATTTGTGTCTCAGTAGGTTGATCTTAATTTTTCACCTTAAATGCTTTTTATTTAGGTTCATATGATTTTTTGTTTTCTTATTTAAAGCTATGATTTTTGGTTAATTAATTATTTGTTTGGATTAATTTCAATTAATTATTTATTTGGATTCAACATAAAAGATAATGGAATTAGGTATTATAATTTTGATATTGTTCTATGTTTTGAATTGTCTATATTGATATAACTAAGAGAAAGTCATATTGTTACTCAAATTTGAAATTTGGTGTGTCTTCCTATCAAGGTCTTTGTTTATATTTATAGTTTATATTTAAGTATCAATTTGTTATTAGCACACCAAATACACATTTTCACCAAGTACAAGAGGTGGTCTCTTGTGTTAGTTTTGAAATCCAATGGAATACTTATTTTCATGAAGATTATAGAAATATTGAACTTTTTTAATAATTCAATAGCTGGGGTGGGGTTATTATGAAATTTATTGACATTAAGAGTGTTTGGTTTTACATTGTAAATCTTTGATGAATTGGTATAATTTGGTGTTATACTTGATACTAATATGGAAAAAAATTAAGTAGCTTGAAGAAGTTAAGAAAAGAGAAGAGCCTAAGAAAGGGAGGAAATAGATTCTTGAAAAGTATTGAATAAAGCTTGAAGATGTAAGCACAATTGTATATTTATTCTATTTACTGGTTCTTTTGTAATACTTATTAAACCAAATGTAAGAGTACATTAAGATTATTGTAATATATTACTTCATAATATTTGTATTTATCTCATTTTTAATGATTTTATGTGTAATATTTTGATAGTTTCATCATAATTACATGTTTTATCTTATATTATAGCCAATTTAGCTTTCAATAATTGAAATTAGAGAAATGTTTAAGTCTGAACATGTTAACATTTGATTTAAAACAATCTCGTGCATCGCACGGGTTAGCGACTAGTTTATTTAATTAGTGAGTTTAGAAACTATGGTGGAAAAACATGACTGAATTTTCTTGTTGATCAGGAATTGTTTGATTTCATTGCTTTGGAGCTTGCAAAATTTGTTTCAGCACAGCCTGAGAAGGATAATGATGTTCCAACTAACCAGAAGAAATTGGGTTTCTCTTTGTCATATCCAGTGGGCCAAGGTGCAGCCTCCCCTGTCACCGCTATGAAATGGAAGAGTTTCTCAGCTGATGACATGGTTGAGTCCCTATATTTTACCTACGATTGCATTTTTCTTTTTCCCCTGTTGATATTTTGACTTCTACTTTACTACTTTAGGTATAGAGTTTAGACATAGTCCCCATTCTCCGTATTATTTGCTTTTTTTTTTTTTTTTTTTGGATTTATTGACATCATTTTATTATCTATCATTAACAACTTGTCAATTTAACAACTGCAAAATATTTTATGAAAATTGTTGTGAGAGATTGATTTTATTTGCCTACAAATAAGTTTACTTCATTAATTTTTCCAGATTTAAGAAAATGAGTTTTATATTAAATAGAAGGAAAGTTATTAGTTTATATAAAAATAGGTTTGTTCACCAACAAAGTACTCACAAATCATACTGTTAGGTTCTAAGACTTTAGGATCTTAATATATTAGAACTTTAATGTGTAATGTTGGCAAACCATGATCAAAACATTTAGTCTAGTTTTAGGTTGCTCAAAATGTGTTTATTTGTAAAGTTGGAATCTAGTGTATTGCAAAATTTGTTGGTGTAAATCTGCAGGGCTCAATTGATCAAAAATTAGACTTGATCGATCGATGCCCATGCAGATTATTTTTTCTGCAGAATTTCCAACTCAGCACAAGCTCATATGACATGTAGGGTCTTATGTTTTGCATCAAGTATAAAGAGAAAAACTCTAGCCACGTTTTAAAGGTTGTTGATATGCTGTGTGTGTGAATCTCTTGTGAGATCTAGAGGTGTTTACCTTCATACATACTTAGGGTTATCAAGATCAAGATTGATGTCAAGAACTTGATGATCATTTCGGTTGCCATTTCAAGAGCTTAAAGAAAACACACGTGTGAGTACTTATGGTTGCTAAATCAAGAAAGAAGTAGTCCGTGGACTCAGAGCTGTCACGTGGTTATGGTAGTAAGTTTTCTACTCGAGGTAGCAATTGGATGTTAGTGGTCTAAGTCGCTATTGTAAAACTTCAATTCTTTTATAGTGGATCTGTTTTACCTTGAGGATAGCTTGATTAAATCCTCTCCAATTTTTTTACTGGTTTGGTTTTCCTGGGTTATCATATTATTGTGTTCTTTATTTTTCGCATTGTTTACATGATATGATTGTTTTGTTATAACCTAGATTTGAATAATTTACCTAAGTAATCACTTGACTAAATAACTAGGTTAAACAACTTGTGTTTTAAGGGGTCTAAAAACGTACAAGTGGTATCAAAGCAGGTTAGCTCTAGTATTTAGATCCTTTGATCTAAGAGTTGATCCTTGACCCTTGTTGCCATGGAACATTGTCACTCTCTTGTGATCCCCCTTACTTTGATAGGAACAACTATGCCTACTAGAAAGTAAGAATGAAAACATTCCTGAAATCTATTGATGAGAGAGTTTGGAATTCCGTTGAATATAGATGGGAGAAGCCGACTACTCCTGTAAGTGAGTAGTAAACTTCTAAGAAAGAAGCAGCCGCTTTTAATAGCAAAGTCATGAATGCTATTTTTAATGTTATTTCTATAGAGGAATTCAAGAGGATCTCTAATGTTGAGGTTGCTCATACGGAATGGAATATTCTCCAAACTGTGCATGAAGGCACAAAGGCAATTAAGATCAATAAGTTGCAGCAATTATCAACTAGATTTGAAAGCATTAGAATGTCTGATGATGAAAGTTTTGATGAATTCTATGCTAAGCTTAATGATATTGTTAATTCTGCTTATAATTTGGGTGAAATCTATGATCAATCTGAGATTGTTAGGAAGATTCTTAGATCCTTGACTGAAGACTTTAAACCCAAAGTGACTGCTATTACTGAAAGTAAGGATGTGGACTCCATCCCTGTTGATGAACTTGTAGGATCTCTCCAGTCTTATGAATTAGACCTACCTAAGACAAACAAATCCAAATCAATGGCTCTTAAGTCAGTTGATGATGTTGATGGGAATGGATTTGATGATGACCTCTCTTTTATAGAGATTGCTTATCTTACTAAGAACTTTAGAAACTTTCTTAGGAACAATAACAGAAGGGCAAAAGGTAAAAACAATGCTGAACCTAGAAATTTTAAGAGGAATGAACCCACTAAAATGAACAATACTGATAAACTTAAAGAGAAAGTAGGTCAAACCTTTAATAATTCTATGGGTCAACAATGTTTTGGTTGTCAAGGGTATGATCATGTGAAATCAGAATTTCCTACATTCCTAAGATTAAAGGGTAAAGCTATGGCTATAACCCTTAGTGTTGATGAAGTTTCTGATCATGAGTTTGGTTGTGATAAGGATAGAAACTTCATTGCTTTCACAGCAACTACTATAGTTGATGGAAGTGTTGTGGTTGATGAGAACTCTTTTGATGGGAAACTCTCTGAGAATGCTGATTTGCAAGAAGCCTATAATAAGCCTTGTAAGGTTGCTGCAAAGGATGTTATGAATGTTGATTTAGGCTTAAAGAAAATTTCTTCTCTTGAACTTGATAAGAAAAATTTTATGTTGAAATTGTTTGACGCTAATGAATTGCTTGATAAGGTGAAGACTGAGAATATGTTGCTTGATAAAGTTAAGAACTTGGAACTTGAATTATCTATTACTAGAGAACAAACTAATAAGTCTGCTAGTACTAAACTTGAACACATGTTGAGTATTCAGAAGTCTCTCTTAGACAAAATTGCTCTAGGTTTTTAAGATAACATCTTTGTGTCTAAAACTCATTTCACAAAATTTGTTTCTTCTTCTGAGCCTCACGTGAGTGAGATTATTAAACCAGTAGAAGGTACACCTCCTAGGAAGATTAAGGTTGATCTTAAAGAGTCTAAGCCTAAGAATTCTACCCTTCCGAAGGATAAGTTGCATGATAGACCTGTATGGGTTTGTCATTTTTGTGGAAAGTCTGGGCACATTCATCCAAATTGTTGGTGACATATTTTTATGTAATTGGCATATGCTTTGACAAAACGAACTTTACTTGTATTTGGGTAAATCTAAGTAGGTTAAAGATAATCATTAAAAGTGGTTAAATTAAAGACATGAAGACTACTCAAGAACTGCTCAAGAAAAGTGTAAATCTACAAGTCTCGATACCTACTCGACAGAAGCTCAATTTGTCGAGATTAATTAAATCTCGACAGATGTCCCGATCGATCGAGCTTACGAGTTTTCAGATTATAGCCACAGTGTTTTTATTCTAAAAGACTATTTGTTTATGGGTTTGTATAATCCTTATTGGACTAGGAAAGCCCAAGGTTTGTGTAAACCTATTTGGAATAGGAGAGCCTATTAAGCTCCTATTTAAAGGAGGTGGGAAAAAGAAAAACCTAACCCTAGAGAGCTTCATAAGGTTTTCTTTTTGAAACCCTAGCCTCCTCCTACATAAGAAAGAGTTCTTGCTGCGTTTCTTATACGCCTTTGGGTGTTGTGACCAAGCAAAGTCTCTTGCACCAACATTGAAAATTTTATTGGTGTTTTTATGTGAAGCTGCTGCAAATTAACTACAACAATCAAAGGGTTGCTGTGAAGTTAGTCACGTACTAGGATTCGTGCAAAGGAGTAAGTTGCGTACTGAGATCCGCGCATTGGTTAGTCACGTACTTGGGAGCCGTGCATCAAAAGAGGGAACTGTCACTACAGATCAAGTCCAATTGGGTATTGGGATAAGGGTTCAACTGTAGGTTGGTAAGGTATTTGGGATTTCTTTACTTGTAACCACTTGATTTGATAATAGTGGAGTTTCGGGAGTGGTGACCTAAAAATCACTGGTGGAATTTTTGCCGCAAGGGTTTTCCCCATTTGTTAACAAATCACCATGTCATTTATTTTCCGCTGCATATTTAGTTATTTGGTGATTTGTTTGTGTTTCCACGTATTTGCATGTTAAATTGATTAATTAATAACTTGGCTAATTAATTAATTGGTTTAATCACAAGGGGTCATTCAGTTTGTAGCCTATCAAGTGGTATCAGAGCAGGCACACTCTTATTATGTTTAATCTTTGCTGTGTGATCCATTGACCCCTGTTGTCATGGAAACTCTTGATTGTTTTGATTTGCATGATCTTATGTTGAATGATGATGATGATATTCAAGATGCCTATTGCAAGCTTTATAATTTTTGTATGAAATCTCTTGAATATTCTGCAAAATTAAAAGCTAAATTTAAAAAGGTCAAGCTTGAAAAAGATGATTTGATTGCAAAATTGGATGAAGCCAATAATTTGAATGAGAATTTTAAAAATCAAATTTCATCTCAAGTGGACAAAATTAAGAGTTTGGAAGAGCAACTAGTTGAATTTAAAACTGAAGTTGAAAAATTAACTAGTGTCAAACTTGTTGTTGAGCCTAACTCAAAAGAAAAAGATTTTTATATTCCCCCATTTAAAAGGAATAATGAAGAGTTTAAGGCTAATATTGTTAGGATAGACAAAGGTAAAATTTCTGATGTTAACGCTGAAGTTTCTAAACCTATGTCTAAAACTCCTCCTAGGTTGAATAAAAATTCTGAATTTGTCCCCACTTGTCATCATTGTCATATTGTTGGTCATATTAGGCCAAATTGTCCTAAGCTGTCAACTTCTAAGGTTAAACCTCCTTCTAGGAAGCCAAGTAACTCTAAAACTACTCATGTTTGTAACCATTGTGGTGATTCTGGTCACACTCGCCCTAATTGTTTCAAGTTGTTTCCTCATAAGCGAGTGTCCAATAGGTCTCATCCTTTGTCTAAAGGCTCTGTACCTATTCTTGGTGAGTTATTAAAAACTTTGAGCTTTTTGACTCAATATCAGGGGAATTCTAATTCCTCTATGTCCTTTAGTAATCATACTAGGACATGTGCCTTTTCATCTTCACGGCCAAAGACTCGTGCTGTGTGGGTGATAAAGGATCCTAAGACTTAATTGTCTTTTCTGTTTGTCCTCTGCTTTAATTCTTTCTATCTAAAGTATGACTCTCTTTGCTTGATTTCTTATCTGCTTTTGGAATCATGCTTTCATACATCTGCATCTTTCTATCATGCCTTTAAGCATAAACATCTTTCTTTCATGCTTTCATGTTTGATAACATGTTTTTGTTTGTTTATTTTCAGTTTTGTTTATTTTTGTTTTTGATATTAAAAAAAAATTTTGAAAATTAGAAAATACAAAAACAGTGTGTGTTTTGTGTACATTGGTACTTGTGTACCTTGGATGGCCATTGAAACAAAATTTTCTAAACTTTGTATCTTTTGTAGCTTAGATGAGCATCTCCATGCACAACTAAGCAAGTGAGCTTTGTGGCTCTTATTTGTGATGAGTAAGATTAAGTTATCTCTTAAAACTTAACACTCATATCACTCTTTTTGATGGGTAGGACTAGAAAATCTTAAGAGAAAGGCATAAATAACCATCTCACCACTGTTGCCCGCCAATCATATCATAGACACCTGTATGCTTCGACATAGCAAAAGTGCAGTGTCAAAGACATCCGTATACTTCAGCATAGCAAAAGTGCAATGTCTATGCTTAACATGTTGGGTATTTCTTTTCTCTCTTCTATATGCCCATGCATGATATGCTTAAAAGAAAATATGCAAAGAATAAAAAAGTAAAAAGATTAAAATGTTTTAAATATGATTGCAAGCGTGTTTTCTAAGAGAAAAGCATAAATAACCATCTCACCACTGTTGCCCGCCAATCATATCATAGACACCTGTATGCTTCGACATAGCAAAAGTGTAGTGTCAAAGACATCCGTATACTTCAGTATAGCAAAAGTGCAATGTCTATGCTTAACATGTTGGGTATTTCTTTTCTCTCTTCTATATGCCCATGCATGATATGTTTAAAAGAAAATATGCAAAGAATAAAAAAGCAAAAAGATTAAAATGCTTTAAATATGATTGCAAGCGTGTTTTCTAAGAGATGTGGGAGTTATAGGATGTACCTTGAAGGTGATAGTCCCCATCAAACAGTTATGATTGTGTGTAAGTTAAAATTATTTTCTCATATCTCAGATCGTTATAACATGTATACACATATGCAATCTTGCGATGTTCTTCACACACAACACGCAATATTCTTTACTACTATTGATACATGTGCGAGTACAATGTGATTTGGCCATCACAAGTGTTTATATGTGCTAATGATTGCTCACTAAACTGTCTTGACTTGTTTTTGAAAAATAAAATTGATTAGACTTGTTTAGTGTGTGTGTGTGTGTGTGTGTGTGTGTGTGTGTGTGTGTTTCTGAGGATCCATGTGCTTAAATTGTTTGATGAGAGATGTTTTTGAGAGCTTAATATGTTGATTGGATCATTGGTTGAGGTTAATGTTGGATTGCATTCATGTATGTGTTTTTCTCTTCTTGAAAAACTGTTTTTAAAAGCTAGCTCGACACCTCCTCGATACCTTGCTATCTATCGAGCTTCTCAAACTTTTTCTTATCGTAATCCCGATACCTCCTCGACACCTGGTGGATCGATTGAGAAAGTTTCTGACCCCTCGATAGCTTATCGACACCTGGTCGATCGATCGAGCTTCTGTTCTTGTGTCTTTGCCTTCTTTCTTGACACCTGTCTCGACACCTCTCGATCGATCGAGATTCCCTTGCATGCATTTCATTTTTTTCATTTTGCATTTTTTTTGTCCATAGCATCTTGTTATTCTTTTTCTTGTAGGTCTATGGTTCCTTGTTCTCCTCGTTTCCCTCTTTGTCAGTTTTCTGTTTGTCTCATTTCATGTCTTTTGGCTTTTTATGCCCTTTGACAATCGTGTCAAAAAGGGGGAGAAATTTGAGAATTGAATGTCATTCCTCAGGGGGAGTAATAGACTTAGGGGGAGAACTTCATGTTAAATGGAAGAATGTTTTTGATGTAACTAACTAAGGGGGAGAGTTAGTTTGATAATACACATTGATATTGATATGTTTTTTTATTGTGTATCTTTTGGTTTTGTAACCATTTACATACATCATGTGTTATTTCTATGTTTGATGATGATGTATGTGTTTCACTCTTTATCTCACATGTGTTGTTTCTTTTCTCTCTTTATACACATGTTTCCTGTTTATTTAACTTGTCATTATTTTTCACATGGTACCTTGATGTGTTTTGTTTAGTGCCTTTCAGGAAAGACAAGTTAAAGCCAAGTCAAGATTCCAAACCTTCTTCTTGTAGCAACTTCCAAGGTTTAGATCTTTTAGACTAGGCTTATCTATTCTGTAATCTTGAGTAGAATGTATTCTAGGACATTCAATGTACTCTTATGGTTTTGTCACGGATTGCCAAAGGGGGAGATTGTTGGGGACATATTTTTATGTAATTGGCATATCCTTTAACAAAATGCACTTTACTTGTATTTGGATAAATCTAAGTAGGTTCAAGATGATCATTAAAAGTGGTTAAATTGAAGACATGAAGACTACTCAAGAACTGCTCAAGAAAAGTGCAAATCTGCAAGTCTCGATACCTGCTTGACAGAAGCTCGATCTGTCGAGATTCATTAAATCTCGACAGATGTCCCGATCGATCGAGCTTACGGGTTTTCAAATTATAGCCACAACGTTTTTATTCTAAAAGGCTATTTGTTTATGGGTTTGTATAATCTTATTGGACTAGGAAAGCCCAAGGTTTGTGTAAACCTATTTGGAATAGGAGAGCCCATTAAGCTCCTATTTAAAGGAGGTGGGAAAAATAAAAACCTAAACCTAGAGAGCTTTATAAGGTTTTCTTTTTGAAACCCTAGCCTCCTCCTATAGAAGAAAAAGTTCTTGCTGCGTTTCTTGTACGCTTTTGGGTTTTGTGACCAAGCAAAGTCTCTTGCACCAACATTGAAGATCTTATTGGTGTTTCTATGTGAAATTGCTGCAAATCAACTACAACAATCAAAGGGTTGCTGTGGAATTAGTCACGTACGGGGATTTGTGCAAAGGAGTAAGTCGCGTACTAGGATCTGCGCATTGGTTAGTCACGTACTTGGGAGCCGTGCATCAAAAGGGGGAACTGTCACTACAGATCAAGTCCAATTGGGTATTGGGGTAAGGCTTCAACTGTAGGTTGGTAAGGTACTTAGGATTCCTTTACTTGTAACCGTTTGATTTGATAATAGTGGAGTTTCGAAAGTGGTGACCTAAAAATCACCCGGTGGGATTTTTGCCGCAAGGGTTTTCCCCATTCGTAAACAAATCACCGTGTCATTTATTTTCCGCTGCATATTTAGTTATTTGGTGATTTGTTTGTGCTTCCATGTATTTGCATGTTAAATTGACTAATTAATAACTTGGCTAATTAATTAATTTGTTTAATCACAAGGGGTCATTCAGTTTGTGGCCTATCACAAATTGTTTTAAGTTATAAGCTGCTAAGCAAGCAAATAAGCCAAAAGTACCTGTGCCTCAAGCACAAGATCCTATGGTACTTATTGGTGAATTGGCAAACGTTTTAAACCTTTATTTCAATCCTGGAGTTGCCCATCCTTCTAATATGAATAATAACCCCAATGCAAGAGTTGAATCTAAAAAGTTTTGGATACAAAAGGCTCAATTTAATTGAGTCTTTCGGACATGGTCCTTGTGCTTCATCTCTCTATTCTTTGTAACCATTCTTCTTTTATTGTTTTGGTTGCTTATTGTTTTTAGGATTTGCATTGCATAACATTCATGCATTTCATGATAGGTTGTTTTTTCCTTTTCAAAATAAAAAAAAAAAAAAAAAAAAAAAAAAAAAAAAAAGGGAAATGAAGGAAAAATGTGTTTTGCATTATTTTTCTTGGATTTATAATCAAGGTTGACCATATTATCTTTACATAACATGTTTATGTACCTTGTTTAGCTTGGATAAACTTATTTTACTGCACCTTGCTAGTTTTAGCTTTGTAGTGCATGTTGTGTGAGAATTGTTTATAGTTTTTGATCACATAATCTTAATCTTGAAGTCACATGCTTTTGATTGTAAGGACTAAAAAGTCCTAAGAGAAATGCATAAATAACCATCTTACTACTGTTTACTAGCTAATCATGAACACCTTAGTGCATATTATATGATTTTGTGCTCGAGAAAGTATACCACATGCACAAAAAGAACATAAGGTGTAACCTCGGTTTAAATAATAAAATTAGTGTGTGCATTATTGGGCAATAATAAATTCAAAATTAAATAAAATTGGTATGTATATTATGAGGCAAATCAAGAAACTTACATGATTGTAAACTTGTATTCTAGGAGATGTGAGAGTTATATGATGTAACTCTTTAGGTGATAGTCACTTTCAAACTTATGTGATGAATTTTGTAGAAATTGTGATTGATTACTATTTACTTATCACCTCACATGTATCTCATATTATTGCTAGTTGCACACACTACACAAGTTAGTCTTTGCTAAACTTAGTACATAAAATTGTTTTGATCTTGTTATGGCCATCCAAGATTTAATGTTCCTTGATTTTAATGCAAAATGTGTTTTAATGTTTGAGCTTTGAGGGAAAATTGATTGAAAATCTTGTTTTTGGAAGATCTGAGTTGAATATAAGTGTTTTTGAAAAACTTTTCATCTTATACTCATGCATTTTATTCATAAAACAATGTGTTTTGAAGAGTTTTTGCATTAAAATGCTCTGTTTTTCAAAAATCTGTTTTTTCCAGATTTTCGATTGATCGAACCTATTGCTCGACCGATCAAAAATGCAATAAAAACTTTGGTTACAATTTGCCTGGCTCGATCGGTGCTCGATTGGTGCTGGATCGATCTAAGCTGCTCTTTGATCGATCGAACCTAATTTTCGACCCACCTAAAATCGGTCTGTGAGTTTTCAAAAAGATTTTTCTCTCACGTGTTCTTCACACTTTTCAAATCTTTTCAAAAGCTCTTTCCCTCTCTTTGCTCAATCGATCCAATCTAAGTCTTTTTTGTTGCTTTCTGCCTCAAATCTTCAAAGAGTTTTTGTCTTCTAGCTTGAGTAAATCTCTTTTTCCCTTTCTTTTTCATTAAAATCATATTTTTCATGCATTTACATGCATTTTTCTCTAAAATTTCGAACATGGGATTTTTGGGATTTTTGATTTTTGGGTTGTTTTCTTTCACATTTGATTCATGGGTTTTTGTCTCTAGGTGCTTTTAACTTGATTCTCATGCTTTAATTTGATTAAAATTGTGTTTTGGGACAAATTTGAAATTCTAGGGCTTGAAACTACATGAAATTGGGGATTTTGTTCAATTGGGTTGTAATTGGTAAAATTGACTTGTGTAATTGATTGATTAATTCATTATATGATGTTTTCTAACTAGTATGATGGTTAATTGTTCAATTTGGGTTACTTTTTGAAATGGGGTTTTTCAAAATTTGGGGTTTTTGTTCTAAACCTCCATGTTCAAGTCAATTGTTGGTTTCTAAACTATAATTGAACAGTTTTCACTGCATTAGAGCATGCATCATTTGTTCATTCAGTTCATGCATCATATAGATTGATATTTTCTATTGTGTTTACTCTCTAACCCTGTCTGATGCAATCTGCCCTTGGTTTTCTTTGTTTTCTTTCTTTGGTTTCTGTTTCTTTCTATCCTTTCCAATCCTTAGCATCATGGTTAGGAAGACTGGAGCTAATAAGAAAACCACATCCACCTCTACCCCTACCTTTGATAGTGAGAGGTTTTGGTTTGAGAAAAACCAAGAAGCCTATGAGAAGTTGAACATATTTAGACCTATGTGGGCTGAAAGAAAAGTTGTGTTAGATGAGTTAGATCTGGAAATTAGGAGGAACTTTGAGCGTAAGGGTTTGTTATCTTTGTTAGATATTTCTCATCTTCCTCCAGCTGCCTTGATCAGAGAGTTCTACTCGAACCTATATGTTCACTCCGATGATTCCAACACTCACTATGTGATGAGTTGGATAAGGGGTGAAGAGTATGTCATTAATCCTTCAGTAGTAGCCTCTGCTCTTGGGGTATCTTTGGTACGACAGCCAATCTACCCTTATGATGAGACCCTTCCTTTTGATGACATTATGTCATATCTTATTGATACTTCCATTCAGTGGGGTACTGATCCTTGTATTATCTCCCATGAGCTTACAGTGATTCATTATTTGTTTTTCCGGATTTCTTGTCATTCTATTTGGCCCATCTCTCACTTGCACACCATTCCTATTGTGAGATGTGCATTTTTGTACACCCTTGTGATTGATGCTCTTATAAGTTTTCCTTCTCTTTTTATTCGATCATTGGTTGAGATTCATAGGAGTAGTTCTACTGCACATGGTCTTTTCTTCCCTGTTTTTATACATAGGATTTTGTTACATCTAAGTTTAGAGGATGTTCCCGCGTCTAAGCCCGTACATATTATAGCTCCCATAGGTGCCACCTTCCTTAGGTAGAGAGTAGCTCAGATGAAAGCTAGCTCTAAATGCCCTCGTGTAGAGTCTTCCTCAGGTGCACCTCCTCCTCCTCCTTCTTCAGGTGACCCTACAGCTGAGGCTTATGTCGATTCCACTGCCGCAGTTGATCCTCCACTTTCTGCTTCGGATGATTCTAGCATTCGGAGTATGTTGGATATTGTCATGATCGTTCAGGCGATGCATGGACAGCTTTTGGTGGATGTGCTCACGGAGCTTCAGGCTTTGCGTGCAGATTTGGCGAGTATTCAGCAGTCTTCTCCACCACCTCCTTTTGATGATGAGTCTTAATTGCCCTTTGGCAATTCATCACAAAAAGGGGGAGTACATATTGATGGAGATAGGGGGAGATTTTGAGTTTTTGGAGTTTTGGAGCTTTAGATTGTATCTAGGTGCTTCATGATGTATTTATTTCTTTTGGCTAATGATGTATTTTATCTGGATATATTTATTTTTATGGGTTGTATATGTTAAGGGGAGATACTTTTATGTTTTTATTTCGATTATTGTTTCTTGTTTCACATGTACTACATTGATTATTGATTTATATTATGAGATTATTCATGATATATGTATTTTATTTTATGTTTTGTGAAATCAAGAATTTATTTTGTTTTTACTTGTATTTTTCACACATGCGTTTATGTGTTTGTTAAGTGTTTCAGGAATATATAGGTTTATTCAGTCGTGCTGCTGTCTACACTGGCAACTGATAAATAGTAGTTAGGTTGAATAGTGTTTGGGCATGTTTGATGTTTAATGGACTGTTTTGTAACTTTGAGCATTTATGTTTTGGTATGTGTTTTGTCACAGATTGCCAAAGGGGGAGTTTATTAGGTTCTAAGACTTTAGGATCTTAATGTATTAGAACTTCAATGTGTAATGTTGGCAAACCATGATCAAAACATTTAGTCTAGATTTAGGCCGCTCAAAGTGTGTTTATTTGTAAAGTTGGAATCAAGTGTACTGCAGGATTTATTGGTGTAAATCTGCAGGGCTTAATTGATTGAAAATTAGACTCGATTGATCGAAACTTGTACAAATTGTTTTTTTCTACAGAATTTCCAACTGAGCCCAAGCCTATATGACGTGTAGGGTTTTATGTTTTGCTTCAAGTATAAAAAGAAAAACCCTAGCCACGTTTTAAAGGTTGTTGATATGCTGTGTGTGTGTGAATCTTGTGAGATCTAGAGGTGTTTACCTTCATACATACTTAGGGTTATCAAGATCAAAATTGATGTCAAGAACTTGATGATCACTTCGGTTGTTGTTTCAAGAGCTTAAAGAAAACACAAGTAGGAGTACTTGTGGTTGCTGGATCAAGAAAGAAATAGTCCGTGGACTTGGAGCTGTCACGTGATCGTGGTAGTAAGTTTTCTACTCGAGATAGCAATAGGATATTAGTGGTCTAAGTCGCTATTGTAAAACTTCAATTCTTTCATAGTGGATCTGTTTTACCTTGAGAATAGCTAGGTTAAATCCTCCACAAGTTTTTACCGGTTTGGTTTTCTTGGATTATCATATCATTGTGTTCTTTATTTTATGTATTGTTTACATGATATGATTGTTTTGTTATAACCTAGATTTGAATTATTTACCTAAGTAATCACTTGGCTAAATAACTAGGTTAAACAACTTGTGTTTTAAGGGGTCTAAAAACGTACACATACCCTATTAGACGGGGATGGTGCTTGCTACCAAAGTAAGGCGCACACACTTCACACAAATCTTTGGAGAGACAGGAAAAATTGTATGTGTCAAGATTCTAAAGATCAGAAGAGAAGGAGAGGAGATCAGAAGAACAAAGAAAAGGGTTCTAAAAATAACAAGCTAAACGACAAGAATTGTACATAAACGACAGAAAGCTATTAGTTGTTAGCTAAGCTGCAAGTAGTTTAGGTAGTATATTTATCTACACGTGTAAATTACACGTGGCCTATCACACGTGCTAAACTAACTTAGCCTATAGTTTGAGTTTTTTTTTTTGGTATATAAACCAGAGGTACTTGTACAGATCAATTCAATTCAATACGTAATAGAGAAAATTCCCAAAACTCTCTCTAGCTACCTTCACATTTTCTTGTTATAATTCTTACAGTATGAATTTGTATTGTTGTGGTTGAACTTGAAATAGAAAAGCCGCCTCTGCCCTGTATATATGATGATGATTAATAACATTAAACAAAACTTAAACACCTTATATTTTCTAATTAAATTTAAACACGTGGTTGTATTAGCCATTTAATCTTTACAGTAATGATTATGGAAATTTTGATTAAAAATCTCTTTAAGTGATCAAGTGAGCCCAATGAATCATAGAGTTGAGTTTAATTGTCATTAGGAGAAGATAAGATATTTTGTGTTGTATTGGTCAATACAATTATATAGTTGATTTAAATGGAAAACTTAAGTTATAAAATCTCTGGAATTGTAAGTTTGTAACTAAGTTTTGCTTAATAAAGTACACCCTCCAAGTGTCAAGCCTTGCACATTATAACCTTGACTGTGCCAAAAAGATCAAATAATTGCCCAAACTCTTACCATCATTATACAATTTTAAGGAATAATCATTACATTTTATGGCCATATAGATACAGTTTAGCCTTTTCTCAAATAGGAAAAAAAAGAAAAAGAAAAAAAAAGAAGATAAGATACAGATTAGCCCAGGAGCTGAATGTCAATGCCTCTAGTTAGCCTAACAAGAAGAAATTCACTTTCAAAAAAGATATTATGCCATTCTGTGTTTGCATATTATTTCCTTAAAGAGACCATTAAGGATGTACCATTACTCACTGAGAGTTGTTCCTTGCATATATGTGGTCTTATAAAATTTAAATTTTATATGTCGTACTCAAAGAGGAATAACTCCTTGTCTGAAATTTGAAATAATGAATCAGGTTGGAAAAGAGTTGGTGAATGACATCAATCGATCTCTTGAGAAACATGTTGTGAACTTC
This sequence comes from Quercus ilex subsp. ballota, assembly GCA_032727855.1. Lineage (NCBI taxonomy): Eukaryota > Viridiplantae > Streptophyta > Magnoliopsida > Fagales > Fagaceae > Quercus > Quercus ilex. The sequence goes on from CM064913.1 coordinate 39,662,493, forward strand.
CGTGTTTATGCATTTGTAAGCAACTCTTCCCATTTCTTATCTTCTGTTTATCTGATTGCTTTATAATTGAACAGGATCTGACCTAAAAACACACAAAAATATCATTCCTTATGATAGAAAAGACTTTATGGTGAGTTTCTTATTTGGCTATCTTCTTGATCAGGTTGATGATACAATTGGAAACTTGGCTGGAGGTAGATACGATAACAGAGAAACGGTGGCTTCGGTTACTCTAGGTATGACCACAAATGCTGCTTATGTAGAACCAGCACATGCAGTTCCCAGATGGCAAGGCTTGTCACCTAATTCAGAGGAGATGGTAAGCAGCCATGAAAGTACTACATTCTTATTGATAATTCGTTGGTTACAATAGTGGGGAGGGGGGGAGGTTTGAACCGTTGATGTCTCCATTATAGACAACAAGAGATGCTAGTTTAGCTACAAGGCTATTGGCGAAAGTACTACATTCAAAGCCGACAAGTTAAAATTGTGTGCTTAGTTTTGCAAGTTATAAGCACAGAATGGGGAAACTTCAATTCCATTCATTTTCCTTTAACTGAGTTTGATTCTAGGTTATATGCTGAAAGCCCCAATCCTGGAAGCCAGGTTTGGCAACTCTTATTTTTCCTAGTTTCTGGTTGACCTGTATAGTTTTTTGCATTTGTGGTATAGTTTCTGAATCTTCTTTTTTCTCAGATCTTCGAAAAGCTGATTGCAGGACATATTTGGGGGAGATTGTGAGAAGAGTCCTACTGAAGATGGCCCAGGAAACAGCACTATTTGGAGATTCTGTGCCTTCCAAACTAAATACTCCATATATTTTAAGGTTTACAAGAATTCCTACCTCAATTTCAACTTTTAATTAATTTAATCATGCTTTTATCCCTCATGATTTTAACAAATATATTAATTTGTGTTGTGACAAACCGTTGAGCAAAATTGAATATGTGAATGTATTTCAGGAGGTTTGTGGATTCATGTGTTCTAAAACAGGACTTTAACAGTTCTATGACAGAATAGCATGGAAAAATTCAAACTAAAAAATTCACGAAAGATATGGGACAATGATGAGGATGGCAATGTATCAGGCTCGAAACTCTTAGCCACAGATGTAATAAGGTTGCATTTGATTTTGAGGATTCCAAATTAAGAAGCTGAGAAACTTTTGCTAATCTGTTGGTGAAAATACAGAAAAATACTAGACAAGTTCAAATAAAATCTATAAATATATATATATATATAGGGAAAACATAAGGTCCTATCATGTGGTACTCTAATTTTGCATTTAGCTTTTTCTTAATCTCTTCACATTAACTTATTTTTATAGTTATGTCATTAATCTCTCATTAATTACCTGAGCTTACACCACACATTTTATGTCTTTTAGCATACCCACCATTTTAGAATTAAAAAAAAAAAAAAAGCAAAAATAATAATAATTAAGGACTAATAGTAATAGGTAACCAGATAAGGCCTTGAAGAGAGATAGAGAAACACGAAAATGTTGTGAATTGTTAAATGAAATGCATTATTTCACCATTGCCAAAATAAAATACCTGAGATTGACACAACATTTTTAAGATAGAGAAAGAGGAATCTGAGGAATTGCCACTTTCGTCATACTAGACTCCCACCACCGTCAAGCCGTCGAAACCTCTATGAGTAAATTTTTTTTTTTTTTAATTAGGGGCTTAAATATGATTTTAGTTTAGGTAATTTGATTATATAGTGTTTGTTTTGGATATATAAGTAGAGAGAATATTTGGTGTGTAATGTAAAGCCATATTTTACCATGGTTTTAAATTATTTATAAGACTCATGCATACGCACTTGCCCACATCATGTCTTAATGTCGCACTATCGATGAGTGGAAAACGATGAGAGAGTTTGACATACATTTCATTTCATGGTATACAATCTGTGAACACACCATAAATTAGTTGATTTTTATGCTTTTGTTACTCTTTTGCATTTATTTTTGGTTTCATATTTAAAAATAAATAAAAATAAAAATAATCTTACATTGAGAAAGTTACAAATTTGCAGTGAAGTTACTAAACTAAATATTAATATTTCAAAATGTATATATTTCTTTACTCTAATTTAGTTTATTTTTTCTTTATAATATATGTACAACATTCTCCAAAACTATTTTATATAAAATATCATAAAATTATCCAACTTACTAGTTACTTTCAATAATTCAATCTATGAGCTTGAGTTGGGATTTAGTATCTAATAAAAACATTGGATTGCAGCATAATTACAAGATGTAACAATATGAAATAACAAATTCATCAAAGTACATTTCTCTGCCAAGTTAATGATTATTATTTTTCTAGATTGAGGTGGATTTGGAACTTAAACCTATTAGTCATTCATCTCTGCTTTTCCCATTCTCATTCATTATTTTAACAAATAAATAAACAAATTGTGTCTGCAAAATCGCAGCACAGGTTTTTATTTATTTTATTGACTCCTAATGTTCATTTGGGTATAATGAAGTAGATATTATTGACCAAGTCATCTAAAACTGAATTCTAAATGCTCAAAAGTCAAAACTCACAGGCCTCCTAGAAATGAATCATCTTATACTGACTAAAGTTTGGACTGGTCAATCCCACATAAACTTAAATCTCCTAAATTTTTATGAACATTGGAGGCTGTTAGAAATTTAGACCCCTTAAAACAACAATTGTATTAACCTAGTTGATTAGTCAAATGATTAACTTAGTCAAATTATGTAAATCTAGGTTATCACAATCAAACAATCATATCAAGAATACATAAAGCAGCGGAAAAAGTAAATAACACAATGATATGATGACCCAGGAAACCACACGGTAAAAACCTAGGGAGGATTTGACATAACTATCCTCAAGATAAACTGAATCCACTATACGAAAGAATCGAAGTTCATACAAAAGGACTTACAAGCTCCCCGCTTGACTTCCTAATGCTACCCACCAGTAGAACTTACTGATACGACCACGTGCAAGCTCCGAATCCACGGACTCCTTCTTTCTTGGACTCTTCAATCAAGTACATGCACCCCCGCTTGTGTATCTTTAAGTTCTTGAATCTGCAACAGAATGATCACCAAGTTCTTGACATAATCTTGAATCTTAGAAACCCTAAGTATACGTGAAGGCAAGCTCCTCAATGATCTCACAAGAGATTCACATAAATCGCAATGTATGAGCAACAATACAACAAGAATAACTCATAAAAACGTGGCTAGGGTTTTGCCTTTTATACCTAGGGCAAAAACAGAAAACCCAAAACGTTTAATGAGTTAGAGCTGAGTTGGAAAATTTTGCAGAAAAGCATTTTGGCCGACTTTCGATCGATCAAGTCTAACTTTCGATCGATCGAGCCAGGCCGAAATGCACCAATACATCTGCAGCCTCTCGATTCCAACTTTACATAAAATATATAACTTTGAGCAAGCCTAAACAAGACTAAACATATTGTTTTGATCATGGTTTGCCAACATTACACATTAGAGTTCTAAATACATAAATTCCTAAATCTTTAGAACCTAACAAACTCCCCATTTGACAATCCGTGACAAAACACAAATTAAAAGCTCAAAGTTTACAAGTAAAAAGCCCTTTACAAAAATAATGCTCATAAACTCAAATTCAATCCTAACTACTATCCATTAGTTGCAAGTGTAGACAGCAGCTCAATTGAATCAACCTGTATATTCCTGAAACACTCAACAAACGCATAAACGCATGTGTGACAGAAAACAGTAAATCAAACATATAACATTCTTGTATGATTTACACAACACATAATAAAGACATATATCAATGAACAACTCATAAATATAAATCAATAAACAGTGAATCACAAGAAACAAGAATCATGTATATATCATGTATATCAAAAACAATGTTACTCCCCCTAACATGAATAGCCCCAAAAATGATATACAAAGTGAAGCACCTAGATACAGTCTAAAAACTCCACTAGCTCCTCAAAACAAAAAATATATACTCCCCTTCACTACAAAAACCCTCTACAAGTCAAAACTCTACTCCCCCTTTTTGTGACAGAATGCCAAAGGGCAAGTACAAGCCATCATCAAAAGGAGGTGGTGAGGGTGAATGAAGATGTGCCAAGTCGGCTCGCAGAGCACGAATCTCATCAAGCAAGTCCACCAAAATCTGACTATGAGCCGCCTGAACGGTCATAACAGTCTCCAAGGTACGACGAACATCAAAGTCATCCGAAGGAGGTGGAGGAACATCAGTAGCAGCAGCATCACCTACAGGATCAGGAATATCCTCACCAGCAGGACCTGTAGAAGAAGAGGGAGGAGGTGCGGTACCAGAAGGCTCAGACCTAGGGTGTTTAGAGCCTACTTGAAGATGAGCAGCCCTCTGTCTAAGAAAAGACGCACCTATGGGAGCAATAACATGAACGGGCTCAGAAGAAGGGAAACCACTAAGATCAAGATAAAGCAAAATCCTATGAATAAAAATAGGATGAACAAGAGCATGAGAAGAAGATGAACTCCTATAAACTTCGTTTAAAGAACGAAGAAACAAATGAGAAAAACTGATAGGAGCATCAGTCACTAGAGCATACAAAAAGACACACCGCTCGAGAGGAATGGTGTGAACATAAGAAATGGGCCAAATAGAATGACAGGCTATCCTAAAGAAAAGATAGTGCAACCCAGATAGCTCAGCAGAGGTGATCCTAGGATCAGAACCCCACTGGATAGAAGACCCAGTGATGTAAGACATAACATCACTCAACAAAGGAGACTCATCATAAGGGTAGACAGGATGCTGGACCAAAGGTAACCCTAGAGCATCAGCCACTACCTTAGGAGTAATGGTGTACTCTACGCCTCGTATCCAACTCTTTACCAAAGTGTTGGAATCATAGACGCGGATAGAGATGTTCGAAAAAAACTCTCTAATCAAGGTAGCAGGGGGAGGAGGATCAGAAATATCCACCAAGGGTAACCAGCCCCGACGCTCAAAGTTTGCTCTAATGGCAGGATCAAGCTCATTTAAAAGAACAGAATGCTTCGACCAAATCTTTCTCCTAAGGTTCAGCTTCTCAAAAATCTCTTGGTTTTTCTCACTCGGAAACTTCTCATGGTCAAAAGAAGGTGGGGGTAGAGAAGGTGAGAGAACAGACATACGAGCCCTAGTCTTCCTAGGCATAGTGCTAAGGAAAGGACAAAGACACAAAGAGAAAAAACCAACAAAGCAAAACAAAAACAAAAAACCCAAGGGCAAACTGCAAGTTAGCACACAAAAAAAATAGAACAAAAATCTATATGATGCATGAACAATTACAATGTCATGATGCATGTACTAATGCAGTAAACAAAATTCAAATTAAGTTCTATTGCACAAAGTTGGCTTGAGCATAGAGTTTCTAACAAAAACCCTAAAAATTTTGAAAAACCACTTGAATGTTTTGAAGCAAATTGGTGAATTGATCGTCACACATGGTTGAAAACTTATTAGAATGACCAATTTCATCAAAAAAACAAGCCAATTTTATCAATTAAACCCAATTGAACAAAAATCCCCAAATCGGATTCAATATAAGCCTTAGAAATTTTAAATTTTTCACAAAACCTCAAATTGATCAAATTAACCAACATAGATCATGATTATATCAAGTCCCCACAAAAACCCATTTATCAATTGCATAAAATAAGGCTTGAAGCAACAAAAATCTCAAAATATGCTTATTCCGAAAATAACCCTTAAATGCATGAATTTATGCATGAAAATATGAAAATAAACTCAAAAGGAGGGGTAAGATAGACAAACCGGCTCAAGGAGAGAGAAACCTTGCAAAAATTTTGGAAGAAAATGACAAAAAAATCGCTGTGGAGCCTTGCCGAGTCGGAGAGAGAGAAAAGGTTTGAAAATTTTTTTGAAAAAGTGATTTGAACAAGTCAAAAACAATATTTTAAAAACCTGATTCGCGATATTCGATTGATCGAGAATTACATTCGATCGATCAAATCAATCAGAGATTTCAAAAAGAATTTTAAGAAATTTCCGATCGATCGAAACAGGCAGCAGCTCACAATAGTTTGAAAAAAGTCACAGTTTTGAAAAAACAAACACATTTAAAATTTAAGAACAAAATGTATGAGTATGAGATGAAATGCTTTTTCAAAAACCCAAAATTTTTAAACCCAAGTTTCCAAAAACAAGTTTCAATCATTCTCCCTTCAAATTCTTCAATCAACAAATATGTTGTGCATAATTTTCAAGATATTTTCAAACTTGGTTGGTCAGACCAAAAACACACACAATAACATGTACAAAGTTTAGCAAAGAGTAACTTGTGTAGTATGCGCAAATAGCAAAAGCTTGAGATACATGTGAGGTGATATGTGAATAGCAATCAATCACAAGGTCTACAAAATCCATCACATGGAATTTGAAAGAGACTATCCCCAAAAGAGTTACATCATATAACTCTCACATCTCCTAGAACATAAGCTTGCAATCATGTAAATTTTGCCCCATAATTAGATGAATTTGGCATCAAGCCTAATAATACACACCAGTTTTAATTATGTGAATTGACATCAAGCCTAATAGTACACACCAGTTTTAATTATTAAGCAATTAATTGAGGCTACACCTTATGTTCTTTTTGTGCATGTGCTACACTTTCTCGGGCACAAAATCTTATGATATGCACTAAGGTGTTCATGATTGGCTAGTGAACAGTGGTGAGATGGTTATCTATGCCTTTCTCAAAAGGATCAAGTCCGACAGTCAAAAATATGTGACTTCAAGATCAAGACAAACTGATAAGCACCATAAACATTTTTTCCACACAACATGCACTACAAAGCTTCAACTAGTAAAGTGCAATAAATAAGCTCATCAAAGCTAAACAAGGTACACAAGATATGTTATGTGTAAATAAATTGACCAACCTTGTTTTCAAAGACCAAGAAAAATAGTGCCAAACACAATTTGCTTTTCTCCTTTTTTTTTTAAAAAAAAAAAAAAAAAAGAAAACAAATAAATCCTATAATGAAATGCATGAATGTTATGCAATGTAAATCCTAGAAACAAAAAAAAAAAAAAAAAAAAAAAAAAAAAAAACACAAAAAACCAAAGAACAATGGTCACAAAGAAATGATTAGTGAAGCACAAAGACCATGACAGAAAGACTCAATTAGATCAAGTCTTTTGCATCCAAAATCTTTTAGATGCACCACGAGCATTTGAGTTCCTATTCACATTCGAGTGATTTCTAACTCTAGGATTGGAATAAAGGTTCAACGCCTTTACCAATTCACCAATGAGTGCCATAGGATCTTGTGCTTGAGGCACAAGCATTTTTGGTTTGTTTGCTCTCTTAGCAGCTTGAAGCTTGTAACAGTTAGGACGAATGTGTCCAGACTTTCCACAAAAATGACAAACCCAAGCAGGTTTCACATGCATCTTGTCCTTAGAAAGGGTAGATTCCTTAGGTTTAGACTCTCCCAGATCAACCCTAATTTTCCTAGAAGGTGAAACTTCTACAGGTTTGACAACCTCACTCACAGGTGGTTTGACAGTTTCACTCACAACCTCACTCATGGAAGGTTCAGAAGAAGATGAAGGAACAAAGTTCATGGAATGTGGTGTAGAAACAGAGATGCTTTCAACATAACCTAAACCAGATTTGTCAGAATGATACTTTTGAACATTCAGCATTTGATCAAGTTTAGAACTAGCAGATCTAGCAACAGATAAATCATGTTCCAAAGTTTTAACTTTATCAAGTAAGAGCATGTTCTCAGATTTTACATGGTTCAAAAGATCATTAGCATCAAATAAATTAACAAGCAAAATTTTCTTTTCAAGCTCAAGAGAATCAATTTTCTTCAGGCCAAGTTCAACATTCATAGCATCCTTTGCAGCAACTTTGCAAAGTTTATTATAGGCCTCTTGAAGATCTGCATCATCAGAGAGTTCCCCATCAGAAGGGTTCTCCTCAATAGACACGCTTTCATTGACTACAACAGTAGCAGTGAAAGTAATGAAGTTTCTATCATCGTCACATCCAGACTCATCATCAGAAACCTTATTATCACTAAGAGTTACAGCCATAGCTTTACCCTTAGACCTCAGAAATGTAGGACATTCAGATTTAACATAACCATACCCTTGACAACCAAAACACTGAGCACCCAAAGAATTGTTGGAAGATTGACCTACTCTTTCTCTAGGTTTTTCAGTGTTGCTAACCTTAATGGGATCATTCTTCCTAAAATTTCTAGGTTCAGCAATGGTTGTATTTCTTGCCCTTCTGTTAGTATTACTCAGAAAGTTTCTAAAATTCTTGGCAAGGTAAGCAATCTTTGTAGCAGAGAGCTCATCATCAAATCCATCAACCTCAACATCATCAACAGACTTAAGAGCCATTGACTTGGATTTGTTGGTTTTGGGTAGGTCTAGCTCATAGGACTGAAGAGATCCTACAAGCTTATCAACAGGGATGGAGTCCACATCCTTGCTCTCAGTAATGGCAGTCACTTTGGGTCTAAAGTCTTCAGTTAAAGATCTAAGAATCTTCCTAACAATTTTAGGTTGATCATAGATTTCACCCAAATTAAAAACAGAATTAACAATGTCATTAAGTTTGGCATAAAATTCATCAAAGGATTCATCATCAAACATCATAATGCTCTCAAACCTAGAAGTTAATTGCTGCAGTTTGTTTATCTTAACTGCCTTTGTGCCTTCATGCACAGTCTGGAGGATTTTCCAAGCAGTGTGAGCAACCTCAACATTTGAGATTCTCTTAAATTCCTCCGTAAAAACAGCATTAAAGATGACATTTATAGCTTTGCTATTAAACCCAGCTGCTTCTCTTTGAGAAGTTTCCCACTCACTCACAGGAATAGTGGGCTTCTCCCATCCGTACTCAACGGAATTCCAAACTCTCTCATTAATGGATTTCAAGAATGTTTTCATCCTTACTTTCCAGTAAGCATAGTTATTCCCATCAAAGTGAGGAGGAACAACAAGAAAGTGACCATGTTCCATGACAACAGGGGTCAAGGATCAGTTCAAAGATCAAACGACCCACAAGAAAAGAACTACCCGCTCTGATACCACTTGTTAGAAATTTAGACCCCTTAAAACAACAATTGTATTAACCTAGTTGATTAGCCAAGTGATTAACTTAGTCAAATTATGCAAATCTAGGTTATCACAATCAAACAATCATATCAAGAATATATAAAGCAGCGGAAAAGTAAATAACACAATGATATGATGACCCAGGAAACCACACATTAAAAACCTGGGGAGGATTTGACCTAGCTATCCTCAAGGTAAACTGAATCCACTATACGAAAGAATCGAAGTTCATACAAAAGGACTTACAAGCTCCCCGCTTGACGTCCTAATGCTACCCACCAGTAGAATTTACTGACACGACCATGTGCAAGCTCCGAATTCACGGACTCCTTCTTTCTTGGACTCTTCAATCAAGTACAAGCACCCCCGCTTGTGTATCTTTAAGTTCTTGAATCTGCAACTGAATGATCACCAAGTTCTTGACATAATCTTGAATCTTGGAAACCCTAAGTATATGTGAAGGCAAGCTCCTCAATGATCTCACAAGAGATTTACACACACCGCAATGTATGAGCAACAATACAACAAGAACAACTCAAAAAAACGTGGCTAGGGTTTTGCCTTTTATACCTAGGGCTAAAACAGAAAACCCAAAACGTTTAATGAGTTATGGCTGAATTGGAAAATTCTGTAGAAAAGCATTCTGGCCGACTTTCGGTCGATCGAGTCTAACTTTCGATCGATCGAGCCAGGCCGAAATGCACCAATGCATCTGCAGCCTCTTGATTCCAACTTTACATAAAATATATAACTTTAAGCAAGCCTAAACAAGACTAAACATATTGTTTTGATCATGGTTTGCTAACATTACACATTAGAGTTCTAAATACATAAATTCCTAAATCTTTAGAACCTAACAGAGGCCCATACCATTACTATGTTTAATCAGCTACTTCCAAAATGTGATGGGAATTGGGAACATCTTGCACCATGGCAAGGATAAAAAATTACTGTCCTAACAAAGTTCATAGTAGGTGACAAAGATATCGGTTTTGAATCCATTGGTACAAGGGAATATGTGACGGGAGATGTTTTCAAGAGATTTGTCCCCAACCTCAAAGTTGTCATTATAGATGGTGTTTGTTTGTTTAGACCCCCTTAAAACAAATTATTTAAACCTAGTAAATTATCCAAGTAGTTATTTAGGTTAATTATGAGATCTAGGTTAAATAGTAGTAAATCATATCATGCACAATAGAAAAGTGAAAGACACAGTGATATGATTACCTAAGAAAACCAATAAAACTAGCTAACTGTTTCAAGGTAAAAATCTAGAGAGGATTTGACCTAACTATCCTCAAGGTAAACAAATCCAATAAAAATAGAATGGAAGTTCACAAAATATTTACCACCTAAATCTATTACTACCTCTAGTAGAACTTACTAACACGACCACGTGCAGCTCCGACTCCACGAACTCTTCTATCTTGGATTTGCAGAACACAAGCTCCCACGCTTATGACTTTGAGATCTCCCTCAAAGGTTTTAGATCACCATCAGTAGTAGATCTTCATGCAGCAACTTGTTTCCACCAGTTCTTGATTGTAGATTTCGTTCTGGTAGATGCTTGTTGAGTTAGAAACTATGAAAACCTCTCAAATCTCACAGGAGTAACTCACAAATCTTTCAAGGACTTCTAAAATGTAATTAGGGTTTTCCTTTTATACCTTGCAGTGTTGGACTGAAACCCTAAATATTTTAGCAGGTTTGGGTCTGATTCAAAATTTGCAGAATTAAATTTTCTACGATTTTCGATCAGTCGAGACTAATTTTCGATCAATCGAGCTTCACTGAACTTGAAGTCTCCTTTCTGCACCTTGAATCTTGATTTGTACGATTTTGAACAATGTTTAACACCTAATCTAGACATGTTTTTGTTCTTGGTTTGCCAACTTACACAAAATAAGAATCTAAACATTTAACCCTAAATATTTAGAACCTAACATATGGGCACAATTTTATCCAACAGGAGAAAGCTCAAGTAGTCTCCGATGAAATACTTTTCTTCCTTCACAAATTTACCATGGATTAATGGATTTCCTGGTGTTTGAAGTAGAGTTGTGCCTTAATTTCTTCTTCAATAATTATTATACATGTAGGCAATCTTTGATTATTAGATATTCTCCATCGTACATGTTTATTCTATACTAGAAATTAATAATTCATGCTATGAAAACTTCCAATTTTTTTTGTACTTGTTATGAATAATCCTATCTATCCAAAACAAAACAATTCTATCTATAGCCTAATTTCCATGCAAATGAAACAATCCTATCTATGCAAAAAAATAAAAACCCTTTGCTAGCTTAATCTCCATTCAAACAAATCCTATCTATAACCAAAAAAAAAAAAGCCTTGGTAAGCAATTTCCATGCAAGCAAATGCTTTCATCAATACGTATTATGCATCTCATAGTCATTATTAGGAAAGTTCATTATCATCAACGAATAAAAGGGATGCACGATATTAATTAATATTTCATGACTATGAAAACTTCCCAGTTTTCAAAAGAAATTCGTACTTGTTGTGCGTAATAATCCTATGATATGATAGCCCAATTTCAATTTCCATGCAAACAATCCTATCTATCAAAAATAACATATCTTGATAGGCAATTTCCATGCAGCAATCCTATCTAGTCCCCACCCCCCCCCCCCCCTTCCAAAAAAAAAACTGTACTGATAGGAAATGTCCATGCAATCAAATGCTTTCATCGGTAATGGTTAGGGAGGTTCATTATCTTGGCCAAAAGGGCAAATGCCCTTTTTATGGGACTCCCTCACTCCCATAATATTAATTATTACTAGAAAGTAATAATGATGAGAAACAAAGATAATTTTTCACACTAATGAAAACGTCAACAAAGGAGTTTATGGATTTGCAGGTGCACAAGGAGATAGTGTTTTCTCATTGCCCTCGACAATATTATAAATAGACTGTAATACTGTTCATAGTTTTGCACACTCAACATTAGAATTTAGAAGTTCAAATTCAGTCTCTCTGATTACTTGTTTTCCCCATGGCACTAAATACTAATATGTTAGTATTTGCATTCACAATATTTTCACTGTTTGGTAGCCTTCTCTCTTTCCCTCCTAATGTCATGGTTGCCACTTATGGCACTCCCAATGTCACAGTTGCCACTGATGGCAGTGGTAACTTTGGTACAATCAGTGAAGCCATCTCACAGATACCAGTTAATAGAAATGATCCATATGTGGTTTTAATAAAAGCAGGAACATACAATGAAGCCATTTCTATAGGACAAAATAAGTCAAATTTAGTCCTCATTGGAGAAGGAATGGACAAAACAATTATTCAATTCAACAAAAGCGCAAAAACTGCAGGCTCAACTTCAGATTCGGCTACAGTGTGTAATGCATGTCTTATTCACTTATTAATTTTCAGCTATTGTTTTTTTTACGTGCATCTTCATATTTATATACAACCTTATTAATATCTAAAACAATTCTTCTATAACCACACCATTGATCACAATTTTTGTTCTAATTTGTTGAAGTAATTGATTGTGAGTGGTGGACAATTACTTTCACATGATGAACCCACCACTCACAATCGGCTACATAAAAGTTATAGTACAAATATTTAATTCCTAGAATTGTTTTTTCTATTAAAAGTAAAAGGGATTTTTACCCTCCCCAATTATTGATTATTTTTACTTATGTTTCTTTGTTCAGATATTAGTGCCAACGATGTGTTGGTCAAAGGCATCAGATTTGTGAATTATGTCGGACCAGATGGTGGCCAAGCTGTGGCACTTAGATTAGCCGGTGAAAGAATTGCAATTTATCAATGTTCTATACAAGGATACCAAGATACATTGTTGACTCAATATGGCATTCACTTCTTCCGCGAATGTGATATTTATGGCACAGTAGATTTCATATTTGGATTTTCAAATGTTGTCTTCCAAAACTGTAACATTTACCTGAGAAAACCCTCAAACTCAAGCAACTTACTTGTGATTACAGCCCAAGGTCGTGGAAAGGCCAATGAAACAAATGGAATAGTGCTACACAATTGCACTGTTAAGGCTGACAAAGATCTTGAACCCTACCTAAACCAAACCAAAGCATTCTTAGGGAGGCCATGGTATAACTATTCTCAAACCATTGTAATGGAAAGTTTTCTTGATAAGTTGATAGACCCTGAAGGGTGGTATGAGAGTGGTGATAGGAAAGCATTGTCCACACTAAATTATGTAGAGTACGCCAACCGTGGCCCAGGAGCTAATACAAAAGCAAGGGTTCAATGGCCTGTCTATCATATTGCCAAAAACTCTGAAGAAGTGAAACCCTATACTGTTGAAAACTTTATCAATGGAACCATTTGGCTACCAAGTTTGGGAATTCCTTTTGTTCCCGGTCTAATAGAATAGTGAATATTGTATATATTAAAATAAAAATCAACAATTGTCCAATAAAATAATTTACAATGTGTTGAATAAGATAACATAATTGTTCCCCGTAAATATCTTATGTTTTTTTTTTTTTAATTGTTTTTTTTAATTTCATTAATTTTCTTTTATTTTATACTAGCTTATAACTCATGCCATGCATAGGTATTACTCTCTCTCTCAAGTTGGCAAAAATTTGGTTGAATTTAATTGATTTTCATTATAATAAATATTTATAGAAAACTTAAATGACAATATGAATTAAAAAAGTGATATGTAGCTATGTGAATAGGTATGAATTTTTTTTTTTTAAGTAGCACTTACTGTGAATTAAAATGTATAAATTATTGAATGATACAATGATAGAAGTACTTTTTATGTACTTTATTAATAACAAATAAGTCCAATAATAAAAATGATAACTAGTTCATTGAAAAAACTAATTAAAATCTTGCATGGATAATCTACAAATATTTAATAGAACTTTAATGAGGTTAATTATGAGAAATTAATCTTTATTATTATTAATATTAATATTATTATACAAAGCCTTTGATTTTTTATGACTTTTTCTAATTTTGCTACATAAACTTTTGAAAGCCCATATTCTTCCATGTTAACATTTTAATTTGACTCTTAGAGTTACAAATAGTGTTGAATAGAATTATGTTAGTTTTAAAAAATAACAAACATAATACGAAATCAAATCTGATTAAATTGGATTGATTATGAACAAGGACCTACATCTGATAACCCACTGATTCCATAAACTATAGTGGCCTTAAAAACCTAGCCAAACCAAAGTCAATATTGGCTCTATTCAGTCTACTATGGCCTTAAAAACTCTTAATGTGATCTATAGGTCTTATGAGTGGGATGTTAGAGTTACAAGAGCATCCTTGATAGATACACCTAATTGAGCATGGAAGTGGGGCTGCTTCCTTTGAGAATAGGGCTAATTCTCTAAATTGTTCATGAAAGCTAGGATCAAGCACAAGGTTGTAAATGTGTTGGCTTAGAAGCTCATGACAGAGTACTGGGATATTATGTGTGTGATGTAATGTCTTAATTCTATATAAAAAGTCATAGTTCAAGACTTAGCTCATTAGTGACTTTGGAACAACATTGCTGAAACACTAAATGAGGGTTCAAGCCATTGGCACCCTTATTATGCATAATATTCTATCTTAACCCTGAAATTATGTACTTATATTTTTATAAAAATTAGTGGGGGATTGTTGGAATATTTTTATGAAAAATACAATAATTTAAATATTAATTAATTGCTGCCTTAAGTGATTTAAAAATTTTACCTTTTAAATTCTTTTTATCAGCAAAATCTGTCAAACTTTTATATTTTGTGTCCCATTAGTTGCTTAATTTAATGAGCATAAAATGCTCAAACGGTTTATCACTTTTATGGCTACCAATCCTTTAGTAATTGTCAAACGTTTTAAATAAAAAAACGTCCGAAAGTTTAATTTGATTTAAACATGATTTAATAACCAGTTGGCACATATCTTTTTTATATATTCAGCCCTATATGTCCGGCCATGAAAAAAAATATAAAAGATATATTTTCATGTAATAGAAAACTATCTATATATTTCTTTTGTTAGTTTTCTCATCTTTTATGAAAATAATATATCCTTATATATACTATATTTCTAGGTTAAAGAAAAGTACTATCGAGAGCTTTCTATCCTACAAGCAGTATAGGCTTGAAGGATAATCAGCAAAGGTGACTGGATTATTGTATACCAGGGGTGGCACATAATATTTAGTTTGCTACACTGAAAACCTTGTAGATGCGTGTATCGTCTCAAGACAGTGATATGATTAATGCCTCAACCCGACCATCTAAAAATGTATATGAATTGATGGTAAATTACTTCTTATTATGAGATCACTTTAAAAACGGGGTCTATAGCTGCGTTTACAAACCAAGCCTATACTACGCAGCAATAGCCCCCTACAATTCTATAGTCACGTTCTTATAACCGCGGCTAAAGGTCAAACCTATAGCCGCGTTTTTTAACCGCGGCTATAGGCTAAGACCTATAGCTGCGTTTATAAGTGTGGTTATAGGCTATGGACCTATAGCTGCGTTTTTAAAAACACGGCTATAGGCTTAGACCTAGCTACATTTAAAACGCTGCTATAAGTATTTTAAAAAAAAAAATTATGGGTTTTTTTTCCTCAAAAAATTGAAAATTCAAACCAAAAAAATTCAAAATCAAACACAAACCCAGAAAATTCAAAATCAAACACATCATACTGACAATACAAACACAAAGTGCTCCAAAATATAACAACACAAATCCATGAATCTCCTCTCATTCAACAAAACCAACCCAAATTTAACACTAAATCCATTCAAGGAACACGGAAGCACAAGCTCAGAAACACAAAAGAACAAGCTCAAGAACACAAATCCATTTAAATATAAGCACAATATCAGCAACACAATAGCACAAATTCAAGCACAGATTCAAAAAATTCAAAATCAAATAATTCCACCAATGTAAAACTCATACATATAAACACATAAATATTACTCCCAATGCTCATAAATCACATGGGTTTTATTTTTAAAGCTTAGATAAAAAATAACATCTAGCAAAAGTACAATACCCATAAAAAGATTAGAAATTTTTTACCTCAAATAGTAGCGATGAGTGAGCTTTAGCTCTTCCTATGAAGTTTTCTAGTGATCCTTAATAGAAAAATGAAGAATATGGTGGTGTGGAGTGTACCGGCTGGTGGGACAATAAGGGAGAGGATGAGTGTGTGTGTGTGTTGTGTTGAGAGAAAAAGAAAAGAAAAGAAGAAGAAAGAATGTGTGGCCGGAAAAAGAGAGAAAAGAGATATTTTGAATTGAGTAGTTGGAAGCAAATGGGGTAGGTGGGGGGTCAAGTCATCCTCTTTTTGTGTGTGTGTGTGTGTGTTACCTATAGCCGTGTTTTTAAAAATGCGACTATAGGTCCTCCTTAAAAATATCTCAGGCCATCCGTCTTTGTGTGTTACCTATAGCCGCATTTTTAAAACGTGGCTATAGGTCTTCCTTTTAAAAAAATATCTCAGGCCATCCCTTTTGTGTGTTACCTATAGCCACGTTTTTAAAAACGCGGCTATAGGTCCTCATTTTAAAAAAAATTTATTTTATTCGACTGTATATTATATTTAATATATATATATATAATTTGGCTGGACCTATAGCCGCGTTTAAAAAACGCGACTATAAGCCCTATAACAAAAACGCAGCTAAAGACACGTACAAATGCGGCTATAGGTCATCCTTTAAAAAAAAAATTATTTGGCTGAACCTATAGCTGCGTTTTTTAAATGCGACTATAGGCCCTATTACAAAAACACAGCTAAAGACACTTTCAAACACGGCTATAGCCCGTGTTTTTTGTAGTGAATTCCACTATTCTCTAATTTTATGGTAAATTTAATTTATGTGAATTTTAATAATTTATATGATATGTTGAATGTAATGAAATTCAATTTATTTATCAATTATTATTCTTAGAAACAACAGTAACTATAGAAGGTGGGCTTTATGAGCACTATTATGTCTTTAGAAACTATCTTAACAACAGTGTTTGGGAAATGCTTGGAAATGATCTGTCAGACAATGTGAATATTGAACATTCTCATGGTGGATCTGGAACTGGTGCTCTGTTTCTTGCATCCCAAATTTATTCCTGATTGTTGAACTTTTTAGATATAGAGTTTTTGAGCATGAATATGCAGTCGCAGTTCTGTCACACTTTTCTTCAAACTGTTTAACTCCTACATTTCTGTAACAAATAGAACTAACATTTGTCATATAATTATGAGTAAAAAGAATGCAGTTTTTATTACAAATTTCAATTAAGGAGAAAAATTAAAGACTTGCTTCTTGAGTTCGTTCAATTTCTTGGTATCTTTAAATTTAATGGGTAATTAATTATTCATTTCTTCTTTCCTTTAAGCTAATAATGGGTCATGCTAATTAAATTCATGTTAAGACCCCTAATTCAGGTGAGTTGAGAGAGTAGCTCTTAAATTATTGAATAGTTCGAGTAGGAATGGTAAGTCTAACTATTGGCTTTTGACTTTTTTTGTAGGTTGAGGTTTTCCATTTGTTATGATATAGTATTTACTGTTGGCAAACCATAAATAAATTGTAAGTCTTTTGTGTCAAATAGTTGTACTTTCAAGTTCAAGACTAAGTCCCAAAATTAGTTCAAGAAAAGGGAAGATATTATTTTCTCGACAGATAGCTTGATACACCCTCAATCGATCGAGTTGTCCCTCAACAGATCAATAGAGTCTTGATCAATTGAGTTTCATGAGTCCTAAATTTAAATCATGTCTATTAAGTTGGCTCATATCTTGAATTTCAAGCTCTACCTGCAAAAGTTTATAAGGGATCTTATGAGATGATTGAAAACAATAAGAGAGAAGCTTCATCATGCATCTGGGGTTATTATACCTTATCTCTCTCAACTCACCATCATACTTAATTGGTGGTCAAGCTTAAGCCACAATACATCAACATAGTCAAGTTGTGAGCACGAAGTTCGGGTTGGATGCCATTTGGGTTTAGGTAAAATTAAGTTCAGGCCAGAAATGGGTCGACCTAAACGGGTTATGAGCCAAGTCGAGCCATGGGTTACAGGTTGACCAATATATTTTACACATGTAGAAAAAAAAAATGATCATATCGTCTTTATCTTCTTTTAATACAAATAAGAGAATAAATAACAAAATAATACATGAGTAAAAGTTAAATAATACGAAAATTCTTATATTTACACAATTCAAAGTTCACTAATGATATCATTACCATAAAATAAGATAAAAATACTAAATGTCGTGGACCCTATTAAGTTATTAACCTCCTTAGGTATACCTATTTATGTTGTACATAAATTAATACAAAGTTAGATCACTTAGTGTACCTGCAAGTTAGATTTGATCTTATTTATGTGAGTGAAATAAGTTATCTAACAGTACATTTACATAAGAAAGCTTGAAAAGATGCAAGTTTTGACATGACACGCAAACAATAAATAAAGAAAGCCATGGTAGGAAATGAAAAAGATGCACATTTAAACAAGAAGAAGAAGCTGATCAAGAAAACAACACAGGATGTACGTGGAAAACCCTAGAAAATGGATAAAAAACCACGATTTGAGCAAGAACAAAACATTCTTGTTCGGCTTAGCTTGTATTATGTATGGGGAAAGAGATCAGTTTACAATGAGATTGCCTTTTTCTCCTACCAACTCTCTACTTTCATCTCAAAATATCTAGTTGGTATCTTGGGTTCTTGGCCTAGAAGTTTAGCTACATGTTCCTTTTATACTGTAAGGAACACAACTGGATACAAGAATAGGTGTCAAGTTATCATATTCTCTCTCTTGAGATCTTTTTACAGCTATGATGCTATCTGCTGACTAAGGGATAAGAATTGCGCCAATGTAACACTAGGACCCGTGAGTAGGTAGCTTTGCCACTGCTTGGGAGACAAGTCATGGACATTGAAAGGGACATCAGGAGTACTGTGATTGATACACTTGTTCCCATGGTGACTCATGGTGTACTCAGCCAATAAGGGGTGTCCTCCTCCCTTTTATGAGTGCTTGAGTAATATGTTAGGTGTAAATCTTACTTCCTTCCCAAGGCAGTCACGCCTTCAGCACTGACCAAGACAAAATCTCTTAGCCATCACCTACTCTCCCTTGCCTCACAGCTGCTCCACGTGTAGAGTCTGGATTCAACCACTTACGCATTCTCCTATGCCTTAGTGGTGTTATGTACATTAGCCCCCTGACTGTCAATGGCGTTTAATGGCAAAGGCCTTTGACAATCACATTGGTTTAGGTATTAATACTTTAGTAATCATACCCTTGTGATGTTCAAAATGGACACGTGGCTCAAAAGGGTGCTCCTAACCGTTTTGGCGCCTCTTCGTTTCTTGCGTTTTGGCAAACAAACATTACTCCTCATAAATGTCATGTCTCTTCACTTAATTGTAGTTGAAGATTTAAATAGGGAATGTTTCTTCTTCAAACTTCATTCCTTTTGTATTTTCCTGCTTTCTCTTCAAAACCTTAAACTCCACAAAAAAAAAATAAATAAAATAAAAGTCCAACTCTTCTTCTTCTGGTGGTTTCGACTCCTCACAGCATTCCTCAATCTCTTCTAAGAGTGCTTCTACTAATCGCACTCCTTCCCCACCACCAAGCCATGTGCACCCTCCTCTCCCTTTTCTCATTCATCCATTACCTACTCAAATCTTCATTCTTGAGGAGGTTGTTCCTTTGAACTGGAGCAACGAAAAGGGAAAGGACTCCAAGGAACTTCGGTTGGCAGCTGAAGAGGAAGCTGAAGATGTAACAGCTGCTACATTCCTGAGAGCACCCATTCGCCGTAAGAGAAGGCGAAAGCTTGGCCGCTCAAGCTCAGAGTCCAGCGCTTCAGGGCTCTTTGACTCCCAAGAGGTAGACTCTTTTGACAGCTCTTCTAAGGGCTCTTCTGATGGCTCCGACTCGGGGAATGATGAAGGCAATGAGGAGAAAGAAGAGGGCGATGATGATGATGATGATGATGAGGAGATGGAGTACTAGGCTCCGGATTATCCCCAAGAAGACTCTAGGGATGACACAAATGCTTATACGCCAAGGTCTTTTTGAGTTGCTCGCTGTTGAACCTGCTGTTGTTTCCTTTTTTTTTATTATTATGTTTATGTTTGTTTTGTTTAGCCATCTTTTGGCTTAGGTTGTAAAGAAAACTTTATTTTTCTTATTTTGGATATAAATTTTTTTATTCTTTTGTTAATTAGAAAAGAGGTGATAGGCCATATGGGCCAAATCATGTAAATCCCTCTTTTTCTATTTTGTAAAAAAAGTTTTAGACACAAAAATATATAAAAGAAAGAAATTTATTCATTACATGTTTATTTTTTTCTTTCTTTAAAGTTGTATTATATGTTTATTTTATTATATATCAAACTCATATTAGTGAAGGGTTGTGCCTTTGCCCTTGGATTATAAAGGCAGTTTTCTTGATTTTAACACCATTAACTGTCATTCCTTGTCAGATATTCAGTTTCTTCCCTATACTGACACGTGTCGATTTTGAAAAGATGTCTCTCTTTTTGAATCAATCTCTTTTGGAGGGAAAAACATTAAACCTTCAAAGTATAAAAGGAAAAAAAAAATTCCTTCCTTATTTTTCTCCTTTTTTCCCTTATCTTCTTCTTCTCCTTCTTCAACCCGAAACCCAGAACTCTTCTCATAGATTAAATCATGGGTGTAGAACGCAGTCTATGATCTAGCTCCGCTAAATTTGCAGAACCTTCTGCCTCAAAAGGTAACCGACCTCTTCTACGGGGAGAAGAAAATCCTTCCATAGAAGAATAGTGGATCATCCCTCCCTTCTTAGAAGATTACCTATTTGATAAAAGTCTCGATTGGTACCTAACTATTTGCTCTGAAGACCCTCCGTACATAGCATGTGGGGAACCTAATGATGTCTTAACTATGGATCTGGAATTGAAGCACATTCCAAGGCTTGGCACTTGCAGGAGAGATTTTGCCCCTACCATAGATGTAGTTTTCAAATCCCACACTTCGGTTTCCAAAGGTTGGAGAAGCTTGTGTCGAAAAGTGTTGACTCATCCTCCCTTCTTGGAAATCCTGCAAAGAGTAAAGCTTGTGGAGACTATTCTTGTATTCTCCAATGTAGAGATTAGCAAGGACAGTGAGAGTTTACTTTCCCTTCTGTACTGTTGGATCTCTATTACTCACACATTTTTCACAGGGTGTCAAGAAATCTCTTTATCTCTAGAAGATGTCTACAAGATATTGAGACCTCCCCTGTTCAGAGATGATGAGGTAGTCAACATCTCTTTATCCCCTAATGAGTCTAAAGCTGTGAAGTTCCTTGAGGATACAGTGAAGAAAACTTTAAAGAAGCCAATTCTGAACCAACAAGGAGAGGGAAAGCCCCCAATGATGAAGTACTAGAAGATACCATTGTTGGCGGAGACAAAGGTTTTAGGGCTAGCTTCTGGGGGTGGATCAGATATTTTTAGAGAGAATATGCTGATGGCGTGAATGAGGAAGCCAATGGAGACCCCTTGAAGGAAGGCATCAACTTTGTTGTTGGGGGAAGGTAACTCTAGCCCCTATGAACTTGAAGCTTTTATTGCCTTTTTACTTTCTCGCCATCTATTTGAGGGATATCCTTATTAAAAGATTCTAAGTAGACATTTCCCTTTTTACTTTCACCAACTCATGATTCAACATCTTTAACGCTGAAACATCACTTGCTTCTTCCATCGTAGGAAATATTGTCTAAGATTGTTGGGAATATTACACAAAGTAATAATGGAAGAGCAAGATTGACAGAAAAGACAAAAAGAAAGTAGATAACTTGGAAGCACTATATCGTTTTCTTTAGACAATATTTGCCGCCCACACTTTTGTTGCTAAAGGGTTATCGCAAATTTGTCTCCAGGATACAACCAAGATGTTAGGTTCTACAAATAGCAATTTTGGAGAATGACCACTGGATTTCTTGTGTTTCTTGTGTTTCTCTCCAACTTTTGATTTTGTGAAATTAGTTTTTTCAAGAGAACATAAGCATTTATTTATACCTACAGGGTTATGTTTCATGAAAAGGCACGTATGGAGAGTTAGTTATTTATTTAAGTGAACATAAGCCTGTTTCATAAAAAGGCACATATGGAGAGTTAGTTATTTTTAAGTGAACATAAGTGTGTTTCATGAAAAGGCACGTATGGAGAGTTAGTTATTTTTTCATAATACGGTTATCAAAGATTGAAACCTCTTCAACCTTTCTGAAAATTCTACAGAAAATTCAAGAAAATTCATATTTCAAATTTTCACTTAGAAAATTCCAGAACTTGAATTTTTCACTTTATGAAACCATATTCTCCAAACTCAACCATTATTATTACAACCTATCCTTGTATATACCTATATATACAACAATCCCCCACTAGGTTGTAATAATATATGTCTCACTTAATTGATATCCTATCATGCATAATGGAAGGTGTCTTTCAACTTAAACCTCCATTTAGTGTAATTGCTCAAGAAATCAACAAAGTTAATGGTGGCTTGGTGCTTAAACCAAAACTCTTATGTGTTGGAATTGGAAACAACACACACATGAGAACATCCACAACACATTTAGAAATCCACTGTTGTTAGCACTATTATGGCCTTGTGCTCTTCCCGATTTAGTGAAAATGTACAAGAGAAAACCCTTTTACTCTTGCTAGAAGCGGCACCACTCCTATGTTCACAAAGGTGAAGTTCCTTCTTATGTCCCTGTTACATAGACATTTATTCTTTATGAACTTCATTAAGAGTGTAAAACTCATCCCCAATTACATCGTAACAGTCTGCACTAATCCATCCTGAATAAGACACAAAATTAGTGCTCTTACTAACCACATATCAATAGCTTGTTGTTACCTTTTAAACCTCTTTAGATTAAATCAATTCAAGGTTGGGTTTCCACTATTGGTGATTCTCTTAAAAGAAGGGTTTTAGTCCCATTCCAATGGATGTTACCCCAACCATATCTCGAGACACTACTTTGGTTAAAGAGTCTGCCAAATTATTATTTAACCTTACATAGACAATTGAAATGGTACCAGATTCTATTAATTTTCTTATGTAATAATTTCTTAGACCTATATGTCTAGACTTACCATTATACATTTTACTGTATGCTTTGCCCAAGGTGGCTTCACTATCGCAGTACACCGAAATGGCTAGTATTGGTTATAGCCACAACTCTATGTCTAACAACATATTTCTTAGTCATTCCGCTTCCTTGCCTGCTGCCGCCAAGGCTATAAATTCTGATTCCATGGTGGAGTAAGAAATACACGTTTGTTTCTTTGATGCCCAAGAGATGGCACCCCCACCAAGAGTGAATATCCAACCAGACGCGGATTTGTTATCACTCACACTAGTAATCCAACTAGCATCTGAATAACCTTCCAACACAGCTGGAAATTCAGAATAATAGAGTCCCAAACTTAAATAACTAAGAACTCTACCAATTGCTTTCTAGTGATCCACACTTGGATTACTTGTAAATCTAGAAAGTTCGCCCACTGAAAATGATATGTCTGGTCTTGTACAATGCATAGCATACATCATGCTACCAATAGCACTAGCATACTCAAGCTGTGCTATTGCTCTTCTAGTGCTTTCACCCAACTTTATGCTCCGATCAAAAGGTGTATTTGCTTCCTTTATATCCTTTATATTAAGATGTTCAAATCTTTGAAGCACTTTCTCAACATAATGAGATTGACATAGTACAAAACCCTTACTATGTCTTTTAATTTTGATTCCCAAAATAGTATCTACTTCATTTAAATCTTTCATTTGAAACATAGAAGAAAGATACTTTTTGGTTTCACATACACCTTTCATATTCGTACCAAATATGAGCATATCATCCACATAAAGGCATACAATGACTCCATATTCCTTTGTGAATTTGGAATACATACATTTGCCAGAACCATTATGCACAAAGCCATCTGACAAAATTACTGAGTCAAACTTCTCATGCCATTGTTTTGGAGCTTGTTTCAAGCCATACAAAGACTTGACTAACTTGCAAACTTTCTTTTCATTTCTAGGAAGTATAAAACCCTCAGGTTGTTCCCTGTAAACTTCCTCATCAAGATCACCATTTAGGAAAGCTGTCTTAACATCCATTTGATGTACAATCAACTTATATATGGATGCAAGTGCTAACAACACATGAATAGACATAATCCTAGCCACCGGTGCATAGGTATCAAAATAGTCTACTCCTCCTCTTTGTTTAAAGCCTTTTGCCACTAACCTTGCTTTAAAGGTTGAATTGATCTATTAGTATTATATTTTCTTCTAAATACCCATTTACAACCAATTGGTTTAGAACTAGTAGGTAGATCCACTAGGACCCAAGTATTATTGGATAATATTGAGTCCATTTCATCATTTACAGCTTCTTTCCAGAAAGCTGAATCTCTAGAAGCCATAGCTTCCTTAAATATTTTCGAATCGTCCTCTGTGTTAAACACTATGGGTATTTTATTTAGGACCACCTGTCTATTACCTTCAATTAGGTACAATTGAGCTTGATAAGAAATGAAATCTGGACCAAAGTCCTTTACTTTTCTTATCCTTTGACTCTTTCTCTGTTCACTTGGTGAACCACTTTCAATCCTTTTAGTAACATTCAAAATAGTATTAGGATTAGAGTCACCTTGATGTGTTTGAGTAGGTATCAAAGCATCCATGGAATCTTTACTGAATTTATCCTCAATAAACTCAACATCTCTTGATTCCACCACTATATTAGAGCTTAAGTCTAATAATCTATATGCCTTTGAATTTTCAGCATAACCTACAAACACACTTTTCTACCTCTTGGTCCTAATTTTGTTCTTTTAGGATCAACCACTCTATAGAAGGCTAAACACCCCCACACTTTGATATAATCAAGGTTTGGTTTCCTTCCATTCCATAACTCATATAGAGATACTTTAATTTTCTTAGAAGGTACTCTATTGTGCACATGACATGTTGTAAGCAATGTCTCTCCCCATAAATTAAATGGGAGCTCTGCACTTAAGATCATGGCATTTACCATGTCTACAAGAGTCCTATTTTTCCTTTCAGCCAAACCATTTTGTTGGGGTGTATAAGGGGCTGAACTTTGGTGTATCACACCATGTTCCTCACAAAATGTAGAAAAATCATTAGGAAAATATTCCCCACCTCTATCGCTTCGTAGGATCTTTATTTTCCTATCCATTTGATTTTCTACTTTAGTTTTATAACGTTTGAACATGTCAAATGATTCATCTTTATTTCTCATTAAATACACATATGTAAATCTAGAGAAATCATCAATGAATGTAATGAAGTATCTTTTACCTCCTCTAGTTAATACACAATTCAATTCACATACATCAGAATGTACAAGTTCAAGCATAATAGAATTTCTATCTAACTTAGAAAAATGTTTCTTTGTCATCTTTGCTTGAATACAAATCTCACATTTCTTTTCATCATCGTGCTTATATGAAATCACACCATGCTTTGACATAAATTTCAAGTATTTGAAATTTAAATGTCCTAATCTAGCATGCCACAAATATGAAGAATCAACAATATAAGCACAACCAGAAACTTCCTTATTAATAATACTTAGTTTGTACATGCCATTAATAGCATATCCCTTTCCTACAAATATCCCATTCTTGGACAAGATTAACTTGTCCGATTCAAGTACAGCTTTTACACAACAAATTGGCAGACACAAGATTCTTCTTGATATCAGGTACATGAAAAACATTGGTCAAGATCATCATCTTGCCGGAACTCATCTTCACTTCAACGGTGCCTTTTCCAAGAACCTTTGCTTTATTATGGTTGCCCATTAGCACTTGTTGTTTTATGGAAGACTCACCATAAGTCTTGTATTGCTCCTTGTTGTTACACACATGCACCGTTGCACCCGCATCGAACCACCAATCAAAAGGATTTACAATCACAGCCATATGAACTTCAGTGATCATATCAATATATATGCCACTTACCATAGCAACAATGTCCTCAATGATATTCGTTTCAAAGGCATTGCCTTCTTCATCCTTTTTCTTGTTCTTTAAGAGTTTACATTCGCGAATGTAATGGTCTTTCTTTCCACAATGGAAACATGTTCGATTCTTCTTGTCCTTGTTGGGATTCTTAGAGTTGTTCTTCTTAAAACCACTCCCACTTTTGTTCACTTTCAAGTGCTTATTGGTCTTACTCGAACTCCCACTTTGAATATTGCTCACATTGTTCACATTCACTTTAGAATCGGTGTTAGTCACATCTCTAACCCGACTTTCCTCTTCAATTCGAAGATGTTGTCAGAATTGTTCTAAAGTGAGATCTTCCGATATATGCAGAAGCTTCTTCCTAAAATTATTCCAACTTGGTAGGAGTTTCACAATGATTGCACCCACTTGGAATGATTCAGGAATATTGATTGACAAATCACGGAGTTTATTGACCAAAATCTGTAACTCATGCACTTGATCTAAAACTGAGACATTATCAAGCATTTTATAATCAAAATACTTTTGAATAATAAACTTATTCGTACCTATTTTCTAAGTTTTGTACTTTGCCTCCAAAGCATTCCAAATCTCCTTTGGTGATTTCATTGATGTGTAGAGATCATAGAGATGATTCAAAAGAGTATTGAGAATGTGTCTTCTGCATATCAATTCATCTTCCTCATGTTTCTTTCTTTGTGCCTTAATCTCATTAGTAGCTTCATCACTCGCAGGAGGAAAAGGCATGTAATTTGGGTCCAAGACATAAAAAAGTTTTAGTGCAGTAAGTAGGAATTTCATCTTGTCTTTCCATCGAGAGGAATTGGTTCCATCAAAGCGATCCAATTTCACCAACTCATGATTCAACATCTTTAACGCTGAAACATCACTTGCTCCTTCCATTGTAGGAAATATTGTCTAAGATTGTTGGGAATATTACACAAAGTAATAATGGAAGAACAAGATTAACAGAAAAGACAAAAAGAAAGTAGATAACTTGGAGGCACTATATCATTTTCCTTAGACAATATTTGCCCCCCACACTTTTATTGCTAAAGGGTTATCGCAAATTTGTCTCCAAGATACAACCAAGATGTTGGGTTCTACAAATAGCAATTCTGGAGAATGACCACTGGATTTCTTGTGTTTCTTGTGTTTCTCTCCAACTTTTGATTTTGTGAAATTAGTTTTTTCAAGAGAACATAAGTCTCTATTTATACCTATAGAGTTATGTTTCATGAAAAGGCACGTATGAAGAGTTAGTTATTTATTTAAGTGAACATAAGCCTGTTTCATAAAAAGGCACGTATGGAGAGTTAGTTATTTTTTATGTGAACATAAGCCTGTTTCATGAAAAGGCACATATGGAGAGTTAGTTATTTTTTCATAATACAATTATCAAAAATTGAAACCTCTTCAACCTTTCTGAATAGTCACCAGAAAATTCTGTAGAAAATTCTAGAAAATTTCAGAAAATTCAGATTTCAAATTTTCACTTAGAAATTTCCAGAAATTGAATTTTCACTTTATGAAACCATTTTCTCCAAACTCAACCATCATTATTACAACCTATCCTTCTATATACCTATATATACAACAGAAAATCTCCAGGAGAAAGAAGATTTAACAGAAGCTACTTCTAAGGAACAAGAGGGTGAAAGCACCTTGACAGAGCCCGATCCATTGCTCTCATTTGTTTCTCCCAATTTGAGGGCAATTTGTTCTCTATTGCTCTCAAAATATCCCGAAACCATGAGGGATACCAACAAGTGAACCTTGTCACTTAGGGGCATTCTCTTATAGTAAATTGGGTCCATCATATCCCAACTGCAGTCAAAGGATAAAGAGGCTTGTTTAGCTCTCCCCCTTGACAATTTCCTTTTCACACTGAGTGAAGCAAAGAGCCTAAGTGTCAATGCAGGCTGGCTAAATAGCCATGTCATCACATTGAGGGACTTAAAGAAGGCAAGATCCTCTGTTCATACTTTCTTGTCCTCACTTCATGAATTAAGAGCGAAGGAGAACTCTTGTATCGACGAAGCAAAAGAAGCAGAATCAACCCTACAGGTGCATGCCGCTTCAATCACTTAGCTCCAGGAATCCATCAACAGACTTCAAGTGGAATTAAAATTCTAGCAAGAAGCAAGTTCTGCCCTTCAAACTCAACTAGAAGGTGTCACCGCAGAATGTAACTCTTTGAGGAAAGAGATTGAGAAGTTGGAAAGCGAGCTAGGAGCTCTGAGCGATCCAGACTTCTCTCTTGAAAATTTTAGTTTTCTCACAAACATTCTCTAATTTTCAAGTTGTAATATCTTTTGTGGTCTTGAAAGGCCATGGTGTTGTACTTATAACTTTACCATGCCTTACTTCGTTAAACTATTTAGACTTTGCATACGTATTATGAACAACATCATATGAAATAGCTACATATAAGTCTTTGTTTATAATAATATGTGTTTTGCAAAATACAAAAGCATTTTTGACATGATCGCCACACATAAAAAAAAAAAAAAAAGGTTTTTTACAAGGTCAAGCATGATATTTTTTAAGGTGAGCTCCACTAATGGGGCTATACACCTTCATACTTGCTTGATCCTTTAGCCAAAAATGTTCTGTTGCATGTGCTTCCTCTACTATGTATGGTCCTTCCCACTTTGGAGAAAATTTATGCTTAGCAGCTCCAGCAACTCCTCATACATGCGGGGCAGCTTTCCAAACAAGTTCTCCCACTTGAAACTTTCTTTCTTTGACTTGGCCTTCATGCCTTGCCTTCATGTTAGCCTGATAAAGGCGGTTATGAAAGGCAGCATTATCACGCATTTCCTCCATAATTTCCAAAGTGTCTTCCCTAGGTATTCCTGCAAGCTCTGCCAGCTTCACTGCTGGCCTTACTAAATCTATTGGGATAACAGCTTATGTGCCATAGACTAGAGAAAAGGGTGAAGCTCCTGTAGCTTGTGATTTAGCTGTTCTATGAGCCCACAGAGCTGTAGGGAGCTCCTCCTTCCACCCATTTCCATTCTCCTTAGTCATTTTTCCCAATATCTTCAGTAATCTTTTGTTAGAGGCCTTAACTTGACTATTTCCCTTAAGATAATAAGGTGTCGATGTCGTGTGAGAAATGGAGTACCATTTTGTTACACGGCGCACATCCTTATTAAGGAATGGTGTGCCATTGTCAAAAATAATTTTGTTGGGTACCCCAAAACAACATATTATATTCTCCCTCAAGAAATTAGCCACTGAGCTACCTGTTACCTTCTTCATAACACAGCTTCTACCCACTTGGTACATAGTTTAGTGGCTACCAGTATCCACGTACATCCTTCAAAAGGGGGTTTATACGTTCTATAAAATCCAACCCCCAGCTGTGGAATGGATATGGAGCCATAGTTGGATGAAGACTTTGATGGCTGGTGTGTATTTCATCTCCCTGCCTTTGACATTCTTGACACTTCTTCACAAAGCCTTAAGCATTCTTTTGCATTGTGGACTAATAATATCCTTGATGCAAAGCCATTTGCCATAACTTCCTCCTACTAGGGTGTCCTGCTGGCTCCCCCTCATGCAAGTCTGAAAGAATGCCATTAACTTTCTTAGCTGGAATGCACACCATCCATCTCCCTTGGAAACTTCTCTTGAATAATTTCTCATCTACCACTTTAAATCTGGTCACATATCTTCTTAACTTTTCTCTTTGTATGCGATCAACAAGCAACATACCTTGCAAGAGGTATCTCAAATATGATTCCTGCCAATCTTCTTCCTGCAACCCGCCATTAAGCACATATGCTCGATCTGGAGGTAGAACAGAACAAGTCTTGCAATTCTGTTGTTCTTCCTTAGCATCATTGGCCATTTCTGGCTAGAAGATCCCCAGTCTTTGCAATCTTCTATAGAGGCCAACATCGAGATTTACACCACAAACATGGTCAGTCCCTCTTGCCTTGAGACACACTTCATCAGCAAACCTTTTGCTCCCCTGAGAAACAAATCTCTATTGATCCTAAGGAAGTCTTTCATGTTTGCTGGTAACTCTGACCCAATACACTTCCCTTGAGCCATTGCTTTTAATAGGGGTTCGCGCCAATCTTGAGTAAAACATAGTTCATCCTGAACTAAGCCAGGCTGCTTCTCAATTTGGAGTGTCATCTTTTCTTTCTTCAGTACAGACTTAGTGGCCAAAGTAGCTAGCGAATCAGCAAGTTTGTTCTCACCTATGTTGATCACCTTGTACTCTATGAAAGTAAAGTGTTCCATAACCTTCTGCACTGCAGCTTTATAAGCAGCCAAACTAGGATTCTTTACTCTATAAGTTCCTTCAACCTGCTTCATTACCAACTCAGAGTCACCAAACACCTTCAAACTTTTTATGCCTAACCTTCTAACAGCCTTCAGCCCTACCAGTAAGGCTTCATATTCTGCTTCATTGTTAGAACAAGGAAAATGCAATTTATAGGCAAACATATGCTCTTCCCCTGGTGACTTTAAGACTACTCCTATCCCTTCCCTTTGAAACGTAGATGACCCATCGAAATACATTGACCATTCCTGTTCCTCTATCACCATAACTTCCTGTAAGGGAGGTGAAAAATCACTTGTCCCAGCAAAGTTAGCCAGCAGATCAGCCACTGTCTAGCCCTTGATGGCAATTGGCCATATGCATTCGATATAAAGGCATGATGTCAGGATGGCCCATTGCGCCATTCTTTCTAATAGTTGAGGGCGTGTCAGGAGATATTTCATGAGATTACTTTTAGTCACCAACTGCACACGATGCCCTAGAAAGTAGTGATTGAACTTCGTTACAGCAAAAGCTAAAAACAAACATGCTTTCTCTGCAGTTGAGTATCTTAACTCTGGTCCCTTCATAAGCCTACTAATATAATACACCGGTTTCTCTACCTCTTCCTACTCCTGAGCTAACAATGCTCCTAAGGATAGTTTCGTATTGGCTATGTGCAACAACAAGGGTTTCCCAGGTATAAGGGCTACCAAGGTGTGAGGATCCGCCAATATCATTTGAATCTTTTTAAATGCCCTTTGGCATTGACATATAAAGGTCTATCACCGTCAACAACTCTATTGACTAGTTCTTTATTAGAAAAGGTGAATGAATCCTTTGCTTCCTAGTATGCCACTTGCATTAAGCTTCCTTTAACAGCGGCCACTTCATGATTCCTTTCCATCACCCTGGTCAAGACTTGGGGTGCTTCTATCCTAGCCATTGGTCTAAGACCTATTCCTTCAAGAGAGGAATGTATTTTATCTTCCTGCTGAATTCTCGCTATCATCTCTTCATCTACTAATGATGGCGGTGCGGAGCTACTGCTAGCCATGTTGATAACGCCTTAAAATGTATACTTGTTATATATTTATATGGGCGTTATCTCCTTATTACTATGCTTAATTTGTATAATTAAGCCATGATTTGCATTAGTTCCTATTATTTATCTTTACATAATTTCTTGAATAAGATGCTATTCATTGTGTGTAATTTTCTACTTTCAGGAAATCATGTGAGAAAGATGAGTTTACAAGAATTTGTGAGAGAATGGAGGCCAAACTAGAATTAAAGTAGAGTTAAAGAACCATGCTTAAATGTCTAAGGAGGTGCAGCTGGAGTGCTCGGGTCATCTACCATGATTGGAAGCTTCAAATAAGGAAAGAAATCAAAGAGGCAGAAGCTGAAAAGGAAAAATCTGATTTGAGCACTAATCAGTATTCTGGGCGTATCTCTCTCCTCAAAAATTCAATTGATACAAGGCTGGATGGGTTGGAACCATGACTTAAATATTTACAAATTTTCAGTTTTGAGTTTTTCAAAATTCTCAATTTTTGAAGGCCGAAATTAACTCACAAGTTACTACTGTAAACCTGGACGGAAATTAAAATAGTATAAGTTTTATTTTCTTTGGACACTTAGATGTTAGGGTTTTGGAAGGGAGGCTGTGTAGAACGAATTGGGCAGAGCAAACCTTGTATTTTCCTTTCTCTAATGGCAGCCTAAGCTCTTTGCTAGGGCTGGGGGTTATGTTTCTTCTATACGGTATAAATATTCAATGTGATTCTTTCTAGGATTTTATCAACGACATATTTGATTGTTCAATTAGATTTCTTTTGATGTATTAGTTCTTCCATGCTTTCAATAAGTTCAATCATGTTTTTCTTATTGTTTAGATGAATTTCTAATAGTTTCAAATAGAAATCAGGTTTTAAAGTGAATGGGTTTTTCTGAAAACTTTTCTAACCGCATTATTAATCGAGGTTATCATGCGTTCTTGAATTGTCTCAGTTCAACCAAATCATAAGTTTTTAATTGTATAAGAACAATCAATTATGAAATATATAATTTCTTAGATCACAAAGAATCTCATATCGATATAGGGAAACACCCCGATGCCCTAGTGTAGGGACCGGGTTTGAGCACTTCTACGGGTTGAGGGAGTGGACCCAAGCCCAGCTTGCCCTGCAATGAA
This sequence comes from Quercus ilex subsp. ballota, assembly GCA_032727855.1. NCBI lineage: Eukaryota > Viridiplantae > Streptophyta > Magnoliopsida > Fagales > Fagaceae > Quercus > Quercus ilex. The sequence goes on from CM064913.1 coordinate 39,695,178, forward strand.
TTTATAGAGAATAGGCTCAAGAACTAGGCCTTAGTGAGAAGTGCAACGACCATGCATGGTTGCATGTGGGTTAGATAACCTAAGCGTGAATTGGGATGTATAGCAATGCTCCTCGGACTTGTTTTTCAGGGCTTGGAGCTCTTATAATTTCTTTGAAGATTGATTACAAGGTTTTCCCAGATAATACAGGTTACTCCAGTACTCTTTCATTCATCCCCCCTTCTTCAGGAGGGGTTCCTTACATTATATACCCCTCCCCCAATCGATCCTAGCCCTACATTTGTTAAGCAATCAGGCCATTACTTGAGTGCCTGTCCCATCAGCCGTCTTCCCATTCTCTTTGTGGGTTGCGGCAACCAAGGTGGCACTGTTGTGGAGTCCTCTCCTCATTAATGCGGCCAAGACGTTAGTTGAGGGCATTTAATGTGGAGGTGACAGTTCGTCCTGAACTTGCTCCTCCACCATGCTTCCATTGCTGGCGCATGGTACTTGCTCTCTGCTCTTTGAATAGTTAGGAAGGCTCCCTTAATGGTGTGTTGCCTGTTTACTTTATGGTGTCGGATGTCCGAGGACAGAGTCGTCCTCGGCGTGGCTTATTGGGCTCCTAGGCTTCTTATTTTCATCCTCGGACATTGGACGCCTCCTCGGCTCGGGCCTTTGGTCCTAGAACGAAGTGGGCCGGGCTGTCTGACTTGCTGGCCCCACAATAGCCCCTCAAAATCTTGCTGTCCGCATCCTCGGGCAAAGAGGAGGATTTTGACGTCCTTGGGCCTGCAACGTGTCCCATCGAGTCATGTCCCCTGTCAGTGCTGGAGTCTTTTCATCTGCCCAAGATGTGTTACTGACGCTTCGGTGCGCGCAATGCGTCCTCCATTAAGTTCTGACGGCTCTGTGCTCCCTACGTTCAACGGGAGGATGACAATCTAACGGTGAGGATTCGCCTAGCATTTATGGGCGGGAAAACCCGCACGGCTCCTCGATTTGGGGTATAAATACCCACTCGAACTGCCTTTCCCTCTATTTACTCGCAATCAAGAGCTCTTGCGCATACATCCTGAGTCCAGCCAAATTTCCACCTACATCTCCAGCATAAAAAGCCTATCCGAGGAGCTTCTCCTCATTTCTGTAAGTCACTCTATCTCTCTCCGAGCTCTCTTCTTCTCTACTCTTTTTTCTCTTTCATTTGCTCTTTCTTAGCTCTCTTAGGCATCACTTGGGATGGGTAGGTTTAAGAAGTATGTCTATACTGAGGAGGCGATGGAGAAATTCATCGCCGACTATAAGATACCCAGCAACGTGGGCTTGAGGTATTGTGAGGAAGGGGAGTGGCACCTTCGGAGGCAGGAGGGGGAGGTGGTGATTCCCATCGTTGCCTTCCTTGAAAGTGGCATGAGAATCCCCATGGGACCGGTGATGAGGGGCTACCTGACGTACTTCCGGCTAGCCCCCACCCAGTGTGCCATCAACGTCTTCAGAATTCTGAGTTGTGTGGACGCCCTGAACGAGAGGATGGGGCTAAGGTTGACCCATCATGACGTAAACTGGTGTTACAACCTCCAGTGCCTGAAGGGTAAGTCGTACTACATGAAGACAAGGGACGACAGGGTCCGGCTTATCCAATGCCTCCCCGAGTCCAGCAAGGGGCTGAACAAGGACTTTCTCATCGTGTCCGGAGAGTGGCACGATGGCCTTCATTGCCCAACGACGGAAGGGACACTAGGTGGGGCAGTGGGAGTAGGAGGGGGTTCACAGATTTTAGTTTACTTTATTCATTTCATTTTTTTTTCGCACCGTTTGGTTACTAACATGAATGCGTCTTCTTTCTGTAAATCTGCACGCCTTCACGCGTCACTTCAACCTGATCAACAGGGAGGACTTGCAAAAAGCGCTAAGGGCGGAGATTTTTGTGAACAAAGCCGATAATCAAGTTAGAGTCGCTCACAGGATCTTAGGATACACCCTGGTTCAAAAATCATTTGTGGCACCGAAGTACGTGATTAGAGCAAAAGACCCTCGGCTGCGGAAAATAACTGTGACCGAGGACGGGTTCCAGTTCCCCGAGGAGCCCTCCACATCAGAAGGCGTAGCATCAACAGGCCCCTCTTCCCCTCATAGATTCGCAGAGGCCGCAGAAGAAAGCCTAGAGAGAGAAGAGGAAGTTGCTAATTTTGTCCCTACCGAGGACGAGTTTGACGTGTTTGAACAAGTCCACCAGTCCGAGGACCCTCCAAGAGACTTGGGTGACCCTCGCCTGACCGAAGCGGACTTCTTAAAGACCGAATCCTCTCCTCGGCTTGAGATGGGTTACAAGTAGAAGCCCTAATCCAACCTGTTGGACCTAATCGAAGGCCAACTGGGGAAGTCTAAGCCAAAGCTTCCTCCTCCTCCTCCTCCTAAGACTCATCCTGCCCAGGCCAGGTCGGCTTCGACCCAGTCTAGGCTTCCTCCTCCTCCACCTCAGACGAGTCTGCCCTCTAGGCATGAGCCCACTGATCCTAAGCAAAAAAAGGATAAGGGCAAAAGGCCAATTGAGGACAAATCTGGGTCCACCCAGGGGGGGAACGATACTCGGCGGCCCTTGAAACAGTTGAAGATAGGCTCCCAAGGCCAAGATAAACAGGTTGATACCCAACCCGAGGTTCAAGCCTGGCTTCCTGCCCCAATGCTCCATGGGGGGCCTCTGAGGGATGACTCCTCCCTCAGGGATTTTAGAGAAGGCGAGGGCGCGTATGTGGCCGACGCGCTGGAAAGGTGCCTGTTACTCCCTGCGGACATGGCGGAGCTGAGGACCATAAGGAGTAGGGAGGTCTTCCTCAGCCTCAAGCGGTATTTGGGAATGGTAAGACCCTCAACACTTGTGATTTTTCTGGCTTCAGTTTCTCTTCCCTTTTTTCTGAGCTCGGTTCGTTACGTACCCGTTTTGTTTGGCAGGCCGTCCAGGCCACCTATAGGTTGGAGGAGGCGGCCCACGACCAAGGAAAGGCCATGGATGCAGAGCGTGAGAGGTGCCTGGAGGCCACTCGGACCCTCAAAAACTCCGAGGCTGACCTTGCCAAGGCCCGGGATGAGCTAAAGGCGATGACCAGGGCTCGGGACAACGCCGTGTCAGGCCTCGCTGGTTTCCAGAAGCAGGCCGAAGATCAGACGAGGCATCTGGGTGAGGCAGAGGAGCAGCTGAATATCGCAAAGGAGCTGCTTGCTGATCTGACGAAGAAGGTGGCTGCTGCTGAAAAAGCTAAAAAAGTGGCTGAATGGGCCAAGGATGAGGCTGTGAGGGCCAAGTTTGAGGCTGACCAAGCTAGGGAGGAGGCCTGGGCCTCTAAGGAGAAGGCCGAGGAGGCAGCTTATGCTGTAGGGGTGGCCGAGACGGAAGCTGCCTTTAAGGCTCAAGTCCCTGAGGTGTGCAGGCGCTACTCCTCCAAGGTTTGGAAGGAGGCTCTCAAATAGGCTGGGGTCGAGGCCTCGTCCGACCTGTGGAAGGAGGAGAGTGTGTACTACCCCCTACCATCCGCGAGGCTGCCCCAGATGGCTCTGAGGCTGAGGTGGCTGCTGAGGAAGCTGGTGCTACCCCAGGCGAGGGAGCTTCGGTCACTGGACCTACTGGTGAACCTGTCCAAAGGAGTGATCCTCTCGGGGGGCTGAATCAGGTGAAGGCCCCAACGAGGAAGCGCCCCAAGAGGTTGCGAAGTTCTCCTCTGAAGCCTAGATTTCTTCCGATGAGGGGGCAGCCATTCCCGCCGTGCCTCTGCAGGCTATTCCGCTCAGTCAGAGCTCAGAGGATCCTGAGGCTGCCATGGACCAGCCACCCATTGGGGCGGGTAATTGAGTGGAACGAGGAGGCTCCTTGGCATCTCTGCCTGCCTTGTTTTTGGTCGTTTGCCTTTGTCTTTGTATCTTTTTTCTTATTATTTTTTTTTTAAACAACGTACTTTGACTCCTATTATGTAACTTCTAAGGACTTAATGCTATGTGTTCCTATTTCTCTTTCTGTTTGTTATGGCTGTTTGTTCATGTGCGCGTTATCCATTTTCTCCCTTTTCCCTTTTTTTTTTTTACTTGTATAATCTTAATATCCATTGTACCTCGGCCAGTCACGGCAGTGATTGCAATAACGTGAAGGCATGTATGCATAGGCAGACCTTTTATGTCCCAAGGAATAAGTAGGGCTCTGGCCTCTCCCAACATTCTAACACTTAGAATCTTTCGAAGTAGTTAGTTTTCCAAATAGGCTTGAGTCCGAGGACCATGCAATGCCTGGGATCTGTCTAACACTTAGGCTCTTTTGAAGTGGTTAGTTTCCCCATAGGCTTGAGTCCGAGGACCATGCAATGCCTTGGTTCTGTCTAACACTTAGAACCTTTTGAAGCAGTTAGTTTCCCCATAGGCTTAAGTCTGAGAACCATGCAATGCCTTGGATCTGTCTAACGCTTAGGCTCATTTGAAGCAGTTAGTTTCCCCATAGGCTTGAGTCCGAGGACCATGCAATGCCTTGGTTCTGTCTAACACTTAGAACCTTTTGAAGTAGTTAGTTTCCCCATAGGCTTGAGTCCGAGGACCATGCAATGTCTTGGTTCTGTCTAACACTTAGAACCTTTTGAAGTAGTTAGTTTCCCCATAGGCTTGAGTCCGAGGACCATGCAATGCCTTGGCTCTGTCTAACACTTAGACTCTTTTGAAGTAGTTAGTTTCCTCATAGGCTTGAGTCCGAGGACCGTGCAATGCCTTGGATCTGTCTAACACTTAGGCTCTTTTTGAAGTAGTTAGTTTCCCCATAGGCTTGAGTCCGAGGACCATGTAATGCTTTGGTTCTGTCTAACACTTAGAACCTTTTGAAGTAGTTAGTTTCCCCATAGGCTTGAGTCCGAGGACCATGCAATGCCTTGGTTCTGTCTAACACTTAGAACCTTTTGAAGTAGTTAGTTTCCCCATAAGCTTGAGTCCGAGGACCATGCAATGCCTTGGATCTGTCTAACACTTAGGCTCTTTTTGAAGTAGTTAGTTTCCCCATAGGCTTGAGTCCGAGGACTATGCAATGCCTTGGATCTGTCTAACACTTAGGCTCTTTTTGAAGTAGTTAGTTTCCCCATAGGCTTGAGTCCGAGGACCATGCAATGCCTTGGTTCTGTCTAACACTTAGAACCTTTTGAAGTAGTTAGTTTCCCCATAGGCTTGAGTCCGAGGACCATGCAATGCCTTGGTTCTGTCTAACACTTAGAACCTTTTGAAGTAGTTAGTTTCCCCATAGACTTGAGTCCGAGGACCATGCAATGCCTTGGTTCTGTCTAACACTTAGAACCTTTTGAAGTAGTTAATTTCCCCATAGGCTTAAGTCCGAGGACCATTCAATGCCTTGGTTCTGTCTAACACTTAGAACCTTTTGAAGTAGTTAGTTTCCCCATAGGCTTGAGTCCGAGGACTATGCAATGCCTTGGATCTGTCTAACACTTAGGCTCTTTTTGAAGTAGTTAGTTTCCCCATAGGCTTGAGTCCGAGGACCATGCAATGCCTTGAATCTGTCTAACACTTAGACTCTTTTTGAAGTAGTTAGTTTCCCCATAGGCTTGAGTCCGAGAACCATGTAATGCCTTGGATCTGTCTAACACTTAGGCTCTTTTTGAAGTAGTTAGTTTTTCCATAGGCTTGAGTCCGAGGACCATGCAATGCCTTTGATCTGTCTAACACTTAGAACCTTTTAAAGTGGTTAGTTTCCCCATAGGCTTGAGTCCGAGGACCATGCAATGCCTTTGATCTGTCTAACACTTAGAACCTTTTGAAGTGGTTAGTTTCCCCATAGGCTTGAGTCCGAGGACCATGCAATGCCTTAGTTCTGTCTAACACTTAGAACCTTTTAAAGTAGTTAGTTTCCCCATAGGCTTGAGTCCGAGGACCATGCAATGCCTTGGATCTCTCTAACACTTAGGCTCTATTTGAAGTAGTTAGTTTCCCCATAGGCTTGAGTCCGAGGACCATGCAATGCCTTTGATCTGTCTAACACTTAAAACCTTTTGAAGTAGTTAGTTTCCCCATAGGCTTGAGTCCGAGGACCATGCAATGCCTTGGATCTGTCTAACACTTAGGCTCTTTTTGAAGTAGTTAGTTTCCCCATAGGCTTGAGTCCGAGGACTATGCAATGCCTTAGTTCTGTCTAATACTTAGGCTGGCCGTCCAAACGTGAGATACATAATCGTGATAGGCTAAGAATCGGAATCCAAAAAGACTTCTTCATTAATAATAATACATTTTCAGGTTATTTACATTCCATGGACGAGGTACAAGTTTTTCGTCTAAATCTTCTAAATAATATGCGCCTATCCCAGCTATTGAGGTAATTCGGTAGGGGCCCTCCCAGTTGGGTCCCAGCTTTCCCCAGGATGGGTTCCTGGCAGCCCCAACGACTTTTCTTAGCACCAGGTCCCTCAGTGCTAGTAGTCTGAGCTTCACATTGGTGTCATATCCTTGCTTGAGCTTTTGTTAGTAATAGGCCAGCTGAATCATTGCTCGCTCCCTTCGTTCGTCTACCAGGTCCAGGTTCCTCCCCAGCAGTTCATCATTACTGCCTGGAGCGAAAGAGCTTGTCCTTAGCATCCGGAAGTTTATTTCCAGGGGGATCACCGCTTCGGCGCCGTAAGTCATGGCAAAAGGTGTTTCCCCCGTTGACCGCCGGGGTGTAGTCCGGTACGTCCATAGAACGTGGGGCAGCTCCTCTACCCATCTTCCCTTGGTGTCGTCCAGTCTCTTCTTAAGCCCATTGACGATAACCTTGTTGACACCCTCGGCCTGTCCGTTTCCCTGAGGGTAGGCGGGCGTCGAGTATCTGTTTGTGATCCCAAGTTCACAACAGTACCTCCTGAAGGCTTTGCTGTCGAATTGGAGCCCATTATCCAAGATGAGGGTATAAGGGACCCTGAATCGTGTGACAATGTTCCTCCAAAGGAATTTCTTTGCGTCCACGTCCCTGATATTGGCCAGTGGCTCGGCCTCGACCCATTTGGTGAAGTAGTCCGTGGCCACCAACAGATACTTCTTATTCCCTGACGCTTTGGGGAAAGGCCCTACAATGTCCAAGCCCCATTGGGCGAACGGCCAGGGACTAGACAAAGGATTGAGGACCCCTCCTGGCTGGTGAATATTTGGGGCGAACCTTTGGCACTGGTCACACCTCTTGACATACTCCAGGGCCTCCTGCTGCATTCCCGGCCACCAATATCCTTGTGTGACGGCTCGGTAAGACAGGGATCTCCTTCCTGTGTGACTCCCACAGATTCCCTCATGCAGTTCTTCGAGCAGTAATTCTGCTGCTTCGGGCTGGACGCACAGCAGGTATAGCCCAGAGTAGGAGCACCTGTATAGTTTACAATCCTCGGACAGCCAGAACCGAGGAGCTTTTCTTCGTACTTTCTCAGCTTCTGACTTATCTTCGGGCAGGATATCGTCTTTGAGGAATTTCACTATGGGGTCCCTCCAGCAGGGACCCACCTCAACCTGATGGATGGGGATCGCTCCCTTTGCCACTTCATTCGCTCTCTCCAGATGCTCCACAAGTATGATCTGAGGTAGAACCTCTACCGAGGAAGTTGCGATTGTGGCTAATGAGTCGGCATGGCTGTTCCCACTCCGGGGAATATGAGACAAGCTGAAGAGGTCGAACTTCGACTGCGAGCGTTTGACCTAGCTCAGGTATTCTTGCATTCTCGAATCTCTGGCCTCCATCTCTCCCTTTACCTGTCCTACCACCAATCTCGAGTCTGAGAACATCTCTATCGACTTTCCTCCCATCTTCTGTACCATGACCATCCCTTGCAGCAATGCCTCATACTCGGCCTCGTTTTTTGTGGCCGAGAATCCGAGCCTCAGGGACTTCTCTATGACATGATCCTCAGGGGATACTAATACCAGCCCCATTCCGGACCCCCTCTGGTTTGCCGCGCCATCAACATATACCTTCCAGCATGGTGACCCCGGGATGGAGACTGCCCCAACTGATTTCTCATCAAAGCTCTCCTCCTCGGCTGCTACTTCTACAATAGGTTCGGCGAACTCGGCCGTCAAATCCGCCAGAACCTGGCCTTTTATGGAGGTCCGAGGCATGTATTTGACGTCAAAGGCCCCAAGGATTATGTTCCACTTCGCGATTCTCCCGGTGTAATTGACGGTCCGAAGTACAGACTTCAAGGGCAGTTGGGTTAGGACGACCACTGTGTGGGCTTGGAAGTAGAGGGGGAGCTTTCGCGTGGCATGGACCACAGCTAGTATGGCCTTCTCCAATGGCAGGTACTTGACCTCCGCTTCATGCAGCGACTTGCTGACGTAATAAACTGGCTTTTGAACGCCATTGTCGTCCCGTATCAGTACTAGGCTTACTGCGTGGGGCGCCACAGCAAGGTATGCGTACAAGACCTCGTCGGCCTCAGGATTGGACATGATAGGCAGCCGGGATAGATACTCCTTGAGTTGCTGGAAAGCTACGACACAATCCTCGGACCACTCAAATCCTTTCCACTTGTTGATCAGGAGATAGAAGGGCCTGCACCTGTCAGCCGACCTGGAAATGAATCGGTTCAAAACCGCGATCATCCCAGTAAGCTTTTGGACCTGTTTGGGTTTCTGCGGAGGTTTCAGATTATGAATAGCCTTGATTTGGTCAGGGTCAACTTCGATTCTCCTATAGGTGATCATGTACCCCAGAAACTTGCCTGAGCCTACCCCAAACGAGCATTTGAGGCATTTAGGCGCAGCTTGTGCTTTCTCAGGACGTCAAATGTGCGGCCGAGGTCCCCCAGATGTTCGGATACCACTTTACTCTTCACCACCATATCGTCAACATAGACCTCAATGTTCTTGCCCAGCATTGGCTCAAACATCCTCGTCATCATCCTTTGATAGGTGGATCCTGCGTTCTTCAGACCAAACGGCATTACTTTGTAGTGGTAGTTCCAGACGGGCGTCACAAAGGCTGTCTTCTCCTGGTCTTCCAGGGCCAGTGGTATCTGATGATACCCTTGAAAGGCGTCTAGGAAGCTCATCCGAGGATGGCCCGTGGTCGCATCAACCAGCTGGTCGATCCGAGGCATGGGGAACGGGTCTTTCGGACACACCTTATTTAGGTCGGTGAAGTCCACGCAGACGCTCCACTTTTCGCTCTTCTTCTTGACCACCACAGTGTTGGCTAGCCACTCAGGGTAAAAAACCTCTTTGATAGCCCCGGCACGCTTAAGTTTATTCACCTCTTCCCTGATGGCATCAGCGTGCTCCCTCGATGGGCGTCGGCGCGGCTGTTTCTTGGGCACTATGGATGGACTGACGTTGAGATGGTAACAGATGAAGGAGGGGTCAATCCCTGGGGCATCGCAAGGGTCCCATGCAAACACGTCGATATTGCTTCTGAGGAACTCAACCAGCTCCACCTGCTCGGTGGGAGGCAGTCGAGCCCCGACTCAAAAGAATTTCTCTGGATCGTCACCGATTACCACTTTCTCCAGATCCTCACATTTGGCTTCCTCGGCAGCTATACCAGGAGGCGCTACCAAGGTCTTTGATTGCTATAAACCTTCCTCAGTAATGGCCGAGGGCTATGCGTCAAGCTGATATGATATCACAGCCACCGTGCACTGCCTCGCTGTGGGCTGGCAACCGCGGATCTCTAGAACCTGATCCGCTGATGGGAATTTCACCTTCTGGTGCAAAGAGGAGGCAACGCCCCCCAAAGTGTGGAGCCAGGGCCTTCCTATGATGGCCGCGTAGGGGGAATATGTGTCCACCACTATGAAGTTCACCTCCACCACTTCTGGGCCAGTCTGTATGGGCAGCCTGATCATGCCCTTCGGGATAACGAGCTTCCCATCAAAGCTCATTAAGGGGGAGCTATAAGGCATCAAGTCCTCCGGTCTTAGCCCCAGCGCTGCCACCATCCACCATCACTCTCCTCACGTCGTAGCCCCCAATTCTAAGGGTGACCACCAGAGCGTCATCGTGGGGTTGGGTGGTCCCAATCTTGTCGTCCTCTGAGAAGCTCAAGGGAGGGCGGGAACTCCTCCTAGCCCTCTTCGGCTCTGTCTGGGACTCCTCGGCAGGCAGTTGGGCTACAGACAACACTCGCGAAGGGTGTATGCCCGTTCTTCTCGGTGCCGCCAGCATTACGTTAATCATGCCAACGGGCTGCCCTATGGCGGTATCCCTCCGTGGCTCCTGGTACGTTTGGCCCTGATGATTATTGGGATGGTGCAGGAGGTGCTTCAGCTTTCCCTCCCGAACTAGCTGGTCCAGGTAGTTTCGGAGGTTCCTGTAGTCCTCCGTGGTATGTCCGTGGTCCTAGTGGTATTGGTAGTAGCGATTCTGATTGCGCCTCTCAGGTTCCCCAGCCATCTTATTCGGCCACCTGAAGTACGGTTCATTCTTTATCCTTTCCAGCACCCTATGTACGGGTTCTCGGAACACGGTACTGACAGTCTGGGCATTGGTCACTCCAGATTGTCCATCCAAATCCTTCCTTGGGCGGGCGTTGTTATACTGGTCCAACCTGAAATTCCTTCTCTCCTGAGGGATAACCTTATCCTTCCCCTTGCCTTGTAGCATATCTTCCTCTACTCGCTTGTATTTATCGATCCGATCCATCAACTGCCGCACACTGGTGGCGGGCTTACCAGTTAAGGACTTCCTCAGGCCGTGCCCCATTGGTAGTCCGTTCTTGAACGTATTGATGGCGACATCGTCGTACTTGCCGTCCAGCTCATTGTAAACCTCCCAATACTTGTCCGAGTAAGCCTTGAAAGTCTCCCCATCACACATGGATAGGGATAGCAACGCGCTCATGGGCCAAGGAAGTTTGCTATTCGTGACAAAACGGGAACCAAAAGCCTGGGTCAGCTGTCTGTACGAGTCTATGGAATTCGTCCTTAGACCGTTGAACCACCTCATTGCCACAGGTCCCAAGCTGGATGGGAAGACCTTGCACATCAGCACCTCGTTCTTAGAGTGGACAGCCATCCTCTGGTTAAACTGGCTCACATGCTCCACGGGGTCCGTTTTTCCGTTGTAAACAGTGAAGATTGGCTGTTGGAACAGCCGAGGGAGCATTGCCTCCTCTATACGACGCGTGAAGGCCGACTTGGAGAGCCGATCCAGTGCCTTGCTCATTGTGTCACTCTCTAAGCCCCTAGGAGTTGGGCTGTTGCGCTTGCGCCTCTGGTAGCGCTCCTCCTCGTGAGTGAAAGTCTCACTCGGGGGTGTTCTTGACCTTTGCCTGTAGTCGTCATCACTTTCGTCGTCAGAGGGCTGGTCGGGGCTGGGTTCGGACCGTCTCCACCGTGCGCGGTGCAGCTTCCTCTTCAAATCATCTATCTCGCGCTGCATGGCCACCTTATCATCCTGTCTCTGGGATGCGTGGCTATAGGCCTCTTCCAATCGCGTGGCGTGGCCATTGTCACGCTTCTGGGGCACGTACCCGTCCTGGCGGGTGTGGCTTCCGCTAGTTGTTGAGGGATGCACGCTTCTCTCTCGAAATCGTCCGTTCTCCTCGTTTCGACCGCCCCCGGGGTCGCCATAGTTACCCTGGTGCTGGGATTTAGCCGGTTCAGGTCGGTGAGGATTTCCTTGGTGAGGGCCTGACCCTACTATGCTTGGCTGTTGTCCTTACTAACACACGAGTTCTCCCCACAGACGGCGCCAATTGTAAGGACCGGGTTTGAGCACTTCTATGGGTTGAGGGAGTGGACCCAAGCCCAACTTGCCCCGCAATGAATTTATAGAGAATGGGCTCAAGAACTAGGCCTTAGTGAGAAGTGCAACGACCATGCATGGTTGCATGTGGGTTAGATAACCTAAGCGTGAATTGGGATGTATAGCAATGCTCCTCGGACTTGTTCTCCAAGGCTTGGAGCTCTTATAATTTCTTTGAAGATTGATTACAAGGTTTTCCCAGATAATATAGGTTGCTCCAGTACTCTTTCATTCATCCCCCCTTCTTCAGGAAGGGTTCCTTACATTATATACCCCTCCCCCAATCGATCCTAGCCCTACATTTGTTGAGCAATCAGGCCATTACTTGAATGTCTGTCCCATCAGCCGCCGTCCCATCAGCCGCCTTCCCATTCTCTTTGTGGGTTGCGGCAACCAAGGTGGCACTGTTGTGGAGTCCTCTCCTCATTAATGCGGCCAGGACGTTAGTTGAGGGCATTTAATGTGGAGGTGACAGTTCGTCCTGAACTTGCTCCTCCACCATGTTTCCATTACTGGCGCGTGGTACTTGCTCTCTGCTCTTTGAATAGTCAGGAAGGCTCACTTGATGGTGTGTTGCCTGTTTACTTTATGGTGTCGGATGTCCGAGGACAAAGTCGTCCTCAGCGTGGCTTATTGGGCTCCTGGGCTTCTTATTTTCATCCTCGGACATTGGACGCCTCCTCGGCTCGGGCCTTCGGTCCTGGAACGAAGTGGGCCGGGCTGTCTGACTTGCTGGCCCCACACCTAGTATTTACATTATTGATTTAAATAAGTTTTTATTATTATTCTTGTTAACAATCACCAAGAAAAAGTATTTTTCTTCTTTACCCAAATTTTTGTTTAATTATATTATCTTTGAATCTATCCTGCTCCTTGTGGTTCGACCTCGGTACTTCAAGAATTATATTGTTATGATCTCCTGCACTTAGGAGTGAGCAAGCAATTTTGGCACTATTGCCCGGGAGCTGCTGCATATTCAAAGGCAATTTTTTTTGGAGCAAAGCATAGTTGGTGGAAATTCTTCTATTGGTAACTTCATTCCATTTTTTCCCTTATTTTGTTTTTATTTTTCTGTTTGTTTTTGTTTTATTTTATTTTATTTTATTGTGCATTCATTGTTGCATGAGCATATGGGTTAGAAATGAGAGAGGCAGATTAGAAATTTTTGAAACTTACTTTGGTAATCTTTTTGACACACCATCACCTTCACCTTCTTCATCAATCATGGGTGATGAAACACATAATAATCATGAGAAGAATAGAAGAACTATGTATGAATTGTTGCATCCCACACAAAATTCTGTTCCTTCATGCATCATGTTTCCACCTAATGCACCACATGTAAAATTGAAACAAGGTTTATTAGCAATACTTCCTAACTTTAGGGGACAAGAAAATAAAAATCCTTATGTCCATGTTAGAGCTTTTGAAGAGGTAATTAGTAGTTTCTATGCACAAAATGTTATTGAGACTGCTAAGTTACGTTTCTTTCCTTTTTCTCTTAAGGATAAGGCAAGAAGTTGGCTTTACACCTTGAAACCTAGGTCTATAGGTAGTTAGGGGGAGATGGCCAAAGAGTTTTTTAAGAAACATTTTCCTCCCCACAAAGTCCAGCAAGTAAAAAGAAGGATAGCTAATTTTGTCCAAGGAGAAAATGAGACCTTATACCAAGCTTGAGAAAGGTACAAAAATCTTTTCAATATCTGCCCAACTCATGGATATGAAGATTGGAGATTAGTTAGCTATTTTTATGAAGCACTTACACCTAGGGACCGACAGTTTGTTCAACTCTCATGCGGATGGGACTTTTTACAAAAAGAACCCGAAGATGCAATGGATTATCTTGATGAGATAGCTGAAAACTCTAACACATGGACTGGACCTAGCCCTATGGACTCCACTGATAGGACTAGAACTAACACTACCACTTCTAGTGGAAGTGTTTTCAAGTTGAGGGAAGATGATAACATGAGTGCAAAAATCAGCATGTTAACTAAAAAAATTGAGGCACTCAAAATGAAAGGAAGTAGGAGTGTTAGTGCTACCTTTAGAGAGGACCCAATGGAGTTGTGTAAAATCTGTCATGAGATAAACCATGCTACAAATGAATGTGTATCACTTTCATCATTCTTAAATGTGCCAAAAGAACAAGTACATGCATTTAATTCATATTGGCCAAATAATTCTTCATATTCTAACAATTATAACCCAAATATGCGAAACCATCCGTATTTGAGTTATAAAAGTGACAATGTGTTGAATCCTCCTACTCCAAGGAATTTTAATTCACTACATGCATCATCATCATCTAGAACTTCCTTGGAGGATGCACTTAGTACATTCATTCAAAGGCAAAGTAAGCAAAATCAAAAGTTTGAATCCATGCTCACTAGGCTAGATGAAGAGGTAAGAGAGACCAAGAGTCATATAACTAGGCTTACAAATTCATTGAGTGGGATAGAGAGAAGGAAGCTTCCTTCCCAAACTCAATCCAATCCCATCAATCAAAATCTAAAAATTGGCTCTAAGGATAAACATGAGGAAGTAAAAGCTGTGACCATTTTGAGGGGTGGTAAAGAGATTAATAAAAGTTCTCCTTTAGTAACTAAGAAATCTAAGGAGACCCCAGTTGAAAAAGAGAAGGATGAAACTGAGTCACTTGGATTTGGTGAAATTGAACAATGTCCAATCCCTCCACCATTTCCACAAGCCTTAAAATTACCTAGGAAATTGGACATCGAATCGAAGATATTAGAGCATTTGCATCAAGTCAAGATAAGTTTGCCATTATTGTATGTTATCAAGTGTTGAGGTTCAAAATTGCCCACAGTCTAAGGCCCAAAGAAATAGCACGTTGGGCCTATTTCATGGAAATGAAGTTAGAGAAAATAAGGGGCTGGATTCACGTAATGAAGAAAAGAGAAAAAGAAAGAAGAAAAGGGTGGGAGGCCCAAAGGATTGGGATCCAACGACTCATGAAAGAACAGAATTTAAAATACATGAAGCAAAAGAAAGGCCCAACCGGCCAGGATCAATAAACCAAAAGGAGCCCAATAAGAAGAGCTAGGCCTGGATCCTAGAAGTCACCAGAGTCCGAGAATCTCTGGAACGAACAACACGGTATAAGTAAAATTGAAGCAGGATAAAAGACAAAGAGCATGCGAGTCTTATATGCCCAGATAGACAATGGAATCAGAAAGTACAGAAGCAGAAGATGCATGAACGAAGGAGCTGTGTCCCAAGGTCCCCAGAATGAGAAAAGCATAAAAGAGGTAACTAGAAGGGAGCTTTCAACCCAACAGTAAAAGATTCCAACTATTCGAGAAAATGACAAGAATGGAGTGCAACCAAAAGCTGGAAGGGTGAAAGAAAAGGCCAAATGACTGAAGATCAGTGGCCTGAGGGGAGCTTGAAATGGAAAATCAGCTATGGGGCTTTCAACTTGGTCGCACCAAAAGGAAGAAGTTATGAGAAAAAAAGAAAACAACCAGCCCCTGAGCAAACTGACACAACACGAACTCTAAGGGGCAAAAGGGAGAAATCACTAGTACCCCAGAACCCTAGAGCTGCACTATAAAAGAAGGAGGAAGTCCTTGCTAAGGCCATTCAGAGATTGGGGGACTCATTGATTTTTATTTAGACATTCATCGCCATTTTTTTGGATTCCTAGAAAAGACACAGAGCCATAAAATGACTCTATAAAGTTCAAGAAAAACAAAGGAACCGCTCCCGGTATCCCCTAGACAGCCACTATAGCACATACTCGGATTCGAAAAATTCAAACTTTGCAAGTCTTTGAAGCTTGAGTAGTTATCAAAGTCTGTAATTTTTGAACTTAGTCGAATCTTGTATCACATCTTAGTGAGCATTGTAATCATAACTAAAGAAAATTTATAAAATGTCTCTCATTGATTCGAGGATCTCTAACCCTTTTTTCTTTTACTATATTTTATTTGTTGCGCATTTCTTTGCTGTTTGAACTGTCATTCAATACAAATATTTTCGTTTGTTAGTTTATTTGTGTTGTAGGAAGCTTGCTTTGTGCACCACTTAGTTTTTAAACAGCCTGTTAGTTGCAGTGAACTAAGCCCAGTCCACCAAGAACAATTATTTGGCCCAGGATCTTTGGGCCACTGTGCTGAGAAAAAAAGGCACTCCCACATTTTGGCGACTTTACTGGTGACTGGGTAAAGAAAAGGGAAGAAACAATCCCTTCGCAGAGCATGCCTCTAAGACCAAGGAACAGTAAACATGCAAATGTGCCACCCACGGCCTCTGAGCTCATGGGAAAAAATGAAGTGGCCTCCAGACAAAGAGGCGAAGTGCCCCTAATAGAGCACGAGGTGCCCCTAACAGAGCACGAGGTCACATCAGAGCAAAGGGACCCAAGGCAGGAGCCAGACCCTATAGCTCGAATGGCTGCAATCCTGAAGGATTTGCAGCAAGAGGTCCGTCTTCTCAAAGAAGGCAAGACGCAAGAAGTCAAGGACAATGCCCCCCTTATGGGCAATCAAGATAGGACCCAGCCAGAGGGAAGGTCCGTAGTAGGAGGAGGAGCCAACCCCCAGTACCTAACGCTGGCAGATGTCAGTGCCCTTCTGGACCAAGAAAGGGAGAAACTTTCGAGGATCCCTAAGCAATTTTCTTGGGATCCCCCATTCCCACCAAAACTCCTTGGCAAGCCATACCGCAAAGGATATGAACCCCCAAAGTTCCATCCTTTTGATGGAAGAAATGGGAGCACCGTGGAACACGTGAGTAGGTTTATTCACACCATGGGCCCCTACGCAGGAGACCGAGAGCTGTGTCTAAGAGAGTTTGCTAAATCCTTAGTGGATAGAGCATACACTTGGTACACTACGCTGAGACCAGGATCCATTAAAACCTGGGACGAAATGATGGAAAGGTTCTGTGCGAAATATTACCCTGGAGAGGACAAGGTCACTTTCTAAAGCCTTCAGATGGTAAGACAGAGGCCTGGAGAGGATCCCGTCCAGTTCATTAAAAGGTTTGAAGATGTGTCTCTAGATTGTTATGGGGACCATGAAGAAAAAGAACTCGTAGAAACATGCATATCCAACATGCTTTTCGATTATAGACTCTATGCATCACACAGTTCGTTTACCTGTTACAGAGAACTAGAAGGACAGCACAAACTATGAGGACTAAAAGGATGCCAGCATCCCAAGCCATGACAGCATCAGTAGGAGAGAAAAGAAAGAGGCCTGATGGAAAAGTGTTGGAACCACCAGTGATCCCATGTACCACAGAAGAGTTAATCCACGTCCTAGACAAATGGATCGGGGATGGAGTGGTTAGGCCATTCACTGTGTCCAGGCCACCAACAGAGGAAGAAAGGAAAAATCCTTTGTTTTGCAGGATTCATAATTACGCCAAGCGTTCCACCAAGGATTGCTGGACCCTCCGCAGGCTCTTTCACAGGAAGCTAAGAGAAGGAACCTTGGAGCTCACTCAGAAGGAGCCAAATGTACAAAGGAACCCCCTGCCCAACCACAAAGGGAAAGGGGTGGTGGCTGTAGTAATCCATGGGAACCCAACAGAAGCAAAAGAGCCAGAAGGATCCTTCCATCCGAGCACAGTCAGGACCCTTCAGAAGAATCCCAAGTTCAGATCATTATTCAACCAGCTGGGATTTGGACCAGAAGCAAGAAGGGTGGCCACTGAGTCCCTCATGACTATAGCAGCAGATTCAGGAATGGAATGTTTCACAGCAAAATCACATGCTAGCCGA
This sequence comes from Quercus ilex subsp. ballota, assembly GCA_032727855.1. NCBI lineage: Eukaryota > Viridiplantae > Streptophyta > Magnoliopsida > Fagales > Fagaceae > Quercus > Quercus ilex. Next base: position 39,712,645 of record CM064913.1, read on the forward strand.
GATTTCTTGGAGACAACCAACGCCATAACTTTCACTGATAAGGACATGGAAGTTGAGCATCCAGACCATCGTAGACCCCTTTATCTAATGGCCACCATAAATGGTGTCCAAATCAAAAAAGCACTGGTAGACACAGGGGCGTCGCTCAATCTCATAGCCCTGAACACCCTGAAAGTCGTGGGCCTAGTTGGAAGGAGGATCCTGGGGGCTCCCATAGAGATAACCGGATTTGGAGGATTAGCAGAATCAACCGAAGGATATGTACAGCTGGCCCCAAGAGTGGGGCCAATAGCAGCCTTGACCAGATTTCATGTAATCAACTCAGAAGTATCCTACCATGTATTGCTGGGACAGCTATGGCTCCATAAGTATCGTCTTATACCATCCACGTACCATCAATGTGTTAAAGGGAGATTGAATGGGAGGCCTGTAAGGATCCCTGCCAACCGTAACCCCTTCAACCAAGGAGAAGTAAACTTTGTGGAAACAATGTTCTATGATGAGTTAGAACCAGACAATGAGAGTCCGATGCCGGGGACCCCAGGAGCACCTATCTTGGAAGAATAAGAAGGAGGAGGTACCCACGACTTAAGAGACCTCCTAAAAAGAAAAAGGCAAAAAAGGGAGCCTAGCACCTCAGGATCCCGGGAATGTGTAGCAGTATGGGAACCCGAGGGAAGATTGATTTACCACGGATGAAGGTGCGCAGAGCCTGAGTGCATCGTGCAGGAAGGTCCCGAACCACCAGAATGTATGGTAGCTCAAGAGGAAGTCCCAGAGGAACCAATTAAAGAGACACAAATCCAACCTGAGGAAGAATTGGAAGAAATAAACTTGGGGGCTGGGCTGGGATCCCAGAAGCCTGTTTTCATCAGTAGTTAGTTGGAAGTACAAGAAAAAGAGCCACTGGTGGCCTTGCTCAAAGAATACATGAATGTGTTCGCCTGGACCTATGATGAGATGCCTGGTATAGATCCTGGGTTGGTGGTCTATGCCCTCAACGTGGACCTAGGAGTTAAACCAGTAATCCAACCAGCCAAGGTCTTTCACACTGATGTAGAGGCTCAGATAATCTAAGAGGTTAAGAAGCTACTAGCAGTTGGTTTCATCAAGCCCATTCAGCATCCCAAATGGCTTTCCAATATAGTACCTGTAAAGAAAAAGAATGGCCAGATTCGTTGCTATGTGTACTTCTGCAACCTGAACAAGGCATGCCCAAAAGATGAGTTCCTTCTGCCTAATATTGACCTCCTTATGGATTCAGCTGTAGGAAGTTCTATGTTTTCATTCATGGATGGGTATAGTGGGTACAACCAGATTCGTATGACTGCCAAGGACGCCGAGAAGACAGCATTCAGGCCCCCAATCGAGAATTTTTATTACAACGTGATGCCTTTTGGCCTCAAAAATGCAGGGGCTATGTACCAGTGAACCATGACAGCCATATTCCACGATATGGTGCATAAGGAAATGGAAGACTATGTGGATGATATTGTGGTAAAGTCAAAAACTAGGACAGGACACCTTCAGGTACTTGAACAAGTTTTCAAAAGATGTAGAGAATACAAACTATGCATGAACCCCATGAAATGTGCCTTTGGAGTATCTGCGGGAAAGTTCCTCGGGTTCTTGGTACATCACAAAGGCATAAGTGTAGATCCAGCCAAAGCTGCGGCCATTGCCACAATGAAAAGACCAACAACAGTGAAGGAGCTCAAAAGCTTCCTAGGAAGGGTCTCCTACATTAGGAGATTTGTGCCAGGGCTGGCTTCGGTCACAGGTGGCTTATCCAAACGGTTAAAGAAAAGAATCGAGTTCACTTGGGGAACGAAGCAACATGAAGCCTTCTAAAGGATCCAACAGATTATGAATCATTTACCCACTCTCCAAGCACTGATACGTGGGCAACCCTTGTTGTTGTACTTAGCATCAAATGCCCAATCAATAGGAGCTCTGCTGGCATAAGAAGATGATGATGGGAATGAGCAACCTATTTATTATGTAAGCAGGACACTCAAGGATGCCGAGACCAGGTATCCCAGGATAGAGAAAGCCCGCCTAGTGGTTATTTACGCATCCCAAAGGCTGAAGAGGTATTTCTCAGCTCACTAGATCCTTTTGGTGACTAAGTCACATCCCATAAAAGCACTCCTGCATCAACTCCTCCTGATAGGAAGAATAGCATAGTGGCTGGTTCTGCTCTCTCAATATGACATAGGTCTCAGGACCCCCAAGGTGGTCAAAAGTCAAGCCATAACAGACCTCCTAGCACAGTTCCCAGGAAATGAAGAAAACTCATTAAGTGAAGAGATCCAGAGTGAGGTAGCAGTGGCAGAGATCCTAGGAAAAAAATGGACAATGAGATTCGATGGGTTAGCCACAACGGCCTCAAATGGACTAGGAGTTGTACTAAGCTATGAGGATGGAGACACCATACCTTTATCTTTCAAGCTTGGGTTCTCCTGTTCTAATAATGCAGTTGAACACGAGGCATACTTGACTAGGTTAACTATAGCACTCTGTATAGGGGTGAAACATATGAGGGTACTGGGAGATTCCAATCTTGTAGTTTCCCAAGTAAAGGGTGACTTTGCACTAAGGGAACAAAGTTTAGCAGCCTACAGAACTTGGGCACAAAGGCTAGAGCAGGAATTCCAGACCTTCAGCATAAAGTACATGCAGAGAAGCGAAAACAAGTTCGTTGATGCGCTTGCCACCCTAGGATCCCAAGTGCCATTCAAAGGAAGGGACACGCTGGTCAGAATAGGAAGGTAGGAACATTCTATCTTAAAAATCCTCCAAAAAATATCCCCCGAAGAGTCCAACCAATGGGATTGGAGGATCGAAGTAAAAGAAAAAAATGAAAGAAACAGGATCCGACGGAAGTGTCAAAGAACTAAGGGACTACGCTCTAATAGAAAGGGAATTGTACAGGAGACTGCCTGGAGGGATCCTATCCAGATGTATCAACGAGAAGGAAGGGAAAATAAGATTGGAAGAGCTACATACCCAAGTCTGCGGGACCTCAGAAAAGATCAGCCTATATAGAAGAATGCAACGCATGGGATACTACTGGCCTAGTATGAACAAAGAGGCAGCAACTATACAAGAAAAATGTCAGGAATGTCAATTCTCAGTAGACAAGGAAGAAAGCTACGCTGTATTTATTACAGAAGATTGGAGGACTCCTTTCATGGAATACTTGGCTCAAGGAATCTTACCAACTGACAGGACACTAAATCACCAGCTTAAGAAACTCGCAGTCAGATATTTTTTGCAAAATGGGATCCTATTCAAAAAGGGATACAGTAGGGATCCCCTAAGATGCCTGGGGCCAAAGGAAGCCAGGGAAGTAGTCAGGGAAGTCCATTCCTGTGACTGTGGAAGTCACCCAGGAAAAAGAAGGCTCTATAAACAGTTACTACTACTGGGGTACTACTGGCCAACAATGAAAAGGGACTCCGAGGAGCTAGTCAAAACTTGCCACGCCTGCCAAGTCCTTGGAGATGCAATCCATACTCACCCAAATATGTTGCAGGATATGACAACACCATGGCCTTTCCACACTTGGGGACTTGATCTCATAGGGCCCATAAACCCCCCATCCAATGGCTACATATGGATCTTGGTAGCTACCAAATACTTCACAAAATAGGTAGAGACCGTCCCTTTGAAAAAGGCCACTGGAGCAGCTGTAGCAAACTTCATTCGAGAGTATATCATTACAAGGTTTGGGATCCCCAGGAGGTTAATCAGCGACAACAGGACCCCATTCATAAACAAAGATATGAAGGGGTTGACTGAGGCATATTACATCAAGTATGGAAGATCTACACCATACTACCCACAAGGAAATGGCCAGGCAGAGGCCACTAATAGGGTGATATTGAAGATCCTTAAGAAAATGAAGCAAGAGTATGGAGGGAAGTGAAGCGACCACTTAGCAGATGTACTTTGGGCATGCAGGAGCTCTTTAAAGACAGCCACAGGATTCTCACCATTCTCCTTAGTCTATGGAACAAAAGCTATCAGTCCAGTGGAATTAGTAGTTCCTACACTAAGAGTAGTACTTGAAGAAAGCCAAGAGGACACCGGAGGCACAAACAATGAAAGGAGACTAGCAGACCTTGAAGGGGTAGAGGAAGAAAGAGAACTAGCCAGGAGAAGAAACCAGAGGTACCAGCAAAGAATGACTAGAGCATATACACAAGCAGTACACCCAAGAGCTTTCACTAAAGGGCAGCTAGTACTAAAAACAGCAAAGCATGTAAGGAGGAACCTACCAGGACCCTCCAAATTTGCTCCAAAATGGGAAGGACCCTACATCATCAGAGAGGCTCATGATAGTGGGTATTACTACCTTACAAAGGAAGATGGGACAGTCTTAATAGAGCCCATAAATGGGAAGTGGCTAAAACAGTACTATGCATAAGGGAGGAGAGGTCTCAGTACACCAAGATCCTTTTTGCCAACTCTTTAACCTGCTAAGTTTTTTTTTAACATTTTCCTTTTTTTTATTATTACGAATTATCACTTAAGTAATTTTGTTTAGGAACCCATAGTAGAAGGACACTCTGTGATCCTTACTATCTTTAACTTTGCTATGTTCCTTGAAATGATGATTATGTTTTGATTCAATGAAAATCTCTCTTTATTTATCCTCAGCTATTAAATCCTAAGTATTGCAAAGCCCAAGCACGGGTGGAATTAGGGGAGGATACCTAAGCAAAAATGTTTGACACATGTCCCAGGACCCACCCCACAATTGGTTTCAAACAGCTAGTTTCAAATACATGATCTAGGATCCTGGGAAAATGCTCAGATACCTAGCCCAGTACTTGACAAAAAAAAGGGAGACTTGCCAAGCTCATGAACTAGGACAAAAAAATCACCCAGTGTACCCAGTTCAGTACTTGTGCAACAAAAAAGGGTACCTGGTCTGGAACCCACAGCAAAACTTGTGGGAATCATGGCCCAAGACTCAGTACCAAAGAAAGAAAGAAAAAAAAAAAAAAAAAAAAAGGGAAAAGATCCACATACCCTTAAGAAAGGATTAGAAGCAACTTGAAACACAAATACTTAGCAATCCTGAGACAAAAATACTTAGAAGCAGTCTCAAAACACAAGTACAGATCCATAAAAAAAAAAAAGGCCAGAAACAATGTTCAAACAAAGAAATAGAAACTTATACAACCCCAGATTGTTCATACACATCTAAACAAAAAAAAAAGGCTAGAAAATAAGGCCAGCCAACAAAGAGCCATCTGGGAAAGAGCAGGGACAGCCGAAGAAGAAAGGACCCTCTGCCTTTTAATCTTCAAATCTTGCAAAGTCTTGTGAGCATGAGCTAAAGCTTCCTCAGCAGCAGCAATCTTAGCATCAATGCTCTTAAAAGCTTGCTTCTGGAACAATGCGTGTGCCAATGATCGCAGGTACTCCAGTAAAAAGGACAGGTTGAACTTGGCCTCTAAGAGATCCTACACTACTCCCCTCCATTCCAAGAGCTTTTCTTCAGATAAAGAGTCTAGCGAAGAATCTCTCAAGGAAATCAACACAGCACACAACAACTCCATCAAAATGTTCCCCAAGAATACACCCCCTCTGAAACCAATGGTAAAATCCCCGTAACTCTTGAACAGCCCTTCCAGCAGTGGCAAGCCTTCCACAGGCACAAAAAAGTGCAAAAAGTTGCCATAGGAGAGCCCAAAGTGGTGAAAGTAGCTAGTAGGGAGACTGTTGAACTCCAGAAGATCAAAGCAAGCCAGAAAAGTGGGAAGCCTTGAAGCAAGATCTAAAACAGCCACTCCTGGAGTCTCACGCATTGTTGCATCACCACCTAAAGGGCTGAGGAGCCTTCAACCCTCTAGGCAGTATGAAGACCAGCAACCTGAGCAGATCCCACACCCCCCTCAGGAATCACAAGTTTAAAATCTCTGACACCAGTATCGACTCTTGCAAAAAGAAGGGGGGGAACAAACTTCATTTTTTTTTTTTTTTTTAAAGAGAGAAAGTAAAAGATGGCAGGGGAGAAACCGATATCAGCCCTCCTCCTCTTGCTCCTCTGACTTCTTGAAGGAATTTGAGAAAGAGCACATAGCAAGTTGAAGAAAAGGTGAGGAAACCTCAACGAAATGATTAAAAGAAGGCAAGGATACAGGGGGTTTCGCCATAACAAAAAAAAAAGACAGGAGAAGGGCACTAAAAGGAAGAAAGAAAGGGAAACGCAGTAAGAATGATCAACACCCACCTTCAGAATCCTCTGGTTCTAAAGAAAAAGCAGCACTAGAGGCAGATCTCACAATGGCTTGGCCTGGAAAGAGAAAGGAAAGAGAGAACTCAAGGAGGGGAGAAAGGGAAAAAAGGAGATGCAAAAGAAATAGAATTAAAATGCTATTATAAAAGAATAAGGCTCACATGTTTGCCCAGATGGAGATGCGCCTCCCAAAGTCTTTGTACTTAACCCCGTTTGAGATAACACAATCCTGATGGGACTGGGAATCTATTCAGATTGAGGACCTTGGGACGCGGGAAGCTTGGGAGCCTCAGGATCCTGGGTAGCCTGGACATCCGTCATTGGCTGCCCAGTCTCCCCAGCTATGCCACCACTGGGGGCTTCCTCTTCCGTACCCTGAGATGCAACTGCAGCCATTTCCTCTTCCAAAATCTTACCAATCGTGGGGGGAGAAACCTCCACCTAAAGAAAAGGGGGGGCAATATGAACAACAAAAAAGCATAAGTAACAGGGCATCACAGATATACAGCACTGGAGAAATGGATAAAAGCAAGCGGTAGAAGGCACAGATGAAGGAAAACCATACCACATCTTTACCAGAGGATTGGCTTCTACCTCTCCTGGGGTCCGACTTACGCTTGGACTACAGAAAAGACAACCACTCATTAGTTCAAAAAAAAAAAAAAACAACAACAAACTGTAACATAAAAGAGAAAAGAAGGAAAGAGGCCTTGCCCTTCTCTCTCTCTCAATAGGGTCTCCAGGTCTCTGTTGTTTACTACGGATACATCCAGAGGGTCCCAGAGAACCATGGACTGAAGAACTCACAAGAACCTGGGGAAAAGAAGACTCTACCTTAGTCTTCACCTGGCTCCTTATGGCCAAAGGTTGCTCAACTTCTTTTTCCTCAGCAAGCATTAACTATTTCTTGGATTTCCCAGTATTCTTCTTCTTTGTCTTAGGGCCAATGCCTCTACACTCTCTTCAACTGCAACCTCTTTCAATTTTTTCTGCTTAATTGCTTTCCCTTTACTCATACCAATGGGAGTACTAACACTTATGGTCTCTACCGCCCCCTTCTTAATTGGTACCCCAACGGAAGAACCAATGATAAGATCACATCCTGGCCAGGTTTCTGGAAAATCCTGCGCATAAGTCACCCAACCTCCCCTAGAAGCATGCCACTCTACAAAACCTGTTTTATTACTCACAGTAGTAGAAACAATACCAGCAGTAGGTAGGGACAGACGCTTGTTGGACGTTGGAAAAGAAGAAATGTCAAGGTTGGGGACTCTCCCAATTATCTCAGAACCAGCATAGTCAACAAAAGATTTTTGCACTCTCCTCCAGTAATCAGCATAACCACTAGAGGCAAAAACCCCTCTCTGAAAATTAGGCACTATAAACTGAAGACTCCTTCGTGCCCAATAGGAGAAAGCCTAGAGTCTCATGAAAGGATCCAAGGAAGTAAGAGATGGTGCTATGTCATTAAGCACTGAGGGAATATCCTAATCGAAACCAAACTGCCGAAGTACTCAGTGCGCCGAATAATGAGTATACCGGGGACCACTTGAGAAAAGCACAAGAAGCCAAGGACTAATGCAAGCTAGGTAGGCTAAGCTACCCTCATCACCGCGATGCAAATCAAAAGTGTTTCCTATAGAAGTCAGCAAATGAGATAACACAGAATCACAAACAAAACCGAGGCCAAACTCCCGGGGAGAACGCCAATGCAAATGACCTGCTTGATCAAATAACTCAACCAAGTTAAGGCTACCACCTTTCAGACTAAGCCAATGGAAAATAATAGGTTAATTCCTACATCTTGCTAAAGTGACCGAAGAACAATCACACATAAATACCTGGAGAATGGCGCAATGAAGAGAAGAAGTAATTACATAACAAGAGTCACCCTCGGCTTCATCTCCATGGACCTGGTCCAGTTGAGAATAGACATGACCCAAAAACATGGGGGCTAGAGGATATTGAGCACCCTAAGCCAACCTAATCACCAATGGAAAGAGAGTAAACTTGATCCCATACCCAGGGAATTCGCTAAACAGAAACTTGCTGAGCTAAAATGCGAGGAACCCAGCTCGCCTAACTTCCTTATCTTTCTCGCGTGAGAGATTCGTAACCTACCTACCCATTCTGGCTGGTTTCCCACCAAGAGAAGCAGTATGTCCACCAAAATGAGCAAATAACTTTCCTTCCACCTCGAGATCCTCGTTAGAAAGATTAATATCAAAAGGATTTTCATCCCCAAGCACCAGAAGGAGAAAATTGTTGACCGCATCCTCTAGATTAACAGTCAATTCACCAACAGAAAAAGAAAAAGTGTGCAAAGTAGGACACCAACGGCGTACCAAATGCCTGAGACCCTTGGCATCTCTAAAACCCTCAAGATTCCTAGAAATCACTACTGCCTTCAGGATACCAGCATGCTCCAGGCAACCCACAAACTCTTCGTCACAAAGTTCCTTATCCACCCAGATGGGCCAGCCCTGGATCTTTCCAGCAACAAAATCGAAAAAGATGGGGACCGCCTCTCGAAGTCCCTGCCTGATCTGGAGATCAAAAATCTCTCTAGGGTCTGGGACTTGACCAAAACCAATGAAACCCACCTGACCAGAGAACACCCAAGCGTGAGTGGATGGAGGGGCCTTACCATGGGACACCTGAGGGAAGAATAAGCTAGAGGTGTACCAGGGGTCTCGTAAAGGAAAAGCAGGACGCCCAATGACCTCATGAGACTCATCTTGTGCAGAACTAGAGGAATCTTCACCTTCAAAGGGGCTAGGAGTATGCTCTTTTCTTTTTCGAGAAGAAGAAGAAGCCATTGAGACAATAAGTATCTTGAAAGTAAAGGGAATTAAGAAGAAAGCAAGAAGCAACAAGACTAATAAAAAAAAAAAAGGTTGGGAGCGGAAGATTCAGGGAGATAAAAAGGGTAATGTGAAATGCCTAAAATAAAGACACAAAGAGTAGTTGGAGAAGACAATATGTGGAAAGACGCGCCAGTTGCCAGAAATTTAAAGAGGGAAGAGTTATCAGAAGTTATTAATAGGAGTTATGGGAAACGTAAAAGTAGGTGATGGAAGTTTTTATTTTTACTTCATAACTCAACTGCCACGTCCCATGAAAAAAGGAGGAGTTACAAGAGAAAGAAGCAAAAAGAGGTCAGGATACCAAAGACCGAAGGAAAAAAAAAAGATCAAGATCCCCAAAAAATAATCAAGACGAAAGAATCCTGCAGAAACTCAACTACTCACGCATGGGCTGCAGGCAACCCATGAGCTCGGGGGGCTAAATGTTGAGGTTCAAAATTGCCCACAGTCTAAGGCCCAAAGAAATAGCATGTTGGGCCAATTTCATGGAAATGAAGTTAGAGAAAATAAGGGGCTAGATTCACGTAATGAAGAAAAGAGAAAAAGAAAGAAGAAAAGGGTGGGAGGCCCAAAGGATTGGGATCCAACGACCCATGAAAGAACAGAATTTAAAATACATGAAGCAAAAGAAAGGCCTAACCGACCAGGATCAATAAACCAAAAGGAGCCCAATAAGAAGAGCTGGGCTGGGATCCCAGAAGTCACCAGAGTCCGGGGATCTTTGGACCAAACAACACGGTATAAGTAAAATTGAAGCAGGATAAAAGACAAAGAGCATGCGGGTCTCATGCGCCCAGACAGACAGTGGAATCAGAAAGTACAGAAGCAGAAGATGCATGAATGAATGAGCTATGCCCCAAGGTCCCCAGAATGAGAAAAGCATAAAAGAGGTAACTGGAAGGGAGCTTTCAACCCAGCAGTAAAAGATTCCAACTATTCGAGAAAATGACAAGAATGGAATACAACCAAAAGCTGGAAGGGTGAAAAAAAAGGCCAAATGACTGAAGATCAGCGGCCTGAGGGGAGCTTGAAATGGAAAATCAACTATGGGGCTTTCAACTTGGTCGCACCAAAAGGAAGAAGTTATGAGAAAAAAAGGAAACGACCAACTCCTGAGCAAACTGACACAGCATGAACTCTAAGGGACAAAAGGAAGAAATCACCAGTACCCCGGAACCCTAAAGCTGCACTATAAAAGAAGGAGGAAGTCCTTGCTAAGGGCATTCAGAGATTAGGGGACTCATTGATTTTTATTTAGACATTCATCGCCATTTTTTTGGATTCCTAGAAAAGACACAAAGCCATAAAAGGACTCTGTAAAGTTCAAGGAAAACAGAGGAACTGCTCCCGGTATCCCCTAGACAGCCACTATACTACGTACTTGGATTCGAAAAATTCAAACTTTGAAAGTCTTTGAAGCTTGAGTAGTTATCAAAGTCTGTAATTTTTGAACTTAGTCGAACCTTGTATCACGTCTTAGTAAGCATTGTAATCATAACTAAAGAAAATTTATAAAATGTCTCTCATTGATTCGAGGATCTCTAACCCTTTTTACTTTTACTATATTTTATTTGTTGCGCATTTCTTTGCTGTTTGAACTGTCATTCAATACAAATATTTTCATTTGTTAGTTTATTTGTGTTGTAGGAAGCTTGCTTTGTGCACCACTTAGTTCTTAAACAGCCTGTTAGCTGCGGTGAATGAAGCCCAGTCCACCAAGAACAATTATTTGGCCCAGGATCTTTGGGCCACTGTGCTGAGAAAAAAAGGCACTCTCACATCAAGCAAGTGCCTACATATGCCAAGGTAATTAAGGACCTATGCACCATCAAGAGAAAGTATCATGTGAAGAAGACCGCATTCCTAACATAACAGGTAAGTGCAGTTATCCAACATAAGACCCCACCAAAGTATAAGGATCCAAGTTGTCCTACAATCTCTTGTACTATTGGAGATTACATCATGGAGCATGCATTGCTAGATCTTGGGGCTAGTGTTAATTTGATCCCTTTCAGTGTATATCAAACACTCGGACTTTGTGAGTTGAAACCTACTTTAATAACTTTACAGTTAGCTAATTGCTCTGTAAGGGAACAGAGAGGGATTGTTGAGGATGTGTTAGTGAAAATTGAACAATTTTATTATCCTGTTGATTTTATTGTTCTAGATTACCAATCTGTTTTACATCCTAGTGTTCATAACCCTATTATTTTGGGTAGACCTTTTCTTACCACAGCTAATGCTTTAATTAATTACAGGAATGGAAGGATGCAACTCACTTTTGGTTCCATGACTTTGGAGCTAAACATATTTCATGTGGCTAAACAACCACATGAGGAGGATGACTGTGCTTATGTGAACCTCATTGGGGCAATGGTTCAAGAAGAGTTTAATAAGAATTTTTTTTCTGATCCTCTTGAAACTCTTCTTAATAATTCTGTTGGTTCTTATGATTTAGAATGTGATATTCATATATCTGAAAATTTTTCTTTGTTGGATTCCTCATAAGTTTTGGAAGAACAACAGATGATGGCAATTAATAAAGGATGGAAGCCTTGCTTTGAGGAGCTACTAGAAAATGAAAAAAAGCTTGTGCATTCAAGTGAAAAGGCACCACAGTTGGAGCTTAAGCCGCTACCCGGTGGTCTTAAATATGCATATTTAGGCCCAGGTAAGTTAAAACCTAGGTGGGATGGCCCTTTCATTGTAAGGGAAGTGTTTAAGCATGGAGCTGTAGTAGTTGAGGACCCTAGAGATGGTAGGATTTTGAAAATAAATGGACAAAGGTTAAAACCATTCTTAAGGGGAGTTATACCTGAGGAGGAGACTATGTCACTAGAGATCCCTGCCTATTGGGATGCTACGTGAACTCTGAAAGAGCCTTATAGAGTTGTACCATATTTGTTTTAATTTTCTTTTCTTTCTGTTTTTTCTTTTTTCTTTTTGCCTTTTGTTTTTTTTTTTTTTTTTTTTTTTTTTTTTTTTTTTTGGTGAGCTAACATTTGCAGGTGTGAAAGAAATTTCAAAAAAAAAAAAAATTAAATGCTTAAGGTAACTTCTTCCCTTTATACTTGAATTTATTTTGGCTTTGATACATTGAGGACAATGCAATATTTTAGTTGGGGGGAGAGGTTTAAACTTTTTGCTACACCTTGCATGATTTTTTTTTTTTCCCCCTTTCTTTTTGATTGCAACTTTTCAATTAAAAAAAAAAAAACCTTGAATTTGAATGCAGAAGAGTTATAAGCTTTATTTTTATATCATGTGATGGAATGAATAATGCTAAGTTGGTTATACTATTTGTTATATTAAGACTCTTTCATGAAGAGCACAATTGGAAACTTTTGAGCACAATAGCCAAGTTAGTGGACAGTTGGATGTTGGATATGCATGGATCATGAACAAGCTAGATATAAGCTGAAACTCAACCCATATGGAGAGTTCTTGAGCCTTACTTTTCTTTGTGAGAGTATATCTTTGTTTGAACTCTTAAATTTCTCTCATATGCTTCAGTTTTTGTAAAAGATCTCTATATTTTTTTGGTTGACTACTGGAAACATTATGGGGAGATATATCATAATTCTACTTATTTTTGTCCTTAGGCATGCTAGTTTATGTGGAATTTTAGGAGATGAGAGCCTATGACCACCAATTTTTTAATTACCAGCTAAACAAATATTCAGCCTACCTTTACATTAACCATTGTCACCATCATTTGAGCCATGAGAAATACTTCTACAATACCACAAAACATTTTTATTTATGGGTATTCTCATGGGGGTTCAAGTTTTGAGCAATTGATGTGTTTAGATACCACCATTGTCTCTCTTTTCTTCAAAAAAGAGAGAGAGAGAGAGAGAGAGAGAGAGAGAGAAAAAAAAGGGGGAGAAAAAGAAAAAGAAAGAGGAGACATACATAATCAATCAATCAATTATTGGTGTCTTACACATCTTTCATGTATTTCAGAAGGATTATATGGTTGAGTAAAGATTGTTTTGATTCAAGTTGGTTGTTACTGCTATGAGTTAGGTTTGGCTTGAATTTTCTGCATTTGATTCATATACCTCATATTTCAAAGAAAGCAGTTTGCCTTTACCTAGCCATAAGATTATACTACCATTAAGCTTAAAGTCCTACTTGATCCTAAAGGTGCATGGCTGGTATGTGTTTGGGATAAAAAATAGGGATGAGAATGGTATTAACCTCGTGTTTCCAGGAATTCAACATCCTTTCCAAGAAATCTGTTTCCGTTGTTTTAGCGGCTGTTTTTGTATACACATGTGATATTCTTAAAACTTCTTCTTTCCTTTTTGTTCACATGTGATTTGAAGAGAGAAACCATTACTTCTATGTGTGTTCTTTCAGAGTGTTGATGACTTAAGAAAGGTTTTGGAGTAGAGGCTCTAATCTAGATTATTCTTGGTCTATGCATGTTTGGAAAAGTCGGTTTGATTGGATGGGCTATGCACACACACACTCCAAAAGTGAAGCTAGTGAAAACTCTTTAATATGATGAATAGTATCCCAACTCAAAAATTGAAAGTTCATTTATATGATATAAAGATAAAGCGGACTAACATTTGCTGTAGGAATTTTCAGGAAACCTTTGACTTTTGTGGGTAAAGTCACTGCAAACCCTCACGAGAGTAAACTCGTCCACTAGGGTGATTAGGGGTTCAAAGACTTGCTGTACATGGGAAGTGCAGTCGTGTAGCCTACGAAAGTGGTTTGTATTTTAGTTTTAATTTTTTCACTTTTAGTAGACATGGGTGCTTTGTGGATTGCTAGGGACTAGCAAGATTTAAGTTTGGGGGGTGTGATAACGCCTTAAAATGTATACTTGTTATATATTTATATGGGCGTTATCTCCTTATTACTATGCTTAATTTGTATAATTAAGTCATGATTTGCATTAGTCCCTATTATTTATCTTTACATAATTTCTTGAATAAGATGCTATTCATTGTGTGTAATTTTCTACTTTCAGGAAATCATGTGAGAAGGATGAGTTTACAGGAATTTGTGAGAGAATGGAGCCCAAACTAGAATTAAAGTGGAGCTAAAGGACCATGCTTAAATGTCTAAGGAGGTGCAGCTGGAGTGCTCGGGTCGTCTACCATGATTGGAAGCTTCAAATAAGGAAAGAAATCAAAGAGGCAGAAGCTGAAAATGAAAAATCTGATTTGAGCACTGATCAGTATTTTAGGAATATCTCTCTCCTCAAAAATCCAATTGATACAAGACTAGATGGGTTGGAACCGTGACTTAAATATCTACAACTTTTCAGTTTTGAGTTTTTCGAAATTCTCAATTTTTGAAGGCCGAAATTAACTCACAAATTACTGCTGTAAACCTAGACGGAAATTAAAATAGTATAAGTTTTATTTTCTTTGGACACTTAAATGTTAGGGTTTTGGAGGGGAGGCTGTGTAGAAAGAATTGGGTAGAGCAAACCTTGTATTTTTCTTTCTCTAATGGCAGCCTAAACTCTTTGCTAGGGCTGGGGGTTATGTTTCTTCTATACGGTATGAATATTCAATGTGATTCTTTCTAGGATTTTATCAATGACATATTTGATTGTTCAATTAGATTTCTTTTAATGTATTAGTTCTTCCATGCTTTCAATAAGTTCAATCATGTTTTTCTTATTGTTTAGAAGAATTTCTAATAGTTTCAAATAGAAATCAGGTTTTAAAGTGAATGGGTTTTTCTGAAAATTTTTCTAACTGCATTATTAATCAAGGTTATCATACGTTCTTGAATTGTCTCAGTTCAACCGAATCATAAGTTTTTAATTGTATAAGAACAATCAATCATGAAATATATAATTTCTTAGATCACAAAAAATCTCATATCAATATAGGGAAACACCCCGATGTCCTAGTATTTGCATTATTGATTTAAATAAGTTTTTATTATTATTCTTGTTAACAATCACCAAGCAAAAGTATTTTTCTTTTTTACCCAAATTTTTGTTTAATTATATTGTCTTTGAATCTATCCTGCTCCTTGTGGTTCGACCTCGGTACTTCAAGAATTATATGGTTATGATCTCCTGCACTTGGGAGTGAGCAAGCACATGTTCTCTGCTTCTTCTTCCATAGGGTCCTCACGACCTATGAAGAAAGTCATTGCCACCTATGGTCTACGCATCCTTGGATCAGCTCTCTTCACAGCTTTGATAACCAAATCTCCCTTGGCTACCCTATTATGGAAGATATTTCTCGAAGCATAGTAATCCATAGTATGGTGGTCACATCTCCTATGATACCTACAATAAAGTGGATTTTGCTTCTCCTCTTTTGTAGGTTAATGCTTACATTCAAGCAATGTCACTACACCATCTTTCACCCAAACTTCTAGGATGCTATACAACTCTTCAATGGACACTGTAAAAGGAAGGGGAATACCACCTCTGTCCCTCTTCTTTCCTTTGGCAAACTTCTTAGGCTCTTTTATCATGACAACCTCCACCTTCTTGTTTTCTTTCCTTTGTCTAGGAGCACTCACATCTTGTGAAGTTGAACCTTTTGAAGGCTTCCTTACGGACATACTTGTTCTTCTTGCAGCTTCTACAAGTTTTGTAAAGCTAGAGGTCTGAAGATTCTCTAAGTTAGGCCGATATTCATACAACATACCCGTAATACAAACATCTACCAGCCTTTCTTTCTCTACAAGATCATAACACAGTAAACAGAGATCTCTAAACCTATGAATATACTCCAGCAGTCCCTCAGACACCCTTTGCTTCTCGTGTTGCAGATCTGACAACGTGAGCTTTTCCTCCAAAGCAAAGAACTTTTTCATGAACTGCGTTGCCAAATCATTCCAGCTTAGAGCTAACCCTAGTGCAAGACTATTGTACCAAGTAAAAGCTCGGCCTTCTAAAGACTTGGAGAACTCTCTGAGCCTCAGCTCATGGTCATGAGAGTGAGCTGTCAACACATCTACATACCACCTGATATGCTCTCTAGCGTTCCCTATTATACCATCATACTTAGGGAATATAAGAGGTGTGTAGTTAGCAGGATAAGGTTTCCCAGCTATCTCCTTAGGATAAGGAGGCCTGGTATCAACATAAATAGCAATTTCCATCTTCTTAGTTTCAAATAGGATAACATGTATATCTTCCTTAGTTAGGTAAGGAGACCCCTGAGGACCTTAAGGACCCAGAGGTACAGTTGTCTCCTGACGTAAGGACTGAAACTCTGCCTACATGGTAGCTTGAGAACGTTGAAGATCTTCGATGGCAGCCATGATCCCCCTGGTCTCACGATGACCAGTCTCTCCAGAGGATTCTATGCCTTCAAAATGCATGGATATATGGTTTGCACTTAGTTCTGACCAATGGTTCTCACCCACACCAATCAACGTCCCAGTAACCATCTTCTTCCTTGGAGGCATGGAGGAAGTGACGATGAAAATAACCAGAGATCCCCAGTGGAATCGCCAAAAATGTACGTGCAAGTTAGATTTGATCTTATTTATATGAGTGAAATAAGTTATCTAACAATACATTTACATGAGAAAAATCGAAAAGATGCAAGTTTTGACATGACACGCAAACAAGAAATAAAGAAAGCCATGGTAGGACATGAAAAAGACACATTTAAACAAGAAGAAGAAGCTGATCAAGAAAACAACACAGGATGTACGTGGAAACCCCTAGAGAATGAATAAAAAACCACGATTTGAGCAAAAACAAAACATTCTTGCTTGGCTTAGCTTGTATTATGTATGTATAGGGAAAGAGATCAGTTTACAATGAGATTGCCTTTTTCTCCTACCAACTCTCTACTTTCATCTCGAAATATCTGGTTGGTATCTTGGGTTCTTGCCCTAGAAGTTCAACTGCATGTTCCTTTTATACTCTAAGGAACACGACTGGATACAAGGACAGGTGTCAAGTCATCATATTCTCTCTCTTGAGATCTTTTTACAGTTGTGATGCTATCTGTTGACTAAGGGATAAGAATTGCGCCAATGTGGCACTAGGACCCGTGAGTAGGTAGTTTTGCCACTGCTTAGGAGACAAGTCTTGGACATTGTAAGGGACATTAGAAGTACTGTGATTGGTACACGTGTTCCCATGGTGACTCATGATGTACTCAGCCAATAAGGGGTGTCCTCATAGTCTCTGACCTTAGAATGTCACTATCTTCCTTTTTGTGAGTACTTAAGTACCATGTCAGATGTAAATCTTACTTCCTTCCCAAGGCAGTCACTCCTTCAGCACTGAACAAGAAAAAATCTCTTAGCCATCACCTACTCTCCCTTGCCTCACAGCTACTCCACGTGTAGAGTCCAGATTCAACCACTTACGCATTCTCCCATGCCTTAGTGGTGTTATGTACACCTAGAAAGATAACTAAAAATTAAAATTAAAATTTTAAGAATTAAACTTAACATATTAGGTAAAGAAAAATAAGTAATTATTTAATATAAATTATATCCCAATCTACTCAATGTTAGTAATAGATTTTGCAATGAAAATATTCATATTTGGGGAATTGCACCTCAAGTTTGCCAATTTCATCAGCATTTTCATCTTCAATAAAATATATATAGTCAATAAATAATTAAAATTTTATAATTATGACTATTATGTTAGTGAGTTAAATTACATTTAAATCCATATAACCAACTTCTGAGTGCACAACAAAGCTTCCACATTCTAAGGTAAAAGACAAGATTAATACTAATAAAAATTTTACTTCCATTGCTAAAAGTTGATTCAAAAGCAATTGTAATTATAAGAATGCTAAAAAGATAGCCATTAAAGAGGGCTCAAAAAACCGATTTTCAATTCTCTTTTTATTAAGAGAGAATGTCCAACTTTGTATATTACTTTCAAATAAAAGAACAAGCAATTTTTTTACAAAGAGAAAAAAAAAAAAAAAAAAAAAAACAATCTCCTTTTTATAAAACAGGTTGGTACGGGATGAATACTACCATTAGTAATATCCGTAGTTTAGCTGCTAATTTTCCGTTTTCTAAGTTTAGTTGGGTCCGGAGGACTTGTAATTCTGCAGCCCATGTGACTGCTAGACTTGCCTTGAGGCTGTCTGTAAGGGAGATTTCCCTGGTTGTTCTTCTTTAGTTTAATGAAATTGCAGTTTATAAAAATAAAAAATAAAAAAAGTTGGGTACAGGTTGACTTGTTTTTCTTAATCGTCTTTTTATTTCTACAAATTGGGTCGGGTTAATGGATTGGGATCCAGTTTTGCCAAGACTAGTGATTGCTACCACGAAGGCACCGACAAAGAGCCAATGAGCCAATGTACAACAATATTAGGACTCAGTGCCGACTTCATAAAAACATTAAGGCCAGACAAAGTTGAAAAGGACTAAGCTATTAGGTAACAACAAAAATAATGAACACACCCGCTTGTTCTTTTGTCGATTACCCGGCCCAACAATTAATCACTGGCCAAACGCATAGAAATAGCAGAGAGGGTCCAGTTAGCTTGGTCATGGAAGCTCCCATATATGAAGACAAGCATAGAGACAATGCCTCTCAATAAACCTGAAATGATGACTGCGACATAGCTAGACACAAATATTAATAATAGTTCCTTTGATCCTTGAAATGAGTCCAACTCATTAGAGTCTTAATTCCTTGTCTGCTATCCTTCACTAAAAGATAAGACAAATCCATTTGCTTCCCCACGCTCATTAAGCTAAAAATGTGAAGGATAAGGCAATGGTCCCAAAAGAACATTACCTACCGTTCCTCCCAAGCCTTCCTATCATCCTATGTGCTCATGGTCATGGACCACCTTCATTTTTCTTATTGCGCCTACGTTTGCTTGCACGAAAAATATGGTAGTTTTCATGTGCCTGGGAATTAGTTCTAGACTTCTAGGTCATTGTTTTAGGTTTGTTTTCACAAATCTCACCTTTAGGATTAATTTATGAGTACCAATTTAGTCTCTTTATTTTCAATCAGAGCAAATTAATCCTAATATTGAGAGGGAAAAGATGGCCAAAAAATTTCTTGAAAAAACCTTACCAAAGCCACAAAGTCTTTCAACCTCTCCAATTTACATATACTTAGGGTCTGTTTGGATACCGCTTATTCCTGAAAACTGAAAACATTGTAGCAAAATAATTTTTAAAGATGTGAATAGTGCCATGAGACCTAGAAACACGCAATTGCGCTATCCAAACTCACACTTAAGAGGAATTTTACCACCCAAACACAAAGATCATCTACTGTGTGTTGGAGTACTAATTTGAAACCATAGAAACAAGCCAAATCTTCAAGATGCCTTAAAATAACCAAGAGATTGGTTTGGTAGTTAGCATATATGTCAATTACAGCATCAAAGAACTGTGAAGAGACAAGGTTAAATTTAGCAGTTGCAAGCAAGAGCAATAAGCTTGGGTAGAGTGTCTCTTTAGTCTTTACATGTACAGGAAATTTTGTAAGGGAGTGTGTATCGCAACGTTCTTCATTGTGGATTTGATGAGTTGGGCTTAGCCCCAAAGTGTTTCTCTAAGGGTTTGTTTGTTTTGGCTGCAAACCAATTTCGGAAATGCTTTTCCGTAAAAGTGTGTGTTTGGTTGTTACGGAAAATTGGGTCAAACTGAAAATATTTTCAGTGTTGACCGTAAAATAAGGGACCCAAGGCGTAAAATATTTTCCGTTTTCATTTTCACTTCAAATCATTTTCGGATCACAAACACCCAAAGAGAGAGAGAGAAAAAGAGCAAGAAGAGGAAGTGGAGATCGTGCCCCAACCCCCAGATGCACCGGCAAGATCGCACCGGCTAGATATTCCTGCCAAGATCGTCTCGTCGTTGATCGCAGCATCGCACCAATCGCACCGCGCCGATCAAGCAAAGATCGAACCCACGCCTTCGCCTTCGCCTTCAAACCCACACGCCCTCACCTCAAGCAAAGATCGCAGCACCGCGCCGACCCACACGCCTTCGCCTTCGAACCCAGTCTCCTCTCTCTCTTCCTTCTTCCCTCAATTTGACCGGATTTGATGATTTTTTTTCTTTGGGTTTTGTTTCTTTTGTATTTGTGGACTGAGAAATGATATTATATATTTGTTTGGAAGCTGAGAAAATGTGAGCAACAAGTAGAAAATGTGTTTTCTATAGTATTTTCAAGAATACAACCAAACACCATAAAATATTTTTCAAAGCATTTTTTGAAATGCAACCAAACACTTGAAAATATTTTCACCTGAAAATATTTTACACCCAGAAAATATTTTACACTGAAACAAACGCAGCCTAAATCAAATTTTCACTTCCTAAACAATTCCTTGTCTTAGTGTGTGTGAGTTGTTACGTGATTGTTATGTGTTTGCTTTATCCACATTACATTTAAAATTGGTTAATTAACTACCACGTAAATTTTAATAGCATAAAATTGGTAGTAAGCCTGCCTAGGGGTTTAAACAATGTTTTTCAATTTGTATCACAGGTTCACTTTATTTGAATTTATTTCTTGTGTGATCCTTGACCTTAGTTTGTCATGGATAAAGTTACATATAATTGTACTCATGAGATGAATGTGGTGATGTCTTACAAAACAATTCTCTATGTGATCTTAGAAATGTAGGCAACAAAAATCTTTAGGGAATCTGATGAAAGAAAAAGCACCTCATGAAAATGCTTTTATTTAGGCACCAATCTTGTGGCATAGAAAAATCTTTAGGGAATTTGATGAAAGAAAAAGCACCTTAGTTTTGCTTCTTGCTTATCTATGCCATAGATAAGCAAGAAGCAAAACTCCAATTCATTGTCCACACTCCACACTGCTGAATCGGAATACATTGTTGTTGGCACTTGTCGTATTCAACTTTTCTAGATGAAGAAGTGACAACTTGATTTCAAACATGTTACATATATTATGAACATGTTTTGTTGATTAACCAGTGACACGCTGTAATGGATTACACTCTTTTATTTTCTTTTTGTACTATTAATATATATATATATATATATATATTTTCAAGGGAAGAAAGAGAAATTTGAATATTGAACATCTCCAATGGAAATATGAAGATACCACCTATCCCAAAGGTCATTGGTATAATTATCAAAATTTTAACACCAAAAAAAATTTAATTTTAGTCTATAAAAAATTGACTTTAGAACAATCATAAAAAAGGAAAGAAAATCTATAAATTATTTTAGCTATTTTAGTTTTGACTCTTATCAAATTTTGGATTCTGGAATGAAAATGTTTTTTGATTAATTAAATTTTGGATTTTATTATAAATCCAAAAATAGAACTCCATTAAAAAATTTGCAAAAAAAAAAAGGTATTAGACGTGATATGATTAGACGCAATTTGATGGCCATACCCAACTCCTGGCCCATCACACACCAATTCTCGAAGAGCCCAGTTCAAACAAAACTCTAGTAAAAAATTACCAAATAAACTACCAAGAAAGGAAAACATAAAAGAATTATTGTTAGTTCCCATCACTTTCAATCACTTTATCATGTTAGAAAAAAAAAAAAATGCTTACTCTTGCACGTTATTGAAATGATAACTGTTCCTTTCTTTCCATTCCATGACAATGAATAAGTGGCCATTGATGGATATGTGCCTGTGGGGATGGGTATAGACGTTTCTTTAATTTAGGAATGCTTTGTGCTCATATAGAATTGGAATAATGTTCAATTTTTGGTTCTATGAGAATGTAAAGATCAGACAAAGGAAATGGGCTTTTGCAGGCTGTGATGCCTTAGTGCTTGTAATCATCCTTTCATGTAATTATCCTTTCACTACAACCACATTATTATTCTAGACCCTTATGCAGGTCCCAGTTATAACCCCCTCCAATCCATATCACATCTAGAAGAAGATGACTGAAACGTGACTAAGTTTTCTTTTGAGTTATTGCATATCCCCTTACAATTTATGAATGATACAAGAGACGTAGACCAACAGCAAATGTGCATTTGTGCAACTTGTTGTATTCCATATTTTAATTTTCCCTCTTTTCAATTATAATTCTTTTTAGGAAAATTGAAAATGACTCCCAATGTGGTTATGAGGAACTACAAATTGTCTCTATGTTCTGTAAAATTGTGGCTAAACCTCCTTATGGTTTGAAGTGAAATAAAATCATCATATTTTCTATCCCAATTACCAGATTCTCTCATTCGACGCGCAAGTATTGTATAAAGGACGGAATTTAGCCCTTGGTTGGCTATTAGTATAGAGGGGTTACATGGTGTAATGGGTATATGTAACGTCCTTCTCATATTAGATTCCTTTAGATGAATTAAATTATGTAATCTTTTCATTTAATTTTAACCTTTACTAGTTGACAAATAATTGAGTAAAAAAAGTTATAATGCAATATTGAGTTTTACTGGTGCTGAGATTATTGTCATAGTCAGTGGCGGCTCTAGGAATTTTTTTTAGAAAAGCCAATAGAAAGATGAATCTTGAGTAGTAGATGAATTTTGTAGTCTACGTGATTTCTTATTACAAATTTGTTCATAGAACTAGGGAGAAAATAAAAGATAAACTATAAATTCATTGGGTATATTGTGCCTTAATATAATGAACATACTAATTATAGTTGCTAAGATTAAATCTTAGAAATAATTTGTTATTTCTAAATACAATACCACCATGTACCTTTGGCATGATAGTTACTTTACAAGTACAAGTTCTTGCAGGGTGGAGAGGTAAGAGTCAAGGTTCAAGTCTCTAAAAAGGAGCTTCACACACATACACTTAGATTAAACTAAAGTAGGATTTATATCTCAAATTAAAAAAATAAAAATATAATAAAGATATTAATTGTTGTTTTTTAGTAAACTTTAATTATTATTGCTTAGATTATTTTTATCAATTAGTTTATGTCTTTACTATGTACAATTTTTTTATTTAATAATTTAACTCAACTTTTGATAACTATTGGTTTTTGTAATTGTATTAAGACATTTTTTGTTGTTTTAACATTTGTTTTAGTTTTCACTCAATCACTCCCCTCTCCCACGTTCCTTGGCTAATTTTTTTTTTTAAATCACCCCTTTTTTTAATTGTCTTTTAATGTTAACATTTGTTAGCTTCTAACAGACCCATGCCCCCAGTCCTCACTTAACAAATAACAAATTAAAAACACATTTAAATTTAACCACTATACTCATAGATTTGATCAAATGTATAAATTAATTGTAATTTTATTTGCAATAATAGATTATTAAGATAATCATATTCAGGCTTATTTCAATTAGACTTAAAAAAAAATTAATGTCAGAATGTTCAATTTTTTTATTTTAGGGGTCAAAAAATAAAAAATAAAAATTATGTATATATATATATATATATAGTTATTAGAATGAACCCCTTGGACCAAAGCTAACGCCGCCCCTGGCCATGGTCTCATTGAGAGTTTTCTCTCTCACTCCGGATCACTTATAAGAAAGAAGGCTTTGCAGTGAACTATAGAGAGTATAGAGTAGAAACTAGAAACACTGAATTTTAAAAGAGAGTCCAAGGGAGAGGAGACAAAAGGGAACAACACCCAAGACTTAAAATAGTAATTCATACGACGTGTTTTCTGGGGTGTAGTAGCTTTGGGCTCTGGAATTTCATGACTTAGCCCAAAGTTTTTTTTCTAGTTCTAAGTGAAAATGGTTTGAAAAACTAAAGTAGATACAACCAGCGAATCTGTCTCCACCCTCTACCCACGCCTTCACTCCCTCCCAACCGCACTCCCAATAAAAACACAGCAAAAGAAAGTAACCCTCAACCCTCCCCAAAGCAAATCTTCCAAGTTTTTTTTTTCATTTCATGCTCTATTGTATACTTTCAATACAAAACAATTGGTAATGATATTGGCCTAACAAGCAACTAAATACCACAAAGAAAGAAAAAAAGGGGGCCCGTGATGGTAAAATATGGTCAAATTCAACTTATGGGATGGTCTTGGTCGTTAGACGAGGATCTATGTTAAGTGATTTGGACATATAAAGAAATTTTGAGCCAATTCTTATGTGACTTTGTCACAACTTGATAATATGTGTGATTGTAATTAGTGAACCATTATTTTCATATTTATCTACAAATTTTTTTCCTCCATTCAAAATTGTACGTATCAAAGTTGTGACAAAAGTAGTATAAAAATTGTGTTTATGAACTTTCTCATTTCTTAGGCATTGCAAACAGGCAAGTCAATTTGGGTCGGGTCAATCAAGTTGCGGGTTGGGTCAAATTGATCCATATTTTTCACATGAATTTTTTTTTTTTTTTTTAAGAAAACAATATGTATTTACCATTTAGAAAGTCACGCAGCAAATTACTTGATATAAAATACATTACTTTGAATTCCCCACTCATATCAATAATGAGCTTAGCTAAACAAATTAATACTTGTTCAATAATTTTAAAATAAAATTATACAAATCCCACAATTACTAACCAAAATAAAATAGCACAAAAAATAAGTTAAACAAATACACAAGTTTCATTTCTACACAATATCAACATCCCAAAACATTAAAAAAAAAAAATTACAAATGCCTTAAGATAACTAATTTCACAAAGAATAAAAGCATATAAGAAATTTATAATCTTGAAAACTAATTTTATAATCTTTAATCAATTGTGGTTTGCACTCTCTTTCAATTTGAGAATATATATTAAAGTTTGATTGTTTACTTTATTTATATATGGTCTCTTTTATGGATATCATATCATTGTTAAGCAACACACATTCTAGGAAATATCATAATTTACTTTTAAAAGTCGTTTATTTTAGACATGAATTGTTAAAAAATAGGCCTAGACATTTATAATTTATGCTAATTTCATTGATATTTTGGCTTCAATTTTTTCACAGTATGAATGTTTCTCATACATATCTATTATTTTAAATATATATTTTTAACTATAGTGTAACCAAATTATCTTGATATGTACTTTGTTATTTGATATCTAAAAATCTTTACTTATTACATAATGCCTCAACTATTCATTTTTCAATTCATTTGCATATAGTTATGTAAAGGTCTCAATTGTTTCCTTAAAGCTTACAAAAAACAATTAAACCAATTTTGTCTTAACTTTTTTTTTACCCCAAAAATTTTTTTTTAACGGTTCGGGTCGCGAGTTGAGTTGGGTTGACCCACAAAAAATATTTGGTTTGGTCAAGGGTCAACTCATTTTTACTTTGGGTCAAAAAATTCGGGTTTGGGTCAGGTATTTTTAGAGTCAGGTCAGGAAACTCTGACCTGTTTTGTCATGTCTATCATTTCTAGCAAAAGATACATAATGAAAAGTCAAATTTATCCTTCGATTTGCATTGGCAATCCTAGCTGATATATTGCATAATCTTGATGTATCCACCATTTTGATTATGCAATCCATTCACGCTTATTAGGGCAAAGATAGGTAGGCCCGATAAAATTGGATCCGATTCCACTTTTTTTTTTTTTAATCTATAGGAATGTTAACTCAACTTGTAAAGTCTCTGATGGTTGTATAAGATATCTGAGATTCAATCCCCACCTATACCAAAAACTGATTAATGTCTTGGTCTGATGATAAAGAACTATCATCATGAGTGGATGTTATAGGTTAAAAATCTCTCCAAAAAAAAAAACTTGTATTCAACCCATTGAAATGTTCGGTTAGGTCACCCTGTAACATGATCCAACTCATTTTTCTAAAGAATGGAACTTTAAAAAATAAATAAAAGCTTTTTGCTCTTTTTTTTATTTGAAGGTAATACGAAAAGGTTTGATTTATATATCTTGGTGGAAAGAAAATAGCAATCGGTTTTCTAAGCTTTCATTAATGGCATGCGATCTTTTAAGCTTATAAATGTTGCGTTTGAATCAACTCGTGGCACGAAAGGTAAAGTTTTTACCAAGTATCAATCTTGTCTTTTATAATTTTTATTCGAAAATGTAGAATTTTTTATTTGCACTCGCAATTGCTTATATAAATTCGAATGTAATATGTAATACATTTGTAGAATAATTATAGATATAAAATTTTTGTTAATTCATTATTTACTCATTTTCATTGTATACTAAAGTAATATTAACATTTTGTAGTGTAGATGAAAATACGGAAGAAATTACTTATCATCATGAGATGCAATTCTCAAGTGTGAATATTTACTTTTTTTTACTTAATATGTTATGCTTTATTTGTTTAGTTATTTACTTAGATAATTTTAATTTATTATTATTTTATATGCAACAAGTATACTTAAAAAGGTTGATAACTTGATATGGTTCACAACATTTAGTATTTTTCTTGGTTATTATGTGGTGATGATAAAATTTGAGAACTTTGGATTGTGCAGACTTAATAATTT
Source organism: Quercus ilex subsp. ballota (assembly GCA_032727855.1). Taxonomy (NCBI): domain Eukaryota; kingdom Viridiplantae; phylum Streptophyta; class Magnoliopsida; order Fagales; family Fagaceae; genus Quercus; species Quercus ilex. The sequence goes on from CM064913.1 coordinate 39,739,077, forward strand.
ATGAATTATATAACTTCTATTTTTGTTAATCTGAATCCCATTGTCTCGACCTGTAGCCGGATTAATCCAACCAGTTTTGCAACCTGTTTAGGGTGACCCTTGACCCAAACATTATCGATTTGATCCCTACCACAAATGATAGGATTGCAGAATGCAAACCGATGGTCAAATTCAGCCTCACATTATAAATCTTTGTCATCTTGAACTATAAATTTGTTTACATGTCCAAATCACAGCCTTGTATAGATCCTCATCTTAATGAATAATGACCAAAACCATCCTCTATGTTGAATTTGACCATATTTACCATCATGAACCCAGTATTTTGATTCTTGAATCAGCACCACACACAAAAAAAAGTTACTTCCTCCATCCCGGTTTGTTTGTCCTCTATTCTATTTTGAGATGTCTCAAAATTTTGTTTTGTTTCTAAAAATAAAAGTTATTAATTTACTAATGTTCCTATTATACCTCTACTTTATTTTCAAAACTATTTGAAAAGAAAACTAACAAATATTTAAAAAAATCAATCTAATTAGACTCCTTTTTAGTTGTCTCATTAAGTTAACTCTTTTTTTTAAAAAAAAAAAACTGATAAATTTATATAAGGGTAGTTTTGTAAACTTATACATTTTAATGAGACAAACAAATATTGTTTTGTTTCTAAAAATAAAAATTATTAATTTACTAATGTTCCTATTATACCTCTACTTTATTTTCAAAACTATTTGAAAAGAAAACTAACAAATATTTAAAAAATCAATCTAATTGGGCTCCTTTTTAGTTGTCTCATTAAGTTAACTCTTTTATAAAAAAAACTGATAAATTTATATAAGCGTAGTTTTGTAAACTTATACATTTTAATGAGGCAAACAAGACAATAAATGATGTTTTCTTAAAAAATTTGATTTTTTAAATAAGACAAACAAATTGGGACGGGAGAAATAAAAAAAAGAAGAGATGTAACCACTCTTTTTGTAATTTATTACAGATAAATGAAGCAATTAATAAGCTTCGTAAATCATAAGTCTTCAGTATCTTTGATTATAAGATCAGGTTTGAGGGTAGATAAGAAATAGGGATGGCTAAATCATTGGCTTTGAGTACCCTATCAACATGGAATGAAATAGGGCCAAATTAAAAAATGTGAGTGAACTAAGATAGATAAAGACTTGCTAGCTGGATTCTTGCTTCAAAATTACTATAACATCCTTTGGAATTGGAACAACATGAGATGTTTCGAAACCTTGATAAAGACACTTGCATTAAAAGCCAAGACAGCCCATGAGGCAAGAGGGGCATTCTAGTCCTTTGCGGGATTTCAAAGACAACACCCCCTACGAAATCGTGTCGTTTTTTTTCTTTGGGCGTGGAAGGACAGATTCGTAATTTCCTCTTCCGGAAAAGCAGATGTTGCTGTCTATTTTTGGGACCATTTTATCATGAGCTTCTCTTCATGGGTCACTGGTGAGTCTGTGAGGTCGTAGTACAATGTAATACAGACGTACGAGGAGGGTAAAAACGTAATTTTTCAAAATGGGCCTCTCTGTAATAATAATGTGCGTTGTAAAAAAAAGAAGAGAGACAGATGGATGGGGTTCTACCAAAAAAAAAAAAAACTTAATGTCTTGTGTCTATCTATGTCAGTCAAAATTGTTTGACCAACTTTATCTATCCCAACAAAATTATTACTGTTTAATAATTAGGAATTATCATTTTTTTTTTCTTTTTAGTCTTTTTCTTAGTTGATCTAAGATTCTATATTGCACCGAATAAAAGGGGTGAAAAAACTGAGTTGCCCGAAGTGTCAAAGCAAAAAATGCAGAGTAGGTAAAGAATTTTGGGTGATGATGCTTGTTTTGTTGTTTTGTGTTCTTCTTTTTTTTCTTTTTGGTCACACTGACTGAATATATTGGTGTGGTGCAATGGGACCTCTTTTTTGTATCATTCATTTCGTGCATCTCACTGTCACAGTTGACAGCGGGTCCCCTTTTTTTACGGAGAGATATGTGTCACCGATTCAGTATCATTTCATTAATCAATAAAGTTTTAACAGTAATTAAGGGATTAGATTAGACAATAAAGTTTAAACAGTAATTAAAGGTGGTAGGTATTGCCGTCAATAAGGAATTCTTAGGTACTCTTGTAGTATAGAAAATGGTGCTCTTTTCTCTTCTCTTACCTTTATGATAGGCACACTCATTAAATTCGTGGTGAAATCCATCATGAATGTGAGAAAAGAAAATACCATTTTTTCGTGCTCTAAAAGTACTTAAAAATTTCTCGCCGCTAAGAGCTTTGTAGTTTTCTTTGGGTGTTTATAACAGAAATATTTATGGTTTAAATATTCGTTCTCAAAATTATCTAATTATAGGGTATTATTATTGGGATATCAAGAGCATTGTAGTTTACTTTTGGGTGTTTATAATGCAAAACATCCATAATTTAAATCTTCATTTCTAAAATTATTAAATAATAAGAAGAAAAAAAATTATTATTAGTTTGCCTATAATATATATATATATTAGTCCCCTCTTACAATTTATTACTTCTCATGAAAAAATTGTAAGAATTCTTTTCTAAAATTTATTTTAATAACATCAAATATATTTATTATTAACCAGGTGTATTGCTTAGAGGCTTTTTTTTTTTTTTAAGAATCTCTCTCTCTCTCTCTCTCTCTCTCTCTCTCTCTCTCTATATATATATATAAATATAAATTGGACTAGTTTTAAAATTTTCAAGTGTAAGAATCTTACAAAAATAAATAAATTGTTAATAGTTACAACTATGGCTAAAATATTAGCATGCTGTTAAATATAATTAAGAACTTGGCTTAGGTCTAGTGTGTTAAAAAGAAATGCATTTATATTATATTCTTTCTCTTCAAAATTAATAATTGGCAGGGCTTGGACTAGTTTTGAAAATTTCAGTATTTAGAGTTTTATATAATAATAAAAATGTTAATAGTTACGATTATTGACAAAATATTAGTATGAAGTTAAATATATTTAAGGACTTAGCTTGGGTCCAATATACTAAAAATAGTTCAATTTCTATAATATTATTTATCTTCAAAACTAATAATGACAGGACTTGGACTAATTTTGAAATTTTCAATAGTTATAGTTTTATTAAAATAAATAAAAGAAATTGCTAGTAGTTACGAAAATCGATAAAATATTATTATGGAATTAAAGATGTTTAAGGATTTGATTTGGGTCCAATGCATAAAAAAAAAAAAACCATTTATATAATATTTCTTTTCTTCAAAATTAATAATTGTCTGGACTTGAAGTAGTTTTGAAATTTTCAATTATAAAAAAGAAAAAATTAAATTAAAATGTAAATAGTTACAACCATGGATAGAATATTGGTATAGATTTAGATATACTTACGGACTCGGTTTGGATCCAATGCTCCAAAAATTCATTTATATAATATTATTTTCTCCTTAAAATTAATAATTATTGGTGATAGGCTAAGAATGTATTGACGCCTTGTGATGAATTAATTGACTAATTAGCCAAGTTTATTAATTAATCAAATTAACATGCAAATGCGTGGTAGTACAAACAAATCACTAATTAAACTAAGTGTGTAGCAGAAAATAAATTGACACGATAATTTGTTTACGAATGGGGAAAACCTACACGGCAAAAACCCTACTGGGTGATTTTAATATCACCACTCCTGAGAATCCACTATTATCACAACAAGCGGTTACAAGTAAAGCAATCTTAGTACCTTATACCAACCTACAGTTGAACCCTTACTCCAATACCTAATTGGATTTGTTTTGTAGTTTCAATCTCTCCTTGTAATGCACAGCTCCCAGTACATGACTAACCAATTGCGCGGATCCCAATAAGCGATTTCAATCGCCAACTAGAGAAGGTTGTTGGCTGCAAAGTTTTTCAGTTAATTACACGATGAAAATCAAGAAGATGCTTGGTCATAAAACCCTATAGTGTACAAACATAGCAGCTTCTTCACAAGAAAGATAAACTAGGTCAAATTCTGTTTCCAGTCACAATTTGCTCATATAAACTTTGCTCGACACTTGTGCAACTTGTGTCTCCTTTGACAGTCTTTAAAATAATTATTTTATATGTCTAGGGTTGTAAGAAAATAAAGCTCAAACATATAATCACGGATTGGAGTCAAAACAAAATTGAAACTCTATTTTTCATAAACCTCAACAGATACCCTATTTGTTGAGCTACTGTCGAGCCACGGGATTCAGGCAGCTCTTAAGTCACGATAGATTGCTAGCTGTCGAGATTTAATGAACAGCACTTTTCACACTTGAATCTTAGACAGACTTACATGGCTTTAACACTTGAACTTGAAATAAGGTTTCTTGAAGTATTAAACAAATCATAGATCTACCCAATTACAAGTAAAGTGCATTTTGTCAAATGATTAGTCAATTACACAAAATAGTGACACATGTTCTTAACATGTGAAACACATATGTCCTTACAATTGGGACTTGGAGTAGTTTTGAAAATTTCAGTAGTTATAGTTTTATATAATAATAAAAAATTAAAATTTTTAATAGTTACAACTGTGGATCAAACATTGGAATGGAGTTAAATATATTTAAGGACTCGACTTGGGTCCAGTTCAGTAAAAAAACATTCATTTATATAATATTATTTTTCTTCAAAATTAATAATTGTTGAGACTTCGACTAGTTTTGAAAATTTCTTATAGTTTTATAAAATTAAGATTAAAATTATTAATAGTTACAACTATTGATAAAAATATTGGTATGGAATCAAATATAATTAAGGACTCAACTTGGGTTCAGTGCACTAATAAAATATCCATTTATATGATATTATTTCCCTTCAAAATTAATAATTGTCGAGACTTGGACTAATTTTGAAAATTTCAATAACTATAATTTTATAACAATAGTTACAACTATGGATGAAATGTTGTTATAGAGTTAAATATATTAAATTACTTGGTTTGGGTCCAGTGTTCTATATATTGTACTCGTCACGATATGGACATGTTTCCAAAATTTAATACAAGTTTGCATTATATTAAGTCCAATGCATTGGAACACTGAATCCAAGTTTTGCCATATATTTAAAGAATTTTTTTAGTTTAACACATTTAAATCTTACTCTCTTTTTTCAGTTTATTTCAATTTATCTTTTAACCATTTAACAAGATGCTTTTTTGACATTTAAAAAATTTATTCGATTTAAATCTTACCAATTGATAATAGACACCACTTTGGAAGAAAAAATGTCGGTATGGATTAGACATATCTGAAGGAGTTGTTGAATTTAACCCTTTTAAATCTTACCTTTTTAAAGTTTATTTCAATTTTGAGTTCATGGTATGATTATTTTTCACTTTTTGCTGTAAAAAACAAAATATGACATTAGAAACTTCAAATGTTAAAGGTTTGTTTGTTACTTATTAATCTCCATGGAAATTTCTAGAGAATGACGGAGGAGTAATAATCATTTTTCAAAGGTTTGTCCACATTTGTTTAGCATATATCTCTATCTTTTATATTTCTTTATGAATAAGTAATTAATATTGGTAATGAAAACAACAGTTTCAAAATCATGAACACACAGCACGAACAGAAATGCTTCTAAATTCTCAAAGCAGCCGCACATATCTCTATCGTGACCCGCAAACGGTAAAATAGACAAGAAAGTAGTCTGTTTGCCCGTTTGACCATGCAATTGATCCCCATGACAACTTTGTTTGACCAAAAGCAAAACACAGAAGAAACAACAGAAGATGTGAAAGTAAGTTAATTTTCAAAGGAAATTAAGAATAGACTAAAGGGGGTCCAAGGATTTGCCATAAAATTTGTTTGTATTTAACAATTTCATAAAGCTCTCAACTAATTTGAGACGATTAATATTTACTGATGTCTTTTCAAGAAAATGTTCGATGAATCAAACTTCAAAGTGCATTATACGCCTGATTATAAAACAATTTCATAAATAAAATTCTTCTCTATATATACAATGAAAGCGATATTGTTCTTTTAGGGGCCATGACCCACCAAGGTGGTGAACATTTCTTTGTAAACTTTTGAAAATAAGGTCAATTATGGTGATAATTCCTATGGTAATCCCCTCCAATTTTTGCGTATTAAACTCAAATATCCTAATTTTGCAGTGTATTCTAGTTATCTCGGTTGCACGTATCCCAATTTTGCGATCATGTGAATTCTACATTTCCATATTCAAACAATCCAATGTAATAATGAGAATCAAACACATAAACCTGAGGCTTTTATACGTTAACCCTAATTCTGCATGATAAATTTATTTAAGTTTAATTCTGCGAGCAAAAAAAAAAACTTAAAGTTCATTTCCCTCAAGATGAAAATCTGGTTGAAAAAAAAAAAAATATTGGCTCTATTTATGATAATATGAAAGAACCCGTAGGGAAAGAAGATAGCAATATTATTTTTCAATTTCTTTTTAATTTTAAGCCTCAAAGTCCTAGAACAATAATCGCACTAAATAATGGGGCAAACCATCCTGAAGAATATAATCTAAGACATTCATATCAAGGGAGTCAATACCGTACCGGTAGCTGTACCAGTTTGGCCAGCAGTACGATATATTTCAGATACCGGTAAATACCGGTATACCGTTTCGGGTTTACCGTTATTTTTTATATTTATAAATAAATATATATATATATGTGTGTGTGTGTGTGTGTGTGTGTGTGTGTGTGTGTGTATTATAATAAATATAAAAGTTTACCATAAAACATTTCCTCAATTTAGAACTAATTATTCATGGTTTTAGACTTTAGTATCAATTAAAAGAAGAAAAAAAACACAATATAAAAAATAGAAAGCTTAAAAGTTAGCATTGCATACTAAGAAAACAAATAATATTAATAAGCTAATGCAAATAAGTTATCATTTTACCCTAACAAAAATTCAAAAATTACAAAACTTAACCAAAAAAAAAAAAAAAAAAACTTTTTTCTGTACCGGCCGGTATTGCCCGAAATTGGCCGGTACGGCTGGTACATGGCCGGTACGCCTGGTATTTTTTTCGGTACGAAACAATGGGGTTACATGTACCGGTATACTTGCCGGTACGGTATGGAATTGACTCCCTTGGTTCATATGAGCAGATGAAACATATTCTCAGCCAACTTTTGAAAACTCAATAGACTTCTTTTAGAAAAATAATATTAAAAATGAGAACCTGTAATATTAGTAGATTGATTACGACAAAATGGCCATAATGAGTATTTGTTAGCAATAACTTGTTATTCTTATTGTATTTTAAAATAGATACATGATTTGAGTCTATAATATCTGTTTCAAAATAATTGCACTTTAGAATCAAGTCAAGACACTAATTCTCAACAAAAAAAAAGTCAAGACACCAAACTAATTAATTTTCATTTTGATATAGATAGGTTTTAAAAATTTTCATCCTACGTTTTTTATAGGAAGATAAGAAATTTTAGTAAATGAGCTAACTAAAATCTCTTTGTCATTCCAACTTACTCAACAATTGCTAATTTAATAAAAATTTGGAAAAAAATTCAATTACTAAAATTAATTATGGTTAACCCTCTATCACAAGTCACAATTTAGTTCACAAACTTCCAAGTACTATATTTGGCTTCCTACATTTTATACTAAACTAAAATTGTTAGGTTATTATCTAAATTAGCATATTTTGCATTTTTTTGACATATTTAATCTTCAAATTCCTCCATCTCTCTTCTCTTCCAGTACTATACCCCTCACACTGTCCATGCATTTTTCATGTTACCAACCACCACCAAACCAATCAAAATAATAATAATAATAATAATAATAATAATAATAAAAATCAATTACTATTATTTTATGTAATTTGCCTAGGACCACTGAATTTGCCATAACTTGATAACATATGCAATTATGATTGGTAAACCATCATTTTCATAATCACTCATAATCACATAAACTCACTACTTTTCTCCATCCCTCACCGTTGCACATGTTAGGGTTGTGGCACAAAAATTGTGTATACAAACCTTCTCTAATTTATGTCCTATCAAATAACACCTATATATCAAAAACAAAAATAAAAAAGCTTACAAATACATATTTAACCTCTCTAGCCTAGAAATGTCATATATAGCAAAATCATATTTCAAAACTGCAATTATAACAAAAGCTATCAATCAAACAAACATGAATAATAATAATTAAAATTAGTAATAGTTAAAATTAAGTTAAAAATCACACATACACGTACACATTTACATTTCCACACACAGATCAAATCCTCACAGTAAAATAAAAAAATAAAAAAAGAGAGAGAGAGAGAGAAAGAGAGAAATTCGTATATTCTTATTACTAGTTAAAATTTTTAATAAATAGCCAAAAAAACCGAATCAAATTTGAAGACCAATAATAGTAATATATATATATATATATATATTTATATAATTGGAGAACAAAGTCAATCAGCAAAATCAGAACCTTGATCACATTGGAGGGTAGCCTGATGAGCCGACTTCTCGATCCCGATAAGGCCCTCCTAGTCCTGATCTTGCGAGTGGCCTAGAGCATGACAAGTTGTTAAGGCAAGGAAAAATTTTACCCTAATAATTTAAATTGTTAACCAGGTACATTGGACCAAAACTTTTGGTCCAAAAGCAAGTATTTATTGAAAAATACAGTGAAAAATACAATCAATGTTTTGTCCTGATTTTGGTTAACTAAAATTTGATTGTCCCACCTTTTTTTTGTAGCTGAATATTTGATTGTCCCATTTCAACACACTTTTTAGAGCTATCTTTTATCTTTCGGTGTACGGGATAAGAGCTATCAAATTCAAACAAAGAAAGCCAATACATTCTTTGTGGCAAAGACAAAGAAGCCATACTTTTTGTGCTTAGAATGTGTATCTTTGGGGAGTGAGAAATGCAGGGTTGGGACCTTGGGCTAACGAGAGATGCATATTCGGAAATTTCCTTTTTCCATTCTTACCTTTTTATTTATTCCCTTCCTGCATCTGCATGCATGCCCTTTTTTTCTTTTTTCTTTTAAAAAAAAAAAAAATTTATTGGAACCTTCCTGCCCTAGTTAAAGAACAATAAACATACATCCAAAATAAAAATAATAAATGAATAAAACCTTCAAGATTTCAAGTATAACTCTATCTCTCTCTCTACTCGTAAGTCGTAATTTGTAAGTACCTCCCCACCCCCAATGCATCTCTTCATGATTAAAATTTTTTTTTTGTTGAGAATCTTCATGATTAAAATTTAAAGCTAGGACCTATCTACTTTAATTTTTTTTTTTTTAAATCATATTGTTAAGTATCCCAAAAAAAAAAAAATGGAAAAACCTGCCCTATGACATATCTACTTTTTGTTTTTTGGGTGAATATGACCTATCTATTCCTACTTGCTACTGCCATATAGTGAATAAAGAATAATATATAAAAAATAATACTAATAATATGAGTTACTTTTTTAGTATTTTAAATAAAGATTGAAGAATAAAATCACACTAGCTTCAAAGTACAAAGTTTCAACCCTTCTCTCATCAGTCTCACTGATACTCTCTTCACTCCCACCACAGCCACTCTCCATCTACCCCCCATCCCAATCCCAATCCAAAAAAAAAAAAAAAAATGCAGCTCCTCCTCTTGCTCCTCCTCCTCCTCCACCTCCACCTCCAACTCCACACAACTCACTCAGCCCACATCCCAGAATACAAAGCACTTCTCTCGGCAAAGTCCCTCATAGACGACCCACAATCGGCCCTTTCATCATGGAACGCCACCACGAACCACTGCACGTGGAGGGGCGTCACGTGCAGCGACACCACTCACCGTCACGTGACATCTCTTGACCTCTCCGGTCTCAACCTCTCCGGCACTCTTTCCCCCGACCTCGCCCACCTCCGCTTCCTTACGAACCTCACCGTCGCCTCTAACCAACTCTCCGGCCCCATTCCTCCGCAGCTCTCTTCTCTCTCGACTCTCCGCTACCTCAACCTCTCCAACAACATTTTCAACGGCACTTTCCCCACCGAACTCGCTCCTCTCAAGAACCTCCAGGTCCTCGATCTCTACAACAACAACATGACCGGTGAGTTGCCTCTGACGGTCGTTGAAATGCCTAGCCTCCGCCATTTGCATCTCGGCGGTAACTATTTCACCGGTCAGATCCCGACCCAGTACGGACAATGGCAGTTTATTGAGTATTTGGCCGTTTCCGGCAACGAACTAAACGGCACTATACCTGCCGAGATCGGAAACTTGACGACCCTGCGTGAGCTTTACCTTGGATACTTCAATGCCTACGAGGGAGGCATTCCCGCCGAGATCGGAAACTTGTCGGAGCTTGTTCGTATCGACGCCGCAAACTGTGGGTTAACCGGAGAGATACCGCCGGAGATTGGGAAGCTACAGAAGCTCGACACTCTGTTTTTGCAAGTGAATGCGCTTTCGGGGTCTTTGACGGTGGAGCTTGGGAATTTGGCGAGCTTGAAATCCATGGACTTATCGAACAACATGCTCACCGGTGAAATTCCCACCTCGTTTGCTCAGCTGAAGAACATGACGCTGTTGAACTTGTTCCGCAACAAGCTTCACGGTGCTATTCCGGACTTTGTTGGAGACTTGCCGGCGCTCGAGGTTTTACAGTTGTGGGAGAACAACTTTACTGGTAGCATTCCTCAGGGTTTGGGAAAGAATGGAAGGCTTAAAACGCTAGATCTTTCTTCCAACAAACTTACTGGGTCTCTGCCTCCCAATTTGTGTTCAGGAAATAAGCTTGAGACCCTGATTGCTCTGGGAAACTTCTTGTTTGGTCCGATTCCAGAATCCCTAGGAAAATGCCAGTCACTGAGTCGGATCCGTATGGGTGAGAACTTTTTCAATGGCTCAATACCAAAAGGCCTTCTTGACTTGCCAGCGCTGACACAAGTAGAACTGCAAGACAACTATCTAGTGGGGGAGTTTCCTGAGACCAATTCGATGTCTGTTAATCTCGGACAGATTAGTCTCTCCAACAATATGCTTTCGGGGTCGTTGCCTTCGAGTGTGGGTAACTTCTCTAGTGTACAGAAGCTACTCCTTGATGGAAACAGGTTTTCGGGTCCAATCCCACCTCAGATTGGAAGGTTACAGCAACTTTCCAAGATAGACTTCAGCCACAACAAGTTCTCAGGTCCCATTGCACCTGAAATCAGCCAATGCAAGCTTCTAACCTTTGTTGATCTCAGCCGAAATGATCTTTCGGGTCAGATTCCCAACGAGATTACTGGTATGAGGATTCTGAATTACCTCAACCTTTCGAAAAATCATCTAATTGGTAGCATTCCTACTTCAATAGCAACTATGCAAAGCCTGACCTCTGTTGATTTTTCGTATAACAATCTCTCTGGTTTGGTTCCTGGCACTGGCCAATTCAGCTATTTTAACTACACGTCGTTTTTGGGGAACCCAGATCTGTGCGGTCCTTATTTAGGGGCTTGCAAAGATGGGGTTGCCAATGGAACTCACCAAGCTCATGAGAAAGGCCCACTCTCTGCTTCTCTGAAGCTTTTGCTTGTCATTGGATTGCTCATTTGCTCCATTGCGTTTGCAGTGGCGGCAATCATCAAAGCCAGGTCTTTGAAGAAGGCCAGTGAGTCTCGTGCCTGGAAATTAACCGCCTTCCAACGGTTGGATTTCACGGTCGATGATGTATTGGATTCGTTGAAGGAGGATAACATTATAGGCAAAGGTGGTGCTGGTATTGTGTATAAGGGTTCCATGCCAAATGCTGAACAGGTTGCCGTGAAAAGGCTTCCGGCAATGAGCAGAGGATCTTCCCATGACCATGGATTCAACGCGGAGATACAGACTTTGGGGAGGATTAGGCACCGACACATTGTGAGATTATTGGGGTTCTGTTCAAACCATGAGACTAACCTTTTGGTTTATGAGTACATGCCTAATGGGAGCTTAGGTGAGGTACTTCATGGCAAGAAGGGAGGTCATTTGCACTGGGATACTAGGTACAAGATTGCGATAGAGTCTGCTAAGGGCCTTTGCTATTTGCATCACGATTGTTCCCCATTGATCGTCCATCGCGATGTGAAATCAAACAACATTCTGCTTGATTCCAATTTTGAAGCTCATGTTGCTGATTTTGGCCTTGCCAAGTTTTTGCAAGATTCGGGAACTTCGGAGTGTATGTCTGCGATTGCTGGCTCCTACGGATACATAGCACCAGGTATGATATGATATGATTCAAATCTCGATATATTAATTGTGAATTTTTTTTTGTTGTGGATTGTGTTCCTATAGACATGCAAGTACTAACTTTTGTTTTCAAAGTCTTTAATTATGTCAAAGATCTTGAAACCAAACATTGATTTTTTGTCTCATACTGTGGTTTAAATGAATTCTTGCATTATTGAGATTGTGGTTTTGTCTCTTTCATGTGTGAGTTTTGACTAACCCTGTAAACCATAACTCTCTTCCTTGTACAAGACTTTTATTTATGAACACAATCACAATTATGTTTATTTGTCAAATGGTCCGTCGGTAAAATGTTGACCTCAAATTGAAAAAATTGTGCAATTAAATGTTGTAGTACCTTATATAGGTTGTAATTAAAAGCGTTTGATTTTTGCAGAGTATGCCTACACTCTTAAGGTCGATGAAAAGAGCGATGTGTACAGCTTTGGTGTGGTTCTGTTAGAGCTAATTACTGGTAGAAAACCAGTTGGTGAATTTGGGGATGGTGTGGATATAGTTCAATGGGTCCGAAAAATCACAGACTCGAAAAAGGAAGGAGTTCTCAAAATCCTTGATCCAAGACTCCCCTCAGTTCCCCTCCATGAAGTGATGCACGTATTCTACGTTGCAATGTTGTGTGTCGAAGAACAGGCCGTGGAGCGCCCAACAATGCGAGAAGTGGTTCAAATTCTAACAGAGGTTCCAAAACCACCAAACTCAAAACAAGGAGACTCAACAGTCACATCAGAGTCATCCCCAACTTCAGCCATTGTAGACTCTCCAACAACAACAACAACAACCAAAGACTCGAAAGACGCACAACCTCAATCCCCACCACCTGATCTTCTAAGCATTTGAAGAAAGTGTTTTTAGTTTTGTTGGGAGTGGAAGTGTTTGTTCTAAAAAATTCCACGGATTGTGTTAGCTCTTTTTTTTTTTTTTTTTTTTTTTTCAGCGTTTATTTTTAATTTTGTTTATTTTGGGGGAGGGTTGGCTAAGGTTTGCTCTAACTTTAAGGAGGTACTAGTACATGTTTCAAAGTTTTTGTGTACAGTAAGATTGGGGGGTGATAATCGGATATTTGCTGCGTTTTGTCATTTTCATGCGCTAGTACTAGTAGCTACTTTTGTTACTGTGCTTCCTCTGATGTCTGTATATGGCGCAGCTGTTACGTACTGTCCTAGTCCTGCATTAGTGTTGCACTGTTAACGTCAAGAGCCAGAGTTTTGCATTTGGAAAAATGCAAGGGGAGTCAGTGTATTTGTATTTGACGTGTGAGGAGGGAAATTGAAAGAGACATGAACGGGGTATATGGAAAAATGTGTTTGTGGTCTGTGAATGTAAATGATGATGGACCCCAACATAGGATAGGCATTTGCGAAAACAGTGCCTTTCAATTACCGAGACTGTGGGTTTTCCCTGGTAGAGAGTGAAACTGAAAGTGAAAAGTGAGAACTATTTGGCTTTCTGGTTATGCATAGCCCCTTTTCTGAATTAAAAATTGATCGTAGCATGAGCTAATGGACTTGTATTTTTCTTCATATGAAGAGTAAAATGCAGTTCATCTTCATTTGAATTTCCAAATGTAGACCTCTCCATCATCCATTTTCAGTTTTTGCAAACTTCACTCAAATTCTACTTATAACTATTTTAGCTATCTATTTATACTTTTGCATCTTGCTCTTCAAGTGTTTTACAAATTTCTATAATATAATTAATGTTCTTCCACTTGGGTGCATTTGACTCGACACAATCATATCAGGTCTAGTAAGCTGGAGCACAAAATCGAGCTTTTTGTGGTATTATTCAAACTAGTTAGAGCACTCTAGAATTTAGCAAAATTTTGAATAGTGTTTAAGTTTTTGATAATTCTTAGGTTTAGGGGACATGAAAATAACTTTCGAATTTTACCTTCTACGAGCCAATCCGACAATTATCTGATTATCTCTGCTTGGAACTCAAATTTTCTTGCAGATTTTTGGAGGCATTGTGGCCCTTTTTAGCCCCCCACAAAAGTGACTTGTCATATGCCTCGCACGTGATTGACATGTAATGCAACACGTTGTTTGTTACAGAGCTGGTGAGTGTCCTTTTTGGTTTGTTCAACTTTTGAATCTTATTAGAATGAAGATTCTTCCAGTCTTCTGAAATTTCCAAAAATACCTCTCTACAGAATATGTATTATATTATGTGACTATACATTTACGAAGGGTGTTTGTGTCATGTAAAAAATATTTCTGGTGCAAATATGATACTGGGTTGGTGAATATTAACTAGTAGAAAAGGACATATAAGAAGAAATTATATTTTGGAGCCAACTTGCTCTCTATGCATATTTTTGAGAGGACCCAGACACTGCCCACGTCCTGGTTGCCTGGTTGGTAGTGTTTGTTATATACTACGCGTTTACTGTTGAGCTACTAATACGGTACTACAAACTAGCTTTAAAAAATACCACCAATTAGCTTTCTCAAAATCAATTAGCCTCCTTCGAGATCTTACTTCAAAATCAATTTTGACGAGGCCGTGTTTAAAGAGAAAAACGCAGCTGGAATAGGCGTTGTAATCCGGGATGAAAAGGGTCAAGTAATGGCATCCATGGCCGAGAAGATCCTCCTCCCAAGTTCGGTTGCAATTGTGGAAGCTATGGCAGCTGTCAAGGCCTTAACCTTTGCTCAAGATATTGGACTGTCATCTCTTATTTTATAGGGAGACTTGGAGATAATCTTCAATGCCTTGAAGAGTGAGGACGTCTCATTGGCGTTTTATAGTCATTTGATTGATGAGGCAAAATGTTTAGTTGAAAATTTTATTGTTGTTATTTCTTTTGTATTAAGAGGTAACATTATTGGACATGTTAACGGGTTTTCAATGTAGATGGAAAATGTTCCTCCACACTTCAATACTGTAATTTTAGCTGATATGACTGACATTCTTTAATAAAGTTACAACATTTTTCTCAAAAATAAAAAATTTTAAATTAAAATTTTAAAAAATAATAATGACACATTCAAGTTTACACCCAATTTCATACCAAATTTTTTAGTCCAAGTGATACATTCTTAGGATTTTGTGCTTTGAGAACAACATATTTTAGTAATTTATTTGTATAATGCAAGACAAAGCTAAAAACTAATTTCTCTTCAAAAATTGTAAAAATGATTTGAAATAGAGCTGGAAAAAGAAAACACAGTCCTAGGCTCCCAGCAAACAAGAGCACATGCTAATTATAATATTTTTAACCATTTTAAATATAATGAAAAAAAAAAGAAAAAGAAGTGGCGAACACTTGCTAAAAAACTATCCACCAATTTTTTTCCAATTTACAGAGTCACCAGTCCACTCACTCGAATATAAAATTGGGCGCGAAAGGTATCTAGGCGAAAGCGTACGTCAGTGTTTGATACTGAAATGACAAATGCAAGAAGAGTGAAAGATCTGTTTGCATGAGAGTTGGGACATCCTTTCACCAACGTGGCATGTCCCATCTTTGTAAAAGGACTTCTCGACTGGGGCTTTGGGTTGTGGGAGTTAGCATATTTTGGCTTAGTCTCTGACTGATGGGTTACGAACTTTGATTCTTCTTTCAACATTAAATGATGTCTTTGTATGGGAGAATCTTCAATGTTGTATTCGTCGGTTTAAATGGGCTAGCTAGGATGAGTTTTTTAAAATAAAATAAAAAATTCTATTTATCAGTTCTTGGTCTTTTGATGGGAGCATTACTAGAGAACTTCTCTAATATTCCATTCTCTTTTACATCTTGAAATGCATTCATGCTTTCGTAACAACACTGAAATCTATAGTATGTGATGATGCAAAAAATCAGCAGTTGAGCTTCTCATCGTAATGGATGGATTAAGCTGTGATTGGGGTTGTTTTTGTTAGAGGAAAACTTGCAAAAATAAACTGGGTGGAACAGTAACACGCCGGTATGGCGTTAGCCAAACCACCTCCGATGCTTAAGTCAGTAAAGGAGAAATATTTTAGAGAGAATTGACTGGAGAGTAATTTTCGTAAAGTATTTGTGTGTACCTTTAACTTTTGTTGCCTTCTCTTTTATAGTTGTGTGCCCAATTAATGGGCAATGAATTGCTGTATTTATGTTCAACGGTTAGTGCGTTACAAAATCTCTGTTTAAAATTCATAACTCATTCTGTAACTCTTGCTCCGTTCATTACGCTTTGTCATTAATGAACTTAATAAATGCGTAGCATCTTCTTTTGGTTAATGACGATCTTAGTTTAATGACGATCGTAAATTTTCGACTCATCAGTATGTATCTCAATATTCATGAGATAACCCTTGAATTAAGGAGGGTATATTAAACATGATAATCTCTCTGATGTCTTGAAGGGATTACATCCTTGAGGAACATAAATATTAATGGGGGACGATCACCGGTACAAGTACAAGAAAAGAAGGCAGCGTTTAACATTTCTTCTAATAGTTTGTATGCTGACTTAAGTATCAGAGAATCTCTCATTCAACCTGACTTTTGACGTATCACCTCAGAACCTTTTCCTCTTTGTAGGTTATGGATCAGGCTAGATCGTTGATCAAATAGTATCATTGCTACAACAAGCTTAGCTAGAGATAGAACTCACTAGATGAAAGGCTAAAGGTAATACTGTGCAAGAGGACAAAATGGCTCTAAATTAGGATTTGCCCATTAGCTGTAGCCCCTAAGAACTAGTGGGGTAAGCAGAGTGATATTGAATATTAATGATTAAACCTAATCCAACCTACTCTCACTCACTAAGAATAATAAGTCCAAACTAGAAATTTGAATTTTATTCAAATGAAAGGAAAATGGATTGACAATATGCAAAAGCATACAATAGCTAAGATAACGCATACTGCAATAGTAATCGTTCCAAGTGGACAATCAGGCTAGTAGCTCTAAAGAAAAACTGGTACAGTAGCTCCGCGTATCATTGCTTCATGATTGATGGACCAGGACAAATTTCAATCAGGAAGCTCTATTACACCAAACTTAGAGGACAAAATATTAATGGACAAATGTAAAATGTGAATGTTTGCAAGATTTTGATTACAAATTTTGTTAGATTTTGATTTATCCACATTGTTAAAATGTGTAAGAACTCTAACTTTTAGTTTTAATAAAATCCTACTCTGCTTTGAAAAGAAACAAAATGATCCCAATATGACAAACAACTTTTTAAAAAAATCTACCAAACATGGGATTCCAGTGGGGGACTAGCTTTTTGTCTAGCAACCTCGGCCTCTCCTTTTGCTAGAACTATATCATATCTATCAAAATGTCTCATTTTCCTCATATATGAATATATCTATCAAATAGTTTTTTCATATTCGAGACAACTCCTTTCACTGTACTTAGTTGTCTTGTGTTATCTTTTTCAGCAACGAATGGTGTGTTTAGATATCGCTTAATTTGCTGAAATTGAAAATATATTGCTAAAAGTATTGTAAATAAAGGTAAAAGTTAATTAAAATAGTACAGTGAGGCCCATGAATAGTAGTAAAAATAAGCTGAATAGTAAAATAATTTTAATTTTCCATCCCAATCTAAACGCACACGAAGAAACAAAGAGAGATAAAATGAAAGCACAGAAAAACCAAGGAATTAGAAAAATTCTCTAGCACACTAGCTAGTACTATATAGTCTTGCACCTCCTTTCCCTTCCTTGTTATGATACAATAATAACTAATAATTTCCTTTAATATATGGAGATACTACTAGTTTTGATTTTTAAAATGCTTCCACAGTCAAGACAAGGAAATAAAATTTTATGAATAAAACTTACATTAGGTTGGCAAACTGTGAACAACATATGTATTGTATTAGTTTTTAGAAGTATATTTCTGAAGTCAAGATAGCTACCTAATTCTGTATTTCAGATCGAACAACTAAGATTTTTGTCTTTTGAGCTTATTTGGATTGATCGAAATGCAGCATACCTGAAACATAAATTGAGCCCATATACAGCCTAAGGTATATAAGAAACCCCTAGAGCATGTGAAAAAAGCTTTTGGAGAGTTTTCTTAATTGTAGATCTCAAGGATTTCTGCTCCTTGCTCTCAAAAGCCACTATCGGTGTTCAAGACTAAAGCTACATCAATAACCGTTGTATTGAAGTTGCTGCACATTCTAGAAGTTAAATGCTGGACCAGAATCTTCAAGTGGGTACTTGAAGTCAGGACAAAATTGGCTTTTAACCCTTTCTATCAAACAATCCAGCATTTTGTCCCATTTCTCAAACTAATTAGGGAAATGATCTTCTTTTGAAACTTGATTTTCTCAAAATCGAGTTTAAAAAAAAAAAAAATTTATGGAGCCTTATAGTGGCGTTTTAAGGAGTTTATAGTGACGTTTTAAGGACCTATAGTGGCGTTTTGAAACTTGAGCTCCATAAACTCCAGTTCCATGCAAGTTTTTTTTTTTTTTTGAACCTATAACTCGAATTCCAAAATGTCACTATAGGCTCTTTAAAACGTCACTATAAACTCATTAAAACGCCACTATAGAACTTAACTCGATTTTGAGAAAATCGAGTTTCAAAATAGGGGCATTTTCGTAATTAGCTTGAAAAATGAGGCAAAATGCTGGATTGTTTGATAGAAAGGGGTAAAAGCCAATTTTGTCCCTTGAATTCATAAATAGAGGTTTGCATGCAACAAACTCCATGACTAATGAGTCTGTGGATTATAAGTTACGTTAGATAACATCAGTAAGTATTTAATAGGTAGTAGCCATGGTTTTAAAAACTAGACTGGAGGCAAAACCATTTAATTCGATTTTTGACCGGTTTTGGGTGTTTTTGACCGAACCAGATTGATACTCGGTTTCCGATCAGATCAGCCGGTCTGGTTTGGTTTTAAAACCATGGTAGTAGCATTTAGAGTTAGATAATTCTATATTGTAAAAACTTTGATTTAGTTAGTGGATTTATTTTACCTTGGGGTTAGTAAGGTCAAACCCTACCCATGGTTTTTACTTTGGAACGATTGTCTATTGGTTTTCTTGTGTTCAACATATTGTGTTGTTATCTTTCTACTGCATTGACTTTTAATTGCCCAATATTAGCATTGTTCACTTAACCAATGGCTATTCAAAATTGATGTAATTGTGTTGTTCTAAACCAATAGTTGCTATATGTTAAGGTCCAGTTAATGGGTACCTTTAGGACTTTTTTTTTTTTTTTTTTTTTTGGGAGGATGTAGGACATTTGTTAATTGATCATTTTAGAAAAATTTTGATGCTATTTTTATGAGAAATATAAAAAGTTCTAAAAAAAAAGAAAAAAAAATATATGTTAACTTTTTCGGTATGTTAATAGTATATGAAACGAAAATCATATGGAGAGAATTCAAGAACAGATTTAGACGGAGAATTTGGTCTCATCAATAAATGCAAAATTATAGGGGAAAGGGTTAAGTCCACAATGTAGGTAGGCTAATTCTTGATGTCGCACCCCACGTGATAGCCCTAATTTAATGTTGCCATCTCTTGCTTTCTTTGACTTCATTCAATGCTTTCGACAAAAAAAGGCCATCTAAATTTCTAGATTCAATAAAGTACCTTGTATAATGATATTGCACAATACTTATATATAATATCTTGTCTCATAGAAAAGAAAAAAGAGAAGAAAAAGTAAAAAGTAGTATTAAAGATATATTACCATCTTTTAAGCCAAAAAAGAGAGAGAAAGAAAGAAAGAAAAAGGAAAAAAAGAAAAGAAAAGAAAGAGAGGTAATGTAATGTTACCCTCTTGAATATCATATCGGTTGGCTTTTATTTTTTTGCCCTTTATAAAATAAAGTCAAGTTTACCTCTAAAGGAATGAGTCGAAAGTTCACCTCCTTTTAAGTTGAGCTTGAGCTGGGACGCAATTAGATCAGGGGGCCGTTGATAGCTACTTAACAGTAAAATAGATGTTTAGCTCTTTATTTTTTTGTTTATGAAGCTTTATGATAGAGTATGTTATGTCCATGTCACGAATAAGTATTTTGCTCAATGGTACAGTTGTACACAGGACGTGAGATATTTACTTTGAGACTTTTTATTGTCCGTTAGAATAGGGTAGCGGGAATTTAAACTCTGTATGCTCATATATGAGAACACTGAAATGTCAATAATTAGGAGCCAATCCGTTAGCATATTATCTACGATGTAATTCAGATTAAAATCCTTTAGAATATTTAGAGTAACATCTCTATGGGCTTTCTAAGATACATCCATCTTTAAGATGCACCAATCGATTTTGAAATAAGTAATTTCAGTGACAAAGGTTTAAGTTTATGCACTTCGGATTAACAACACTATTACACTCACATTTAAATCCCACGGTTAAGGCTCAAAGTAAGGAACTCTCAAAAGAAAAAGTTTGAAAAAGTCTCACAAATAAAAGCACTCTAGAAAGAGGAATTTTGAATATTTTAGACACCTTAAAAGTTTTTTTTTTTTGGGTGAACAGACACCTTAAAGTTGTTAAATTATTCATGCAATCTCGATTAAATAAGTGTTGAGCAAAGGTCTCATGAACTTTCATTTAAAATTTGTTTTAGTGAATGTCGAGCGAGAATTTCATGAACTTTTTGTCAGACATTGGCTCAAGTGAGAATATTTTCTCTTGGTCCAATCTTCTGAACCATGACTCGTCTTCTTGACTCGATTTAATATAAACCAAATTTAATTAAAATACAATTCTTACAACACTTTATTTTGATATAGGAATTTTGTGAACAATCTAAAGCCTAACCCACCTCATTGATCAAAAACTATCTACACATGGTGGAGAGCAAAAAGCACTTACCAAACAATTCTTCCCTCTTTTTTGCTATAGAAAACCACATCCAAAAGGCCATATCCCCACTGAAAACTATATTCATTGAATTTCGTTTAAGTTGGTTCAATCCTTTATGAATTGCCAACTGCTTCAGCATGTTAAGGTTGTGTTTGCCATATATTGTTAGTCCACTTCTTTCATAATTCGATCTTTGAGTTTATTGGTAATTAACATGATATCAGAACCTAAATTGAGCATTTAGGTTAAGATTTTTTTCATCTTCTCATCTTTGTTTTTTGTTTTTTATTTAATTTTTCACATCGCTATTCAAATTTTCAATTGTAAGTGCATGTTTGGTTATCACATTTTGGGCAAAAAGAGTTTACGTTTGCAAATGTGTTTGGTAAAATTTAATTACAAATCATGCCTTTTGGCTGTATAACGTGATTTTTTGCATTTCCACATTAAATCAAGTGATTAGCAATAACAAACAGCCGTTTTTTCAAATAATACAATTTCAGAAAATTGAACCAAACTCACCCTTAACATTTACAATTATAAGAGCATTAGCACTGGAGAATGCTAATGCATGCCAATGTTATATGTAAGGGAAATTTGACATTTTAAGCCTCAAAACACTCTGCATTAAGGAATGCTAAACCTAAGTATTGCAAATTTTTTTACAATATTGCTACAGGGCAATTCTACTTTAGAATTGCAATGTAGCACAATTCTAAACTAAATATTAATTTTTTATTCATCGGTTATCTCTCCTTCAATCCTCTCTCCCTCTCACTCCCACTCTGTCTCTCTGTCTCCCACTCCATGCAAAGTCCCTCTTTCTCTCATCTCACATCTCTCTTTCTCGTTCAAGGCATGCACCAGAGCTGGGTTGGGTTCGTGGTTTGATCTAGGCATGGTGGTGGGTTGGGATCGGTTGATGATGGGTTGGGATCGGTTGATGATGGGTTTGGATCGACGTGGATCGGCAGGCTGGATGTGCTGGAGATGGCTCCAATGGGTTTGACAAAGGTAAGAATCAGAGAGGGTGGATTGCTGGAGATGGCTCCGATGGGTCCAATGGGTTTGACAGAGGTTTAAATCGGAGAAGGTGGGTTGCTGTGTCGTGCTTGGTCGACTAGGTCTTGGTCGTGCTTGGTCGGTGAGGTCTTGGTTCTGCATATTGGTCGGCGAGGTCTGAGTTCTGCGTTTTGGTCGGCATGGGTCACGTAGTGGGTTTTTTTTTTTTTTTTAATATGGGTTTTTTGTTCCGGTGGGATTTTGGTGGGCAGTGGTGGCGTGGTGGGCATGGTGGAGGTGCGGTGGTGGTAACTGGGCAGAGGAGGCGCGGTGATAGAGGTTGAGGGAAGGTGGAGGAGAAAATTGGAAAAAAAGAAAAAATATATTTTATTGTGTAGATATATTATTTTAATGAGTATAATAGGAAAATAAAAGTTTGGAATGTAAAAGGTATTGTAAAATGACATGGTATAATAATAATGTGACTTTTTAAAATGTTAAAATAGAGTAGAATTGAAATTGTCCGACTCAAATGCTCTAAAAAAAGTTTTCAAACATCTTCCGACACTGATCGGTCAAAGTGCGATTGGATGATGGTCCAACAACTCCCAATATTGTTTTTTTTTTTTCGCAATAGGTGGAAGGTGGAGGCAGGAATATAATTTCGTTTTGTCATTTTATTGCTTTTTTTTAACAACTGCAACCAAGGACCAACGGCAACGTAGAGACCACGAGTAATGCAATGCCTTTTTTTCCTGAAAGTATCCTGATATTATATTCTGAAAGGCTTACCAAAGATAAAGTGTTAAGGATAAAAATAATAAAGACAGAATAGTCCAAAGTTTCCACTCTACACTGTGGAAGATAAGGCATCAAACTTAAATGAGACAACAATGAGTTTCAAATCTGCTTCTACAAGCCAGCATGGTTTTCTTTTTTCTTTTTTTTTTGGTAAACCATGAAAATTTCATTAAACTTAGAAGTTAACAAGTCTGTTACAGCATATATACGCTTTATCATAAGCTAGTAACCTATCCACCACAGACGGTGGGCACAAAAACACAGTAAAGAAAGACAAAGAAGTCGCTCCCAACTTTGCCAATGCATCAGCGCATTGATTAGCATGGTTACATCAAGTGAACTATGGATACCCAGGGAGCGGAATATTAAAATGTCCATGTCAAATTAATGGATGATGTGATTTATACCAATAAACATTCCCGTGTCACTTTTATATAATGGTTTAGATAAAGTTATGGGTTCTTCTACGACCACAATTTTAGTCACAATTTTTATAATAGTCCATGTTATAATTGTGGAAAAAAAAGTTGTATCTACATGCTTTTATTACTTTATTATGAATGAAAATGTTAACAAGTACCCTTAAGACACTAGTTAATAATCTATTTAAAAATTTTTTTTACGATATTCATTTTAATTACAAATTATATATATATATATATATATATATATATCTCCATACATGCTGTCCAGCTAGCAATGAATATGATCTTCCATAGAAAGAACAGACATATACCAGTCACCAGCACCAGCACCAGCACCAGCACCAGCACTGCATATAGACTTACACTGTTCCACATGTCAAACCTGAATTTTATTGCACGGAATATACATGCACCCAAGAAAAAAACAAAAATGGAAATGAAGACTTCATTAAATCACCCCCACTTTTGTTTTATTAAAACACATTTAATGCAAAATATGCAAAGGGAGGGAGACATTTGAGGTGATGTTGGAAAAGCAAAAAGGTTGGACGTGACTCTACCTTTCAACTTTCATACATGTTCTTAACTTTTGAATATTAAATACCATAATAAAGAAGACACAGGAGCAAATGAAAGCTGTAAAGCAAATCAAAAGCTTTTGCCCATGTTAAACTTTAGGCGTTAGGTCTAAGTTTGTATAGTAATTTTAGCACAGAATGAGCAAAGTGTTTTTTTCTTCCACTACTTAATTTTATATTCAATCCTACCCTCTTAAAATTTTAGAGCATTACTACAAAAATTAATCTTTGTCCAAATTTAATTATTATTATATTTTTGAACGTGTGCATTAAGGTTAGTTTAGAATAATTTATCTAACTTTTTTTAAAAATAAAGTAATATCAGAATCACAACTTTTGTTACAACTTACTTACGTCATAAATTGTGAGTGGTGGAGTTGTAGACTTATCACTCACGACTTACAATGTTAGCAAGTTGTAGAAAAAGTTATGGTCCTAGTATTTTCTCCTAAAATATTTTTGCTAAAAATACCATAAATAAAGATATAAGTTAAATAAAATAACTAACTCACATAAAATCTGCAAATAATAAAAAAATCAAGCAAAAATAAACTAAAATAAATAAATGACTCACATGAGACTGACAAATAGTAAGAAAAATAAATAATAAACTAGCTTATAAGCTATTCCAAACAAATACTTAAATCACTTAATTAATCTCCAAAGTAAGTAGTACCGTTCCACACGTACTGAAAAAACCTCGTAGGGATTATTAAACAATAGTTAATAGAAGATTTAAATCTAACAACTTTATAGATCACATGAAACCTCAAAACAACTACATTACCCTTGAGTTACCACATCTTATTATCTTGATTATAAAAATGGAAAGTAAACATCTTACACTGTTCACCATTCAAGTGAAACACGTCAATTGAGAGTGAGAGAGCGAGATGATAGCTTGATGAACAGGAAAGGATGAATGGTTTGCTATAAATGCAGACATATAGAGAAGTTTGTGGGGGGTGTATTGATTGATGAGTAGAAAGGGTGGGGGCCAAGAAGGCAGGAAATGAGAAGGGGAACTCTTGCTTTAATTATGTAATGTTTCACGGCCAATTCTTCATAATCATTGTTCAGCTTCTGCACGTATTCATTTCATGCCGATATAAGTTGCCGTATCAATAACGAGTCAATAAAGTTTATATTTCAAGTACATTTTTATCCATCATTTCTTCTTTATTTGTTCACCAACCAACACTAACGATACTACCGCGCCTTCTTCCACTCACACTTCTTGTATGTGCATAAACACGTGTATGTGTATATCATTCAATCACAATCAAAGAAAGAGATTTAAATTCAATCACAATAAAAGAAAGAGAAATTTAAATCCATGTGTTTGTTCAAAATACCAAGAAGTATGAATTAAGTTATAAGGCTCTTAAGGTGTGCGCGCGCGCGCACACGCACACACATATATATAAAAATGATTGAGTTCAAGTTTTACTTTGTGTAATTTTAAGCAATATTATATCATTTAATATTTTTTAATTGGATACAAATTTTAACAAATCTAATGTTAGATTACATTATCTTAATATATTTTTTATGCTTGTAAAATTTCAAGATGATCAAAAATTAATAGTCATGTCATCAATCAATAGTTTAAATTCAAGTTTTTGTAGTTTAAAATAATGCATAAAAGATGAGTTTATGGATCAAATAGTAAATAACATCCAATTGACATGAAAATTTGTATAAATGTTAAGAACATATAGAACATGTAATTCAATTGTGAGATTTCAAAATATGAATTCTATAATAAGTTATTGGGAGTTACACCGGGTGTAACATTACTTAGAGTTACATCAGGTGTAACTTAAACTCAATCCATATATATCCATATATATATATATATATATATGTATGTATGTATGTATATATAGAAGTACATAGAGTTACACCAAGTGTAACTTGAACTCAACCCATATATATATATATATATAGAAGCACATGTAGGCATATTATTCAGTGGGTGAAAACTTATTAAAATTGAAAGGTGACTAGAAATAGCAAATACTGTTTTCAAAAAATAATAATAATAACAAATAGCTTTGCCTTTTGAGGACTTTGAAAAGGTTATTGGGCCTAATGTAGAAACACACTTTTGATCTGTTTGGCCCAAAGTCAATCTAACAGTGGTCCGTAGTGCTCACATGCTTTTTAACATCAAAGGATTATGGGTCACCAAACCCAGCCTCATCAGAGTAGAAAGTTGTCAAGACACAAGCTCAACTGTAAGTGTATTTATTAATAAGCTCAAGTTCTTAATCCCCAATGTTGAAGTTCTTAATTCCCCCCAGTGTCAAAAATAAATATTGGGATGTGAACTGATAAAAAGAAGTGGATTGGAATTGATAAATTTTTGAACCCAAACCTAAGTGACGGAGCTAGGACTTAGAATGTCAACCGATAAAAAGAAGTAACCAGAGGGTGTATGGGTTGGAATTGATGAATTTTTCAACTCAACCAAAGTGAGGGAGCTAGGATTTGGAGTTAAAGGGATAGCTCTGCTGCTGGCTGCATGTGGTGTCTTCAATTTCCAGCTTGGTTGCTATTTAGCCGATGAGTTTGTTTTTTGGGTAGCGTGCATTTATTGCTAGTAAGGACAAAATTATTTTGTTTAAAATTTTTAAAAAGGGGCCAGATTGTTTATTTTAGGAAAAATTGATTAATTGAGCTTAAATTTTTTAACTTTGTTATTGGTAATTTATGTTGTTGGGCTAAATTTTTTGAACTTGTATATTTTGTTTTAGATTTTTAAAATTTTTTTATGGCCTTCAAAATGAGGAAAATGCTAGAATTACAAAATGTTTTACAAATTACTGATGTGTTGAGTATTTATTGATAAGTAAAAAATTGATATTATTTAAACTCAATATTCAATAAAATGATTATACATAATTAAGCCTAATATTCAAATTGTACCAAAACTAACTCTCAAAATACTTAAATAAATCATACTAACAACCTTTTATTAAATCTAAAAAATATAAATATATCAAATTATAATGGGGAGTGCCCGCTAGGGGTTTGCATGGATCTGGTTAAGGGGATTTTTTGACCCAACCCACCATGGTGGGTTAAAAAAAATTCAACCTAACCCACATGAGTCGGGTTGAACCAATGGGTTGGACAATTTTTTTTATTACTATTATTATTAAATTGAGCATAAAAAATATAAATATAAATATATTAAAAAAAACTCAAAAATTAGTATCAATGTAACTCCTTAAATGCAAACAACACTAATGACTAAACAACAATAGTAATTTACTAGGGTTTATTTGAATTAACTGACTTTTATATAAGATAGAAAGAGTTGATTATTTTTTTAAAAAATTATTAATTATATAATATATTTTAAATATATATTAAATATATGAGTGAATCGGGTCGGGTTTGGCAAGTTTAGAATTTTATGACCCAAACCCAACCCAACCTGCTATAAAAAAAAAAAAAAAAAAATTGTAACCCAACCCATCAAGTCCTAAAAACTGAACAAACCCGACGGGTTGGATTAGGTAGGATCGAATTTGGCAGGTTGACACCACACCCCTAGTGCCGGCTCTGATGCATCAGTTACCTTTTCCCTATTAAAAATTTAAAATAGACACATTAACAGTAAGAACTGCTGAAAACTAGGCATTGGCGGTTTCTTAAGGAAATAGTAGCATACTGAAAGAACAGCTGAAAATCCAATTCCCAAGATAAGAAAATACTCATCTTGGAATAGGCTCCAATATTCGTTTCTTCTCTTGGTAGATTCCAAATTCCAATGTTCTTATGTCCAGAAAATAAACATCATGCAAAGTAAAACGCAGGTTGTACTCGATCTTGGATAGAGGTAAATTACTGTATAATTAAATTGATAATAAAAATCAGTTCACATTTTAAAAAACACACCCATTTATTAATTTATTACATGAATTTCAATTAAGCCCAAACAAGCAAGCAACCCACATGATTGAAACCTCTTTGTGGCAGCTCCAAGGCACTTCTATCTAGTACAGCTATAACTTATAAGAAAGATCCAACCACTTATTTTCAGGAACTGTGATCTTGAATAAACAGATGATGATCCACAAGGGTTGGAATATTATCCAGGACAACCAGGTTATTTGCAGCTGTTCTCATTTTCTGACAAATGAGACTCCCTTCTCAATGCTTGCTGCCAATTCTTTCTTTGCCTTCTCCAAGCCAGCCCTGTTCACAATCATTGCCTAGTTTAGAAATCATCATATAAATAGAGCAGGGAATTAAATTATGCTCTCTTTGTACAGACCTCTCATACTCATTCAGAGGGCCCAGAGAAAATATTTCCTCGGCTCCTGTACGGCCAAGCCGTACCTTCGATGCAAAGAAAGGAAGTTCGGTCACCTAGAACAGGAAATGCATTATTTCTTAAACAAACACAATTTGAAACTGTAAAAATTAAATGTAAGAAGAAGATAATCAAAGATGCTAAAGTAAATGGGACTCAAAGAACATACCTGCGAAGCCACAAATGCACATTCAACAATGCCGGAATCTCCTCTCAAGCCCCTAAGGCATGCATCTGCAAATTTAACAGCAGCATATGCCTGCATTTTTTTTTAACATTTGTTTATATTCAAGCGAGTTCAACCATTAAAGGCATGGAATTTATGTGGTAATGATAGATGTAGATAAAGCAACTATTAAGAAAAGGTAGAAAACAACTAAACCATTGATAGTGTTGCAGAACCAGCTCCAGCTTTTGCCTGCAAATAATGTCAGCAGTGCTGAGTCAAATAAGAATTCACTGTGAAAAACATAATGACAACAGAACAAAACTAGATAAGAGTTCCGGAAAGATAATCAATCAAAACTAGAGCTAGAAGAGCAATCAAGCTACTTTAGTAAGTTCTAAATGCAAAAATACTTTATAATAGGTAACAAAACTGTCTCCATTATTCCCAAGTATTTTTAAACCAGAACATAGCATTTGGGTCATAATACAGTGAATACCAGCCTCATCTATTAGATGACACTATATCAAATTAGCTAGCTAGTTGCCAAGAGCCTTGTAGCTCAACTGGCACCTCCTAGTATTCCCAATAGAAACGTTCAAGGTTCAAATTCCCCCACTCCCAACTATTCAATTATAAAAAAAAGAAAAAAAGAAAAAGAATAAAAAATAAATAAAAAAAAACTACCAACTGGTCAGTGAATCTCAAGGTAGCAGCTAAGAAATATATAGACATGTCCCAACTACTGTCTCTATTTTCAGGAAATTAGTTTGCTACATATCTAGCAATATAGACTCCTAAAGCTACTTTATCCTTGAACTGAATCAGGTGATGCACTAATGAAAAAAGCCATGCCTACCAAAGAAAAGCCCTAGTGCACTGGATCAGATGATGCACTCGTAGAAAGCTGTGCCAACAGAAACATACTATGAGGCCATATTCTTCTATCTATGATTCTATATGACTCTAATATAATACCCTACTGGATTAGATAGTGCCGCTAACTTTATTCTCAATAATAGATCACTGAATCTACCTTCATCAAGCCATATATCCACACAGAACTTCCTCCTTGGCTTAAACCAGTTTTCCAATATTGAAAATTATAATGGCTCCTCCAGAATTTTTTTTTTCTATTTTTTTTTAAGTATGATTGTATGGTTCTTCAAGCATGTTGTCTAAGGTTTTGCAGTCTTGTGCAGGTGAGTTCTCCAGGCTTCATAATCAGCTAAATTTAAAATTTTATATACACTCCAAACAAGAGCAAGCTGTGATTGTGATACAATACACCAAACAAGAGCTAGTCCATAATGTCTCCGTATCTAAGTCCCACTTTTTAACTAGTAAAGTGTCTCTTCTAGAACCCAATTTGCTACTTGTCCTGCTATTATACACGGCTATCAGAAGCAAGAGAAGACACCCTCCACTTTTTCACTCAACTTCGGCTCTATTTGGGCTCTCTTTCATTTTTTTTTTTAGGTGTTGGGGAAAAGATGAGTTTGGGTTGGGACTGAGGGAGTTAGGGTTGGTTTTCTTATAGCTGCAGTGGGTGTAAAAATTGAAAATTTAGAAAGACTTAATTAGGGTTAAGGTTTTCTTTTAATGACAGATAATCTGCATAATGCTTTTTTGAGGACATAGGTGAAATAATATGTTGTAATTGGTCTTTGATACTCAGATTTGTTTTGGTTGATGGAGGGTGAATTTTGATTGAGGATTTATCTAGGTGTGCTTTAGGCCACTGATTGCAGGAGGCGATCCAATTGGTTTTTGTATCGTGGATCTGTAAGTGACTTAGGATGTTGGGTTTTGGCCATGGCTGTGAACGGAAGTGGCTTGACATTTTGGATTTCAGGTTGAAGGAAAGGAAGGAAGCATTTTGTGGGTCTAGGTCACCGTTTTAATTTGGTCGATCAGTATGAACAATTGCGGTATTTATGGTGGGTGAGTGTGGTGGGGGCAGAGCTCAATGGAGGAGGTTTTTGGGAGGGTGATAGGTCAAGAGGCAACTAGCCATGGTGGTGTGTCTCTAGGACACTGTAAAAATGGGGGGAAAAGTCAAAACACTAAACTTTTCACCCATAAGCGGATTGCCTATGGCCAACGGCATAGTTTTAATAAGCTAAAACTACGTTATTTTGGCATTTAAGTGCCACATCATTAATAGGAAGAAAAAAAAAAATGACATTTAAAAAATGATCTCAAACATTAGGGACTAAAATTATAAAAATTTAAATGTAAAGAGCTAAAATTAAAAAAAATAATAAAACAAATCGAAACTTAGAGGGTGTAATTTGCATTCTAGTCAATTGCTTCATAAACATTCTAGAGCAAAGATTTCTTTGTCAGCCCATTTCGCTCATAATTTAAGTAGAAGCAAGCTAGCGTGCCTCAAGAAATTCAGGAAGCCTTTCTGTTTCAGGAAAGTATCTGTTGTAGTTGCAGGTAAGTTTTTCTTCATTTATTTCTTCTTCCCCTAATCTTCTAATTGTTAAGCCTTTTCTTTTCCTTCTACTTCCTATTTAGGTAGTTATTTACACATGAATGTAAAACAGTCTACCTCTCTCCAAACTTACGATGTGTTGTAGAACACCTATAAGGTCTGTATAAATCAATTGATCCAAGTAAAAAACCAAGGTCTGTGAGACTGAGATCCAATTCAATTGATGTTCATAAGACCAAGAAGGCTTACATGTAATAGCCAACCATGTAATTGGCAGAACAAGCACCTAAGTAGATCCATGTCAGTTCTGAGAATCATGTGGTCCTTGCCATTTAATCTCCTAAAGACTAAAAAATTCATGCCAATGAGCTCTGGCTCCAATGGCATTCCTACAATAATTGGACGAAGAGTAAGGCCATGGGTTAAAGACCCACCATGTGTGTGTATAACTTACCAATAAGAAAAAATCATCCCTAAGGCATGGCATAGTATCATTCCACAAAAGTGAAATGATTTAATGTAAGTCCATTGTCCACATAATAAAGAAAAATACAGCACAAAATACATATTCCTAAGAGCAAACCAAATATGTATTTCTGTACCTCAACAACTTCTGTTCCACCATTTTGAATGCGATCTGTCAGTTGATCAATTTCTTTTGGAGTGAAAGAGCAGGGAGGTTTAACCTGTATACAATCAATTGTCAAGAAAGAAAGAAATAATCTGCATGCTGCACAAGAGCATACTATTTCAGGTATCTAAACACAAGAATTTGACTACAACTTTTTTTCAACCTGGGATAGAAGAGGTAAAATTGTAACCCCTGCGTGACCGCCAACCACTGGAACATCAACTTCTCTGGGATCATGACCTAAAACTTCTGCCTGCAGTAGACCCAAAAGAAAATAAAGGAAAATTTTAAGTTAGGTTCAGAAACAAAAGTAGATTATTGCATTAACCTCCCTGCAACAGCCCTCGCCTTCGCCCCACAACCCCGCCACCCCCCCCCCCCCCCCCAATGGAAAACATTTCCATGTAATGGCATAATAATATAATCTCTCTCTCTCTCTCTCTCTCTCTCACACACACACACACACTTTTTTCTCTTAGCACTGGTCAAAAATAAAGGAAGCGACTTCCACCCCATAGGGTACTCAACAAAGCCTTAAATCCTATACTAACAGGTGCTTTGGAAATAATATATGAATGGTCAATGAAAATGAAAAATAAAAGGACGGTTGGGATAATAATCAGAGTGATCAGCCATAAACTAGTATATATATCCTTGCTAATGTCAAATTGGATTATAACCAATACCAATCCAAGTTTCCAAAAATAAAGAAACACAAGAAAAAAACTGAGATTGACTATGCATACCACAAAAGTATTAGCTCTAACAACATCAAGCATTGTTACACCCAAAAGTCGCTTTGGATCAAAGGTGCCTGCTCTCTTGAAAACTTCTGCTGCAATTGGAACTGTGGAGTTAACAGGATTACTGATCAAGTTGACAATAGCATTTGGACAGAACTTGGTAATTCCTTCACAAAGTGTCTTAACAATTCCGGCATTAATGTTGAACAGATCATCCCTTGTCATTCCCGGTTTACGGGGAACACCAGCAGGAATGATTACGAGGTCCATCCCCACAAGGGCATTCTCCAGCTGCTGCGGCCCCAAAAACCCACGTACCTATACATTTAAAGATACTTGTCAATCCCGCCTCACCACATTGAAAATATTACCCAACAAAGTTCAAAGATTCAAATAAAAAGCAAACTGACTATCCCGTTCAAAATTGCCGGCCTCTATTTGGATAATCACCTAAACACAAAAGGTCATGGATTCGTGTTCGGGAATCAACCTCTCCAAAAAATAATTGGGGGGTAAGGCTGCCTACCAATCACCTCTCCAAAACTCCACAAAAGTGGGAGTTTTGTGCATTGGTAAGACCTTTCTTTTTGGATAATCACCTAAAAACCTTTCGTGCTCCAAATGACAACTTTGCATACACGGCTGTTCATTGTAATTTATTTCCCCCTTTGGTATTTTCTTCTGCCAAAAGCCTTGTAGCTCAACTAGCTCATCTTGTTGTTTCCAAACGAAGACGTTCAGGATTCAAATCCCCCTCCCCAACTATCGAATTATCAAATAAAAAGTTTGATGTAACCCCGACAACAATTACACGACAAACCAAATGGGTATCAAAATATAGGACAAAACAGTTGAAGGTGGTCCAAATTCAAAATCACCCATAAGTTAAAATACAATAAATAAATAAAAAAAAGAGAGAAAAGAAGAAGGAAGAAGTAACTACTTACAACGGCAGAGGTGTCCATGTGACTGATATCAGCAGTAACACCAGGAGTATTGGCAACATCATAGAGATGAAGAACTGAAACCAGTGGATTCATCTTCATCAACATGGCTAGTGGTTGCCCAATGCCACCTGAAGCACCCAGAATTGCCACTTTGAATCCGGGTGACCCGCCCTTCGCCCGGCAATTCTCGCCGCTCAAAAACCAATTCTCCTCCACCTAATATTATGATAATATATATTCAATCAATTATATTAATATATCTATAGCATAGAGAATTTGCAAAGTGAATAATAGTTAGTTAGGAAGAGATTCAAAGGGAAACCTGGAGATTAGGAGAAGGGTTGAGATGAGCTGAGATTCTTGCAAGGCGTTGTTTCACATCTGAAGAAATGGACTCCATCTTTCTGAGTTAATTGAAGCAAAATAGACGAACAAACTTGTTTTTCTGATGAAATAAGGTGTCAAAGAGTGTCGGAGACCTTTATAATGTATAAATGTACCATTGAAATAATTTTTTTTTTTAAATAATAATAATAATAAGAATGGAGATGACGTAAAGATTCTGCTGAGAAATTGGGAAGTGTGGAATCTGATCTTATCAACTCCAATTTCCTTCTGTGATCATGCCCTCGGCCTCGGGAGATCCAAATATTTGTAAACCAAAAAATAAATAAAAGCGACGTGCTAGAAGGGTCAATTATCAAGTTTTTACTCTTTTTAAAAAAAATTAAATTTCCTTAAAAAATATATATTAAATTATATATACTAAAAAAAGCGGTTAATTCTATTTTTGGTCTGTCCAGTCCGGGCTAGAAGTTTTTTTTTAGAAAGACCA
Organism: Quercus ilex subsp. ballota; assembly: GCA_032727855.1. Taxonomy (NCBI): domain Eukaryota; kingdom Viridiplantae; phylum Streptophyta; class Magnoliopsida; order Fagales; family Fagaceae; genus Quercus; species Quercus ilex. The sequence continues at coordinate 39,773,015 of CM064913.1, forward strand.
ACATCCTTATTTAGAAATAAAAGCTACGAATAATAGGATGTTCTAAGAAATAATGGCTCTCTTTAATCTAAGAAAAAAATAATAAATACTTAAAGCAAACTTTATTAATATATGGGCAGGCTTATTACCTTATTTACGAACATTAGAGAATTCAACTTGACGGAAGTCATGCGATGTAACCGACATTTCATACGGTGAAAATGACTGCTCACTCAATGCTAGAAGGGTTTTTTTTTTTTTGGGTGCGTGTGTCTTAAAGATGAAGATCATAATTCTATCTAAAAACAAAAAAATATAAGTAAAGAAAAGATAATTACACCTGGATGAGATGGTAAGTTAGAAGAAGTGATCCAAGTGGAAAGGCCTGATGGAGTCTTAATAAGCCCATTGGTCATTTTAATGGGCTTCTTGGTATCCTGATTGGGGATGTAAGGGCCCATTTTTGTAAATTTGAATGAAATGGGGCCCAACCCGGGAGAATACTAGGAGGAGATTCATAAATAAGAAGCCCAATGCAAGGAGAAAGAGTCTCACCTTTTAACAAATTTGTGCAAATGTTCCGTACTACTTTTCAAATCCAATACCATTGAGCGCCTGTGCAGGACTTTAAGAAAGTTTGGCCCAAACGATAGATTTGGTCCTTTGACTAAGTGCCCGTTTGGCTTGGGCTGATTAGCTAAAACGCACATTTGCGTTTTAGCCTTCTCTTTTTTTTTTTTTTTTTTTCACGGGTTTGTGTCGAGGGATGGCAATTTTTGCCCGACTCGCGGGTACCCGGTCCAGTCCGACCTTAATGGGCCGGATTTTACCCGGTCCGATTAGGAATAGGGTCGGGTATGGGTTTAAAAAAAAATTCGAAGCGGGTCCGGGTCGGGTCCAGGTTTTATCAAAAAAATCCGAAACTCAACCCGAAACCCAACCCAAATAAAACCCGGTTTCCCTGAAATTACAAAAATACCCCTTATATATATATATAGCTATAATCTAACCCTAAAACCCTCATTTCCCCTCAGCAGCAGCTCACGCCTCCCTCAGTCCTCACTGCCTCACTTTCCTCTCCCACTCTCACTCACTCACTCTCCTCTCCTCTGACCACCACAGCCATAACCAAGCGTCCAAGCCTCACTCAGTCTCCTCTCTTCTCACCACGACAGCCCCAACGAAGCCCAGAAAACCCGTTCATCCGACGGACATTTCGCACTCAAGATTTCCTTCACCCTTTGATCGAAACCTCCATTGTTCCTCAGCGAATTCAAAGCCACCAAACCCCCAAACAACTTGTCGTTAAAGAACATTTGTCGAACCGCTGTACTGTCTCTACAATTACCGAGAAAAGAAGCTGAGAAAATGGGTTGGTTTGTTAGATCTTGGATCTGTTTGGATGGCAAGAAAATAGCCGAGATTCTATGTTTGTGATTTTGGGATTTAAACATGTATGTTCAATGATTTAGATCTTGTGATTTGGGATCTTAGATCTTTTATTTAAACATGTATATTCAATGATTTCTGTGTTTGTGATTTTGGGATTTCTGTGTTTGTGATTTTGGTTTTGTTAATTATGTACTGTCTCTGCACTTTTAAGATCGACTTTCCTATTGTATGAAGCAGTCCAATCGTGAGTTTTGATATATTGCATTTTCAGGAGGAAAGTATGATTAGATTTTCGTTACTCTGTTTAGGCTTCGATTCTCTTCTTCTTCTTCCCCTTTTTTTTTTTTTGGGTTGGGCCCAAATCTGGTTGGCCTAAACGGGGCCCGCGAGGCCCGTGGGGCTTAGTGGGGGCGGGTTTGGGCCCCGGGAAAAAAATTCGTTTAGTAAACGGGCCGGGTCTGGGCCACGGGCTAAGACCCTTGAGTCGGGTCCGAGTATGGAAAAACCCGGCCCGAACCTGACCCGTTGCCATTTCTATTTGTGTCAACTTTTTTACTGTTTATTTACTGTTGCAGCTACTATTCAATGAACAGTAGCCGCAATATTTGACTTTTCCTACCAATTTTACTGTTCATGGACCCATAAATTTCATTTTTCAGCAACTTTTTCATTAAAAATGGGTCACACGGTACTATTTATACATATAAAAATTATTTGCTACAATGTTTTTCAGTTTTCAGCTGTATTCAAATGGACCCTAAATATTGTTTAAATATAAATTTTGGACAAAGTTTAGCCCCAAATTGGTTTTGAGCTATATTTTCTAATTCATTACGTAATGATTTGTAAGAATATTCACTTGTTTATTTAAACAAGTCACATGACTTGTTAAAAAAAAGTCATATGATTAAAAACTATATATGAATAGTCTCTTTAATTGCCATATTTTCTTCTAAACAAAACAAAACAAAAAAAATAAAATAAAATAAAAATTGCCATATAGTGGATTCAAGAAAAACAAAAGCAAATATATTTGGTGTCAAAATTTTTCTATAAATTTAGAGAAGCACCCCTAATTTTTTCAGAAGGTGCGACACATGACATTTATTTGAATTTAAATAACACATATCTTCTGTTTAAATAAAAATTAAAGAGAATTAGAGGATTTCATTGATGGGATCTATCTCTTTTTTTTTTTTTTTTTTTTTTTTTTTTTTTTTTTTTTATGGTGTGAAGTTATTTAGGTATTTGAGGAGAAAGAATAATGTCGGTAACCACAAGTTGCCATAGTTTATAGTTGGACTTTTTGGCATTTGTTTAGTTGAAATTGGGGACTTTTGCAACAAAATGGGCCCTACAAATTTTGGCACTCTAAATACCAAGCCCCACAAATTTAGTGCACATTGAGAATGCCAAAATAGGCCCACAAATTTTGGTATTATGAATGCGAAATGAGAGAGTCTATGGATATAACAAAATTCACACATATTAATGTGGTAAATTGTTAACAATAGGTTAAAAATAATATTAATGTTGAATCCATATAAAAACCTATAAAAATTTATCAATTTTAACTGTTGTGAAAGATGTTATGAATTTTTTTTTTTGTGCAATAGCATTCCTATATATGCAAAAATAATGCCTAATTTGTGTTCGAATTTGTTGCCCTACTGGTTGGTTTCTTTGCTGCCCGGAGATTCACTTTTTCTACCTAGTTGTCTTATCAAGCTGCAGACACATAAGTTCCAAGAAATTTTTTTTCCATATTGATCAAACCCTCTGGACAAGATTCTCACATATTCCTAACTTACCAAAGTGGACATCTAAATTGATTTCAAAATTATATTTTAAGAGGAAATAATATTATTTCCTCAAAAAAATAAAATAAAAGAGGAAATATTATAAGCTAGCTTCATATTGGTAAGTTGTTTTAATATACTAGACTAAAAAACTAGCCTAAAAGCATTCACAGCAGTAGTGCTAAATAACTATATTACTATTTTTAGTACCACCAAATACCAAAATATGCCTTACAATAGTGGAGTCAAATCTATATTTTTTGGCTCCACAACTACATGCACAGCTATTTTTGGCTGTGCACTGTAGCTGAAAGGTTTAAAAAAAAAATTCATTTGTGCGTTCACATTGCTTTTGATTATTTTACTATTTTTTTCGTGTCTCTCTCCTCACTCTCTCTCTTCATCTGCTTCTCTCTTCCTCCACGCAGATCTGCACGCCGCCGACCCATGCTCTGCCATCAACCACGCTAATCGCATTAACCCACTCCATTCCTCCACTCCTCACGGCCCAACTCCCCTGTCCCACGCCACTGAATTAACCCAATGATCTGGTGAGTAATCCACACCACATCACCTCCGCTATAAACAACAACAATCCGCAACCACCACAAAACACAAACCCACATCACAAATCACAAACCCACGGCAAATCGGTTAGAGTAGAGAGAAAGATCACAAACCCACAAACCTGCGACCCCGATCGGAGAATGCTGGTGTTCTCAGCGGCCCAAAAGGCCCTCATCCACGACAGGATCCTCGAGAGTTTCGACAAGTTCATCTCTGGCGCTGGCGAGGAAGGTTTCAAGATGGTGATGGGTGGGAAGGAGAAAGCGGCGACGAGACTTGCTAGTAAAAGAAGGGAGAGAAGTGAGAGAGAAGAGAGAAGTGAGAAGTGAGAAGTGAGAGTGGAGAGTGGAGAGTGGAGAGAGGCATGGCGCAGGGATAGAGAGAAAGAAAGAAATTAATAAAATAATATAGTAGATATATTATTTTATTGTGATATTTAAATTATTTTATTGTGTTGAAAACTAAAATAGATCTATTGATACTGGATGTTTTGTAAAGTGAGTAGGTAAAATAAATAAAGTAGATTTTTGTTGTGCCAAATAGCTAAAAATATAGAATCACTGTTGTGCATGCTCTAACAACGAATCCCTTATCCAAAATAAATTTAAAAAGAAATATGAGTGAACAATTAAGTGTTTTTTTTTTTAACTGTTTTTGATTTGTTGGTGAGTTATACATGCACTCAACAGGTCTTCACTCTCCACTTTGCCAAAAGACTCTCATTTTCACTGTTCAAGCCAACTGGTCAAGAGTTTGTTATCATTATATGACATGTGTGATGTTATTTAAACCTTAAGGGAATGAGGAATGAGGATGTAGAACCATTTCGGTAAAAGAGAACCGGAATTTAGTCATTTTTTGGTAAAACAGGTGCGAGATTTTAAGGGACTGGTTGTCAGTTTTTATTTTTGGGGTCTAGCATCTTAAAGAACATGCCAAAGACTAAAGTGAAGCTAGCTTACAAATCTACTATCAATTCCCTCTCTCTAAAAAGATCTCCACTTTGGTAAATTCGCAATACATGAAAACTCATGTCCAAGTTTGATGAATATGGAAAAAAATATATTCTCGAACTTATTTGTTTGCAGTTTGATAAGAAAATCGGGCAGGAAAAGTGAGTGTCCCAGCAGCAGGGCAGCAAATTCAGGCAGGAATTGGGCTGTATTTTGGCATTCATAATATTGATTTTGTGGGAAAATTTTAGACATAAAAACAATTTTTTTTTTTTTAATGTTTTAGGAAAAAAACCAAACTTTATGTAAAGTTTAGGGATGAAAAAAATACTTCAGCCAAATATAAATCATTGCTTGAACATGATCATCAACATCGTCTGTATCGGATTTCTCCATCAATTCCATTAAAGCGGCCACCATAATCAGCTAATTCAAAACAGTTAGTCTACCTCCTTTCTCTGGAAAAAGATCATCAATATTTGAATCAAATATGTCTTCACACACAAATTCGATTAGATTGAACAAGAGCTTGGCCTCATCGTGTTAGTGGGGGTTCTACTGTTCTGAGTGGGGGGGGGGGGGGTGGAATTCTTTTTTGAGAATGGGGGCCAAAATAATAATAAATATAAAAATTGAACCAATTTAGAAGTTCCATGCAAGAAATGAGAAGAATTTGGAGAGCCAACCTTACAACTTTTAAAAATTTTAAGTAAATTTAGGAGTAAAGTTTTAATACTTGAGAAGTTTGAAGTCGGCAAGTGGGCAACCATCTATCTTTTGAAAATTTCAAGTAACTTTGGAAACCATGCTGATACCAAACATGGTTTTTTCCCTCACCATTTTCAGCACTTTAACAGTGAAAACTGTGATTTAAATGTTGCTATCAACCATCACGCATCTTAGATGTGATGGTCACTCCCCAAGTTCTTGTGGGGTATAGGGGGCAAGGGTTAGAGTTCAAGTCTACAAGAGGAAGATTCACACACATATACACTTAAAGTAGCTAAGTTAGAGTAAAATTTCTATATTGTATAATATATATATATATATATATATATATGTTGCTAACAAACAGACCCTAAGCTTCTATTTGGTTCAATCCTTGTGTGGTTCACCTTGTTGCGGAGGGAATGTACATGTTAGTTTTTGGATGCAATAAATGACAAGATAGAAAATTTCTAATTTCTAATTTATATATATATACTTTATGTTATGTTTGGAAGTTTGGAGGGAGAGGAGAATAGAGGGGATTGGTTATCTTTCACCTTGTTTGAATATTTTTAAAATTAAGAAAGAGGTGAATAATTAACTTTTTTATAGTTTGTAATTTTGTTAAAATGATAAGGGAAAATTTGGTAATTCATTTAGTCAAGTATTTTTATGCTTTACTCTCTCTCCAAATCTCTCTAATTTAGGAGAATTAAAAATGAGAGTTTAGAAGTAGTTAAAACCCCTCAAAATCCCTTCCTCTCATCTCTTAAAAAATATCTAAATAAAGTAATTTAACTTACACACATTAGAATAATATGTATATAAAAAATAAGAAAGTTTCTTTATGTCATTTCAATTGAATCAATTCATGGAAATCTTAAAGTTGCTGGGTGGGTAACAAGAAGCGGATGTATAGTATGTATATTATTTTGTCGGCCCTCTCATTCTACACTTGTATGAGCAATCGAGTATTTTGGATTCTAGAAGAGGGGAAGTCGCTATTGGGATAAAAAAGAAATATGCAGAGGCTTTGATGGGTTTTTTTGAATGTAGTAGAGAATCATTGACGTGCAAGGCACAACACCCTTCTTTCGTTGTCAAAATGGGGGGGCTGTCTCATTTTGAGGCTGTATTTACACATACCCCCTATACCAGACCACAATTTCATTGATATATATATATATATATATATATATATCATAAATGGACACGATTTGTGTTCAGTGCAAACTATGTAGTGATGCACGGGATACATTGGAATTTGGACACGTGTCCAAAATTGAATAGTGTCCATTTCACTTAAATGCATTGGATGCTAGCTTAACTCTCACACAAAAGTAGTATTAAAACTTTCCTAGAAGGACCCATTAACAAATGCTCTAAGGCCACTGTTAACAGGACCCATAATATTTGAAACTCTATACTTACAACTTTTTCACAACACTTTCACAATAAATCTTACATGGTAAATTATTACTAGTTATAATTTAAACCTATTGTTGAAATTATTTTTTTATTCACCAATAATATTCAATTATAACTACCACTCATGAGGCCACTGTTAACAAGACCCATAATATTTGAAGCTCTATACTCACAACTTCTTCACAACACTTTCACAATAAATCTTACATGGTAAATTATTACTAGTTATAATTTAAACCTATTGTTGAAATTATCTTTTTACTCACCAATAATATTCAATTATAACTACCATTCATGATTTGTTGTGAAAATGTTGTGAATACAACATTTCTCTTATTATTTTGTATTTCTTTATCCATATTATATGCCTCTGCGGTTCACATGTGCTAATGACTAATGAGGAGCTAGTATCTTAGTTTAATACTTTAATTTTTTTTTTTTTTTGAGAAACAATACTTTAATTAATTAATTAATTATATTAGCAACTCATAGTTAATATTTTATCGTCGTATCCAAAACATGAGAAATTAAGCGTACCCGGGATTCCCTCCGGCCAAACAACAAATTATCTACATGTGTTATTAAATTATTAATAGTTAAGTACATATGGGTATTTGCCCAATTATTATTATTATTATTTTGATAAACTGTATTTGCCCAATTAAGTAATGCTTCTCCATGATTTAAAATCATTTTGGACAGGATGATGACATAACCTATGAAGATTATTGGTGGCTGTCTCTTTTTTTTTTTTGGTTAAGGTGGCCCAGATTTTAATGATTTATATATATATATATATATATTTTTTTTTTTTTTGAGAAGGATAATTAAATTATTTCATTTTCTCTTTTAGTCTAAAGGTTGATTAATGACATACAGAATTATTATTTCCATTTTTATTTGACATGATTGACACAACCTAGGATGAAAATGGGTGGCTCCGTGGCTGTCACATTTTTCTTAAGGAGGCCCAGATGAGTTTTGTGATTTATAATTAAATTAAATTATTTCCTCTTGTAGTCTAAAGGTTGCTTAATGTAACACCAAATTCTATTCAAAAAAAAAAACACCAAATTATTATTTCCTTTTTTATTTGACAAGATTATTGCCTCAATCCATCCTAATTCCTAAACCACTCTAAAATCAAGTCAATAATCAGGGGCATATAATTAAAAATTTCCTTGGGAGAGCCAAATTATAAAACCAAAACACAATTAAAAGAAACTATATGTTATGTGTGCATGTGTTTACTCTTAGAGTGTTTAAAATTTTCATATATATTTTGTGAGAAATGATTAACTCAAACCATGGAAAAGGCTTTTGATTCAGTTTAGTTTTTAGAGATGTGCTACGTCCATAACATTTTCACAATATTTTTACAACAAATCATAGGTGGTTAGTTGTTATTGATTTAAATTTGAACCTAACACTAAAATTATTTTTTTACCCAAACAATAACAACCAGTAATAACCTGCTACTTAAGATTTGTTGTAAAGATATTGTGAAAATGTTGTGGACATATTATTTCTCCAATTTTTAAGACATTTCTACATTATTAAGTTATAATTAGTTCATATCCATTTGTTGTAAATAGGTTAATGAAAACTTGTCATATGATGTAGACTAATTTACAAATCAATTAATATGAATTGAACATTTATATTGTCTTTGACGTAACATATTGCAACTTTGTTCATGAGATAGTTTAACTTTAAAAAAAAATTTAAATTAGTAATAATTTATTAAAAAAAATCATAGGTGATTAGTTGTTATTGGTTTAAATTTGAACCTAACACTAAGATTATTTTTTTGCCTCAACAATAACAACCAGTAATAACCTGCTACTTAGAATTTGTTGTAAAAATATTGTAAAAATGTTGTGGACATATCATTTCTCTAATTTTTAAGACCTTTCTACATTATTAAGTTTTAATTAGTTCATATCCATTTGTTGTAAATAGGTTAATGAAAACTTGTCATATGATGCAGACTAATTTACAAATCAATTAATATGAATTGAACATTTATATTGTCTTTGACGTAACATATTGCAACTTTGTTCATGAGATAGTTTAACTTAAAAAAAAAAAAAAAGTAAAAATTTATTTAAAAAAAAATCCTAGATAGTCTTTACTTTCTTATGGCTTCCACTTTCTTATAATTAAATTTTGAGATCTCCCCCCCCCCCCCCCCCCCCCCCCTCTTTTTTGGGGAGGGGTGCTGGAGGAGGGGGCCGGAGTCTACAATTTTTGAGATCATATAAAAAAGGGAACAAAATTTAGTTACAATTATTTAGGTGTTGTGTCTCACATTTTGCAAATAAAATCATTCAAGTAGTTGTATTGATCAATTCAACAAAAATAATATTTTCTTTTCTAATGACTACTAAATTCAATCTTATGTGTTATTGATCAATGCAATAACATGGTTGAATTCAATTGAAAAACATAAAGTATAACATTTAAAGAAGTATCCCTAAGTTTTACTTTTCTATATATTATATATATATATATATATATATTTATATTTTACATATATAAGAATTTTCAAAATACCTTTCTCGTAATCTCGCCATCACCAAAGGAACAAGCCGCACAACACAATAAGTTATAGTTTAAGACCTATGAGGTCAACAAGCCATCCGTGGGAACTGATCCATCAAAAGAGAAGCAACAATTTTATAAAATAAAATAAAATAAAAACAAAAAGTAATATGATGGAAATTGTTAGATTTAGTGCAAATTACAATGTAAACTATCAAAGGTAGTAATCAATTCATTAGAGGTCATTAAAGTTCAAGATAGTTTGTACATGATACATCTCAAGAAAAGCAAAAAGACAATGTTCAGCTACCCTTTGATGGAGGCTCGATTGATCAAAGTTCAACTGCCACTCGATTGAGGCTTGATCGACAAAAAATTGTGGCTAATGGGTTTTAATTTCAGATAGTACATTGTGCTCAAAATTTTGTGCCTTACTTTTACATCAAGTATAAAAGATATTATTATGCAATACTTGCAAGAGACTGGAAAGGGTTCTTGTTGTACCCTAGAGAGAAAAATCATCCAAGCCAAATTTTACAAACTATATGAGTTCAGATTGAGAGATATCATAAACAACGTTGGAGCTTAGTATGTTGATTATAGTGGATTGATTTTTGGATAAAGTTTCCTTTGCAGTGGATTTTTTCTTAAATAATTTTCCTCGAGTTTTCTACTTTATCATTATATCGTTGTCTCATATTTATTATGGTTGATTGAATTGCAATTGGTGACTCCATATGCCTACGTTGTTTTAAATTAATTATAAGTTATAACTTGATTGGTTAGATTGACATAATTGGACTTAATCTCTGAAATCTGCTCCATAATACACAATCACAATCAGGATCTAAATTACCCAACAGAAATGAACATAAGAAAGGAGAGAAGTGATAGGTTTAACACCAGTTCATCCACTCATTAACTTGTCGGGAAACTGCATGGGAAGTCCATGAAATGTTGGGTTAATATAGTGTGAACCCTCGAATAATAATTAGGTTTACATGGGACCCGGACCAGGAAAGAAAGAGAGAGGTTTATATGTCTTACCAGAAAAACACTAAACAGGCCAATGAGTAAGTTGAAAAAAGGGCAAATTTTCACCGGCCACTCAAATGCCGAAAACACAATGCTTTGCCAAATCAAGCCGCATGGGCAAAAAACAATGCCTCTTCGTTTCCCAAGTCCCACCTGGGCCCGCTCTTTATAAACCCATCATTCTCTCACCTTTCTTTCTGTCCTCTTTTTCTTTCTTTCTCTCTCTCCTAACGTCAGGGAGGGAGAGAGAGAGAGAGAGAAGGGAATTTTCTAGTGGGGTACTGTGGTTAACACAAAGTCACAAATGGCTCTAGGTAGACAAGCACTTCTCATCTTTCCCAACCACTTGTTTCCTACTTACATGCAATAACCAAATTGCCCCTGCTAAGACTTAGGTACTTTTTCGACATTCCTTTGTAAATCAAAGGTCATTGTCGTGCAATTTCCGAGGTGAAGGAGTTCAATGTGACTCTCTGTGTAGAACACACACCATTCCTTAATAGTGAAAGAGGCAGACAGGATGGAGCCAGGCAATTTTAGCTTTAGACTACTTGTAGTTGATCTATTTCTTCTATTTGGTAAATGTTACAGACTTCTGTACTTAGATTTTTCATATATTACTAGTACTCTACTCTTCCTTTTCTTGTTTTTTGTTGAGATTCTGGAAAAGGAAGAGCAATAACAAGCATCATCACCTACCATGATGAAAATTTGAAATGGGTTATCATCTTCATGGCTGAAATATTACTTGAAGAGTGTGTATTTGTAGACATGAAGAATCTGAATATTTCTTTTGTTTCTTTTTGCTGTGTTTCTTGTTGATTATAATTTATAACAACTGGAAATGCGTTTTCTTTTCTACCTTGGTAGTTCAATAATCTAGACGAGGCAGAACAGTTTGGTTTATGTTTTATATATGGGTTGTCAATTGTCAAACTGTAGATTCTATGGCTTTCTGACAAAGTATATTATCTAATTACAGTTATTTTGTCGGTGCGTTGCATTCATCAGATTGGATTGTATCTTAAATTCTTTTCATGTTTCTGATGCATATTGAGTTTGATAATTTGGTTTATCCGTATGATTTTGCATGTTTGGTTATCCCTCTCAACTATAAATTAGAGGACAGACTCTTTCAAACAAGTTATGTTGAGTGCAATCATAAATTCCACACCCCTCGTCCTCCAGTTTTTCCATGAAAACTCTCATCCCGATCTATAAAACTGCATATACGTTTTGGTCCCAGCGAAGCATACTCTTTAATCTTTATAACACAGTATATACATTTTTGATCCCAGCAAAGCATACTCTAGTTTTATGATAAAGAAAAACATGTGATTGTTGACTTGTTTAATTAGGAAGAATAATATTAGTTTTAGGGAGAGAACGTGTAATTGTAGACTTGTTCAGCAAGCTGCTACTCTCTCTACCAGCTATGGCTTCAAAAGCCTTTGAGATCAGTTCAGCCTACCTCTCACAAGTTTGATATTTAAACCAACCATGATACTCCTATATATTGAGAACACTGGAATTGCTGGGTTGTGTAACTTTTGTGGGATTCCTTGTTACATTTTCTCCAAGTAGCACTAGTACATTACATAGTACAGCTAGAATTACCATCTGATATTTAAAGGTTCCATTTAGAGATAATTGCTTTTGCTATTTTATACAGGAGCCTTGTAGTTGTACCATGTAGTCCTACATTGAAATCAATTAAAGAGCACGCCATTGTGTGCCCATGCATGCCATGATCCCATTAGATGATTGCAACACTTTCAATGAGGCAACTTCTAATAAAGAAAGCTTAGTATCTGCAGTGTATTTACTTATGGGTTATTGATCACACAGGTGCCATAAAAAACCACTTGAAATAGAAACATCTCCATTGGTATTCATCAAAAAATAAAGAATGAAACCACGCCGTTGTTAATCACAGCTTTCTAAATGAAGCTAACAAGTTTTATTTGTGGTTGAGACCAGTCTATATTTTCTGCTCAATATACTATAAAGTATGACTTCTTTATTTGTTTTTTATGTCTTGTATAAAATATCATGATTCAAGAACTATAAAATACAGTATGATTGCATTATTTTCATTGTTAATATGTATCGGTCATGATTCCAGTTTAATCAAATGCGATATAAATGGCCTTGGAAACTGGGATTACGTTGTTTCCTCGCGGTTTCGAAATACATTGTTCAAACATTTCTGCTATTGTGAAAACATTGCCGGTTTCTACGAATAATTTGGTATTTTATTAATTAATTTTAGCTCGTTCATTGTGCAAACGCAGTTAATGAAGACAAAATGCTATCAGAAATAGCAATTATCTTCCTTACATTATTCGTGTGTCTGCTATTATTTGTGTGCTTCCACGTACGGGAGTTCCCCATTAATTTTATGTTTGTTATTTTGCATATTGATAAGGATATTATTTTCACTTCTTAAATGAACTGTTTCACTCTACAATAGACTCATACAACATGTCTACAAAGCCAGCTTTCCATCATCACCACCAGAAGTAAGTCGCCTAACCCCATGGACGACCATGGTACATTCCATTTGAAAAGGAAAACTCTCCCAAATAACTCTGTCTAACAAATGTTAGTTCTTTCAGATGAGTCTCTTTTAGATATGCTTCTTCCAAATGAGGCTCTTCTAAAGGAAAACTCTTCCAGAGGGGACTATTCTAAAAAAACTCTTACATTCCATTTGAAAAAGGAAACACTCCCAAATGACTGTCTAACAAATGTTAGCTCTTCCAAATGAGTCTTTTAGATATGTCTCTTTCAAATGAGGCTCTTCTAAAGGAAGACTCTTCCAGAGGGGACTCTAGCTTCTAAAGAAAAACTCTTGCAGCGGGGACTCTTCATAATGAGACTTCCAAATGGGACTCTTCCAATGAAGACTATTTATTTGCTCATCCATATAGGGAACAACCCATTAACGATCAGATGGATTTGTCCGACGAGCAGTGACTTTACACACTAGCGATAAATGCCTAACTTGTTTAGGTAGATTATTTGTCTAAGGAGATCAAACCACACGTCAGGAACAACTTCTCTACATCTACGCAAACCAAACCACATGGACAGTAAAAAGAAATAAAATGACAAGCCCGTCTAGAGGGTCATCCATATCTCATGTTGGTTTGGCCAAAATAGGAGAATGTTGCCTATTTCCACCATAAGTCGGTAATCAACCGTCTATAGTATTATGGTTGTCCACATAGAAGACTCATCCACATAGATGGCCATTCTAAGGAATAAAGTAACAGTCTCGTCTTAGGTGTTGTCCAACACATTTACAACCATCCATACAAATGACCACCTAATTACACAAGAGGATTATAAACAATCGTTCATATCATGATCGTCTAAGGTAACAGTCATTCTATGCTTAGACAAATTCAGCTATACTTAGATGCTACCAATGGAATTTACTCCATAAGTCCACTACTTCAGAATGTGGAGCAATCTCCCCGAAATTTGCTCCCACTAACTCCACTTAGCCAACATGTTTCCCATTAGGAGAGTGGCACAAAACAAAGAGACCCATTTAAGATCACCTATATAAAAGCCAAACCTAACTAAAATCGAGATACGTGAGAAAAAAGCTGACTCTTATACTTTTAGAGTTCTTGAAGATTTTTTATGAGATTCTAACTTAAGCATTAGAGAAGCTTAGGCCGGCACCCCACTGGTGCTATCCGGTATCATTTTTCCTTCTTACATGTCTTTCAGCACTTTTAAATGGACGAGTGGCTTGCTAATTTCTCATGCATCATCTCATATAATCTCCATATTGATTAACTAGCTATGTCAAATGGGGCGGTGTACAATTTGGGCGTACAAGGGCTTTGAAATATAGTTTAAAATGGTTTCCTTCTAAAAAGCCTTAAATACGAGTAACACCTCATGGGCTGTTTGTCTTCTTCTCTGTTTTTTCTTTTTCTTTTTTTTTTGTGTGTTTTTAAACCCAACAAAAAACTATATTGTGTTTGGTGTTCTCAAAATTGGTTTTGAAGTGTATTTCAACCTTCAAAATTTGGTGGACAATATTTTTGGATTTTTTATTTTCACCCCATTCCCAATCCGTAACTGGCATGCTTACAATACAATTTATCCCCACCCATCACACACGTTAGCAACACCAAATTCCCCAAATCAACCAAATCAAGTATCAAGTGTGGTTTTGAAATCCGAACCGTTCAAAGAATAGAAAAAAATAAGAGGTTCAAGATTTTTGAGATCATAACGAAATTTAACCTAAGTGAAACCATGATGTGTCATTTAATTTTTAAATTAATTTGGTGTTATATATATATATATATAAAATACTAAAATGCATGTGGTTTGATGGTTTAGGTTTTGTACATGTTTATTTCCTGTTGGGAGCAAGTTCAAGTCCACAAAAATGAAAATATATTTACACATATTATAGTGAACAATGATTTTGTGAACAAAAAATGAGAAAAGGAAATTATATTTTCTTAAAACTGTTTTGCACAGTGAAATTGAGAACAATTTTTTGAAAAAAGCTTGCCAAATAAGTTGCATATAAGGTGTATTTGCCTAAATCATTTCAAAATTGATTTAAAATGCAAATGTATATGCTTTGTTTGGCTGGGAGGATAGCAGAATGAAATTAGGAAATGAGTGGAAAGAAATGATAGTAGTTCTAGTTCCCTTTTTTGGTTAGAGAGAGAGAGGAGGGAATGGGAAGGTTGAGGGAAGGACATATAGGGTCCGTTTGGATACAACTTATTGTTGCTTATTGTTGCTGAAAACACTGTAGCAAAATAATTTTTAAATGTATAAATAGTACCGTTGGACCTATTTTTAATATTTTTTAATGAGTGAACAGTGCATGAACAGTGCGTGAACAATGCACACACTGTTCATGCACAGTACTTTTTTCTCTCAAAAGTCAATAAGTCCAGCTAAAAAAAAAAAAAAAACGCCACATTCAGTGAAAAGAAGTGCTATCCAAACTGGCACTATGTGTGTCCTACTAATTTTATACTTTTTATTTCTCATCCAATTTGGAAAAATAAAAAATAAAAAACAAAACAACAAATTAACAACGGAGCAAAGGGTTTAACTTTTGTACAAAATTATTCTTAATTAACACTTGTTAAAGTAAATGAAAGTTTTGAACTTTTTATAAAATTACTTTCATATCCTCCTAAACCTAATGAATTGTTAAATTATAATTTACAAAGATAAAGAGTAATTTTTTTTTTAATGATTATTTTCTCATTTTTCTTTTACATCCAAACACATATATGAGTGTGAGTTAATCCTACATTGAAAAATGAGTGTGAGTTGTAAACGTTTAAAGGTTTAAAACTTATATTATGTATTCAAGAGTTAGGCGCTTTTGGATATACACCACTGTCAGTTCCTTTAAAACCTTCTCCTCTCTCCCCTTGTGTATGTGTGTGTTATACTTAGTATTCTAAAAAAAAAAAAAAAACACATATATGAAGAGTTATTTTCTTCTTTTCTTTCTCTTCCCCTTCCCTAACTCTTTTCTTTTCACATATATGCTTTAATCTCATACACTTTGTTTGGATGGGGATTGACTTTGGCGGGAACGAGAAGCATGTAGATCGTTACAAACTTATAAACTTATAGTATTTTTCTCAAAAAAAAAAAAGTTAGTCTACCTGTTAGGATTCAATGTAAGGTGTTAATGCAAATATGAAGTTCAAATCATTGTTTTTTTTCTTTTTTTGGATAGAAAAATCATTGTAGTACACTTTTATTTGCATAATTGTTAAGAATTTTCATAGAATCACTGATTGGTTATTTTCTTAGGTTCTTCCTACATGAGTATCTTCCGTTGATTAGTTATCACCTAGCATTTCCTTTGATATAATCATCATCGACATCGATAGAGTAAAAGTCCTCTATATACTTCATATATATCCTTCTCAAAACGAAGGCAAATTACAAGACAAAAACCTTAATACAGGTCATCAAACCTTAAATAAGAGCCAGTGACGCATACAACAAGTGCATCAATACTAGAACTTAAAATAAATACCCATAGATTTGATCCATTGACAATTTATTTTCTTAGAGAAACAGTTTAAAGTTCCAATTAGATTGTATTTTTATTGACCCAAAGTTTTGGTGACATTCTTGAGTGTCAGGGAGACAGCACAACCCTCCTATATTTTGGCACATGTGGTCATGATAATGGGATACATATAGACTTGACTGGTGGCACAATTTTCTCATAGAACATTTTTACTGAAAAAAAAAAAAACAAAAAGAAAAACAAAATTACAATTTTGTTAAAATTGCTGTACTAATTGCGGACAAAGACCTCTTGTCAGCCAAGTTCATAAGTCAATAAAGGTTTCGGTTTAGAACATGACCTGCCGAAAGCAGTCTGATCTTTGATGCCAGAAGTTAAAAAAATAAAAATGCTCCACTGGAAACCATAATTGGACTTCTTGACTAAAGACTAAAGAGTCCACATACTGAGACCCATTGAGAACAAAGAATATGATTGGTTCTAACTTCGAATGAGCTATACACAAGAAGTGAATGATTATTGAATGGTTAATCTTTTGGTCACTTCCATATGGATTGCTGTTGACCTGACTGAAGATAATGTAATGGAGTATGCTAGCTCGGCTAACTTGGCTTTCTTATCTCCTTTTGTAATCTTTTAGAGGTTTAGGCAGAGAGAAGAAATAAAGCTTAATCATCTGAAAGTTTTTGCTAATGGTAAATTCTGACACAGACATAAAGAACCAAGATTATAATGAGACATGTTTGGAGAAATTCCCTTTGGGCATATTATGGGGTCCTTTGTGGATTTTTTTCATTAAAAAAAAAAAAAAACCTTATTGTGCAGTGAATTATCACTTATCAATTATGCATAATGTATTGCCCTCTTTGGTTCAATTAAAATGTCATTTCTTGAATTCTAGCTCAAATTCTTGTCTTGACTCCTCTTTGCTGTTTTGGAATGCCTCAACAATCAGTTGTAATTTTCATCACATTCGTTAAAAAGAAAAAGTGAAATAGGAGTATTCAAAAAAGAGCCAACAAAAACCCAACAACCAGTGTTGTCTTACAAGCCCAAATAGAAGAATCTTATGGTCTAAATATGGCTGCCCGTACCAGCCTATTATCCATAGTTTGTGCTATTAGTCGAAGCCCATTAAGGCTGATCCTACAGCATTTATTTAGTCAATCTTGCTGGCCTTAATGCATTTAGCTAGTCAATCTTGAAATATGCATTTGTGGAAAATACCATATCATTTATTTCATTCTTATTTTTAAAATTTTATGTCTTGGAAATTGTAAAGTCATTGAATATTCTCTTATGCTTAGAGCATTTGCATCCCGAATTTCAATTCTACTCTATATTACCATCTCAAAAAGCCACTTTATCATTTTTTTTTTTTTTTTTTTGAGAAAGAAGACTAAACTTTTATTATTTTGGAAGGCCAGTTAAGTCGGCCTGAAGTACAGGAAGAATATCTGGTGGTACATCCTCCATCCAGACTTACATTTGAGATAAAGAAACTACCCTTCTTGCTAAAGAATGAGCTACCGTATTACAATGCCTACGCACATGAGAGTAATGTATTTTTGAAAAACAAGAGGCGAGATACTAAATGTCCTTCATTATGTGGCCAAAACTTGACAGAGAGTGAGTGTTGTTTTCAAGTGCTGAGATGAGTGTTTGCGAGTCCCCTTCCAAGGCTATCTGCTGAAATGCGATCTCTAGTGCTAGTGCCAAAGCCCTTCTTGTTGCCATTGCTTCCACCTCAATAGCTGTAAAAGGTAGTGTGGTTTTTTCCGAGAGAGAGACCATGACCTGTCCTTCTGAATTGCGAATAACCACTCCCAAACCGACGCTGTTTTTTGCTGCAAATAGAGCGCCATCGAAGTTTACTTTGTAAGTATTGCTGTCCGGAGCTTGCCAACTAGTAGGTGGTCGACCCACTGGGATTATGACCAAGGAATTGTAGAGCATAAATTCGCGCAGTCTGTCTTGTGCCTAAGTTAACAACTCGTTGAGTGGGGCTGCTGGCTTTCTGAGGCGAAGATTGTTTCTCCGGTTCCAAATTGCCCACACCACCATGGAGAAGAGTGTAGGATCCCTGTTATCTGCAAAAACACAACCTATTAGATCAATAAAACATGTCGCCTGCTTTAGGCAACTGTGATTCTAGAGCTTCACAGCTAACCACAAGTCGAATAATTTTGGGCAGTGGTATAGTGCATGGACCACATCCTCCTTTTGGTTTTTGCATTGCTCACAAAGGTCTTCATCAATGACTTTCCTCTTCACTAGGTTCGTCTTTGTAGGTAAAGAATTTTTTGGCGCTCGCCAAATAAAATTTTTCACCTTACTCGAAACCTGTAAACTCCATATTGACTTCCAAAGTGGCTTTAGGTACTCGAGGTCAGATTGGCCAGGTTGAGAGCTCTGATATTCTTTTTGCAAGAAAGTATATCCAGATTTGATCATGTAGTCCCCTGTTGGGGTGAAAGGCCAAGTGAGGGTGTCTGCCTGGTCCCTGTGGCTCAAAGGGATTTTTTTAATCATGTCTGCTTCAAAACTTAATAGATTTGCCTCTAACACATCTTCCTTCCATGATCTGTGTTTATTATCAATGAAAACACTAATTATAGCATCTGCCAATGCTCCTGTATATGGTGATATAATATTTGGGGAGTGTTTTGCAGGCAGCCAACGTGCACCCTAAATTGAAACTGATCGTCCATCTCCAATCCTCCAAACCGCACCCCTTTGTATCACTTCCCTGCCCTTGAGTGTGCTTTTCGATGCGTATGAGGCTGAACTTGGGTTTGTGGCTTCCATGATTGTACAATTGGGAAAATACTTGGCCTTGAAAACTCTATAAAACAGTGGTGTTTTATCATGCAAGAGCCTCCAAGTTTGTTTTGCGAGTAGGGCATCGTTGAATCTTGAAAGATCTTTGAAACTCATCCCCCCTTGTGTCTTCGGTTTGCAAAGCTTCTCCCACTTTGTCCAATGGATCTTTCTGCCTTCCCTTCTTTGTCACCAAAATTTTTTTTTAACCAAAGCCTCAATATCATGGCACAATCCGATTGGTAGCTTGAAAAACGACATCGCATATGTGGGCAAAGCTTGGGTCACTGCCTTGATTAGAATCTCTCTTCCTGCTTGAGATAATAGTTTCCCTTCCCACCCTTGCAACTTCTTCCACACCCTCTGTTTTATATTGTCAAAACTCTCTTTTTTTCTCCGACCAATGAAAGATGGTAGGCCTAAGTACTTTTCATATTGCTGCACCACCGATACCCCAAGAGCAGTTTTGACTGTGTTTTGCATGACTTGAGAAGTTGATTTGCTGAAGAATAGCGTGGTTTTGTCTCTATTTATTTGCTGCCCAGATGCACCTTCATACTTGGTAAAGACTTCCAATAATTTCAGACACTCACTTTCTTTTGCCCTGCAAAAAATAAAACTATCATCTGCAAAAAGAATGTGGGTTAGTCTAGGACCATTCCGGCAAATAGAAATCCCCCTTATGTCGCCTATTGTTTCAGCTTTTTTTAACAACCCATGAAAACCCTCTGTACACAATAAAAATAAATAAGGGGAGAAAGGGTAGCCTTGTCTAAGGCCTCTAGTTGGGGTAATGTGCCCTTGGGGTTCCCCATTTATCAAAATTAAGTATGTGGCAGTAGAAATACACATCATCATCAATTTAACCCATGCCTCTACAAAACCCATTTTCCGCATCAGTTTCTCCATGTATAGCCACTCCACCCTATCATAAGCCTTACTCATGTCCAACTTCAAAGCCATGTACCCTGTGTTACCCGATGAGTGGTTCCTCGTGTAATGTAGAGTCTCAAAAGCCACCATAATATTGTCTGAGATTAAATGATCCGACATGAAAGCACTTTGGTGGTCAGAAATAAGCTATGGCATAATCTTCTTCAACCTGTTTGCCAACACCTTTGAAAAAAAATCTAAAAAGAACATTACTGAGGCAGATAGGTCAATACTAAGAGACATATTCAGGATTTTTTACTTTAGGAATTAAAGTAGTAAAGGAGTGATAGAGTTCATTAGGTAGAGTACCTAAATTTAAATACAACAAAATTGCTTTTGTAACATTAAGACCTACCAAAGACCAATAGCTCTGATAAAAAAGTGGTGGCATACCGTCCGGTCCAAGTGACTTTAAAGGTACCATATGTTTTAATGCATTTTCAACCTCATCTGTAGTAAACTCTTTTAGCAATTCCGCATTCATGTCTTCTGTAACTTTTGCAGGTATGTGCTCCAAAATCTCCTCAAAATCCTCGGGTTCACAAGAGGTAAAGAGTGATTGATAAAACTGCATCACAGTATCACTCACACGGCTTGGATGAGTGCACCATTGACCACTTTCATCATATAGCCCTTTGATGTAATTTCTTCTTCTCCGCTGCGTTGCTTTACTATGGAAGAAATGAGTGTTTTTGTCACCATCACGAAGCCATTGCACCTTTGATCTTTGTGCCCACAGTTTTGCCTCACGGTCACGGAGTGTGAGGATTTGTTTTTCCAGGTATTCCATTCTTTTGTTGCTGCCACCATTCATCGCAATCAGCTCTGCTTTCGCCAATAACTTCCTTGTTTTTTCCAGTTCTTTCCTCATATTTTTGAAATTATTTTTACTCTATTTGGTCAGCTCCTTCCCACACTCATCCACCTTTCGTATCACCTTTAAATCTTCATTTTCCCTACTGTCCCGCTGCCACACAGCTTGTACTGTGTCCGTGCAGCCTTGCTCAGTCAGCCACATTTGTTTGAATCTAAACGGCCTCTCTTGTGAACAATCCATCCCATCCGGCACAATTAAAATAGGTCTATAATCAAATGCATCTGCCTCTAAGTGATAAATTTTGGTGTCTGGAAATAAAGATAGCCAATCCGAAGTTGCCACCACTTTATCAAGATGCTCCCACACTATATAACCTGCAAAATGTTTATGCCATGTGAATTCTAATCCCACAAACCCCAAATCAATAAAGCCGCATTCATCAAGCACTTCTCTAAATGCTTGCATCTGCCCATGTGGCCGAATTCTACCACCCCTTTTCTCTGATTGCTTTGTTATCTCATTAAAATCTCCCGCACAAATCCAAGGTGCAGATCCCCTTGATTTCAAAATTTATAATCGAGCCCACGCCTCATGTCTATTTTGTGTGTCAGGTCCACCATAAAAACTTGTAAATCTCCACTCGTCATTTTTGTTCTTATTCACTGTTGTATCTATATGATTTTTTGAGAAAGTTTCGATGTTTAAGTCGAAATCCTCTTTCCAAAAAATTACCAATCCACCGGCCTTATTTCTTCTTGGAGCCACAAATTTGTGTTTGAACTTCATTTTATCTTGAACTAAAACTAGTCTTGCTTCATCCGTCCATGTTTCGACTATAAACACAACAAAGGGATCTTTTGCCCGCACCATATCCACAAGCTAATTTTCTGTTCGTTGGTTCCCAAGCCCCCAACAATTCAAACATAAGAGACTCATTGGTTCTAGCGGGGCTGAGAACCAACCTTTGCCAATATGTTTGTTACTACTTCATCCAACCAAGAAAATAATTTTCTTTTTTTCAGTAACTTCGGTTGACCCTCCTTTCTGCCACTCCTTTTTTCCCCCACTGCATCTTCCATTACAGTATCTGATTCTGTCTCTGCTTTGACCACTCTTTTCCATCTTTTTGTATTCAGTTCGAAAGTGTTTGAAATATCGGCTAATACTGATGCTAGACCACACTTTGGGGGAGGGGAGGTGTGTGCACGTGAGTACACTTTTGTTGAATAGCATCCCTCTTTAATTGTCAACCTTTCCAAAATATTTCCTTTATCAATTTCCCCATGATTTTCTCGAAAAGACTCCCTGTTGGCATCAAACTTGCATAGATCTCGGTTAATCTCCTGGATTTGCTCTTCAAACAGCTCATTGGATTGCTTCTCTGCCATAACTTTCAGGTTTGCTATATTTGGATATTTTTGGACTATGGGAGTTTGATTTGGAAATAACAAATATTTTCCCTGAATATCTAGAGCAGAATCCATGGTACATGAATGCCCCCCTCTTTCCTTTTCTGGCTGTACAATCTCAAGCGACGGACCTCCCTTACGAACCACCACCACTGCCGGTTTCCTGCTCTAGTTTGGAGGTGCTGCCTTGGTCGGGTAACTTTTTTTAGAGTAAAATCCAGGGACTACGACCACATTCTTTCGAGTTCATGTAAAAGGCTATGCACGTATCCATGGACCATATTGTTGGGACTCCGACTGTAAAGTTCCTTCACTGTCAATCCATAGGTCGCAGTCTTTATCAGCATGTGTGAGGCAGCCACACCAATAGCAAAGGTTGGGAAGGCGTTCGTAATTGAAAGATACCCATAACTCTCTACCATTTTCAAGTGATATGACACGTCCACGGCATAAAAAGCGAAGACCTGTTGAGTGCGTGTATAACTCACCAACAAATCAAAAACACTTAAAAAAAAAAACACTTAATTGTTCACTCATATTTCTTTTTAAATTTATTTTGGATAAGGGATTCATTATTAGAGCATCCACAACAATGATGCTATTTTTTTAGCTATTTGGCACAACAAAAATCCACTTTATTTATTTTACCTACTCACTTTATAAAACATCCAGTATCAATGGATCTATTTTAGCTTTTAACACAATAATATAATATATCTACTACATTATTTTATTAATTTCTTTCTTTCTTTCTATCTCTGTGCCATGCCTCTCTCCACTCTCCACTCTCACTTCTCACTTCTCTCTTCTCTCTCTCTTCTCTCCCTTCTTTTCCCAACAAGTCTCGTCGCCACTTTCTCTTTCCCACCCATCACCATCTCAAAACCTTCCTCACCAGAGTCAGAGACAAACTTGTCGAAGCTCTCGAGGATCCTATTGTGGATGAGGGTCTCTTGGGCCGCTAAGAACACCAGCATGCTCCGATTGAGGTCGCAGGTTTGTGGGTTATGTCGTGGGTTTGTGATCTTTCTCTCTACTCTAATCGATCTGCTATGGGTTTGTGATTTGTGATGTGGGTTTGTGCTTTATGGTGGTTGCAGATTGTTGTTGTTTATACCAGAGGTGATGTGGTGTGGATTACTCACCAGATCATTGGGTTACTTTGGTGGCGTGGGGTAGGGGAATTGGGCTGGTGAGGAGTGGAGGAGTGGAATGGGTTAATGTGGTGAGCGTGGTCAACGGTGGAGCATGGGTCGGTGGCGTGCAGATCGGCGTGGAGGAAGAGAGAAGCAGATGAAGAGACATAGTGAGGAGAGAGACACAAAGAAAAATAGTAAAATAATTAAAAGCAGTGTGAATGCGCAAATTTTTTATTTTTTTTTTACCTTTCAGCTACAGTGCACAGCCAAAAATAGCTGTGAAGCCAAAAAATATAGATTTGGCTCCACTATTGTAGGGCATATTTTGGTGTTTGGTGGTGCTAAAAATAGCAATATAGCTATTTAGCACCACTGCTGTGTATGCTCTTAGGCTAGTTTTTTAGTCTAGTATCTTAAAATAACTTGCCAATATGAAGCTAGCTTATAATATTTCCTCTTTTATTTTTTTATTTTTTTGAGGAAATAATATTATTTCCTCTTAAAATATAATTTTGAAATCAATTCAGATGTCCACTTTGGTAAGTTAGGAATATGTGAGAATCTTGTCCAGAGGGTTTGATCAATATGGAAAAAAAATTTCTTGGAACTTATGTGTCTGCAGCTTGATAAGACAACTAGGTAGCAAAAGTGAATCTCCAAGCAGCAAAGAAAACAACCAGTAGGGCAACAAATTCGAACACGAATTAGGCAATATTTTTGCATATATAGGAATGCTACTAAACAAAAAAAAAAATTCATAACATCTTTCACAA
This sequence comes from Quercus ilex subsp. ballota, assembly GCA_032727855.1. NCBI lineage: Eukaryota > Viridiplantae > Streptophyta > Magnoliopsida > Fagales > Fagaceae > Quercus > Quercus ilex. The sequence goes on from CM064913.1 coordinate 39,797,360, forward strand.
CAGTTGAAATTGATAAATTTTTACAAGTTCTTATATGGATTCACCATTAACATTATTTTTTAACCTATTGTTAACAATTTACCACATTAATATGTGTGAATTTTGTTATGTCCATAGACTCTCTCATTTTCGCATTCATAATACCAAAATTTGTGGCCCTATTTTGGCATTCTTAATGTGTACTAAATTTGTGGGGCTTGGTATTTAGAATGCCAAAATTTGTAGGGCCCATTTTGTTGCAAAAGTCCCCAATTTCAACTAAACAAATGCCAAAAAGTCCAATTATGAACTATGGCAACTTGTGGTTACCGACATTATTCTTTCTCCTCAAATACCTAAATAACTTCACACCATAAAAAAAAATAAAAAAATAAAAAATAATAATAATATGGGATAGATCCCATCAATGAAATCCTCTAATTCCCTTTAATTTTTATTTAAACAGAAGATATGTATTATTTAAATTCAAATAAATGTCACGTGTCGCACCTTCTGAAAAAATTAGAGGTGCTTCTCCTTAAAAAATTTATAGAAAAATTTTGACTCCAAATATATTTGCTTTTGTTTTTCTTGATTCCACTATATGGCATTTTTTTTTTTTTTTGTTTGTTTAGAAGAGAATAAGGCAATTAAAGAGACTATTCATATGTAGTTTTTAATCAAATGACTTTTTTTAACAAGTCATGTGACTTGTTTAAATAAACAAGTGAATATTCTTACAAATCATTACGTAATGAATTAGAAAATATAGCTCAAAACCGATTTGGAGCTAAACTTTGTCCAAAATTTATATTTAAACAATATTTAGTCAAAGGATGAAATCTATCGTTTGGGCCAAACTTTCTTAAAGTCCTGCACAGGTGCTCAATGGTATTGGGTTTGAAAAGTAGTATGGAACCAGGGACGGAGCTGTAGTTGGACGTGGGGGGGCAATGCCTCCCCCCCCCCCCCCCCCCCCCAATTTTTTTTTTTAAATGCTAGTATATATAATGTCTTAAATTTAGCAATTTGTTTCAATAAATTTGCATTTTGCCCCTTTAACAATATTATTATCAATTATACAATACAATTTTACAATACTCCAGTATCCCAACTTTTATTTTACAATACAATACATTAAAAAAATATAAATTACACAATAAAATATATTTCTCTCTCTCTCTCTCTCTCTCTCTCTCTCATTTCTGTCTCCCTTCCTCTTTCTCAACCAGTGGTCAAGTACCACAGAGAAAACTCAATACACCCCTCTACACAACAACCACCCTCTCAACCACACCACCTCCACATAGCAACCCAGTCACCACCACACAACAACCACCATGACACCAAAACCCTTCTTCTTCATCATCCTTGGGATTCCTCACCGTGTTCATCAAGATCAGTCACTTCAACCCAAAACCCCAACTGCAAGAACAAGCCTTTCCCGCCACCACCGAGATCTTCCTCTTCCGTGACCCGATCATCGACCCAAACCCACACCGCCACCACGATCTCTGATCTCCGCTGATCCCAAACCCAAAATCAACACCCAGCTCCGTCACGCCCAGATCAGCCCAAATCCAAAACCCATAACCCACGGCTCACCACGCCAATCCACCACCTGACCCATGATACACCGATCGGAGCAAACCACAGCCACATTGGAGCTAACCCATCGAAGCCACATCGAACCCATCGGAGCAAACAGCACTGAGAGAGAGGAAAGGGAGAGGGAGAAATCTGAAAGAGAGAGAGACAAGAGGGACAGAGTTGAGAGAGTGGGAGAGTCAAAGCAGATGAGAGAGAAAGGTGATAAAATAATATTTTTATTTTTACAACTGAGCTACAGTGCAATTCTAGAATTGCACTGTAGCACAATTGCAAATTTTTTTGCAATTGTAGCATTGTAGAAGTCTGGATGCAAGGGTAGTTTTGAGCTTTTATGCTATATTTTTGCAATTGTAGCATTGTAGAAGCCCGGATGTGAATGCTCTTAGAGGACTGTTCTAACTTGTAAGCATTACATATAGCTATTTGGATAGATGAGAGATCAAATTATGGTGTGATTATTATTCAGAATTATTTGTGTTATACATTGTATTTTTTTAGGGAGTTCATTAAGTCTTGAGTGTATTCAGCCCTGAATCTTGGGCAATTACTTTTGGGTGGTTTTTTAAAATATCCTGTTAATTTTTCCCTTTGTAGTGATCTTCTCATATTAGCGTGTGAGTTCTATTTCTTGTCTTTTCTTCCACCTTTTTTCCATACCAAATAGAAAAAAAAAAAAAAAAAAAAAAAAAACACGATTTTATTTTAAGCCACTGTACAACATACCTCATGCAATTTGACCAAGTTTGACTAATGAGTGTATATTCTCCTTTTGATCTCTTGACTGAAAATTGATTATGATTTATGAATAAACCATTTTATGCATGTAAGTGGGATCCAAAATCCATTTAATTGTATGTTTTATGTTCTTTTTCTTATCTTTAAGTCAAATAGATGGGTTTATCTATAGGCAAATGGACTCTCAACCTTACACAGAAGATAGTTTATAACTTTTCAATGACTCCATGCATTTTCTCGAGAGCCAGACAGTGGAGTTTATAACTTTGAGCACACTTGAACACAAAGACCTTGGAGACCATGAAGAGAGACAGCTTCTCGCCTAAACAACTGATTCTTCACGGCAACACAGTGCCTATATGTTTGCCTAGGGCTGCTGCTACTTCACGAATAGCAACTTTGTCTGATGTAATAATTGAACAATTTTGATGTACTCACAATAATTAAATAATTTTCCCTCTTAATTACAAATTTGATTTTGTATGTTAAATTTTAGTATTGATATATTATGTTGAATATGTTAGAATTGAAACAGAAGCAAAATCAAGTGTTTGCGTTCACAGAAGAAACTCTTAAGAGCTATATCTTTAATATATGAGGGTATAGTATAAATCACATGTTACAATGAACCATAACATAGGTATATATAATAGGCTAAACCTTAGATTAATAGACTTTTAGTACAAGTAAAAAATTTGACTTGCACATAAATAAGATTGGGCTTGCGCCCAATGGCGGAGTCAGGAATTTATTTTTGGAGGGGCCATATATAAAATTTTTTTTTTTTTTTTTTGTGTGTATGAAATCTAAAATAGTAATATAGAATACTTCATAACTCAATTTTTTCCCTTTTATTTGTTGAAATAATTGTTAAAATACCTATGTGTTCATTTTAAAGATGATGAATGTTTAATTATTGTAATTTGTTGACATATGTATTTATGAATTGTATTTTATTTAAATGAAAATTAAGTTTACTTTTAGACTTTCTTAAATATATATGTATATTATCAGGTATGAAGGGCCAAAATAATAAGGTTATTTAAAAATTTACAAATTATTTAGGATATTTTTTAAAAAAAAATTAGTTTTTTCAAAAATTTTAGGGGGGCCCAGGCCCCCGTTGGTCATCAAGTGGCTTCGCTACTGCTTGCACTTATGTTAATAGGCTAATATATCTCTAACATTGTATTGGTCCATCCAAGTATAATTTTTGATATAAAAGATGTGTTAATGGGCTAATAAAAAGGTTATAGAAATAATAAATAAATAAAAAGTTCTACTTGCTAGGTTGCTCCAAGCATGTACATTGAGATATGGGCTTCAAGTGTACTAGCTTTAGAACAGCTATAAATGTAACAACACAACAATGATATTTAAGAATATAAAAGATTTGGTAATATAGATATACACAAATTTATATAGATGAATGTAATACAGACTCTTTATGATAATAGATAAGATGTTTTAAATACTTCACACTTATTTATAGAACTCATAAAAGTAGTATTATCGTATACACAAGTAGGCAAAAGGCTCTAATACCCGTCATAGACATTGAGAAAATTTTGGAAATATGAAATAGATTCTATTATTCATTGTTCCTTAGAGCATTAGCATTGGGGAATGCAAATACCAAATGTAAGGAGAATTTGGCATTTGCAGCCCCAAAAACTATTGCATTAGAGAATTATAAACAGCAGTACATAGAATTGCACTGTAGCAGTATTGTAAAAAAAAAATATATATATATATTTTATGATGTTTTTCTCCGAAATTTCTCTCTTATCAACACATTATTTCTGTTCTCATCTCTCTCTTCCTTCTCTGTTTCTCCATCTGCTCTCTCATCCCTGAAACTTCATCGCCATCTCCAAAATTTCTCACCCATCTCTGAAATTTCTCACCAATCTTCATCTCCAAAATTTCTCACCCGATTCACCCTCACCCATCTCAACCGATTCACCCTCACCCATCTCCATTGCTGAAGCTTCACACAGCCTCTCTCTCATCTCTCATCGTGGATCGACAAGCTAGGTTTGGATCGGTGGACTGGGATTGGTTGATGGTGGGTTTGAAACGGTGGATCTGTTAATTGGTGGGTGGATCGGTTGGTTTGATCATCGGTAGCTCCGATGGTGGCTCCAGTGATGATTTTTTTTGAATGGGTTTGCTCCGGTGGGTTTCAAATCGGCTAGGTTTCAAATCGACGGCGTGGGTTTCTGATCGGTAGCTTAGGTTTGCTGATTGGTGGCTTGGGTGGTGGGTGTGGTGGCCGTTGTTGGCTCTAACTGGTTTGATGGTTTGTGTGTGTGTGTGGCTTTGTTGATGGTTTGATGGTTTGTGTTTGTGTGTGTGTGTGTGGCTCTATGTGTGTGGTGATGGGTTTGGATAGGTTGATCGGTGTATCATGGGTTTGTCTGTGTGTGTGGCTCTGTGTGTTGAACTGGTGCTAGAGGTTGATGGAGAAAGAGAGGAAAAAAAATACTGTTGGAAAGCCCAGGAAAATCGAATCATGCCAAAGTCTAAAAAAAAGTGACGGTTGGAAAGAAATAATAAAGAAAGATTAAAAAATAATATTTTAATAAAAATAGAGTTTTAAGATGCTGGAGGTATTGTAAAATGGTATGCTATAATGATAAAGTGACTTTTTGGAATGGTAAAATAGAGTAGAATTGAAATTTTTCAATGCTAATGCTCTTACAAAAAAATACTACTGTATATATAAAAAGAATAAAGGATAAGAGCATCCTCATTAAGGATGCTAAGAGCATCAGCATCCGGAAGTGGGAATGCCAAATGTAAGGGTTATTTAGCATCAGGAGCCACAAATCACCCAGCATTTGGATTTGTAAACATTCCGAATTGTAAAATTTTTTACAATTGTGCTACAGTAGCATCTTATTAATAAGATGCTACTGTAGCACAGTTGTATTTCTAATAATTATTTTTTAATTGTCTCTCTCCTCTCTCTTTCATTATTTCTTTTCTTTTCTCTATCTTCCTTCTCTCTCTCATTCTGCTTTCCTCACTTCAGACTTAAAACCCCATAGCTACCCCATAAAAAAAAAAAAAAAAAAAAAACCCCATAGCCACCACATCGTGGCCTGACCCACTGTCACCAGCCATGGAGATCGGCATTGAGCGTGGGATGTGGAGATCGCCGTTGGGCATGGGTTTCCGGCGTTTGGGTCGGATTTGGGTGGCGACGGTGGCATGGGTTTAGGCGACGGTGGCGACGGTCGGATTTGGATTTGGGCATGGGTTTCCGGAGTTTGGTTAAGTTTCTGTTGATTTGGGTGATTTTTTGTTGTGATTTGCTTTTTGTGATTTTGCTGGGTATGGGTTTGTTAGAGGTTGTGGTGGATCGTCTACTCCGTGGATCGTGGTGGATCATCTTCTCTGTGGATCGTCTTCTTTGAGTTATGGATTGGGTTTTTTTTTTTTTTTTTTTTGCTGTGATCGGTGCTTGAAGGAATTGGTTTTTTTTTTTTTTTTTTTTTTTTGTGGGTTCATGGTGGTGGAGTTAGGGGTTGTCGTGGTTTGGTTTGATTTTGATTTTGATTTTGTGGGTTGCCATGGTTGCCGGAGTTTGTGGCTGGGATTTCAAGAGAACAACAGTTTGGGTATGTTCTAGACTTTTAGTAGCAGGTGGATGTGATTTGGGTCTTGGGTTTTGGGTTTTTGTTTTTATTTGGGTTTGAGATATATTATTTTATTGTGTGAAAATATTATTTTAATGAGTAGAATAGGAAAATAAAAGTTGGGATGTTGGGAGTGTGGGGCCAAAGAATCCTACGGCCCAGCCCAGTTCGTCCCTGGGCCAAAGGCCCGGGCTGATGAGGCACCCTAAGTCCGAGGATGACCCCATCATCGGACATCCGAGAACTTGAGGGACAAGCTCATGACAAGCAGTCACCTTCGCATTAAATGTACCTGACTACCGTCCTGGCCGCATTAATGAGGAAAGGACCCGGCACCAACGTCACCTTGGTTGCCGCGACTCTCAAAGAGACTGAGAAGGCGGCTGACGGGACAAGCACCTGAGTATTGTCCAAATCGCTCAACACGTGTATGGCTAGGATTGGTTGGGTAAAGAGTATATAATGTAGGGGAATCCCTCCTGAAAGGGGGGCGGGAAAAGGGGAGGCGAGAAAAAGAAGGGAAGAAAGCCTCCTCGGCCTATGGTCGAAGAGCATCCCCCAATTGTAAAGATGTTCTAAGTATTTCTTCAATAAAAGAGAATGGCGTTCATGCCTCGTAAACGCCGGCCAGCGCCTAGACCTTCGATCCACTCTCTACAAATTCATTGTTGTGGGTTCGATGGGCCCTTGACCCATACCCTTTGGGCTCTGGGCCGCAAAAGCAGACCCTACAATTGGCCCCGTCTGTGGGAAGGATTAGTGCGCCGGCCGGCGAAACAGGCGACTGTTCTAAATAGATATTCTACAGAAGATCGGTGGCGATGCAAAAAAAAAAGAAAGAACTACCAAACAAATATTACAGAAAGACAAAAGTGCGAGACAGAAGATTCAATAGCAAAAAAAAAAAAAACTTTATATTATTTCAAAAAGAAAAGAGGTACAAATTACAGTTAGAGGCTCAGGCAGGCATGTTTTACAACTGTTCCTACCAGCTAGTCCTACAATCAGAGGCCCAGGCGGACCCATCCTAAAACTAGCTAGAGAGAAGTGTCAACCCGTACCCTTACTGGCATCAAGAGAATGGGAGAGCTTGACAGTAAGCGGGCAGAAGGGGGCTGGGGCTAGCTCGTTTCAAGGCCACCAACAACTCCTTTCTCGGAGCGGCGGAGCTTGAACAAAGCGAGGAGCAGATACAGGGGCTCCGGGACGCCCTCCCCATGATGTTCCCTTTATTTTCTCCAACCCCCACGAGTGTTGGCCGTTGGAGACGGCAACACTCGAGCACCGCCCATGATGTGAGTTCGCACGTCTCCTCCGTCGGGGGTGCGCTCAGAGGAAAGGCGTTAGGTACTTCAACGACATCCCTCAGGGCCACCGTGCATGGCGCCATCGGGGTTACGCCTAGACTCTGCCGCACCGGAAGCCCAGTGGGGGCTGCGGCCACAACGGCCCTTGGCACGGATGTCCTCACATCCGCCCAAAGCCGCCCCATATCTCCTAACTCCGGTCGCAATTTCGGCGGGGTTATTAAAGGCTCTTGGGGAGTTGAAGGGGTGTGTTCTTTCTGTTTGTGTTGGGAGGTTCATGGAGTATGGAGAAACCATCCCCCCGGAAAGCCTTATATAGAGGATGAGGGTTGGTGAGAATTAATTCACGCAGAATTCGAAAAGAGCGTTACCGAAGCGTTGGATAATAATGAGGCTGCCAGATTCCAAGGGGGCCGCAGACTGTTGGACTTGTGTTGATTTACGAGACTATTAATGAAGGCGCGTCTCGCGCACCGAAGCGTCAGGCGCGGAACACGAACGGCCAAGGGACGCTTCGCAAATAAAAAAGATGGGGGCTCGAGATGGAGGCGAGATCAATGCCACGTGTAAGACCATGATCCGTCCGAAGGAAGAATCGTCTCCAGTAAAGCAGTCCAAGGACAAACCCCTACTTACAGAGAAATGAAAGTGTTAGACAGAACCAAGGCTCTGCATGGTCCTCGGACTCAGGCCTATGGGGAAACTAACCACTTCAGAAGCCAAGTGTTAGACAGAACCAAGGCTCCGCATGGTCCTCGAACTCAGGCCTATGGGGAAACTAACCACTTCAGACGAATAAGTGTTAGACAGAACCAAGGCTCTGCATGGTCCTCGGACTCAAGCCTATGGGGAAACTAACCACTTCAGAAGCCAAGTGTTAGACAGAACCAAGGCTCTGCATGGTCCTCGGACTCAGGCCTATGGGGAAACTAACCACTTCAGACGAATAAGTGTTAGACAGAATCAAGGCTCTGCATGGTCCTCGGACTCAGGCCTATGGGGAAACTAACCACTTCAGACGAACAAGTGTTAGACAGAACCAAGGCTCTGCATGGTCCTCGGACTCAGGCCTATGGGGAAACTAACCACTTCAGAAGCCAAGTGTTAGACAGAACCAAGGCTCTGCATGGTCCTCGGACTCAGGCCTATGGGGAAACTAACCACTTCAGACGACCAAGTGTTAGACAGAACCAAGGCTCTGCATGGTCCTCGGACCCAGGCCTATGGGGAAACTAACCACTTCAGAAGCCAAGTGTTAGACAGAACCAAGGCTCTGCATGGTCCTCAGACTCAGGCCTATGGGGAAACTAACCACTTCAGACGAACAAGTGTTAGACAAAACCAAGGCTCTGCATGGTCCTCGAACTCAGGCCTATGGGGAAACTAACCACTTCAGAAGCCAAGTGTTAGACAGAACCAAGGCTCTGCATGGTCCTCGGACTCAGGCCTATGGGGAAACTAACCACTTCAGACGAACAAGTGTTAGACAGAACCAAGGCTCTGCATGGTCCTCGGACTCAGGCCTATGGGGAAACTAACCACTTCAGACGAACAAGTGTTAGACAGAACCAAGGCTCTGCTGGTCCTCGGACTCAGGCCTATGGGGAAACTAACCACTTCAGACGAACAAGTGTTAGACAGAACCAAGGCTCTGCATGGTCCTCGGACTCAGGCCTATGGGGAAACTAACCACTTCAGACGAACAAGTGTTAGACAGAACCAAGGCTCTACTGGTCCTCGGACTCAGGCCTATGGGGAATCTGCTGGTCCTCGGACTCAGGCCTATGGGGAAACTAACCACTTCAGACGAACAAGTGTTAGACAGAACCAAGGCTCTGCATGGTCCTCGGACTCAGGCCTATAGGGAAACTAACCACTTCAGACGAACAAGTGTTAGACAGAACCAAAGCTCTGCATGGTCCTCGGACTCAGGCCTATGGGGAAACTAACCACTTCAGACGAACAAGTGTTAGACAGAACCAAGGCTCTGCTGGTCCTCGGACTCAGGCCTATGGGGAAACTAACCACTTCAGACGAACAAGTGTTAGACAGAACCAAGGCTCTGCATGGTCCTCGGACTCAGGCCTATGGGGAAACTAACCACTTCAGACGAACAAGTGTTAGACAGAACCAAGGCTCTGCTGGTCCTCGGACTCAGGCCTATGGGGAATCTGCTGGTCTTCGGACTCAGGCCTATGGGGAAACTAACCACTTCAGACGAACAAGTGTTAGACAGAACCAAGGCTCTGCATGGTCCTCGGACTCAGGCCTATAGGGAAACTAACCACTTCAGACGAACAAGTGTTAGACAGAACCAAGACTCTGCATGGTCCTCGGACTCAGGCCTATGGGGAAACTAACCACTTCAGAAGCCAAGTGTTAGATAGAACCAAGGATCTGCATGGTCCTCGGACTCAGGCCTATGGGAAAACTAACCACTTCAGACGAACAAGTGTTAGACAGAACCAAGGCTCTGCATGGTCCTCGGACTCAGGCCTATGGGGAAACTAACCACTTCAAACAAACAAGTGTTAGACAGAACCAAGGCTCTGCATGGTCCTCGGACTCAGGCCTATGGGGAAACTAACCACTTCAGACGAACAAGTGTTAGACAGAACCAAGGCTCTGCATGGTCCTCGGACTCAGGCCTATGGGGAAACTAACTACTTCAAAGACCAAGTGTTAGACAGAACCAAGGCTCTGCATGGTCCTCGGACTCAGGCCTATGGGAAAACTAACTACTTCAAACGAATAAGTGTTAGACAGAACCAAGGCTCTGCTGGTCCTCGGACTCAGGCCTATGGGGAAACTAACCACTTCAGACGAACAAGTGTTAGACAGAACCAAGGCTCTGCATGGTCCTCAGACTCTAGCCTATGGGGAAACTAACTACTTCAAAGACCAAATGTTAGACAGAACCAAGGCTCTGCATGGTCCTCGGACTCAGGCCTATGGGGAAACTAACCACTTCAGACGACCGAGTGTTAGACAGAACCAAGGCTCTGCATGGTCCTCGGACTCAGGCCTATGGGGAAACTAACTACTTCAAAGACCAAGTGTCAGATAGAACCAAGGCTCTGCATGGTCCTCGGACTCAGGCTCACGGGGAAACTAACCACCTCAGATGATCCTAAGTGTTGGACAGAACCAAGGCTCTGCATGGTCCTCGGACTCAGGCTCACGGGGAAACTGAACACCTCAGATGATCCTAAGTGTTAGACAGAACCAAGGCACTGCATGGTCCCAGGACTCAGGCCTATGGGGAAACTAACTCCTTCAGAGGATTCTAGGTGTTAGACAGAACCAAAAGCACTGCATGGTCCCAGGACTCAGACCTATGGGAAAACTAACTCCTTCAGAGGATTCTAAGTGTTAGACAGAACCAAAAGCACTGTATGGTCCTAAGTGTTAGACAGAACCAAGGCTCTGCATGGTCCTCGGACTCAGGCCTATGGGGAAACTAACCACTTCAGACGAACAAGTGTTAGACAGAACCAAGGCTCTGCTGGTCCTCGGACTCAGGCCTATGGGGAATCTGCTGGTCCTCGGACTCAGGCCTATGGGGAAACTAACCACTTCAGACGAACAAGTGTTAGACAGAACCAAGGCTCTGCATGGTCCTCGGACTCAGGCCTATGGGGAAACTAACCACTTCAGACGAACAAGTGTTAGACAGAACCAAGGCTCTGCATGGTCCTCGGACTCAGGCCTATGGGGAAACTAACCACTTCAGAAGCCAAGTGTTAGACAGAACCAAGGCTCTGCATGGTCCTCGGACTCAGGCCTATGGGAAAACTAACCACTTCAGACGAACAAGTGTTAGACAGAACCAAGGCTCTGCATGGTCCTCGGACTCAGGCCTATGGGGAAACTAACCACTTCAAACCAACAAGTGTTAGACAGAACCAAGGCTCTGCATGGTCCTCGGACTCAGGCCTATGAGGAAACTAACCACTTCAGACGAACAAGTGTTAGACAGAACCAAGGCTCTGCATGGTCCTCGGACTCAGGCCTATGAGGAAACTAACTACTTCAAAGACCAAGTGTTAGACAGAACCAAGGCTCTGCATGGTCCTCGGACTTAGGCCTATGGGGAAACTAACTACTTCAAACGAACAAGTGTTAGACAGAACCAAGGCTCTGCTGGTCCTCGGACTCAGGCCTATGGGGAAACTAACCACTTCAGACGAACAAGTGTTAGACAGAACCAAGGCTCTGCATGGTCCTCAGACTCAGGCCTATGGGGAAACTAACTACTTCAAAGACCAAGTGTTAGACAGAACCAAGGCTCTGCATGGTCCTCGGACTCAGGCCTATGGGGAAACTAACCACTTCAGACGACCAAGTGTTAGACAGAACCAAGGCTCTGCATGGTCCTCGGACTCAGGCCTATGGGGAAACTAACTACTTCAAAGACCAAGTGTCAGATAGAACCAAGGCTCTGCATGGTCCTCGGACTCAGGCTGACGGGGAAACTAACCACCTCAGATGATCCTAAGTGTTGGACAGAACCAAGGCTCTGCATGGTCCTCGGACTCAGGCTCACGGGGAAACTAAACACCTCAGATGATCCTAAGTGTTAGACAGAACCAAGGCACTGCATGGTCCCAGGACTCAGGCCTATGGGGAAACTAACTCCTTTAGAGGGTTCTAGGTGTTAGACAGAACCAAAAGCACTGCATGGTCCCAGGACTCAGACCTATGGGAAAACTAACTCGTTCAGAGGATTCTAAGTGTTAGACAGAACCAAAAGCACTGTATGGTCCTAAGTGTTAGACAGAACCAAGGCACTGCATGGTCCCAGGACTCAGGCCTATGGGGAAACTAACTCCTTCAGAGGATTCTAGGTGTTAGACAGAACCAAAAGCACTGCATGGTCCCAGGACTCAGACCTATGGGAAAACTAACTCCTTCAGAGGATTCTAAGTGTTAGACAGAACCAAAAGCACTATATGGTCCTCGGACTCAAGTCTGTGGGGAAGCCAACTACTTCAAGGGGATCCTAAGTGTCTACTCAAAGAATTTTCTACCTGGCCCTTAGGAAACGGAGGGTCCACCCAAGCATACCTGCCCTCGTTATGACAATTGATGCCGCGATTGGTCGAGATGCAATTGAAATTAAAATCATATAAGTAAAGAAAAAGCGGATAGCGTGCAAGTAAGTAAACTACCACAACAAACAGAAAAAGAAGCAAAGCTCGCATTTCATTAAGTCCAGAAAAAGTTACACGGTAGGGATTACACTACAATCTAAAAAAAAAAATGCAAAAGGAAAGAGAAACGACGGCGTCAAGGGGCCTGCCCTGCCCACTTATTTTCCTCCCTCGGCAGGGGGCTGGACCATAGCAGCTTCAGAACCTTCTGAGCCTTGGCCAGAAGGGGCAGCCTGCGAAGGCGTGGCAGGAACGGCTGCCTCCTCAGCAGCAGGAACTTCAACTTCAGAGCTGGGCTTCGCAACCTCCTGGCGAGGCCCTCACCTGATTCAGCTACCTGGGGAGGGTCATTTACTTGGACGAGCTCGCCCATAGGTTCAGCAATGGAGGTGTCCTCACCCGTAGCAGCACTGGCTTCCTCTGCAGCCTCTTCGGCCTCAGCGCCACTTGGAGTTGCCTCGCGAATGGCAGGAGGGTAGTACACACTTTCCTCCTTCCACAAGTCAGACGAGGCCTCAACCCCAGCCTGCCTGAGAGCCTCCATCCAAACTTCAGCGGAGTAACGCCTGCACAACCCGGGGACCTGAGCCTTAAAGGCTGCCTCGGTCTCGGCCATCCCCGCAGCATAGGCCTCCTCCTCGGCTTCCCGCTTAGTGGCCAGGGCGTCCTCTCTGCCGTGGTCAGCCTCAAACTTGGCCCTAACGGCCTCGTCCCTGGCCTCCTCTGCCACCCTCTTGGCTTCCTCTGCAGCAGCCACCTTCCTTGGCAGATCAGCAAGCAGCTCATTTGCCATCTTCAGTTGCTCCTCCGCCTCGTCCAGGCGCTTTGTCTGATCTTCGGCCTGCTTCTGGAAACCGGCGAGTCCTGACAGGGCAGTATCCCGAGCACTGGTCATCGCACTCAGCTCCTCCGAGCCTTGGCAAGATCAGCCTTGGAGTTTCTAAGGATCCGTGAGGCCTCCAAGTGCTTCTCACGCTCCACGTCTGCGGCTTTCCCCTGGTCACGGGCCACGTCCTCCAACCTGTAAGTGGCCTGAATGGCCTGCCCAACAAAACAAGCACACGGTTAGCCGAGACCAGAAAAGAGTTGGAGAAAGCTAAAACTGGAAAAGTCATAAGTGTTGAGGGACTTACCATTCCCAGGTACCGCTTGAGGCAAAGAAAAACCTCCCTGCTCCTCATAGCTCCCAGCTCCGCCATGTCAGCTGGGAGTAACAGGCACCTTTCCAGCGCGTCGGCCACGTACGCGCCTTCGCCTTCCTTGAAGTCCCTAAGGGAGGAGTCTTCCCTCAGCGGCCCCCCATGGAGCATTGGGGCAGGAAGCCAGGCCTGAGGCTCGGGCTGGGCGTCAACCCTTTTATCCTGACCTCGGGAGCCTATCTTCAGCTGTTTGGATGGCCGCCGAGTATCATCCTCCTCCCGTGGGGACCCGGACTTCTCCTCAGCCGGCCTTTTGCCCTTATCCTTTTTCTGCTTGGGGTCAGAGGGCTCGCGCCTAGGAGGCAGACTCGTCTTGGGCGGAGAAGGAGGAAGCCTTGACTGGGAAGTGCTCGACCTACCCTGGGTAGAGCGAGTCTTGGGAGGAGGAGGAGGAGGAAGCTCCAGCTTGGATTTCCCCGATTGGCCTTCGATCAGATCCGCCAGGCTGGGTTGGGGCCTCTTCTTGTAACCCATCTCGCGCCGAGGAGGAGACTTAGGCGTTTGGAAATCCGCTTCTGTCAGACAAGGGTCACCCAAATCCCCTGGAGGGTCCTCGGACTGATGGACCTGTTCAAACACGTCAAACTCGTCCTCGGCGGGGCCAAAGTCAGCAACTTCCTCTTCCCTCTCTAGGCCTTCTTCGGCAACCTCTGAGGATCTAAGGGAGGAGGAGGGACCCGCAGGTGTTACGCCTTCTGATGTGGAGGGCGCCTCGGGGACCTGGAACCCGTCCTCGGTCACGGTTATTTTTCGAAGCCGAGGATCCTTTGCTCTGATTACGTACTTCGGCACCGCAAATGACTTGTGAGTCGAGTCGTATTTCAAGATCTGGTGAGCGGCCCTAACCTGATTGTCAGCCTCGTTCACGAAAACCTCTGCCCTCAGCGCCTTTTGCAAGTCCTCTCGGTTGATCAAGCTGAAGTGGCGCGTGAAGGCGTGCGGATCTGCAAGAGGAAACACATTCACATTAGAAACCAGACGGTGCAAAAAGAAATGGATGAAGTAAAGGATGGAACTGATTAGGATCCTAGAACCCTCTCCCCATTTTCCTACTGCCCACCTGGGGTCCCCTCCGTCGTTGGGCAGTGAAGGCCATCGTGCCACTCTTCAGACACGATGAGGAAGTCTTTGTTCAGCCCCTTGCTGGACTCAGGGAGGCACTGAATGAGCCGAACCCTGTCATCCCTGGTCTTCAGATAGTAAGTTTCGCCCTTCAGGCACTGGAGGTTATAACACCAGTTGACGTCATGGTGGGTCAACCTTAGTCCCATCTTCTCATTTAGGGCATCCACACAGCCCAGAATCCTAAAGACGTTGATGGCACACTGGGTGGGGGTTAGTCGGAAGTGCGTCAGGTAGTCCCTCATCACCGGCCCCATGGGTATCCTCATGCCACCTTCAACGAAGGCAACGATGGGAATCACCACCTCACCCTCCTGCCTCCGGAAGCGCCACTCGCCCTCCGCACAATACCTCAAGCCCACATTGGCCGGTATCTTATAATCGGCGATGAATTTCTCCATCGCCTCCTCAGTGAAGACATACTTCTTAAATACACCCATCCCAAATGATGCCTAAGCAAGCTAAGAGAGGGCAAACGAAAAAGAGGCAGAGATGGAGAAGGAGAAAGTTCGAAGAGAGATAGAGTGACTTACAGAAATGAGTAGAAGCTCCTCGGACAGGCTTTTTATGCTGGAGATGTAGACTCTTGAGTGCGAGTGAACAGAGGAACCGGCTTTTCGAATGGGTATTTATACCCCAAATCAAGGAACCGGGCGGGTTTTCCCGTCCCTAACTGCTAGGCGAATCCCCACTGTTGGATTATCATCCTCCCGTTGAACGTGGGGGGCACAGAGCCGTCTTGATTTAATGAAAGGCGTATTGCGCGCTTCGAGGCGCCATTAACGCGTCTGGGGTAGATGAAAAGGCTCCAGTACTGACAGAGGGCCAGACTCAATGGGACGCGTGACAGGTCCGAGGACATCAAAATCCTCCTCTCCGCCCGAGGATGCGGACAACAAGATTTTGAGGGGCTATTGTGGGGCCAAAGAATCCTACGGCCCAGCCCAGTTCGTCCCTGGGCCGAAGGCCCGGGCTGAGGAGGCACCCTAAGTCCGAGGATGACCCCATCATCGGACATCCGAGAACTTGAGGGACAAGCTCATGACAAGCAGTCACCTCCGCATTAAATGTACCTGACTACCGCCCTGGCCGCATTAATGAGGAAAGGACCCGGCACCAACGTCACCTTGGTTGCCACGACTCTCAAAGAGACTGAGAAGACGACTGATGGGACAAGCACCTGAGTATTGTTCAAATCGCTCAACACGTGTATGGTTAGGATTGGTTGGGTAAAGAGTATATAATGTAGAGGAATCCCTCCTGAAAGGGGGGCGGAAAAAGGGGAGGCGAGAAAAAGAAGGGAAGAAAGCCTCATCGGCCCAAGGGAAGAAAGCCTCCTCGGCCATGGGCCGAGGAGCATCCCCCAATTGTAAAGATGTTCTAAGTATTTCTTCAATAAAAGAGAATGGCGTTCACGCCTCGTAAACGCCGGCCAGCGCCTAGACCTTCGATCCACTCTCTACAAATTCATTGTTATGGGTTCGATGGGCCCTTGACCCATACCCTTTGGGCTCTGGGCCGCAAAAGCAGACCCTACAGGGAGTATTGTAAAATTGTATTGTATAATTGATAAAGTGACTTTTTGAGATGGTAAAATAAGATGAGATTAGCATTCCGGCTGTGGATGCTCTAAAAGGGGTATATGCTAAATTTTAGTATCAAAACTCCAAAAAAGCAACTCCATCAAAACTTTCAAATTGTAAAATTTTTGGCATACTTGCACAGTGAGCTTGTATTAATACAAGCTCACTGTAACCAGAATTGTAAAAAAAAAAAATAGTTTTTTATTCTCATGTTGGTGAGGTGGTTGGCTGGTTATTTGTGTTAAGTTGTTTATTATTATTTTAATGAGTAATTTATATTATTTAAATAAAATGATAAAAAATATAAAAATTTTAATGTTTGATATATTTTAAAGTGAAATAGTAAATAAATAAAGTAAAATTTTAAAGCGTTAAATACTAAAAATTTTATCATCCTTAATAAAGATGCTCTAAAAGAAGACAATTTAAAAGAAATCACCTGAAACATACAAAGAAGATAAGTCTGACAAGTTTTTAAGAATTAATGGCCAATACAGTACACATCGCTTGGTACAAATACTACCAGTCTAGTGTTAATTATTGAAAACCATTTTTTTTTTTAAGAAGAAAATGTTGACAACTTTGATTGCTACATACACGTGTAAAATTTCAATAATGTGCCTCAGGTTTTTAATAAATTTTTAAATATTAGAAATATCCTTAACAGTGTCACGAAAACCAATTTTGCTTCAGGGGTGAACACTCCGCATTAATAACATAATAAAATCTATGCAACTGTCATGCTCAATTAGAGACGGAGCCTCCATGCATAAGCTTGAGGTTGAGGCCCTTGAGGGTGACTACAAATAGTGAGGGGATATCTTAAGGTCTTTGAGGAATTTTAGGGTTCTAGTTAACTATTTTGTGTTTTTTGGCTTTTGGTGGTATCTATTGGAGTTCTGATTGTTTCACATCTAAGAGGATGCACATTCTTTCACATCATGTATAAAGTGTGGATATTATTTGATAAATATAGATATCTAGTATGAAAAGTGTGAACATTGTGTAAAATAATGTACATTTGGGAGTTTAAAACAATAATTTACATTTAATTAAACCCTATAATTTTTTTTTTGAGGACTTTTACAGATAATTATAAATCTCTCCTTAATCGTTTGAGAGAGATTTGACGCAATGTTAATAGATATGCAAATGTTTTTTTTTTTTTTTTTAAGGACATGCATATGCTTTGTCTTTTTTTGGGGGGGGGGGGGGGGGGGGGGGGAGCGAAAAGTTTGAAAATTTCAAATGTATACAAGTTCTTATTGCCATTTTATCTTTAAATGTTTTAGAAGGGAATTTAACTTGAAATATTCCATGCTTTGTCTAAGAAGGGAAGCGAATCATTTGACTATTTCAATGGATATGATAATGCATGGAACTCCGTTATTGGCTTATTGCCATAATATCTTTATATATTTTGGAAATGCATATAACTTGTAATATTAGTTTTACTCTTAATACATACCTTTTTTTTTAATTAATACATACCCTGATTAACCTAAAAGTAATCGATGAGTTTTTTTTTTTTTTTTTGAGGGGGAGTTTACTCAATGAGTTAGCAAAACAAATAGTCTCACGTAGGAATGGACCTAAGCAAAAAATTGATGTCGTGAAAGTTACAAGAAAACAAACATGTTGCTTTCTAAATAAAAATGAAACTAAACACGTTAGTTTCTGAATGAAAACCTCAAGTCTACGAAGGGTTCCTTCAATCCACAATGTGATAAAGTTTTGAAATCCACCTGAGAGAAACAATAGGCAAAGTTTGGATTTTTTATTAATTTGAAAACTAAATTGCCTTGGAGGCTAAATTGAGTTTAAATAGAAAAAGAAAACATAAGAAATCTAGGAAAACACCCAAGAAAAACAAATTTGCACTAATCACGTAATTAAGTAGCGAAATAGTATTTTTTACCAAAAATAGCAAAATTGAGATAGTTGCAGAAATTGAAACTACTTTCTCTAAGAGACTTCCCAAAACATATGAGACCTTATTCTAACTTTTAAACTAAAAATAATTAAGGAAAACAAATATTCCTAAAAATAGCAAAATCACCGTTTTTGGGGCCTTAACAGAAGAATTCACCAAAAATTAGGGCAACCCTTGAGCTCTCGAGTCTTGATAAGAAAATTGTTTCCTTTAAGCCCTCCAAATTTCACTCAAATCCAACATCATAGCCCCAATGAGTTCTACTAATACCTCCTTGATCTTATTCCATGATTTTCGATGCTCTCATTGCTCCTGGAAGATCTATGCTATTTGTTTTGCATCAAAAATAAAGAAAAAAAAATTAAAGGTTCTGAAATTGAACCAAACCTACCAATCTGGAAATTAGGGGTGGCAAAATTTGACACGACCCGCGAACCCGACACGATATGACACGAAATTAGCAGGTTATGGGTTGAGGCTTAATGGATTCGTGTCATATTCGGGTTGACACAGCTGACCCATTTAATAAACGGTTTGGGTTAATGTTGAACACATAGAACCCGTTTGACCCGTCTGACCCGTTTAATTAAATGACATTTTACCAATATACCCTTCAAACTCTAGGTATATAAACTTATTAGTTGTTGTGATTTATTTTCTTTGAGATATTGTGATTGATTATTTGTGATATTGTGATATACTTTAGTTTTGAATGATTATTTGTGATGCAGTTACTTGTTAATTCTAAATTTTTTATTAAAAATATTTATTTGTTTGTTTTTTCATAATTTTTTTTTTCATTTTGATAAAATCTGATAAACAGGTCGACACGACTGACCCGTTTAATAAATGGGTCGCGTTAGGGTTGAGGAATCTTGACCTATTTAATAAACATGTCAGGTTAGTATTGACCTATGCAGTCAAATACTCATAACTTGACACTAGGGCTGTCCACGGGTCGGGTTTGGACCCAACCCGGACTCGACCCGCCGGCGTCGGGTGGGGGACGAAGAAACCCAGACTCGACCAGCCGAAAAATCGATCAGGTCGATTTCTGGTGAGGATGAGCCTCGGTCGGGCCGGTCGGGTCGCCGAAATAAAGAAAGCAACAAAATCTGAAAAAAAAAAAAGAGTTGCCGAAATCTGGAAAAGCTTGTCGGAATATGGAAAAATTCACCAGATTCGGGAAAAACTCGTTGAATCCTGGAAAAACTCGCCAGATCTCCTTGAATCTAAGCTTCATATCGCCGAATCTTCTCAAATCTAAGCTCGATCTTACCAAATACGGTCGAGATCTCGCCAGATCTCCTCGAATCTGAGCTTGATCTCACCGGAGTTGGGCAGGTTTGTAGATAACATCGGTCGGGTCAGGTGGCTCGGGTTTTGGAGAAGAAAACCGCCACTCGACCCGCCGACGGCAGGTTTTTGAAGTCAGGACCCGAGTCCGACCGCCAGAGCAGTCGGATAGGGTGGTTCAGAGTCGGGTCCGGGCAGGTGGGGCGGGTTGGGCGGGTGGCGGGTTGTTCTGGACAGCCCCACTTGACACGACACGAACCCGACACGCAACACGAATTGCCACCCCTACTGGAAACGATATTAGCAAGTTCTATACCATCACAAGTGGCCCTTCATTCTCCATCAAACCTAAGAATCAAACAATGATATTAATTTCAAGCACCGACCCCCCAACCGTCACATTTGTTCCTCAACCTAAAATTCTCCTCTCTGATTCCCCTTTTTCCCCAAAAATGGAACGTTTCACAATGTACTCAAAAACTCCCTAAAACAAGTTCTCACTGGAATCATAGTAGTAATCTTCACGCATGCTTTTCTTCTGGAAATATGCTCTTTTCCACCACTATCACACCAAACCACCACAATTTTTGATACTACTACTTAATTACTTATGTCACTTTCTCCTAAAAAGCCAAAAATGAGTCAAGCTGAACTTGCTCAACCTGCAATTATATCTTTGTCCTTACTTACCAAAACAAACTGCAATTATATCACTCTAATTACAAATCACTCTTTCTCTCACAATATCCTAGAAGATGAGCCTAATTAAATCCATTCCTTAGAGCATTCGTAGCAGTGGAGCTAAATAGTTATAATGCTATTTTAGCTCCACCAAAATACCAAAAAGGGCCACGCAACAATGGAGGCATAGCAATAATTTTTAGCTGAACTACTACAGTGCACATTTATAGATAGATGTGCACTGTAGCAGTCATCTAAAAAAAAAAAAAAAATTTATTCAGCATTCCCGATTAAAATAATACTTGGTTGTTTATTTTTTTTCATTCTTTTATTCTTCATCTCACCGTCCTCTCTCTCATCACTCTCAAGCTCCCATCTGAGAAATTTCTCTCAAGCTCTCACCTCTCTGAAACTCTCAAGTTCACTCTCACCATCTCACCATCTCACTATCTCTTAAGCTGACCGACGTCGTCCCAGCCGAAGCTCAACCCATCATCGTCACAGCCGCCGATCGCCTCAGATCGAGCCGTCCCAGCCGCCCATCTCTCTCAGACCGCCTCAGACCTCGCCGTCTCAGCCGATCCACTTCAGGTCAGTGAATTTTTTCATCTTTTTTTTTTTTTTTTTTTGATGAATTAGTGAATTTTTTCATTTGGGTGTTCGTTGTTTTGGCTTAATTTTTCTGGGTTTGTGTCATCATTTATGGTGTTATTTTGTGGTGAAAAATGGTGTGTTGTCGGGTCAGTGAATTTTTTCATCTTTTATTTTTTATTTTTATGAATTAGTGAATTTTTTGGTGGCAGTTGAAGGTGGTTGTGATTGTTGTTTATTATATAGGATATATTATTTTATTGAAATTGATATATTATTTTATTGTAATAGATATTATTTTATTGTGATATTTATATTATTTTATTGTGTTAAAAGCCAAAATAGATTCACTGCTGCAACATGTATGTAGGTAAAATAAATAAAGTAACTTTTGATGGAGCTAAAAAGCTAAATTTTTAACTCCACTGTTGCGAATATTTTTATTCAACAAAAAAAAAATAATAATAAAAATAAACCCATCCCTTCCTGTACCACACAGCAACTATTCCCATGTGAACCCCTTGAATTTGTAATCCCTATTTAAAATCCCATTCAGCATTTGACCTCGTTCTTGTCACCTTCCTTATTTCCCAACCGTTACTCCCTCACAAACCCAAAACCCTTGAAAATTATTTCCCATTTTCCATTACCATTTGCAAAAGGCTTACACATTTTGTAATAGGTTCTAAGATGATGACACACCTAACACCCAAAGCAGTAGCGGCTCTAAGAATTTTTCTCAGGATGTTCTTTAAGACGCATAAATTATACAATCTAATAAAAAGAGAAATTCATATATTGACAATAACAACAATAAAAAAAAACATGCAAATATATAAAGTTTACAATTGCTTTCTACGAGTTTTCATATTTTGAAATTGGTGCATGATAGTCTCATTATCAATTCTACAAGTTACATCTCTTTCAATGTACACAACCAAGCAATCATTCATCTACTGAATGTATAACAAATTAAGGAGCAAAATTTAATTTTATTGACATAAAAAAAACTGAGGGTGTTCCCAAATTTTTTTTAAAGGGTAAACAACAAATTTTTTTAAATCATTATTTAAAAAAAAAATCCAGATCAGGGTGATCCTGGGACCACCCTGGCCTTAAGGTGGCGCCGCCCATGACCCAAAGCCCTTGTGGTCCTGTTTTTCTTGTTTTTGCACTGCTTTTCACTGGTGCTTTCACTGGTATCTGATTCTGAGATTTTGATTCGGGTCAAGAAGACACAACTGGATGACCCGAATGGCAGCCTCAACGATTGGGTTTCGAACCGTGAACATAATCCATGTAATTGGAGTGGCATTTCTTGTGACTCTCACAAACACAGAGTTATTTCAATTTACCTGGCCGGTTTCAATCTCTCTGCCCGGTTCCCGTTTGGATTCTGTCAGATTCGGACCCTCCAAAACCTGTCTCTTGCCAACAATACGCTCAACGGTATAATCACTTCCCGAGCCTTTTCTAGGTGCTCACATCTTCATTTTCTAAGCCTCGCAAATAACTACTTCAGCGGAAAGTTGCCGGACTTCTCGCTGGAGTTTACAAATTTGGAAAATCTCGATCTCTCTGACAACTTTTTCACTGGGAAAATTCCGGCGAGCTTTGGCCGGCGGTTCCCGGCACTGAGATTCCTACACCTAAGATCAAACGATATAACAGACTCAATCCCTTCATTTTTAGGCAATCTCCTTGAGTTAACTCTGTTAGAGCTAATTTCCAATCCATTGACGCCAGGTCCTTTACCTCCAGAGATTGGAAACTTGACCAAGCTCGAGATTATGTATATTTTTCAAGTTTGAATCTCATTGGGACAATACCGGACTCAATTGGGAAACTTGTCTCGCTCAAGAACCTAGACTTATCCAACAATTCACTTTCCGGTGAAATTCCAGAGAGTATTGGCGGATTAAAAAGCAATGAACAAATCGAGCTTTATCAAAACAATTTGAGCGGTGGATTGCCAGAGACCATAGCAAATTTAAGGACTTTGCTTAGACTAGATGTCTCTGAAAACAACCTCAGCGGTACACTATCTGAAAAGATTGCCGCAATGCCATTGAACTCTCTTAACCTCAACGACAATATTTTCGAAGGTCAAGTTCCTGAAGTTTTAGCTTCGAACCCGGTTCTACATGAGCTGAAAATCTTCAACAACAGCTTTTCTGGACAACTACCCAAAAATCTTGGGAAAAATTCTGACTTGGTGAATATTGATGTTTCTACTAACAAATTCACTGGTGAGTTGCCCATGTACCTCTGCTACAGAAAGAAGCTTGAGAGGTTAGTCACATTCAAGAACAGCTTCTCTGGAACAATACCAATGTCATACGGTGAATGCGATTCTCTTAACTACGTCAGGATTGAGCAAAATGAACTATCCGGTGAAGTACCTGAGGGTTTTTGGAGTCATCCTAGGCTTACTCGCCTCCAAATGTATAATAATAGATTACAGGGTTCCATTTCACATAACATATCTCTTGCCTCCGGACTCGTTGCCATCTCGATCGCCAGGAATAATTTCACCGGAGAGATTCCCGTGGAAATTTGCCAGCTGCAACAACTAGTCGTGTTCTCGCTGAGCCAAAAGCAGTTTTCCGGCGTGTTGCCGACTTGTATAACAGGATTGAAGAAGTTGCAGAAAGTTCTTGTCCAAGAGAACATGTTATCCGGCGAAATTCCAACAAATGTGAGCTCGCTGAACTGGAAGGCCTTGTCCGATTTTAACCTATCGGGAAACAGATTTTCCGGCACTATACCGCCTGACTTGGGGACTTTACCGGTGCTAACGTATCTTGATCTCTCCGGAAACTTGCTCACAGGAGAGATTCCTGAGTCTTTGACGATGCTGAAGCTGAAGCTGACAGAGTTTAACCTCTCCAACAACAATCTTGATGGTAGAGTACCTTTGGAGTTCGACACCAAGTTTTATCTACCGAGCCTATTGGATAACCCAAATCTCTGTAGCAACACTTTGAAACCCTTGGCGCTATGTTCGAGACCCAGAACCGCCTCTTCCTATTGTGTATTAGTTCTTTTATTTTTCTGTGTTATAATCCTAGTACTGTCTCTAGTATGGCTTTACGAAACCAAATTTCCACCACTTGGTGATCCAAAACCCAAACTCCACAGCCAAATGAAGGTAATTGCATTCCAACGAATTGGGTTCACTGAGCAAGACATTTTCCCGTATCTAAGAGCAGGAAATCAGATTGGATATTGCTGGCTCCTATGGCTACATTGCACCAGGTTAGTCAATTATTCTTCTTTTTCATCTTCCTCAACAATATTACAGACACATCTATTTTCATAATTTGTTTGCTTGTACACTGTAAATAATTGGTTAAAAATTACGGGCCATGTAAATAAAATTGGATAAAAAGTGTTCAACACTCATAATCACACGCATTAACATATTATAAATTGGACATATCTTTAGGATTATTCATTTCTCTCTTGCATCTGTTTGTCTTGAATGTCTAATTCTTTTCTGGGTGATATTAACTTAGTTAGCTGCAACTTCTGTTTACATAATTTGTATTGTTTCTTATGTCTGATTGGTTTTGGCACTTTGGAGTTTTGAATATAGACACCAACTATAGGGCCCCATTTGATGCTAATATATATAAGTTAACATGACACCAACTCAGTATGAACTACTTATCGGTACCAAATTTTCCAATGGTTTTGCCACCTAGTATACTTGTTGATTCAATCCCCCCCTTTTTGGCTAAATACAAAAAATCAGTATTTTTTTTTGGCTTAATTACAAAAATTCAGTTTCAATTGGAGACAACTAGCACATTCAGGGGCGGAGCCACGTTGTCCCTTGGGGGGCCGTGGCTCCTGCAAAAAAAAAAAAAAAAAAAAAAAAAAAAAAAAAAAAAAGTCTACTAGCCTATATAGAAATTTTAATTGGGCTCCCCAATGATGTACATCCAGCCCCCCTCCCAATTCTGTTCAATTCACTCCCAGCCCCAGCATGCTTTAATTTCAATTGTAGGCCTCTTTTATCCTCTAATCAAACAAAACATGGCCCACTTATATTTAAATACCCAAAGGCATTATCCAACAAAATACCCCATCCGTCTCACTTTGTTTGTCCTCTATTCCATTTTGGGATGTCCCAAAATATTGTCCTGTTTCTAAAAATAAAAGTCATTAATTTACTAATATTCCTATTATACCCTTATTAATTTACTAATTCAATTTTTTGATAAATTTATTTAAGGATAGTTTTGGAAATTTATACATTTTTAAAAGGTAGACAAAATAATAAATGATGTTCCCTTAAAAAGTTTGACTTTTCAAACAGGACAAACAAAGTGGGACGGAGGGAGTAACATTTTATCACCCATTCTCAAACTCAAAATCAGAACCCTTTCTTTTACTATTCTTTTTATTCTCTTCTTGTCTTCTGTGTACACGCTGCCCCCACTCCACTAGTACTAGTAGCCCCCAAACAAAACAAAACTTCAGCTCAGCCTTCCTCTCAAACTTAGTCCTCACGATCCCAAAAAAAAAACTTGACCATTATTTTTGCGGGGGGGTAAAAGCCCAGATCTACCTATTAGGCCTGGGGCCCTGTTTTTAAGATTACTGTATGTCCGAAAAGTAATAACGGGCTGGGATAGAGTTCACATGGGGGCAACAAACCCGGAGATGGAGGAAGAGTACCATCCGAAGAGGTCACCCTTTGTCCGAAGAGTTTTTACTCCTCGGATACGAATAGTCTTGATCAAATAAACGTATGGAAGGTCTGAATGCCCTTCCTGGCAATTCCAATGACAAAGATAAGCTCTGGGCATACTTGTGGATGATAAGGATGAAGAAATATTTCAAGGAAAAGCTGCTACCACCGTATTTAATACATTGCAGCAACTTTTCTGGCCGCATTTATGTGGAGAAGACCCCTGAATAGTGCAACCTCAGCTACCGCCACTCCCAAAAAGTTAGAGAAGATGTTTGATGTGACCTATACTCAAATATATACACAGATAAAAGACAAGTGGACGACTGGGATGATGAGGGAGGAGGCTATATAAAGAATAAGGGCCCTGATAAAAGGGGGAGGACAAAAAAAGGAAGGAAGAAGAAGAAAATAACTTTACTGTAGTTTTGAGAATTGTAACCTATCTTCATTCAATAAAGTGCCTCTTCGGACATTCATGTTTGGCCTTGTCCAAGCATGATTGCATGTTAGTTTATCCGCAAGTACCATAATCAACTCTTGTTTAATTCACATACAACCCAGTTCTTTCACCCACGCTCTACAAATTCATTGTCTTGGGTTCATAGGGCTTAAAATCCATATCTTTTGGGCTTGAGCTACAAAAATTGATCCTACAATTGGCGCCGTCTGTGGAAAAAGCTTGTGCAGGGGTGAAAACAACAGTTGGTGATGGCAGAACGAAGTCAACAACAAGCAGAATCTAGGGCATCCCAACACGCTGACCCTTTTCTTAACTTGAAGAGGAGGCAAGATCGTGAGGGTAGTGTGCACACTGTGCATACTGGCCAAAGCCAGTCGCATGGCGGGAGTCACGTGTCCCATGCAGAGAAGAACCGGGACTTGCAACTAGAAGTTGAAAAACTGAAAAGGGAGTTGCGCCATGCAAAGAGGAAACGGATTTCCTCGTATTCTGATGAAGATTCTGGTGACGAGCAAGACGTCACTTATCAGCAGAAATCTCAGACACCGGCTAGTGAATCCTTTTCCTATGAAGAAGAGTCTCATCGCAAGAAGCAATATAGAAGCCCATCACGCGAAGGTGTAGGGAATGATGCTATGAGCAGGGCTTTGAATCAGATCTCTCGGTCACCTTTTACTCGCAGAATTGAGGAAGCGAGACTCCCTCGGCATTTTAACCAGCCAACGTTTACCATCTACAATGGTAAAACAGACCCGGTGAAACACGTGAGTTACTTTAACCAAAGAATGGCTGTCTACTCCAGGGACGAAGCCCTGATGTGTAAGGTTTTCCCCTCCAGTCTGGGGCCGGTGGCAATGAGGTGGTTTGACAGCCTGAAAGCAGACTCTATCAATTCCTTCAAAGAGCTCACCCAGGCATTTGGTTCACGCTTTGTCACATGCCGAAGAGTAGCCAGGCCCCTGTCTTAACTGTTTTCCCTGAGCATGCAAGAGGGCGAGACTCTGAAGGCATATTCGGATAGGTACTGGGAGATGTTTAATGATATGGAGGGCAACTCCGATGCAATGGCCCTCAGCACGTTCAAGCTCGGCCTCCCTACTGACCACGGTCTAAGGACCTCCTTATCTGGCAAACCAGTTACTAACATGCGTCAGCTCATGGACCGTATAGAAAAATTTAAAAGAGTTGAGGAAGATCAGCAGCAAGGGAAGGGAAAGGACAAAGCTATCCCCCAAGAGAGGAGGGATTTCCAGTCGGATCGTTACAATAGCAGTAAACCGCGTAGAGATTTCGCTGGACAATCAGGATCGACTAATCCTCAAGCGGTTAATACTGTATTTAAAGAGCCGGTGCACCAAGTTTTGGAAAAGATTAAAAACGAGCCATTCTTCAGGTGGCCGAATAAGATGGTAGGAAACCCCGAGAGGCGTAATCATAATCTCTATTGCCAGTATCATCAAGACCACGGGTATAGCACAGACGATTGCAGGAGCCTGTGGGATCATTTAGATCAGCTGGTCGGTGAGGGTAAACTAAGACACCTTCTGCACCATTCCAGCGGCCGAGGAGGGCAGATGAGTTCAGGGCCCTGAAAAGATGATTCTTCAAAACCACCATTGGGAACTATTAATGTCGTCTTCGCCGCACCAGGGAGAACAGGATCCTGGCCATCAAAGGTTATGTCAATAGTCCAATCACCGACAGGGCATTTCGGCCATGGTCAGAAGAGATCCAAGTTGGATGCCCCATTGGTTATCGGATTCTCGGACGAAGACATGATAGGAACTGTTCAGCCCCATTATGACGCTTTAGTAATCACCCTCAGAATTGGAGGGTACGATGTGAAGAGGGTGATGGTGGACCAGGGTAGTGCTGTGGAGATAATGTACCCCGATCTTTACAAGGGGCTAGGCCTAAAACCTCAAGATTTAACACCATACAATTCCCCCCTCGTGAGTTTTGAAGGAAGGGTTGTCACCTCAAAAGGCCAGATACGCTTGCCTGTGCAGACCGGCTCTAAAGTGGTAGAGGTGGATTTTATAGTTGTGGACGTGTACTCACCCTATACAGCAATCGTAGCCAGACCTTGGCTTCATACACTGGGGGCTGTTTCCTCTACTTTGCATCAGAAAGTAAAGTACCCAGCTGAAGGGTAGGTTTATGAGATTCGAGGTGATCAGTCCGTAGCTCGACAGTGCTTAGTGGCTGCCATCCAACATGAGCCCGAAGCAGAGCCCTCATCCAGGGCCGAAAGGAGTTTATAGCAGTTAAAGTCTCGAGTATTACCCATTGAAGATTCAAACGAGGGCGCTCGATGCGAAGATTTAGTGAAAGTTGTCATTAGGGACGATCCTGAAAAGTTCTTTCAAGTCGGATCTCAGCTGCCTCTTCAGGAGAAAGAAGAGCTAATAGAATTACTGAAGAGGAATCTTGACGTGTTTGCCTGGGATGCTTACGAAGCCCCAGGGGTGGATCCCCAATTCATTTGCCACCATCTCAAAGTCAACCTATTGATTATTCCCAAGAAGCAGCCTCCTCGGCGCCCATCTAAGGAACATGCAGATGCAGTGAAAGAAGAAGTGGCCAAGCTCAAACAAGCTGGAGCTATTAAAGAAGTTTTCTACCCGGAGTGGTTAGCGAATACTGTGGTAGTGAAGAAGAAAAACGGGAAATGGCGAGTCTGTGTAGACTTCACTGACTTGAATAAGGCTTGTCCCAAGGATCCATTTCCCATGCCAAAAATTGATCAGCTTGTGGATGCCACTGTCGGCCACCCTCGGATGAGCTTCCTGGATGCTTTCCAAGGCTACCACCAGATACCACTAGCTCTGGATGACCAGGAGAAGACTGCTTTCGTCACCCCTATTGGTAACTACCACTTATAAGTGATGCCATTTGGCTTGAAAAATGTGGGGTCTACTTATCAAAGAATGATGACGAGGATGTTTGAGCCACATCTGGGTAAAAATATCGAGATCTATATAGATGATATGGTGGTGAAAAGCAAGATTGTTGCTTAGCATATGAAAGACCTTGAAAGTACCTTTGAAGTCCTTAGAAAGTACAAGCTGCGCCTAAATGCTTCCAAGTGCTCATTTGGCGTGGGATCTGGCAAGTTTTTGGGGTACATGGTAACTCACAGGGGAATTGAGGTTAACCCTAATCAGATAAAAGCCATCAACGATTTACAAGCTCCTCGGAACCCCAAGGAAGTTCAGAAACTGACTGGAATGACTGCCGCCCTGAATCGATTTATCTCTCGATCAGCAGACAGGTGTCGGCCCTTCTTCTCTCTGCTCAACAAATGGAAGGGATTCGAGTGGACTGAAGAATGTGCTTTGGCCTTTCAGCAGCTTAAAGATTATCTAGCTCGGCCACCAATTATGTCCAGTCCTGAGCAAGATGAAGTATTGTTTGCCTACATTGCTGTAGCTCCCTACGCGGTGAGCTTGGTGCTGATACGATCAGATTGTGGTGTGCAAAAACTGGTTTATTACGTGAGTAAGTCGCTACATGAGGCCGAGATCTGTTATTTGCCACTGGAGAAGGCTATCCTAGCAGTGGTGCTTGGTACACGAAAGCTACCTCACTATTTCCAGGCCCATACTGTCATTGTCCTCACTCAGCTTCCACTCAAGGCTATACTCCGGAGTGCTAACTATAATGGACGGATTGCTAAATAGGGGACGATCTTAGGGGCTTTCGACATAAAATATATGCCCCACACTTCAGTCAAGGGCCAAGTCCTTGCGGATTTAGTGGTTGAATTCACGGAGCCCCAACTAGAAGAAGTAACGCTTATGTCGGACATGGATGAAAAATCAGTTGGCATGATCTCTCAACAAAGCCCCTCCCACTGGGAAGTACACGTTGATGGCGCGACAAACCAAAAAGCTTCTGGAGTTGGGCTAGTGTTGATATCCCCTGAAAAAATCATCATCGAAAAGTCGTTGAGGTTAGACTTCTTGGCAACAAATAATGAGGCGGAGTATGAAGCCCTACTGATAGGAATGTCTCTGGTTCGAAGAATGGGAGCAAAGTCTGTGGAATTGTTCTCGGACTCAAGGTTAGTCGTGGGTCAGGTACAAGGTGAGTTTGAGGCGAAGGATGAAAGAATGTAAGGGTACCTGAGTCGAGTTAAAGGTCTGCAATCAGAGTTTGACTCTTTCAGTTTGCTGCACATCCCCAGAAATGGTAACACACATGCTGACTCTTTGGCCACGCTCACTACCTCCTCGGCGCAAAATTTGCCGAGAGTCATCCTCGTTGAGGACTTGCATGGGCCTACAGAGGCAAAAAGGGAAGTAGTTCAGGTTCACCAAGTCAGGACCGGACCCTGCTGGATGGACCCTATAATTAAGTTCTTGAAAGAAGACATCTTGCCCAAAGAAAGGGAGGAAGCTGACAAAATTCGGAGGAAGGCGACCAGATTCTGGCTATCTGAGGACCAAAAATTATATAAACGCTCCTATTCAGGACCATACTTATTGTGCATGCATCTTGAAGCGGCCGAGTTACTGCTAGAAGAATTACATGAAGGAATATGTGGAAGCCATACTGGAGGAAGGTCCTTGGCTCAGCGGTTTTCCTCAAACATTCATCAACCAGGGGGAACTCTTAATCCACTATCCAGCCCATGGCCTTTCGCCCAATGGGGCCTAGATATCGTGGGACCATTCCCTAAAGCTGCAGGGAACAGGAAATACCTTCTGGTCGGCACAGACTATTTCACCAAGTGGGTCGAAGCTGAACCTTTGGGCAACATCCGAGACGTGGATGTGCAAAGGTTTGTATGGAAAAATATTGTCACTCGGTTTGGGATTCCTCATACTCTCATCTCGGACAATGGCCTGCAGTTCGATAGTAAAGCATTCAAGAGTTATTGTAGTGAGCTAGGAATTATAAACAGATACTCCACCCCTGCTTATCCCCAGGGTAATGGGCAAGCAGAAACTGTCAACAAGGTCATAGTGAATGGCTTAAAGAAAAGGCTGGACGACGCGAAGGGCAAATGGGTGGAAGAATTACCACACGTACTATGGGCTTACAGAACTACGCCTCGCAGATCTACTGGAGAGACCCCCTTCTCAATGACCTATGGAGCTGAATCTGTCATACCTTTGGAAACTGGATTCCCAACACTGAGGACCAGTTCATTCAGTCCGACCAGCAACAATGAGCAGCTAGAGAGGAGTTTAGACCTGATTGATGAAAGGAGGGAAAATGTAATGATTCGACTGGCATATTACCAACAAAAGCTCAGGCAGGGCTACGACGCCAACGTAAAGCTAAGGCCCCTAGAACCTGGTGACTTAGTGCTGAGGAAAGTTGTCGGCACCGCAAAAAATCCAGCTTGGGGAAAGTTAGGACCCAATTGGGAAGGGCCATATCGTATTACTTCAGGGGCTGGCATTGGGGCGTATTTCTTAGAAGATCTGGATAGTCATGTAATACCACACCCCTGGAATGTAAATAACCTCAAAAGGTACTATTATTAATCGAACATTTTCTTCAATCAATATGCTGATTCTGTATATGAGTAGTTCTCTAAGTGTTTAAACTTAAATTCAATCATGCCTGTAGTCCTCGGACCAGATGATTTGGGTTAGTTAACACTCCATTACAGTTCTCTAAGTGTTTAAACTTAAATTCAATCATGCCTGTAGTCCTCGGACCAGATGATTTGGGTTAGTTAACACTCCATTACAGTTCTCTAAGTGTTTAAACTTAAATTCAATCATGCCTATAGTCCTCGGACCAGATGATTTGGGTTAGTTAACACTCCATTACAGTTCTCTAAGTGTTTAAACTTAAACCCATTCATGCCTGTAATTCTCGGACCAGATGATTTGGGTTAATCAACATCCTCATACAGTTATTATTATTGAAATATGACTTTATAATGAGCCATGCTTGAAATTCTCGAATGTATTTAAATTAACTCTACCTTATGCTGGCCCTTTTTTGTGTATGTTTGAAAAGACCTTTGAAACTTTTATAACACTCGTTGCATTTATTATTTAGTAGTAGTTCTTATACAAATTGCTCTTTTCAATGCCAATCTTAGTTATGTGCATTATTAGCATAACATGGTGATTATGTTTACCTACATTCTCATAATTACAAAGTACAGTTCTTTGTAGCAAAAGTAAGTCATATAATATGCAACAAGGATACCAAAAGTAAAAGAGAAACTGTTTCATTGATTAAAAAGAGGATAGTTTACAATCTGTTACATAAAAAAAGTCTTACATAAAAAAAAATAATAAAAAAATAAAATAAAATAAAAAAACCTAAGTATCTATGCTTTTGCTTGAGGGACCACAGGGTCGGCAGCCTGGCCTGTCTGAGTTGCAGCAGCTTCTGGGGCCTGGTCCTTGGGTGGCTCAGCTGGTTTGCTCTTATCACCTGGCTGACCAAGCTCCTTGGAGGCCTCAAGAGTAGTTGGAGGAACTTGGCTGACCATGGGTTGCTCCGAAGCCTCTGGGTGCTGTGTTGGAGGAAGGGGGTCAGACTCTGGGAGCTCTCGGATATCTGGATCGTAATATATGCTCCCAGGCAGCCTCAGTTCTGAGTCAGCAGGCACCCCAGCAGCGTCCATTGCCTTGCCCCATGTTATGTCGCAGTAATCTCAGCTGACCGAGGCAAACTGCTCAGTTAGACCTTTTTCGGTCACCTCTACTCCCAGTTGGTATGCTGCTTTCTTTTCAGCCTCAGTCGCCTCCTTGGCCAGCTGAGCATCCCTCTGGGCTAGCTTGGCAGTGTCCTTAGCCTTTTGGAGTTCGGCGCGAAGTTCCTTCACAAGCGCTTTCTCAGTTGCCAAATTGGTCTGAGCCTCATTTAGCAACTTGCATTGGGCTTCGGCCTGACTCTCAGCATTTTACAGGCCAGCATTGAGGCTATTCCTTTCGTTGGTCACCTCTTTGAGCTGCTCAGAGATTTAAGAAAACTGCTCTTTCAAGCTGCCCAAGGCTTTCTCTGCCTCAGACCGAGAGTGGGCCTCTGCTTAAGTTTCAATGTATGCATTTTTGCTCCACTATTCGACCACGAAGACCTGCTGGGTAATCTGCATAATAAAGTAAAAGAGTTAACACAAAACAAGCAAAAATTAACATGCCAAATCGAAGAGCTGGATTAATTTACTTACTATGGCTAGGTCCCTCTTCAGGGACATGTAGAGGTCATACTGGCTAAAGCGCCTGTATGACTCCATGTCTCGGGGGAGGAGCAATGGTTGCTCTAAGGTTTCGGCTACTCGCCCTGCTTTTCCCCCATCATAGTTTCTGAGGGAAGTCTCCCAAGAAATAGGGGCACCGTCTAGCTCCAACTTGGGGGACCATGTGCGTTGCCCTAGGCACACTTCAGCAACAGAAGGCTCATCCCGGCTTTCAGTGGATGAGGTCCTTCTGCTCCGGTGGTCTCTCGCCACCTTCTGTTGCTTAGTTGTCTTGGGTGGCACCACCACCTCCCTCTCATCAGTTTCGAGGGGCCTCTTCTTCCTCAGGTCCGGTAAGGGCTTTAGGCCGAGGTCAGGAACCTGAGGTGGCGGTGGAGGCAGATTCGCCACTGGTTGAGAGGTCCCAGTGCCTTTCGGCTCGGCCTTCTTGCCCCTGTTCTTCATTAATGCCTTCAAGTCTGACATATCTTCCTCTTCCGAAGAGCCTTTCGGAAGAGCAGTTATCAGAATGGGAGGATGGACACTGGATTGCCTATCAATCCCCTCTTTAGAGTCTGAGGATGGTATCACTTGGACCCCTCCTGAAGCTTCCCCCCCGAATTGAAATTTATCTATCTGCTCCTCTAGTGAGGAGATCGAAGAGCCAACCCTTTCGCCTGCAACCACCGGTTCAAGGGGGACTTGTGCAACTGGCTGGACGAGCAGGGGTACACCCTGTGGATTGGGGTGTGGCACGGGTGCAAGATCGTACGACGCTAAAAAGCCTTTCTGAGCAACGTCTATATGATTGAGACGATAATCCCCTTGTGTTATCGCGTTGCCGATCAGCTGAAAATCTTTCGGTTTCACCTTGTATCCAAGAATAAGAGGAGCCAACCGGAGCTGCCCGTCCTCGCTTACAAAGATCTCTGATCTTAGTAGATAATTGAGTGCGGCAGTATTTGTAAGGCTGAGCTGAGGAGAAACGTGGTTTTTATCTGTTAAAAATCATAGCAGAGCTTTGTCAGAGACTCGAAACTAATAACACAAAGAGAATTAAAAATTGTTAAAAGGCGGGGATCCTAAGTCTACTGTTAGTGAGCCTAAATCTAG
This sequence comes from Quercus ilex subsp. ballota, assembly GCA_032727855.1. Taxonomy (NCBI): domain Eukaryota; kingdom Viridiplantae; phylum Streptophyta; class Magnoliopsida; order Fagales; family Fagaceae; genus Quercus; species Quercus ilex. The sequence continues at coordinate 39,831,625 of CM064913.1, forward strand.
CATGTCCCACCTGGCTCTCCTGGCTTGGTTGGGCAATGGGGATCGTCGTGCCATGCGCCCGAGACGATCACATAGTCGTCTTTCATCCCTTTGTTGGATTTGGGGAGGCAGGAGACGAGTCTAACCACGTCAGACCGGGATTTGAGATAATATCCCGCCCCTTTGTTGGCTGTGGCACTCATACATGTGTACCACATCGAGCCAGGTGAGGCCCAACCCTAGATGGCGGTTCAGATCCTCAACTGCTCCTAAGATCCTAAACATGTTAGGCGCACATTGGTCAGGGCTAAGCCTATGGTTCCTAAGATAATTGCTGGTAATGGGACCCATAGGGATGGTCATCCCTCCTTCTAGAAAGGCAATGATGGGGATAACAACTTCGCCCGTCTTTCGATCTGTTAGTATTTTTTCTAGAGGGCAATACCTCACACCCACATTTGGGGGTATGCGATATGCGACCCTAAATGCCTCCAACTGATTAGGACTACCACCAAATACTGGAGTTTACCCATCGCACTTAAACAAAAATATGGAAGCACTAAGCGTAGCAACCAGGGGGTGACTGTTCAAAGGTCGAGAAAGCTGGCCGAAGAGAAGACTAAAAGATCGAACAGATGATAACTTACAGGAACTAAACCGGAGATTGATCTTCGAACTCGCAGAAGGATTCTTAAAGGCTCTAGGGAAGACTGGGATTGATGACTGAGAGAGTTTGATGGAGTCGTGTGCTTGTTCTTGCTGGAGTGTCTGAGAGTTTGCAAAGTAAGGAAGAAGTAACTTCTTCTGAGATTTTATACCAGGTCAAACGAAAGGGCAGAAGTTATTTCGCTCAAATCTTGGGGAAGAACCACGCCCGTTAGATCAACAACCCACCGTTGGATACAAAGGACAAGGCGCTGCCTGGAGTAATTAATGCAGCGCTTTGGAAATATGGAAACAACAACGGCAATGATGAAGCGCTTATACCTATACCTACACACGTGCCAGTTCAGATATTTGGCTGTTCTCAAGCTTTTTACTCCGTGACAAGTCAAAATCTCACTTTTTCTCTTCGGATGCGAGGGAAAAATTAAGATTTTGAGGGGCTATTGTGGGGGGGGTAAAAGCTCAGATCTACCTATTGGGCCTGGGGCCCTGTTTTTAAGATTACTGTATGTCCGAAGAGTAATAACGGGCTGGGGTAGAGTTCACCTGGGGACAACAAACCCGGAGATGGAGGAAGAGTACCATCCGAAGAGGTCACCCTTTGTCCGAAGAGTTTTTACTCCTCGGATACGAATAGTCTTGATCAAATAAACGTATGGAAGGTCCAAATGACCTTCCTAGCAATTCGAATGACAAAGATAAGCTCTGGGCATACCTGTGGATGATAAGGATGAAGAAATATCTCAAAGAAAAGCTGCTACCACCGTATTTAATGCACTGCAGCAACTTTTCTGGCCGCATTTATGTGGAGAAGACCCCTGAATAGTGCAATCTCAGCTACCGCCACTCCCAAAAAGCTAGAGAAGATGCTTGATGTGACCTATACTCAAGTATGTACGCAGATGAAGGACAAGTGGACGACTGGGATGATGAGGGAGGAAGCTATATAAAGAAGAAGGGCCCCTGATAAAAGGGGGAGGACAAAAAAAGGAAGGAAGAAGAAGAAAATAACTTTACTGTAGCTCTGAGAATTGTAACCTATTTTCATTCAATAAAGTGCCTCTTCGGACATTCATGTTTGCCCTTGTCCAAGCATGATTGCATGTTAGTTTATCCGCAAGTACCATAATCAACTCTTGTTTAATTCACATCCAGCCCAGTTCTTTCACCCACGCTCTACAAATTCATTGTCTCGGGTTCATAGGGCTTAAAATCCATATCTTTTGGGCTTGGGCTACAAAAATTGACCCTACAATTTTCTTTCTTCTTACTTTCTTAAAATAAATCATTCAGAGGGTGAGTTTTCAGTTTTCTTTTTTTTCTTCAGCACTACACCTTCATCTCTTTTTAGTATTTTTTTTTTTTCTCAACTATATACACTTACTTAAATATTTACGTGCTCTTTAATTTTTCATAAATTTTTAGAGAAATATATGATTGAAGGCATAGGGAGGTTGTTTGTGATGAGTCTTGAAGGGAAGGTTTACTAGGCATTGCCACACCCACACAGCCCACACCCATCTTTGCAATTTGTGAAGACAAAGTTTCTAAGGTAAAATTTTTTTGATTTATTACCTATTTTTTTTGGTTTATGTTGTGTACTTGTGTGTTTAATTTTTGCTTTTGTTAGTTTAATTTTTGCTTTTGTTTGAGAGGTTATTCTTAATTAAAAAAAATTAAAATATAGCAAAATTTTAATAATAGGAATGACAATGGGTTGACTGTTTAAATTATAGTGGAATTTTGTTTTTTCTTGAGTATGAATAACATCCATATAACCAAATAAAAATTTCTAATTAAAATTTTATTTTTTAAAGTTCTTTTCTAGTTAATATGATAGTTTATATAGAAAAGGAAATTCCTGAGAATTTCACCATGGAAATGATTATGGATGAATTCTATTTCATGAAAAATCGTCATCAGGCATGATTTTGATATGAAATGTTTTTTTTTTTTTTGTGTGTGGATATTTTTGTATATGTCTATAGTGAACTAAACAGCTTTTGTATGATCATTAATGTGTAAGATATATCAAAATTGAAATTTCATATTCAATAGCCTTATGAATTATGTTTTTTATATCAATACTTCGAATCGGCCCCCCCATGTGAAAATTCCTAGCTACGCCCCTGAGCACATTTATATGTTCGGTGCCCCTGCCAAGTATTAGTAACGTTCCTGTCACGTTTTTTTTCCTTTGAAAATCTCCTATCACATGTACTTCAATTTTATTTATGTTCCTTGAAGAAAAAAAAAGCTTTTAATGCATTGGAGAAGTATAATCTAAAATGTATAAGAGCATCCACATCCGGATGCTATATCTCATCTTATTTTACCATCTCAAAAAGCTACTTTATCTATTATACCATACCATTTTACAATACACCCAACATCCCAAAACTCTATATCTCATCCTTTTATTAAAATATTATTTTTTTAATCTTTCTTTATTATTACTTTTCCAACCATCATTTTTTTTGTTTCAAATTCAGCTATTTGGAATATCCTTAACAACCTGCCAAATTTTTTTTCTTTTCAATTTCTTTACACACACACACACACAACCTGCCAATTCCTTTCCAACACACACACACACACACAACCTGGCAATTTCTTCTTTCCAACACACACACACACACAACCTGCCGTCACACACACACACAACCTGCCGTCACACACACACACACACACACACACACACACACACAACCTGCAAATGGCAATTTCTTTCCAACACACACACACACACAACCTGCCAATGGAAATTTCTTTCCAACACACACACACACACACACACACACACACAACCTGGCAATTTCTTTCCAACACACACATCCTGCCAGTTTTTTTTCTTTTCAATTTCTTTCCAACTATTTCAACAACCACAGAACCTGCCAATTTCTTTCCAACTCATAATCTTCTCTTTCAGCACTACGAACTAGAACCGTGTATTGTATATGCTAAATTGATACCACTATTTGAAGATACTCAAACTTAGTCACAACTCACAATGCATGAAAGAGAATCCTCGCACAAATTAGAGAGTGATTTAACTCAGGTTAACAAGAGAGTATAACCTTTGATACGATATAATGATAAGAAAAGATACATATAGTCAACCATAATTTAGTTGGGATTAAGACTTAGCCAAGTTGAGTTCAATTGAAATTACAATAAAATGACATTTGTGAAGTGGTATAAGCAGAATATCAAAACTATAAGCATGTAAGCAAACAAAATTCATCTTCATTATTATTTTAAGTAATATTAAGAACAAACTTGTCAAAGTACAGTCCAGCAATCACCTCAACACATTCATTTTACAAACTGGCTACAATTGACATAGAGGACATTAAGTTCCCAATTCTGGACAAAAAATTATCACATAACAGAACATAGAGCAGAATTAGTTCTTTGGAAATTCAAGAATTCCTCCACTCCAAATCAGTTAAGAACAGCCAACCAGCCAAAAAAAAAAAATTACCCAATAAATATCAGATAAGAAGGACTGGATTGTCGAAGAAGAATCGGCCAAAATAGGATCTGATCTGACATAAAACCAACTCCTTTCAATAATTTTACATTGCTCAAAGCAACCTACTTCCTCAATTAAAAGATCACAAGCTGCCGAGGAAGCTGAATCCCACCTCTGCAAACATCAACAGCCATTCTTAGATCAAAACCCAAACACAAACACAAGCTGAACCTCCCTTTTTATTACAGAAACACAAACACAAACACAAACACAAAACCCACCTGATTTGATTTGAGAGACCGATGGAGCTTCGTGAAGAGATTTTGCAAACAAAATCTTAATCCAAACCCACAAACCCTTGAGATGAATGAATCGGTTAAGGGACGAGTGAATCGGAAAAAAGGCATGAGTGAATCGGTGAATCCAAACCAATTTATGAGAGGAGTGAATCGGTAAGGGGATCGGAGCACGGATGCCTCGTCGGAATCACTATCGGAGAAAGAGGGTCATCGGAGAGAGAGGGTCATCGGAGAGAGAGAAGCATCTATAACTGATCGGAGAGAGAGGGGCAGAGGATTGGGTCTGAAGATAGCACACAGCAGAGGATTTAGAGAGAACGGAGAAAGAGAGACCGAAGAAAGAGAAAAGATGAGAAAAAATGAAGGAGGTGAGAGAAATTCCCAGGGAAAAAAACCATTAAAATATATTTTTTTTTATAACATTTAGCTACAGTACCATCTTACATTTGAGATGGTACTGTAGCTAAATCTCTTTTTTTTTTTTTGCATATGGGATATAGCTTTTTTGTTGCTGATGGGTTTTGGGGCTTAAATGCCAAATGCTAGGAGCATTTGGCATATACAAGCCCCAATGTGGATGCTCTAACCACGTTCGTGAATTATATATTTTGGCTATAGGGAAAGTTTTTTACAGTTAGTCAAACTAGTTGTTTATTCTACATATACTCAACTTTTGGATTGACAACCAGTACAAATAGTCAAATACAATAGTTCGGGTCATTGCACAATGTAGTTACTGTTTCATGCGAAATATAAAAGTTGATATAGTAAAAAAAGAATTAACTTTTATTTTTTACCTTATTAGTTTTTACATCTCACATAAAGATGATAATTAACTAGATAAATAAATAAAAGAACTAATTGCCATTTGTAATAAACTAATTAGTTTTTTCATTTGCTTTTTGTTGAATCAATGTAAAGTACGGTTACACTCTAAGAGTGACAGAGAAGAGCGATGTTTATAGTTTTGGTGTGGTGCTATTGGAATTGATAACCGGTAAAAGACCAAATGACCCCTCCTTTGGTGATAACAACGATTTGGTGAAGTGGGTTTCAGGGATTGTTATATCATCTTCTGAAGAAGGAAGTAGTGATGGTATCAGAAACATTGATTTGGTCCAGCTTATAGACCGGAAGTTGGATCCATTTTCATGCGATTGTGGAGAGATTGAGAAGGTTTTGATTGTAGCTCTTCTTTGTACCGCCGCATTACCCAATAAGAGACCCTCTATGCGAAAAGTGGTTGAATTGCTGCAGTATAAGAAACTTTCTCGTCCGTGCAAAATGATGCAAAATAATTTTGATGGATAATGTAGAAAAATAATTTCTATATTGCTCCACTGTTTTCTGTGGATTTTGCCAAAGTGGTACTCATTTGCGTGGTGGTTTGGTATATCACAATTAAATTAATGATTGTACATTGCTATTTGCAAGAAGAGCTTTGTTTGTTTTCGGAAAAGGAAATCAAATTTCAACTTTATGCAAAGAATTGCAATACAGAGAGAGGAAAGGTAATCTTTTCCAATACGCCACGCTACAAATCTTTTGAACAAAAACAAGGGTTAAAGCATATTCCCTAATTAATCATTCAAATCAGTTAATCGGTTTAGAGAAATTTCTTCCAACTCACTACATAGTTATTTATAAAAAATTATGTGTTTATTAAATTGAATAATTTATTAAATTATTCAAAAAAATTAATGTCACGTGACTAAAAATATATGTAGATATATACCTTTTTTAAGTTACCAACATTTTAAAGAAACTTTTCTCATTAAGAGGAAAACTTGGTTTATTATGTAATAGCCTAATAGGAAAAATTTTCTCTACGATTAAGCAAAGAATTGAAGTAGGACCACATGACCCACTTTTATTCTTTCAAGTTATAATATTTGGAGGGTTTTTTTGTAAGAGGAAAGAATCATTGCAGGTCTTATTGACTACGATGCATATATTGTAAGAAAATGATGTTTTTCTTGACATTATGATTGCTTAGCTTAAAAGATAAGAGTGAATCAAATGCTGATAGTGATAGTTGCAAATTGTATCAGCTGAGAACATTAGATGGTTGATGCTCTTAATCTTCAAACAAAATTTTGAGATTAGGCGACTTCGAAGTTGAATCTGCCTAGTCTTTAATGATTAATCTTCAATCTTTTGTCGAACAATTTCAAAAACATTGGGAGGAAATTGCGTACACAAGTATTAACTTTATTTTTATTTTTATATTTGCTTCCTCACATTTTGGATTTGAAAAATTATTTTCTAATAAATGGGAAAGATTGAGAAACTGTTCATGTTAACAAAATCTTAAACATTTCAATTTATCTCATCGATAATATTATAATAATAGAAAAATTGATTGAGGGACATCAATTTTAGGTTACCAATAAATAAAAGTAGCATATAACCATCTCAAATCTAGGTTTAATTTCTAAACTACTCACAGTCACTTTTGGAACTGGTGTTGTGGAAAATAAAATTGATCTAGGGTTCAAACACCCATGGCTCTTGACAATTATTATTTTTTGGAATAGTTCAATAGTTGAGGTGGAAGAATTTAAATCCTGGATATTTCCGTTTGAAACACCAAGAGGTGTTAGATTATAGATCTAGTTGCCTGATTTAATCCCAAGAACCTTAATCTTACTTTCCACAATGCTAGTTCCAAAAGTGACTAAGAGTAGGTAAGAAATGAGACCCATATTAGGTTCAAATCCACCCGACTCTAACTAGTGAATTATAAAATAATAATAAATAAAGGCTTACCTAAAGTCATGCTATTGAGCTCTATCACCTTATCACAAAGAAGTCTAAGATTGTGCCCTTTCAAAAAAAAAAAAAAAAGAGTCTAAGATTGTGCCTAGTCTTGGCTCTGCATAAAAAATTTCGTGGGACTTGTCCTCCCCCTTATTTAACAAAATTGAACATTGATGGATGCTTCAAAGGAAATCCTAGAAAAATCTAATGTTCTCAGCTGATAGTTAGATTCTTAGTCGTGGGGGCCTTCTTAGGGATTGTTTTAGGAAATGGATAGTTGGATTCTCCCTTCATGTTGGCTGGATTATTAGTATTTTAGTAGAATTATAGGCCATTCATGTCCTCTTACTAACCTGGAACAAAGGTTGTCCAACTAGAGACTGATTCCATGCTGATTGCTGTCTAGTTAAACCCACTATTACCCCGTCATTGACATCGAATCTTGTGTATGATTGGAGGAACATTTCTAAGCAGGCAATGGGAAGTAATTGCTATGTATTTCTATTGGGAAGCTGGCCATTGTGCAGATGTAGTAGCTAATATCGGAGCAAATAAACGGAGAGGAGTGATTTTTATGGTACTTTTCTCAGTCCTCATCCGATGTGTTGTTCTTATGGAATAAAAATATAACTTGCCTACTCTAAGAGGGTTTATATTTGTATTTCTATGGTGTATCTTGAAAGTTTTAGTATACTAATAATATATATCTATAATGAGATTAAATTCCATAATGACTTGTTATAAACCCTTTGGTTTAGAGCACTCATAATGGTGGTGCTAAAATTGGTAAAAAGCTATTTTAGCAACCAACACACCTAAAAACATGCTACAATGATGATGGTAAAGCTAAAATTTTTAGCTACTAAGCTACAGTAAAATGGTATCAATACCAGTTCACTGTAGCTGCAAGGAAAAATTAAAAATTATTTTTAAATTAAAAATTATTTTTTATTCTCTCTCTCTCTCTCTCTCTCTCTCTCTCAACCGAACTTAACCAAGACCCATGGTCGAAGCTCATGAAAGGACCACTTGGAGACATTTGGTGACTGCACCAACACCACCGCCACCGCTAAGACCCATGAGAGGGCCAATGCTCATGTTTTCCTTTTCTATCTCTTTATTTATTTATTTATTTGTTTTATCTATGGCTGAAAATCTCTATATTTCCTATTTATATGTGATTTTGGTAGGGATTGGAGATTTGGGTTTGGGTTTAGGTTTGAAAGGTGGGATTTCGTGGTGGTGTTTGGTTTGGTTTTGGCTTGTGGCCACGGTGGTGGTGGTGGTGGCGGTTGGGTTGGGTTTAACACAGCATTGGGTTTTAATGGGTTTGGTTTGCCATGATTTGTGACGGTTGTGGGTTGTGATTTGATTTTGGCTGGGGGTTTCTATTTGTGGGGGTTGTGGGTGGTGGTGGGTATGGGTTTGTAGGTTGTTTATAGGGAGAGGAAGAGAGAGAAAGAGATAAAGGAAGAATAGAGAAATTAACATATATATGTGTATATATATATTTAAATGAAGTGGTAAAAATAATAGAATCTTTGATGATGGGTTTATTGTAAAGTGGGGTGTTAAAATTGTTAAAATAGCCTTTTGAGTTACTAAAAACTAAATGTTTTAGCTCCACTACTATGAATGCTCTTACACCCTCCAAAAAATGTCACATTATCATATTACTAAAATATAAATACATCTAGTCACACAAGATAACATCTCAATAAACACCATATTTCAGGTTTTAAGTAAAAGGCTAATGAGATGTTATTAGGTGTGGTAAAATATATTGCATTTTAAGTAAGAGACTAATATGACAATCTCTTTCTAAATTGTGTAAAACATGGGTTTTACATGCATCCTTACCAAATACAGACTCATCTATAATTTTAATAAAAAATAAAAGTGAAAAAAATCATATTGATCTTTTATTGAGCCATAGGCGGACTAGATCCATGTAATGTAAGGTTGCCTTTGGGCATTTGCTTCGATTTGGTAGTCTAAGAGCATTTCCAATAGACTCTCTAAAGCCATGTTTGGAGAGTAAACCCACAAAAATCAGTTCAACAAGCTCTCCAAAATGTAAAAAATAAAATAAATTAGCTTTAATACTCTCCACACATAGAGAGTTACTGTTGCTCTTCAAATGAATTTTTATGACTAAAATATCCAACCCTCGCTCTCCACTAATTAAAATATTTAACCACATTTTTTTTTTTTTTTGGCAGATTAAAGAAATAATGAAAAAGTAATATATAAATGTGATAGAAAGCGGATAAAGAGTCAATTGAAAAATGTATTTGAAAAATAAATACAGTATGAAAATTTGGATAAGTTGTTGGGGATGCTCTAACCGCAACAATAGAAATAACAAGTCAAGTTATTTTGAGGTGGCAATGAAATGTATATAGTTCAAACTTTCAAACAAATGGTGGTACACCATTGTTACAATTATTTTTGGAGTGAATTATACTAACTTTCTTTGAGGGTTTAATTTATTCCACTCATCTCCTTTTTTTAGTTTAGAATAAGAAAACCCACACTCCTTTCATATAAAAAAGAGATACTCGTACCCCTAAAATACAAACTATTTAAATTGAATTCCACTAGACAACTAAAAGAAAGTTATAAAGAATTTTGAATTTTATATTTTAGCATCTACTTAAATTATCATTTGCACTCCCTGTAATAAGAAATTTGGTATTTTTAAAGCTCCTTTTTTTTGGGGGGGGGGGGGAGGGAGGATTTTTCATTTTTTCAATCATTTCGGAGAAGTCAAAGCAAATAATTTAAATAGGCAAGGTGAATGTCTTATCTATACTACTATTTAAGGGACTTCTCCCGTTTAGAATTGTCAATTTCGTGGTTCAATAATACTCTTACACCCTAGATTTTAGTAGAGACAAAACTTAAGACTAAACATGTAAAAATACAACTCTAACTCCCACTTACAACATTACCTTCCACTCTCACCATTTCAAACTCAAAATTGGTTGAAAAAATTGATCCCAAAATTCCCAAGAACAATTAGTTCCTTCATTGCCCAACTACAACCGTACGGCTCCAAATTTCTATCTGCTACTTCTCTTACGCAATTGAATTAAAATTCTTTCTTTTTCTTTATTTCTTTTCCATTAACAATTCGATTATTGTGTTTTGGCTTTTGTTTTACTATAGGCTTTATTGATGATAGCGATGAACTGACATGTGGCTAGAATTCTTGAAATTCATGGTGACAGAGGTAGTGGTATGGACCAAGGTTGTCAAAATCGGGATCCTACGTAGAATCTTGGGAGGTAGATAGGATCGTGGATCGTAGGATTGGATTGTGGATTGTAAGATCCTACCTATTTTCATATTTTAAGCAAAAAACCTATTGATAGTGACTTTGTATGTTACATAATCACTTAAAATATGAATCCATTTATTAAAAAAATTGCATCATAAAATGTAATTTGCATGCACTACATCGTTCTTGTGTCATTCTAATGAAACAAAATATATTTAACTTTTGACATAATGTATCTAAAAAGTTCAGTACATGTTTAAATAGTAACTAAGTACCAAAATATTATCTACACATATGGAAAATGTTTTCCAAATTCTAAGTTCCAAATCCAAAATAAGTTAGGCTAGTTTGCATATAAAAACTAGCTAACTACAAATTTACAATATATAATCCAAAAGAAAATTCTCAATCTAAGGTAAACTAGCTAATTACAAATATGAAATCCAAAAGAAAATTCACATTCTAAGGTTCTTCTAATCTAATCACTGTCATTGTTATATCTCATTTCATCATCTAAATATTTTAGATTTTGTTTTTGAAAACATTAAACTTAAGTACTATAGGTTTTTTTTTTTTTTTTTTGAGATTTTATGTTGACATAGGGGTAAATTTGGGATTTCAATTCATTATTGGGCTTCTGATAACTCGTTGGGCTTGTGGATTTAGGTGGATTATCTTACCCAAATGAATCCCACTTAAAAAAATAATAATAATAACAAAAATAAAAAAAATCAAGCCAAATGGTAGGATTGGTAGGATCCCATACGATCCTACGATTCTATGCGATCCTACACGATCCCACATACGATCCTACAATATTTGCGATCTTGCTACGATTTAAAACTTTTTGGTGAGGTGGGATCGTAAAATTGTGCGATTTTACGATCCAGATCGTGATTTTGACAACCATGGTATGGACTATGGACGTTGCAATCCACTGACCCAAGAATGAAAACCTTGCAAGAGAATTCAATCCTTTCTTTCAATGCAGCCTTTAAAGTCTCTCACAAGTCTTTGTTTTGGGGGCAACAAATTAGGATTGAGATCAAAAGTATTGCACCTAGAAAAAGTCTTGGTGAGACGGGTGCATGCACCCATTGTTTCATTGACATGTGAGTTTCACACGCGTAGGACCCATATGTCAGTGAGACAATGGGCACGTGCACTTGTCTCACAAGATAACATCTCATTGCACCTGATGCAAATCACCTATATTCTACGAACTTTTTTACATTTTTTACTTTTTAATTTTAACTTTTTAATTTTCTTTTAATATATTTTATTTAATGACTGAGATTGAAAGTTGTTTTTTCAACTTTCAATCTCAGCCACTGATCTAAATCCTAGCAAATCACTGGTTGTAGATATGAGTAAAAGCAGCGTGCAAAGAAGTGTCTCTCCTTTTTAAGGGTTTGTTTGGAATTCACTTATTTTGCTAAAACTAAAAACTTTTTACTGAAAGTATAGTAGATAAAGATAAAAGTTAGCTGAAATAGTATAGTGAGACCTATGAATAGTACCAAAAAGTGCAATGAGACTCCTAAATAGTTGCAAAAATAAGCTGAATAGTAAAATAAGTTGACAAAATTAATTATGCCAAACGGACACTTAATATAGTAGTTTTTTTTTTTTTTTTTCCAATTTGTTATGGGGATAGATTTCGATAGGTACATTTTGTGAATTTCTATTATTTCTTTTCACTTTCATATTATTATTGGTTCTTTAGATTACTGCTTGCTATTGTGATTGATGAAACCCACAAGTTGTTCGATAAAATGTCCCATTGGGATGACTTTTTTTTCTTTGTTAGATAAAGATGTGGACAGCAGTGGAATGTATGTTGCCACCTCCAATTCCGTAGTATTATCTTACAAATATATAGATGAATATGCATTCTTCGTAATTGGTGATATCAATTTTAGTAGATGGTTATTAGGAGATTATATTTAATTTTTTTTTAAATTAAGTATTATTTTTGGTCATTTTTATACTTTGTAATGTTATGAAGGAAGGAACCTGAAAATTAAATTCAAGAACATCTACTACTAAACTTCCTTAAACTTTGACTTTAATTTTCCCTTTCACCAAATATAAGCCCATAATTTGAAATTCCAGCACCATCAATGTGTTTATAAGATATGGCATATAAAATCAACTTAATTTTCACTTGGAAATTGGCAAGGTTACCATGACAGTAAACATTTTTTTTAATGAGAGAGAGATAAATGATAAGTTAGGCTCTTGAAGTAAAATAAGCAGTTTATATGGCTTTGAATGCAAATATGTAATAGTTAATGACACCCAATGAACATGATTTGTTGCGGTTTATATATTATTGCTTCATTCTATTGGAATTTGGAATGACTTAGTCATTTTTTTTTTTTTAAATTCAACATGGTTTAGAAGTTTTATTTTTCTAGATTGTTCAAAAATTTTTTTAGATTGTTGATAATTTGAAATATGGAGTAGATATGAGATTGCTTTTATGAGAGTGCTTTTAGTTTTTACTACAACTTATTTTCTTTTCTTTTCTTTTTTCTTCAAGAAAAAGTAATTTTTTTTTAAAATATTAAATGATATTATTGGTGATTAATAGTACCTGCTAATGTTGACCGCCTTTCTTATAATTTGTTTTCTTTTAAGAATTAAATATAACTTCATAACTCCCATTTTGAAAAAAACAAAACAAAACAACATGAGATTGTGAGAGCCTTTCATATTTAATTATTATTATTTTTTTTTTGGGTTTTTAAGCATTTGAATTTTGGGCGTGGTGTGTACTTAGTTTTTATGAGAGGTGCTGCATCCACAATATTTTTATAACATTTTCACAATAAATCATAGATGGTTAGTTGTTATTGGTTCAAATTTGAACCTAGCATTAAAATTACTTTTTTGTCCCAACAATAAGAACCAGTAACAACTTGTCACTTTGGATTTGTTGTAAAAATGTTGTGAAAAAAAAAAGACTTGATAACTCTCATTTAAATAAATTTAAAAAAAAAAAAAAAAAACTTGATAACAAAACAATAAAACGTGAGACCTTTTCCTTTTATTTTTATTTTTATTTTTTTTAGGCATTGAAAATTTTTTTATGGATGTGTACTTAGTGGCTACGTTATAGGACTAAATGCTACCGTTTCGGATTTTTTTTGTTTAAAAGGTAACTCTCATTAAAAAAAAAAAAAAATTGACAACAAAACAAAATAATTGAGAGAGCCTTTCTTTTTTCTTTTTTTGCTTTTTTATCCATTTGAAATTTTTGTTATAGATGTGTACTTAGTGGTTACATTATAAAACTAAGTGGCTACCTTCTAGGATTAAGAAAAAAAAAAACTTCATAAAAAATAACAAAATCTAAACACAGTTAGGTCACCATCCAAAAAAAATTACTTTGCAAGAAATTTATGCATATTTTTACCAATAGGCTCCAAAAACAAAATTAGCCCACTGTTTACAACCTTGGTGTCAATGTTTAAAGAACATGTAATCAAAAGCTTAGTGAACATTTGGATAAAGCTTAAATGATTTTTCAATTGCGTCCAACGTTTATTAGTGGGTCCTGTGACTATTCACGGGACCCGCAAGTATTTTTTTTTAGTAAAAACAACTTTAAAACTAGATCCCGCGGCACTATTCACATATTTAAAAATTATTTTGTTATAGTGTTTTTAGTTTTCAGTTTTTAATAATAAGCGGTATTCAAACAACCTCTTAACTTGCAAAGCTTTTTTTGGTTTTCGCTTCATGATCACGGAATTCAAGTTTTCACTTGAACTTCTGAATCTACTAGTGAATAATAATTGATTTTTGAACATTGTGACTAAACAACCATTAAGTAAGAATGTTTCTATGCCTAAGTTAGTATTCATTGCTTTTATTTAAGAGCAAGACTTAGGTACAATACTTAGATGTCGTTTCTTAAGTTTCTTTCTTAAGATTCTGTCACGTGGATTTTTTCTCAAGGGATAGAAGTATATTTCTTAGTTAAATAGCCACATGACTAAATCTTAAGAGAGGAACCTAAGGAACAGCACCTAAGGTACTGTACCTAAGTTTTGTCCTTATTTTAAATATCAGTATCTCCAGAAATCGCATTACTCCTTAAGATAATAAGCTACAGAGAAACCTTCTCACAAAGGGAAATCACAAAGTCAAATGCAAGCTATCTAAGAAATACTAACCTTTGAGCATGTGCTCATGCATGTACTTAGAAGCTCTTCTATTTTTTTAGGTAAAAGTTACTAATTTGCATCAATTACAATTCGGGATTACTACATTTTCTAATCACAAAAAAACCTAAGGGTGTGATGAGTAATATGCGTTTGTGAATGAAATAATTTTTTCATCACACCCCCTTGATTTTTTGTGATTGAAAAATATAGTAATTCTAAATTATAATACACGAAAATGATTAATTTTTACCAAAAAAATAGAAATACTTTTGAGTATGTACGTAAATGCATGCTTAGAGGCATAGTTTCAAATTTAAGGGAAGATAATTGTAATAATAGAGAACCCAAGGGTAGGATAATGAAATTTTCCCATTTGTTTTTTTGTCCACTTTTATCCAACGGTGTCATTTTGATTGATCCCGTGAAAAGGGGACGAAGCGCGGTTTAAAATTTTAAAAACTATGCGCGGTTAAGGCTGGCCAATAAGAATCCACCTCTGGGACCCGTATGTAACCACGGTTGAACTAACCGCGGTTAAATCCATCACTCATTCACACCTCCCCTCCTATATAAAAAACCCCACTCCAGAAATCACAGGGACCACACTTCCATTTTCTTTGCAAATCGCAAAAGAGAGGCGTCTTAATAAACGCTCTTCTCTCTCTAGCTACTCTTTCAAACTCGTCTTCTTCGTCTCGTCGATTCCTTTTTAGCTTTTCTCTGCTAAAATGAGAGAGTGCATCTCGATCCACATCGGCCAGGCCGGTATCCAGGTCGGCAATGCGTGCTGGGAACTTTATTGCCTCGAGCACGGCATTCAGGTACCACTTCTCTTCGTCCTCATCGATCTCCTTCCGATTCAAATGCTTTTATTAGATCTGTTGCTTTATTGTATACTAGATGTAAATTCTGTATATGTTGCGTTTTCGCTGATAATTTTTAAGTGTTTGTGTTGAGATTTTGACTTAGCTTTGAGTTTTGATCCATAATGTGATGTGTAGATTTATGCTATATTTGCCTGATTAGCGTTATATGCTGAGATTTGCAACACATTTTTCTTGGAGTTCTGCAAGTTACGTATATAGGATTTTCAAAATTGTTGCAGATCCATCGTTGGTTTCACTAGGTATAAGGTTTCACTACATTATTTGATGTAAACCTTCGAGGAATTAATGACTTAGGCTTGCCAATTGTAAGTTGAAATACTGAGTATAATTTGCATTGCAATTTCACAAAATGTATTGATGAATTCTATACAAATAACTTTTTTGCGCTTCTTTTTTTTTTTTTTTTTTTAACTTCCGGTTAAGTAGATCTCCCGAAACTCAATGTATAATAGGTGTAAACTTAATTTGTATGTTGATTTTGATGATGATAATATCATTATGCAATTGAGATGTTATTTGTAATTGGCAAGCACGCAGTCTTGGTGATTTTGCCTTTGTTTTGCATCAATTTTTTCTCTTTGTAGACAAAATGATTATGTGTCAAGTTTCTGAGAACACTTTGTTTGATTCCAATGATCAAAGGATTTCGTTAGATCTCATCAGTAATTGTAAAATGAAACTGATTTTCCTTCTGTTTTTTTTTTTACCCTAAATAATTAGTGTGTGAATGAGTTTTTGTTAATAATTTTATTCTATTTGTTTTACAGCCTGATGGCCAGATGCCAGGTGATAAGACTGTTGGGGGTGGTGATGATGCTTTCAACACCTTCTTCAGTGAAACAGGAGCCGGGAAGCATGTACCCCGTGCAATTTTTGTAGATCTCGAGCCCACCGTCATTGATGAAGTTAGGACTGGGACATACAGGCAACTCTTTCACCCTGAACAGCTCATCAGCGGCAAGGAAGACGCCGCAAACAACTTTGCCCGTGGCCACTATACCAGTAATTATTTTTCATTTCATTTTCCCCTTTACTATAACTCTGTTTATTATCAACGGCTTACATTTATCATTTGTTTCAGTTGGGAAAGAGATAGTCGATCTGTGCTTGGATCGTATTCGAAAGCTTGCTGAC
Organism: Quercus ilex subsp. ballota; assembly: GCA_032727855.1. Classification (NCBI taxonomy): domain Eukaryota; kingdom Viridiplantae; phylum Streptophyta; class Magnoliopsida; order Fagales; family Fagaceae; genus Quercus; species Quercus ilex. Next base: position 39,848,283 of record CM064913.1, read on the forward strand.
AACTGCACTGGTCTGCAAGGGTTTCTGGTTTTCAATGCTGTAGGAGGGGGCACTGGTTCTGGTCTTGGCTCCCTTCTCCTGGAACGACTGTCAGTGGACTATGGCAAAAAGTCTAAGCTTGGGTTCACTGTGTATCCATCGCCACAGGTGTCCACCTCCGTTGTTGAGCCCTACAATAGTGTCCTCTCTACTCACTCCCTTCTGGAACACACTGATGTTGCTGTGCTGCTTGATAATGAGGCAATCTATGACATCTGCAGGCGCTCCCTTGACATTGAGCGCCCCACCTACACCAATCTTAACCGATTGGTCTCTCAGGTATTGCTTTTGTCTTTAATCCAAGACTAGTTTTATCTTATCATTAGAATGTCTATTCTGATGTGCATTTGTTGCTTGTTTCAGGTGATTTCATCGCTTACTGCCTCTTTGAGGTTTGATGGTGCCTTGAATGTAGACGTGACTGAGTTTCAGACTAACCTGGTCCCATACCCCAGGATTCACTTTATGCTTTCATCTTATGCTCCTGTGATCTCAGCTGAGAAGGCCTATCATGAGCAGCTATCAGTTGCAGAGATCACCAACAGTGCATTTGAGCCTTCATCCATGATGGCCAAGTGTGATCCTCGCCATGGCAAGTATATGGCGTGTTGTTTGATGTACAGAGGAGATGTGGTGCCCAAGGATGTGAATGCTGCTGTGGCTACCATCAAGACCAAGCGCACCATCCAATTTGTTGACTGGTGCCCTACTGGATTCAAGTGTGGTATCAACTATCAGCCCCCAACTGTTGTTCCTGGTGGTGATCTTGCCAAGGTTCAGAGGGCAGTGTGCATGATCTCAAACTCCACCAGTGTTGCTGAAGTGTTCTCTCGAATTGATCACAAGTTTGACCTTATGTATGCAAAGAGGGCATTTGTGCACTGGTATGTTGGTGAGGGCATGGAGGAAGGTGAATTCTCTGAGGCCCGTGAGGACCTTGCTGCCCTTGAGAAAGATTATGAGGAGGTTGGTGCTGAGTCTGCTGAGGGTGATGAAGGTGATGAGGGAGATGAGTACTGAGAGGAAATGCTTGTAAGTCACTAAGGTTGCTTTCATTCTGTTGCTTCGGTTTTGTTGTAATGACTTGTGTTTTTATATCGAAACTGTTGGGTTCCTCTAGTTGATGCTTTGGATTCTATTGGCAGTTGTGTAAGGTTACTGTGTCGCCTGTTTGGTTTGGTTAGTTCCTGCAATAAACTTCTTCAATGTTTATGAATATGGATTTTTGTGTTGAGCTATGAGTTCTCAGTGCTATTTTCCTTAGATTGGTTATTGTTACTTGTGGAATTTCTAGGTTTAGAGCCCGGGGAACTATGCCTCGTTCAATATCCCATGCTTTGTTTGTTTGATTATTTGCTGAGTATATTACTTTTGTTAGAAAGTTTGTGTCTTTGTAAGAGATGTTTACCTTGATACATCATCTACCAGGTAGTTCTTTAGGATACTCAATTATTTAGCATATGTAAAGCTGCGACAATTTTTGAAAATTTGCAATGCGCTTAAGCAAAACTGTAAATACCAAGACCATATTTCGTCTATGCTCTTTTGTTCCCCCCACTGAATTGTCTGGCATTTGTTCAGTCTTTACTGCCAATGCTAAATGCTAAATAATGTGCATCACAGAGCCGGTATATTGGCAGTTTCAATTGCGCCAGTGTTAATTCCTCTATTCCATCAATTGGGAGAAGTAAATATTTGAAAAATTGAACCAGTAGCTAACAATAAATGCTTTTAAATCTGTTATTAGTTTCTATAATAGACCCCAGTAAATTTTAGGCTCCTAAGCAACACAGGATCAAGACTGGAGCCTGTTGCACTGGAGCCTGTTGCCGAGTTTTGATAGGATTTCATTGAAAATTTAAGGATTGAAAAATAAAAGGTTTATTATTTGTGAGGATGGGAAGAGATTCGACACTGATTTTCAGAGAGGGGCTACCCGGCCAGGGGTTTATGAAATTGGAAAATATTAAAGAGAAGCATTTATTTTCCTGAGTGATAGCTCCTCAATGTACATCTTAGAAACATTGCGAGGTTGTGGCTTTATGGGCACGTTGATAACCCCTCATCATGAGCATGGGAGCGATAAGTGATAACAACTAACAACTCTCTCTGTCTCTGTGACTGTAGGTTACCATAGTGCAACATGGGTGGGTCAAGGGTGGTTTAAGTGAACTGTCATGAGCCCATTTGATTTCGGGTGTATTCGGGAAAGAAAAATATTTTCTAGTGCTTGGTTGCATTTAAAAAATTATATTAAAAAACAATTTTCAGTGTTTGGTAACATTTTGAAAATGTTATTTTTCAACAAATTTTTCACATTTTTTAAACCATTTTCTCAGCTCCCAAACAAATTTTATAACCGGAAAATTCAAAATTTGTCCTCAAGCCTCAAGCAACCTGATTTTATCAAGACTCGTTTAATCTATCTATTGGTTCACAATTACCTTAATCTTTTCGCAAAGTACACGTGCAGGTACATTATTAGAGGTATTGAAGAAAGGGATCATTTGTTTTGTTTGGGCATCCTGTTCTGCAATCAAAATGGATTTTGACCACAGAAGGAAAATAGAGAGGGTGGTCTTCCACGCACAACGTTCCTTTCCATAGTCTTGCTCCCTCAGCCTCTATCATCCTCTTGTTGATCTCCTACATATTTCTGAAATCATTATTAAATTAATCTTTTACATGCTCCTTAATGCCTAGTGTTGCCATTTTATTTTCCCCGGGAAGTATCTCTTTAAATCTTTTTTATTTTTTTGGAATGTTATATGGTTTCTAAAAATCCTCTAATGGTATAATGATTTTTACAAAGGGTCCAGTTAATGTATATTTCTAGAAAACTTTTTAAGAGAAATTGAAAAAATTGTAAAAAAAAAAGTTGGTAATTTTTTCATTTTTCTTTAAAATGTTTCTTAAAATGTTTTATTAATGTATACTGCAGGGGGTCCTCTTTTTAAATAAAGTGAATGCAACTACAATTTTCTTTAATCATATGCAACCTATTAAAATTAGGCACATATAATGCCAAAGAGTCATGTATGGTCGTTTCAAAAAAAAAAGAAAGAGTCATGTATGGTGAGACATGTTCTGTACATTAAGCCTAAATTAGTCACATGGCTAGCCATACAAAGATCTTCATTATAAAAGGGGGAGAGACCATTTGGAAAAGAACTCTCTCTCTCTCTCTCTCTCTCTCTCTCTCTCTCTCTCTCTCTCTCTCTCTCTCAGAGCTTTGACCCTTTGAGGGATTATCTTCCTTTGGCCAAGGAGACTTTTTGAAACACTCTCTCAGACCTTCATAGGTAGTCCCTCTGACTTGGCCGAGCTGCATTAGGCCAAAGAGACTTTCTGGAGCACTCTCTCAGACCCTCCTAGGTACCTCCTCTGACTTGACCGAGGTGCATTAGGCCGAGGATTCCCTTTGGCCGATGAGACATTTTAGAGCACTCTCTTAGACCCTCCTAGGTACCCCTTTGACTTTATTGAGGTGCATTAGGCCGATGAGACTTTCCAGAGCATTTTCTTAGACCTTCCTAGGTACCCCTTTGACTTGGCCGATGTGCATTAGATCAAGGACTCTCTTTGACATTCCCAGGTACACATTCTTTGATTCTATTAGAAACACACTCTAACCTATTCAAGTACATTTTACCAAGCACACCCTTCTGATGTCTCGTGATGTACTTAGTTTCAGCAAAACTTCCTTCAAATAATGAAATTTATTGTAGGAAAGTCAACACTACCATATTTTTACCTACTATATATACCATAAGGCATACGTTAATAAAGCCCTTTTACAAAAAATCCAGTTTTGTGATCAGTAAGACTTAACATTAAAATTAAAGAATGCAAAGACCCCACTAGTTGTATATTAATTAAACATTTTATTACGCTCGCTAGTCTCTAAGTTTTTTGCACGATTCCTTCAATGGTTGCTTGTTTCTCTCTATATGATATGAGTTACTATTTGCTTGGGGGCTATTTGGTAAGGTATTTTAAACAATAGTTTTTAGTATTTAAACAACATTATACGTATTTTGATAAACTTTTTTACTCACACTTATTTTTAAAAAATAAAAATAATATTACTAGAACAATGTTACCGACGGGCAAGTATTATAACACGAATTTCATGGTGCTGCAACTACAACTGCTACATTTCCAAATACCACAAGCAAGCAATCTGTCACTTTCTCTCATCCTTTTGGTGACTATTTTATCTTGCCAAGGCAACTGCAGCTAGTGTAAAACTGAGGCTGGCTCGCTTGTTTCCAAAGAGGGTAAGTTCGATTTCATTATTCCCATTAAATTGATATTTCTTCGTGGAGGTGGGAATATTATAGATTATAGAAGTTTAATATGGTGGGGATTAAAAAAAAGTTTTATTAAATGGGTAACGGACATATTTGTTTATTTAGAATAAGTTTATTTAATTGGAAATAAATTTTTTTTACAAAAAAAAAATGTAAATAAAATTAAAAGGTAACTGAAATAATAAAATGTGATTTATAAATAATATAAAAATATATTTAAAGTTTTATAAATAATATTAAAAATAAATTAAATAATAAAATATGAGAAATACTAACCAATGTGTTAGGGCAGGGGCGGAGGGAGGGGGGGGCGAGGGGGGGCACCTGCCCCCCCTGAACTTTCAAATGTTTTGACCCCCCCCCCCTCTCCTACACAAAAGACAAAAAAAAAAAAAAAAAAAAAAAAAAAAAAACCAACTAAGTGAATTCACATTACCTTTTTAACTTTTCTAGTAGTAGCAGACTTCTAGGAGATCAGTGATGAATGATTGCTTAGTCACATATATTGAGGAAGATATATTCAAGACTATTGAGTGTGAAAAAATCATGCAGCGGTTTCAAAATATAAAAAATCGCCAAGGGCAATTGAGTAAAATAAGCTAGATGTGAAAAAATAAATTAAAATTTACATTTTATATTAGATTCTGTATAACAATTACGTTATCATATAGTTGTTTACTTATTTTGTTATTAATATCGATTAATTTTTTTAGATTAATTTTTTACTTCCAATCTTGTCTTTTAATCTTGCCCCCCCTGACCTAAATTCCTGGCTCCGCCACTGTGTTAGGGCACTAATTAATAATTTATTTAAAGAAAATTTTTATGATAAATAAAAAAAAATAATACAAATTTCAAAACTATAGCGTCACTCCTGCACAATAGCAATCGACGGCGCACTTCTTTGCAGCCTTTCAGTCTTTTTTCTATCAGTCTCTTTCACTGTGTGCGCTTTAAATATTTGTAATTGGTTGAAACAAACAGGAGGACAGGTCTGCAACTAAACAGTAACAAGTAACTGGAAAAGCTGTAAAAAATTGCGTCACATTCTCTGGGTTTGAGAGAAGACATAAACCTCTTTTTCCATGTCTTTCATCTAAATGTGGAGTGTCTAAATTCTAAAGCACTGACTTTACTCTTTCACACCAAAAAAAGAGGAAAAGTTTTTGAGCATTTGTCAACTATCTTTGTGTTATGAAGAAAGATCAAACGCTTGCTTCCTTAAGGGGTCAAGAACCCGAGACAGATGAGCCATTGGTAAGAAACACTTTTCTTTTTTCCTTTCCTGAAAAGGGTTTGTCTTTATTTTGTTATTTAACCCCAGATTATGCTAAACCCTTTCTTCTCTGGTATTATCTATCAAATGTTTTCCATTTTAAAACTGAATGTTTCATTTGCTAAAAAAAAAAAAAAAAAAAAAAAAAAAAAACTGAATGTTTCATTCACCTTAGTGGGTTTCAATGTCCTTTTGTTTTATTTCACATGGTGCATTTTGGTATTCAGCAATATTATTTGCCTAACAATATCCATAGGAATGTTGCCTCTCAAGGGTTATTTCATCCTTATTAATTGATAATGGTACACGGCATGGTATTTATTTGTTATCACATATGTAAGAATGACTATTTTATAGACAAATAAATCATCTATGTGGAGGAGCTTTTTTTACTTTTCTTGTTCCTGTTCTTTGTGTGTGTGTATGGTAATTACTTTCTTCTTCTTCTTCTTTTGTGTGTGTTTATATGGTAATTCCATTCTTGAGAAGTGCATTAATATCTTTCTTACATTTTGTACTATGAAAATGTAAGAAAGATATTAATGCTTTTGGATATATTTGTGGAGATACTCATTAAACAGGAATTATGAGTTAAAATCAATTCTTATAGTCTACTCTGATCATGAACAGACCAAGGAAGACCAAAGCCAACCCAATGTTGCACTCTCAACAAAGATTAGCATAAGTGGTAGCCCCTCGCATGACAATGCACCTTCCCTAAACCAGCAGCATCTACCAGCTGTTCTACATTGGCCATGCCCAGATCAACATGCTGTGGATCCAACTCAATCTCCCTCACCTATCATGCAGAGCCAAGGGCATCAATTATCACATCCTCAACAAAATTCTGCTAGCAAACTGGCCCAGTATGGACAGCCACCACAGTTTGTTCAACCAACAGCACCATTTTGCATGCTCCAGCGACCCGTTTACCCATTATCCGCAGTGAATGCGCCCACTACTTTTCAGCTGTTCACTCCCCTTGGTACAACTGATTTTGGCTGGCAAGCACCTGGTGCTAGAGGTGGAGGAACTTCATCAAGTAACCAACCACAAATTTCTAATTTCTGTTACCCTGTAGGGTACATGTATCCCGCATTTCCAGGTAAGTGCGCAATTTTAGTAATTTTTCTGTGCTATATGTTGTAATGCATTTGGTTGGGTATATTAACATCTTGAATCCGATACCTGATTTGTGTACACTATAATTTTATTTTGTAAATTGCAAGTATAAATGGACCTTGATTCATTGGTCTTATGAAAATGGTGAACAATTCAGGAATCATTTGCAATATACAGAATACATGTTCTTCTTGTTGAATTTCTCCAGTTTTAAAACTTTGGAATTTCAATATTAGTAAATAATTGTGAAAAAGAAAATGGCAATAGAATTCTTTCACTGCTATATAAATGTAATTTGAGTCGTGACAGTACAGATTTTCCTGTTTACAGGTACTTGGGATCCCTCACATTTTTGGGGTCAGGCACAATGCACTTACAATGTCCCAGGAGCATATGGCTACAATTCTTTAACACAATCTTTTCAAAGAGGAATCATCAGGCCTGAGGCAAAACTTCCTCAAAAGCATCAGAAACTTTGGGATGGTCAAGTATGAGCTCTTTTCTTCAATTCATATAATGTTAGTATTGTCTCATAAATTTTCTCATTATGCATAAATAAGCTGGATTTTCTGGTGTGAGGTTGCAGTCAGCAGAGAATGTTCAGCTATGGAATGTAATTAATCGCTTGCAAGCAGAAATAGCTGACTACAAGAACCGGTTAATAAGACTTGAAATAGAAGTCTCATCTTTGAAACCAAATGTGGGAGAGCCCATTGCCCAAGTTATTGGTACCTGTTCAGCTGGGCAACCATCAAAGAGAGGGAAACCAAAGAAACGATCAGCCAATGCATTACCTTCTCTTGGCGAGTCTCATCCCAGAACTAGAGCTAGAATTTCTCCACCATGTACAACTCAACCTGAGAGTAAATCACATATTTTTGAGAAAGTTATCCTTTATAAGAAGGAAGACAAAGATAAAGCATCTCACTCGGCTGCCATGGCGCAAGAAAATAATGAAAATATCTCAAATATTGTGACAACTCACACAATTGACGACATGGATATCAAAATAAACAATCTAATGATGCCTGCGTTCCACAATCAAGTTCATCAGGAATTTGCTGGAGTCCAAATAGGTGGATATGGCCTTAATTCCTCTTCAGAAATGAAAATTATTGATGGGAAAGTCCAGGACTTGAAATCTGGCAATTTGAATCTGTCTCAGCAAGCTAAGGAGATGGCCAACAAGGGTGCTTCTAAAATAAGCTCTGAAGCCTGCGGAAGACACTCGTTAGCTATAGACTTCCATGATAGACAAGAAGGAAAGATCATTTCTGGGTGGAGTTTTGCAAATGAAGAGGATGCTTCTGAAGAGCTTGAAGATGCTGTGGTACGATCAACTAAGGACGAAAATGAGGAAGAAATGGAAGATGATACCAGCTCAGCCGAAGAAATAGCTCAAAAACCAGATGAGGGTACATGCTAAATGGATTGTGCAGTAGAGAATAGCCCTAACGGGCTCCCTCTACATGAAAACTGGTGATAGTTTCCACCCTTTTGCATTGTTTTCTAGATTGACAATAGATTTTGGTTTATAAATCTCTGGTCCATTGGGTCAACTGCTTTCTTTTTACAGAAAGGTTTGCCCAAAATTTTGTAAGGGAGCATGATGATTTAGCCATGCCGAACTTAATAGAATTAGATATCAAACTGGATATGGTATTACATATTTAATTCAATTTTGTTGCACGAATTCCTTTTTGTCTTTCATTCTCTTTTTTATGAAAATCTTAAAATAACACAATAAACAAGAATTTAGGTGAAACACTCTCTAAGTAAAAGATGAAAATTTAGGCGGTGTTTGGTCCATGTAAAATATTTTCTGAAAAATAAACAATTTTCAAAAATACTATTTTCGGAAAAGGAAAATATTTTTAAGTGTTTGGCTGCATTATGAAAATTGTTTTAGAAAATGTTTTTATGTGTTTGGTTGCATTCTGAAAATGTTATTTTCTTACAAGTTTCTCACATTTTCTCAACAATTTTCTCAGTTCCCAAACAAATTTCATAATACAAAATTTCAATATATAAACTTAAAAGAAACAAAAATCAAAACAGAACATTCATTAAACTCAAAATTCAGTCAGAGAGAGAGAGTGAGGAAGAGAGAGTGATCGCCAATTGAGGGAAAGGGAGAGGTAGATCGAGAAAGAGAGAGATCGGGCATGGGTGGGTCATGGGTGCGATCTCGCTGGTGCTGGGGTGCGATGAGACCAGTGCGGTAGTGCAATCTGAGCTCGTGGTGCGATTTGGGGTTGGGTGCGGTGGTGCGATCTGGGGTTGGGTGCGGTGGTGTGATCTGAGCTCGTGGTGCGATTTGGGGTTGTGCGCGATCTCGCTGTCTCTACTCTCTCTTCTTGCGATTTGGGGTTGGAGATGGGTTTTGGACCGTGGGGCGGCACGATCTGGGTTGGCTGGAGCTTGGCTGAGGTGAGCTTGGATATGTGTTTTGGGTGTGTGCTTGAGCTCTCTCTCTCTGTCTTCGGGTGCGATCTGAGCTCTCTCTCACTCTCTCTCTTCTGGTGTGTTTTTCGGAAATGCTTTGAAGGTAAAATCAAAGCAGAAATGATTTTACGCTTCAAAGTGGTTATTTTCCGATCAAAGTGTATTTGATTTTTCGTTGACCATATTTTCCATGCGCAACTAAACACCCGCATTTACGGAAAAACATTTCCAGAAGTGATTTGAAGCCAAAACAAACACAGCCTAAAACGCATTGCTTCACCTATAAGGAGTGCATACAGGTAGATGAAGCACATAATCATTTGAACTTTACCTAATTCCATCGCATCAGTCAACAAGTGGCACTTAATCCTATTCCCCTGGGAGATGGTACGGAGCAGGCTCATGAGATATCTACTTCTCTTCAGGCGATTTATTTTTATCGTGTAGTAGTTGCACACAACACCTCTCTCATATGAGTGCACACCTCATTAGCGCGTGATCTAATCAACCCCTGTATGAGAGGAACAAAGTTTCTCTCTAAACTAGTTTGGAGTAAAAATCATCAAATGTGTCATACGTATCTTTTTAAGTGTGAATTTTGAAAATCTAAAGGTTGAATTTCATGTTTTTTATGTTTCTAACATGTATATCAAATTTCGTTCAAATCGGATATTATTTACTATTCGATCAAAAAACTTATTTTTTATACACAATTTTAGATCACAAAAGTTTGAAATTCTAACATTTCATGATGACATAGCAATTGATTTTTTATTTTTTTGAAATTTTGAGAGTATGAAGAATATAATAAGAACATGCAATTTAAAGATTAGATTCTCAAAATTCATAGTTAGAGTGTGTTTGGGATTGGGAAGTGATGAAAGTTAAAGCTTATTATAGTTTTTACCTTATTTTTTGTACTACTCATGGATTCTATTGCACTTTTTGGTACTATTCATGGATCTCACTGTACTATTTAGTTAACTTTTAATTTTTTTTCTATAGTACTTTCAGTAAAAAGTTTTTAGTTTCAACTAAATAAGGTATCTCTCCAAATTAGTTTGGAGAGAAATTTTGTTCATATGAGAGAAGCGTTGTATGCAACTTTTACACAAGATACCACCTCGTCTCCATGGCCTTAAGTAGTAATCTCAAGCATAGTAGATTAGGTGAATTGTACCGTTTAACTAATCAAAACGGAGTTATTCGGCCTTTTTTATTAGAATGGATCGAAATTGACAACAATTAATTATAATACAATTGTTGTAATAAGTGGGGTAGAGAGGATTTAAATCTTGGTTCTTTTTAGAAAGGAGATCATATAAAGTTTTTGGCAATGTTAGAATCTATGAGCTATGTGACCTGTTTTTACTTTTCTTTATCTGGAAGCATATTAATATTAGCTAATTCATTGTAGAAATTGAGTAAGCATTAGTTATATGGACAAAATTTAGGTACAATATCTTAGGTTTCCCTATTAAGATTCAGCCATGTGGCTACTTAACTAAAAATACATTTCATTCCCATAAGAAAAAAATCTACATGACAGAATCTTAAAAATAGAACCTAAAAAACAATATCTAAGTACTGTACCTAAGTCTTGCTGTAATTATATTATCTCACCCTTAACTACTATTGATTACTTGGAAATATTCTCTATCTTCGTTGTTTCTTATTTCAACTCCGTTGTTAGGAAGCTAAACATTTTAATATTGTTTTTTTTTTTTTTGGTTAATTTAAATTCTAGGTAAATTGAGGATGGGATAATAGAATGATAACTCCAAAAGATCTAAGCTTGATTAAAGAAATGTTTTCTAATAGAATGGACAATAAATGGTGCCAATGTAATTTGGAAAAAAAAAATGGTTTAAGTAAAGGAAGATGAAAAAAAAAAAAAAAACTACATAATATTTAAAAAATTATTTTATAAGACACCCATCTCATAATATTTGTGTCCCACATGTTGTGAGAAAGATGTTTTATGAGATAGTCTCTGTTATGATTTCGATGCTGAATAAATTATTTGAATTTAGTTTAGTGATAGAATAAGGCTTAAAGGAGTGTGTTGTGTATAATATAACTTGCTCCACCCTCCCTTAAAAGTTACCATGACTTTTGAGTAGAGTTTGTGGTGTGCCTTTGTATTTGAATCTCTTTCTCTCTCCCTTTTGTGCGCGTGTGTGTGTGTTTGTTGCTATTTAAAAAAAAAAAATCCTATGTTTTAGGATAGAATTAGTTCCAATATTTTAAGATTTGTTGATGATGTTATCTCATCATTGGCTATTTATGTGTGGTTAAGGGTCTAAAATAATACAGTGAAATCCATAAATAATACTAAAAAGTACAATGGGATCTATGAATAGTACCAAAAAAATAAGCTGAATAGTAAAATAAGTTTGCAAATTTCATCCATGCCAAACGCACACTAAGTGAGCGTTTGGATAGCTGAAAATGTTTCAGCGTTTTACGTTTTATGTTTTCCTCCTTTCATTTTTATTTTTTTATTTTTTTTATTTTATTTTTAATTTTTAAGAACCAGTGCCTCTTGCACTGTTCATGGGACATGAACAGTGTAAATAGGCAAATGAATAGTACTTCAGCATGAACAGAAACTTTTTTATTATTTTTTTTTATTATTTTCAGTTTTCATTTTTCAGCAAAATAAGCGGTATTCAAACGCACTCTAAATGCATTAATAAGAATTAATCAGAAAATTAACAAAAAATGTCTATTTAATTTCTCAAGTTTAGGAGATTAGTTATCTAGAATTGGCTAACTATTTTTTACATTCCGTAAATTATCCAGATTCACAACATTTTATCTTATGATCCTATTGTCCCAAACATGGTTTTAAACGGATTTGGAACCAAACTTTGTAAAAAATTTATATTTAAACATAAACAATATTTTAGTAAAATCATTCCTTTGGGCTAAACTTATTAAAAGTCCTGCATAGACGTTTATGGGTATTGGGCTTGAGAAGTAGTTGCCTACGAACAAAGAGAATGGAATATTTGCACAAATTTGTTAACTGGTCAGAGAGTCGTTCCCATGGCATTGTGCTTCTTTTTTATGAAGTGAGCTTCTTAATTATGAATCTCCTCCTAGTATGAAGTATCCTCTTGGGTTCGTTCCTTTTCATTCGAGTTTATAAAATGGGCCTTACATCCCCAAATCAGAAAACCAAGAAGCCTATTACAATGCCCAATGGGCTCTGATTACAATTCCATCGGGATTTTCCACTTGGATAACTTCTTCTCACTTAGAGGATAGAAGGAAGATCCATTGAAAGAATTTAATTAGACGTAGAGTTTTATTTTTTTTAATTTTGTTTATTTAGAAATAATTTAGACGTACAGCGGTACAGTATAGTTAAATCTTAGGGTCCGTTTGGTAATGTTATTCTAGTAATGTTGTTTGTATTTTTTGGAAATACGTGGATGAAAAAGTGTGTGAAAATATGTGTAATGTTATTTAAACACTGAAAATTGTTGTTCAAAATACACTAATGTTGTTCAAAGATGCTTCATGTTCGTAGTCCAAGGAAAAAAAATCAAGTGAAATCTTAGACGTAACTACCTCATCAAACTTCTGAATTACAAAAAATTATAGGCTTTCAGTCCCAACTCATAAGTCTAGTTCAACCTAACGTAGACCATTAAAACTCACTTCAATTGTCAAATTAAATTAAAAAAAATAACAATTTATATATTTATGTATATATATTAATAATTCAATTGTTATAATAAGCGAGAAGGGGGATTCGAACCCCAATAAAGAAGAATAGATAATGCCACTGAGCTACAAGGCTCTTGGTGACATCATAACCAACAACCTAACAGATAATCTGCAATAGATAGTGCAAAATGGCAGAGAAGATTCATATTTTTCTTTAGTAGACTAGAGTCACTTCAATTGTCAAATTAACTAATGGCATGTTTGGATAGCAGTATTTGGGCACAAAGATTTGGATTTGAATGATTAAAATCCAAATACCTTGTTTGGATAGTTTAGGGGTTGTTTGGTAAGAGTATTTAAATATAGTTTTTTTGTTTTACAATCTATAAAATGGTGAGTCCCACACTTGAATTTATTGTTTGACTAATATTTTCTAAATACAATTTTCAAAAAATTGTATCCTATTTTACCACCTCAAACTCCAATTTAGTGCCCAACATTAGTGGAGTCCCAAAGGCAAATTTTTTTGCCTTTTTGCTATAGTGAACTGCCAAGACTAGCAGTTCACTTTAGCAAGAAGGCATTAAAAAAAAAAAAAAAGATTTTATCACTTAGTTGGGTTTTGTGGTAGAGAAGAAGTGAGAAAGAAATTATTAAAAAAATGAATAGTGTTTGGCTAATGGTAAAAATAAGACCATTGATGCATATTGTGTTGTGAAATTGTGTGTTAAAACAGATAAAATAACTTTTTGAAGTGTTAAATGCTAAAATTTTTAACTCCACTAACGTGGATGCTCTTAGAAGTGAGGAGAATGATGAAAGTGAGCAAAAATGGAGAGAGAAAAAGTTGTGTAAACAATTGACATCTTTCTCCAATTCATTACATGACAATATAATTGAAAAAACTATTTACTTGGATCATGTGATTGCCTTAAATAATATTCATGAATAGTTTTATAAATTATTACATAGTGAATTGGAGGAAGATTTAGGTATTTGGGAAGCAATAATTAGTTAAGGGGTGGTATATGGAATAAACGTCATAGGTCTTTTGCTAAAAAATAGTTATTTCTCATTTCAAAAAATAATTATTCATAAATATTCCCTGTAATATGAGGCCTTCTTTGGGAGTAGCAATTCAATTACAATGTATCAAAATTCAAACACATGCTGTTGAAGAGGTTTGAGTTAAATTTCTAACATGGGCATAATTGGCTTCACCATATTTTATGACATAGGCATAATTTCTTTAGGCATAATTGGCTTCAACACATAACTAGATGCGTAATAAGCCCGTTGTACCATTTAAGCGACTTCTAGTTCCTATCTAGATCGAACTCACCAATGTCCACTTCATCTTTCATATTCATAATTCATTTATCATCATAATCTTCATTAATGCCTTTGACTATAGCAAACTCTGCCACAGTCACCTACGACACCGTCTAAAATGCTAAAAAAAAGGTTAGGATGATTTATATCTTCATCTTCAACTTCATCTCCGTCTTTGTCTTCGTCTTCATAGTCCATTTCATCATCAACAGCAACTTCATTGACATCTTCAACAGCACCTTCATCACTATCATAAAAAAACTCTTCTTAAAACTCTGCCATTAGCATTGTTCAACGTCTAAAATTAGATCATACGCGTGCTCACCAACATTTGGATCATATACAGTTATGTGATGTTGAACTTGTCTCTTTGAGCTGTTTTGCTTCCAAAGTTGATTCATCCTAGGCTTAGCTCTCATCGCATCTACAATTAATCCAACACACATCAAAGTCAAGTATAATCTCAATTATAATAGAAATAATCAAAATCTCAAGAGAAAGATATAACCATTATTGTGAGATTAATAAATGCTCCCTAAAACACAAAGGAGAAAACAGATACACAAGTATAAGAGTTAGGTATCATATAGTACTTATTTTGAGTAAGAAAAGAAACAAAGGGTGGTTGTAATGGAGGGTCATCTAGGGTCAATGATATCATCATATTCATGGGGGCAACCAACCCCACACATAACCAAACACCCTCTAAACCCCTCATTCAAATATCATGAGTATAAGTTGAAGTTAAGATAATGACACTTAAAAAGTGAAGAAAATCACAAATCTTAAATGTCATACCAGTGATTTTTTCAATCCAACGAAATTCATAATTTCCATCCGGGAGAGAAAAACCAAAAAAAAAAAAATAAGAGTTAAATTTTATCATATTATGAAAGTAGAATCCTAAAAAGACTTGTGCTAGCAAATTCACATCACACACGCTTATTTCTCTTACCCTCCATGACAAGAAATTATAACTCAAATAAATGTTGACAATCTAAAAGAATATAAATTTGAAATTTGATAGAGTTAGACCTTAGAACAAAGATGGTCCATGAGATGAAACACCAGAACAATATGAGCAGACATTTCTATCCATTTATTTCAGGAAGAAACAAAATAGGGAGAGTTCCACTTCAAAATTGTGAAAATCATCAAGGAAAATAGTATTGAAATGCAAAAGTCCTTTCAATGGCTTTTTGTTTCACCAATAAACAGAAAAGGGATCAAAACAATCCAAGCCATTCGAAAACAGTTTCGCTTGATTCAAAGACAAGGTTAGTTTGTCTTCTTTGATATACCAATCCCTCACTGACACTAGGGGGCAAAAATGATTACTAATCAAATCAAAATTCAACAGAACGATAGTGACCAACAAACAGATGACAATGTGGTCAACTTCAAATTATTTAGTATCAGCCAAATGTATTCAAGGACAATTTTTTTTTATTTTTTATATATATAATAAGTTTATTGAAAAAAGAGACTTCATGTTCACGAGGAGAATTAAGAAACACAAACAAAAATCTCAATAAAAGAAGGAAAATGTTCGGAACAAGGCTCTAACAATCAATAGAAAGATGACATGTGTCTCATCATATATGATATACATGAGTCATTTACTTGGTTGAGTTTTAAGTGAGTCATATGCATTGTATAACGCGAACAAATGTCATATTCTTGTTAGGATTTGGAGCTACACTTTGTCCATAAAAGAATACCTCAAGTCAATCAAACAGACAAGAACGTCTATTACAGGAATAATCAAATTAATTATGAATTATCTGAATACATTCATCTATATTCTTAACGTGGAGAGACCTCTGATAAAAGAAAGGATGAAGGGGGTTTATAACCAGATATAAAAAAGTAACATCAACCAATGAATTAAATCAAGAATAGCCAGATATTTTGAACAAACACTGAAACAAGTAATATAAAAATTGTACTGGGAAATGGTGAACTTACAGAATAATAGGTAAACTTAAGAATAATGTTTGTATTTATTTATTTTTGGATAACCTTAAGAATAATGTCTGTAGAAGGCTCTGGTTGATCCAGACTATCAAAATCCTGAGCAACCTTTTTTAGATCAAGCCCACTATTCTGAAGGTCTTCCATAAGAACTGCACTGGAGGTCCACTCAGGATAAGCGAGAATAAACCTTTTCAATTACTGCAAAAAACAGATCAAATAAAATAATTAAATTCATTTATCTAGGAAGGATAGGATGGAATAGATCGACGAGAAAGTCCAGGACTTGAAAACTGGCAATTTGTCTGTGTCTCAGCAAGCTAAGGGGATAGCCAACAAGGGTGCTTCTAATAACAGCTCTGGAGACTGTTTAAGACTCCCTTTAAATATAGGCTCGCAGGGTTTCCACAATAGTCAAGAAGAAAGTATCATTTCTGGGTTGGTTTTTGCAACTGAAGAGGGTGCTTTTTTTTTGGAGAAAGTGAAGAGGGTGCTTTTAAAGAGCTTGAAGATGATGTGGAAGGACCAGCTAAGGAAGAAATGGGAGATGATGCCATTGCCAGCAAAGGAGCCGTTTTTAAATCTCTCGATCATTGGACCACGCCAACTGCTTTCTTTTTACAGAAAAGGTTTGCCCAAAAGTTTAATTTGTAGGGGAGCAGGATGATTTAGCCATGCCAAACTTAGTACAATTAGATATCAAACTGGTATGGTAATACATAGTTAATCAATGCTGCTAATGTGTACTAAATTCAGTTTTGTTGCTCTGTAGCCTTTGGTCTTTCATTCTCTTTATCATGCAAATCTTACGGAACCCAATTAACAAGAATTTAAATGAAACGCTTAAGGCACGTTTGGTATGGTTTTTTTTTTTAGGAAACCACTACAAAAAGGCCTAGGGCCCGTTTGTTACATGTGTTTATAAACAATTTTCAGTTTTTTTAGAAATATATATGGGTGAAAAAGTACGTGGAAATATGTGTAATGTTGTTTAAAAACTGAAAACATGTGTTTAAACACCTGTACCAAACGGGCCCCTAACATTTGTAGTTGTAGCCTGAGGTTATAAGGACTGAAATTTTAACACACGCAACTGATGTGAGATAAACATTTTTATATTTTTTATTTATTAGTTTGATAACCATTTAGGAATAAAATCCTAAATATGCATCCACAGTTTGGTAGAGTATGAAAAGAAAATGGAATGAAATCATTTTTAAGTCAAAATTTCAAAAATACTCTTATTTTATAAAATTAAATTTACACTTTTTGAGGATCTAGCTAAACTTTTTTTTTCAAAAAAAAAAAAAAAAGCTTAACATTAAAAAAAAAAAAAAAAAAGTGGGAGAAGGATCTAGCTTATTATGTATAAATTTAATAATTAATATATATGTGCTTTGTTTAAAAATTAATAACTCCGTAAAAGTTATATAAGAGAAAATAAAAGTTATATAAGAATCTAGCCTATTTTTATTCTTTTTGATGATGCGGTAATTAATGGCTTTTTAGGAAATTTTTTAAAAATGTTATTATATAAGGTTAAGGAATAGACATTCGGTGATTTTTATAAGGAATAGTTTATTCATCATTTTAAAGAATGACTATTCATAAGGGATAATTATTCATTATAATATAGTTTTGTTATGCCTTTGTGTTAAAACTCATTTCTCTCTCTCTCTTGTGTGTGTGTGTGTGTGTTTGTTTCTCAAAAAAAAAAAAATTTATTCATTGTAATAAAAACATACCAAACAATTGAATAGTTATACTATAGAAATATCTATTACATTACAAAGTGTGCCCTTAGGAAGTAAAAAATGGAAATTAAAAGTTTAAAACGCATTGCTTCACCTAAGGAGTGTTGGATTATATATAGAACACCGAGTACGTGAGATGTTTTTTGTTTTTACTTTTCTCCATATGGAAGTGTGCACGCCAGAAATGAGACTACTATCTGGGCCTCACTTAAGTTCACAACTTATTTGTTTAGTGGGTATGGATTTCTTACTGTGGGTCGTTCTCGGTACACAGACTCAATGAGATCACTTTTCTCCTTTTATGTTGCTACCCTTTTTCTTTCACCCTCTCTTTTTCTCTCGAAACTTTCCAACCCCCCCTCCCTTCTCCCACCTCTCTTATTTATAGCGCTCTAATTAGTGGGGTGCTATGATTGCTTTTGCAGTTAGTGTAATGAGATGTCCAATATCATCAGTCATAAGTGGGAGGTTAGGTGGGAATGGGATGGGGTGAAGGTGGCTTTGGAACTTGGCTCCCACTTCAGTGATCATGCCCGGCAACGATGCTTCTGGGCATTGCCAGGCACGTTCATGATGGGATGTTCGGACGTTATTCTTCCTATATTGTCCGGTAATGGTCTCCCGAGCATAGATTGAGTGATGAAGCCTGGGCCTGCAATCCGTGTGGGCTTAGGCTGGAATTCGGAAAAAGGGGGATGGGAACCATGGGCCGCACTATTTGTGTTAGAACTCGAGGCCCAAATGTGCATGGGCATTTCGGGGCCGTACATTAGCCCCCATCTTAATTCATGTCCGGCAAAAGAGCAGAATCAAGGAGCCCGGTGGGTACATTCACTTGAGAAGGTTAACAGGTGCAAGCCAGGACGGCTTCAGAGACCCATTAATGCGTTATTAAAAGATGTGCTGTTTCGGCCCGTTTGGTTCAGCCGACATCATCACCTGACGGTTTGCGAACCGAAGAGGCGCGTGTGTTAGTTGGCGCTCGTGTGAATTCCTCGTTAATTGAGCCTCATTATTGTTGAGGAGGCTCCGTTTCCTCTTCCTTGGCCCCTATAAATAGTTCGTCTCAAATCACTCCTCCATTTTTCTTTACTCTCCTCTCTCTGAATTTTCTCTCTGCCGAGCATTCATCCGCGCATCTACTTGCCTGCCTAGAGCCCCTTTTTCTTCCCTAGAGCCCAAAGTAAGTTTCCTACCTTTTACTTTTACTTCAGCATCTTTCTTGAGTATCTACCTTCAATTTTAGACTCTAGGATGGGGTATGCTTATCTTTTAAACACTGCGGCGTCCTTAGCCACTTTTAGGCAGAAGTTTGATATTCCTAATGATGTGAAGGTGGAGTATTGCCACGAGAGTGAATTCGACCTCCACAGAGGGCAACAGACTGCCTTTTTTCCTTTGATGGCAATCTTAAAGGGTGGGGTTAGGTTTTCCGTGGACCCCCTCTTGCTTGATACACTTAGGTACTATGGATTGTGCCCTAACCAACTCCCCCCCAACTTTTACCGGGTAGTCAGTTGCATCAGTAGGTTGAACCATACATTCGGTTTACAATTAAACTGCAATGACATAAACCACATGTACAGCTTGTGCGGAAACAAAAACACAAACTATTATTTAAAGGTTAGAGACAAGTGGGTACGGTTGATCTCATGCCTACCCGATTCCAATAGAAACTCTGCTGGAGAGTTCGTCCGGGTGCGCGGCAACTGGTTTGCCGAGGATATTCCCCCTCCCCTTACTTGCCGCGAAGTGGGTTCGTACTGACTCCTAACCTGACTGTCTTTGTTTTGTGGTTGTTTTATTTACCTGAATTCTGACGAGCTTACATATACATTCATTGTTTCTTTACTCACTTTACCTCATTTAATTACCTGTTACTTTCGCCTTTTCTTGCAGAGGGTAGATTGTTTACTCCGGACATCAGGGTAGTTCACGTGAGGGATCTCAACTTCGTACTCAGATCCGAGATATTTGTTCATTGGGACGGGCAACTCCGAGCCTCCCATCTCATTCTCGGAGTTGAACTGGTCTACTCCACCTGTCAACCCTTCAAGTAAGCACTTTTGGTAGACAGTCCCCTCCTGTCTTATATCGACGTTCGGCACGCGAACTTTTTGCCGCCGAACTTTACAGTAGGAGAAGCTCGGGAGATTGGCCGGCGATACACCTCCGGCCCCTTCGCAAACTGGACGAAGCAGAAAAAGGCAACGTGTAAGCGAGCAGACCTCTACTGAGCCAGGAGATGCCCCTACCCGGGTACCCCCACAGCCGTCCAAGGGCATCATTATACAGGAGCCGCAGACTCAAACCGGGGCGGTTGCGGCGTCCTCCTTTAAGGCAGCTCAGCCGTG
This sequence comes from Quercus ilex subsp. ballota, assembly GCA_032727855.1. NCBI lineage: Eukaryota > Viridiplantae > Streptophyta > Magnoliopsida > Fagales > Fagaceae > Quercus > Quercus ilex. The sequence goes on from CM064913.1 coordinate 39,868,570, forward strand.
GCAACCCAAGTTTTTCTTGGACGGTGAGCCATTCCCCGACACCACCAGTGTACGAGTTTGGAAGAAAGGTGAAGAAGGTTGTGTTGCCCAGAGTTTAGCGCACGAACTCCTTCTGCCCGAGGACGTACACACTTATGAGTAGGGGACGGAGGAGTCCATGGGGAGAAGGCCACAGTGGTTTATTGTCGCAGTAATTTCTCACTCACTAGTTTCTGTATGCCGTTACTACTTATCATTGCTGTTAGCATGTATATGGTATGCATACTTGTTTTCATCCTTCCGTCATACTAACACTCAAAATTTTATCAGGCGGCCCAGCTGGCCCACATGGTGGATGGTCGTATGAAGGAACTTTCTGAGGATGTCGACCGGGAGAGGGTGGCTAAGGAGATGGCCGCCAAGGCAGCAAAAGAAAAGGCAAAGGTCGTTGATGCTGCCGAGAAGAAAGTTACTGTCGTGGAGAAGGCCAGGGCGCTGGCGGAGAGTAGGTGTACGGAACTCCTCGTAAAGCAGAACGAGACAAATGTCAAATTAGCCGAGGCAGTGAGTCTGAATACCGCCCAGACCGAGGAGCTAGCCGATATGAGAATGGCATTGGGGGCTGCCGAGGAAAAGTGGTACCATGAAGGGTTCGCCGATGCGAAAAACTCTGTGGAGCCAGTGGTAAATCAAGCTTGAAAGCTGGGTTTCGAAGCTAGCTGGTTGGCAGCCCTACAGGCTATGAGGGTTCCCGAGGATTCTCCCCTCAGGGACCCCGGCCAAATACCCTTCCCAGTTTTTGCTCTAGCTGCGCAGAACCCCCCGGCACCTACTAACGCAAAAGACATGACTAGCTTTAGGAAATTGGTGGAACAGATAGACACCCATGCGGAAACGAATGATGTGGAAGTCACAAGTGTTCTCCACCCCACCGACCAGTGCAGTGAGGACATAGCCCAGAACCCCGCCGACCAGTAGGCAACCGACCGTGCCGACCAGACGAAAGCAGATTAACGAGGAAGCCGTACAAGTTTGCTACTGTTTTGTTCCAGTTAAAGTTTCTACTAGGTTTTACTTTCTTTACTTAACTTGCTTATGTCACCAGGCTGTGGTGACTGAACAATCATTACTTCGTTTCGTTTTACATTTTATATGGTCACCGGGCTTTGGTGACAGAACAACGGTTTCATTTTCATGCGTTTATGTTGCTTATATGTCGTTGGTTTGCCGAACGCTCGCTTTAAATGTTTTCATAAAGGTTTATTTTTCACGTTATCTTTCTCGTCATGTTTCTCTGTTTTTCTTGCATAAACGATTTCCTGAACGTTCGGTAAATTATAAGGTGCGGGAGACCGAGATGCAAATTATACGGTTATTATTGTTATTATTAGTATTGAGGTTTCACCTGTCCGGTGATAAATATCGGATCGGGGACAGGCTACTGTCCTTAGGGAAATTAGACTAAGGTTTCTTCCTATCCGGTGATGAGTATCGGGCTGGGGACAGGTTTCTGTCATTAGGAAATTTAGACTAAGGTTTCTTCCTGTCCGGTGATGAGTATCGAACCGGGGACAGGTTTCTGTCATTTGGAAATTTAGACTAAGGTTTCTTCCTGTCCGGTTCCTGTCCTTAGAGTAACTTTTAAGGTTTCCACCTGCTCGGTGATACGGATCGAACCGAGAAGCAGGTTTCTGTCCTTAGAGTAATTTTTAAGATTTACACCTGCTCGGTGATACGGATCAAACTGAGAAGCAGGTTTTTGTCCTTAGAGTAATTTTTGAGTTTAAGGTTTCTACCTACTCGGTGATACGGATCGAACCGAGAAGCAAGTTTCTGTCCTTAGTAAGACTCGTAGCTTAAGGTTCTTTCATGCTTGGTAATGGAAGTCGAACAAAGCTGCAACAACAAAATGGAAAGAGTTTGCCCGGATAAACCCCATCACCTTCATTAGCGAAACTCGTACAATATTACATTCAACTCACAATTTACAGCTCTGCCCATCAGTGATAGAATCTCTTAAGGTTATGGACGTTTCACGGCCGGGGCAGTGGCCTCTCATCTAGGTCCTCCAAGTAATACGCCCCCGCGCCAGCGTCGGCAGTGACCCTGTAAGGCCCTTCCCATGTCTGCGCCAGCTTCTCAGCGTTCGTATCTCGCATATTCCCCACGGCTCTTCTCAGAACCAAATCCTCGGCGCTAAACTCCCTTGTTCTTACGTCTCAGCTATATCTCTGGGCGAGCTATTGCTGATACTCCGCGAGTCGTATAGTCACCATTTCACGGCATTCTTCCAACTTGTCCAAGCATCCCACCATCATCTCATCGTTTTGGGTGGGATCGAATCCCGTGACTTGTGCACTGCACAGACTCACCTCGGTTGGTATTAGGGCTTCCGCTCCGTACATGAGAGAGAACGGGGTCTCCCCAGTGGACCTCTTGGGAGTTGTCCGGTATGCCCACAAGACTTTGGGCAGCTTCTGGGCCCAATTTCCCTTCGTACCCTCCAGCCTCTTTTTCAGCCAATTTACAATTACTTTATTTACAGCCTCGGCCTGGCCATTACCCTGGGGATATGCTGGAGTTGAGTACCTATTTTTGATTCTGAGATTACCACAGAATTCACGGAAGGCCCGGCTGTCGAATTGTAGCCGATTGTCTGATATAAGAGAGTTCGGCACCCTAAACCTTGTGATTATATTCTTCCACACGAATTTCTTTATATCCACATCTCGTATATTGGCCAAAGCTTCCGCCTCCGCCCATTTGATAAAATAGTCGACAGCCACCAGAACGAATCTTCGATTACCTGTTGCCCGGGGGAATGGGCCGATGATATCCAGCCCCCACTGTACAAAAGGCCAGGGACTGCTGATCGGGTTCAAATGGCTTGCGGGCTAATGGATTAGGGGGGCATGCTTTTGGCACTGTTCACACTCAAGTACATACTCGGCGACGTCCTTCTGCATTTGATTTAAGGCCAACAAAACCCTTGAGTCATTGCCCGGTGCGCCAATGACCGTCCTCCTACATGACTGCCGCACACTCCGTCATGAAGCTCGGCCAAGAGCTCGTCCACCTTCTCTGGGCGTAAGCACAAAAGGTATGGCCCTCCGAAGGACCTCTGATACAACGTCCGGTCTTCTGATAGCCAATACTGAGGAGCCATTCTACTGATCCTGCTGCCCTCCTTTTCGTCACACAGGAGTCGGTCCTCTGCCAAAAAGTCAATAATGGGGTCCATCCAACACGACCCAAGTGTTGTGATTGTTGTAATATCGATCCTTGCAGTTCCCAGATCACTTACTACCCCGAGCTCGGCTCTGGAACAAGCTCGACTTTGATTAGCTGGGGTATCTCTTCGACTACTGATGATGCCAGCGTGGCGAGGGAGTCGGAGTGTCTATTTTGCATTCGAACCACTTAGAAAACCTTTACCGTGCTGAAGCTGGTTATAGCTTGCTTCACCTGTTCCAGGTATGCTTTCATCCGGAGATCTCGGGCTTTAAAACTGCCTTGCACCTGATTAACCACCAACCGCGAATCTGAATACACCTCTAATTCCCGAGCACCTAAACTTGAAACTGTCCTCAGTTTGGCCAGCAAGGCTTCGTATTCTGCCTCGTTGTAGAAGGCTCTGAAGCCTAACCTAAATGAGTGCTCTAACTGTATTTCTTCCGAGGTGATTATGACAATCCCTACGCCGGCCCCCGTGGAGCTCTACGCCCCGTCCACGAATACCTTCCACGGGCGAGCCTCCACATGGCAAACTATCTCCCCATTCCTTTTTGACGAGAACTCGGCGACAAAATCTGCAAGGATTTGGCCCTTCATCGAGCTTCGCGGTCTGTACCGTATGTCAAAAGAACCAAGCCAAGTTCCCCATTTTGCTATTCGGCCCGTGAAGTCTGATCTCTTCAATAGTGACTATAAGGGATACTCGGTTAAGACGTACACCGTATGAGCCTGAAAGTAGTGTGGCAGCTTTCTCGTGGTGTGTATTAGGGCCAACACAAGCTTTTCCAGAGGTAAGTATCTCGTCTCGGCATCAACTAGAGTCTTGCTGATGTAGTACACGAGTTGCTGGATTCCTTGGTCCCTCAGTAGCACGGCGTTCACAGCATGCTCAGACACTGCTAGGTACATGAATAAATCCTCACCTGGTTTTGGTGTCGTTAGCATGGGTGCCTGCGCTAAATAATCCTTCAGATCCATAAAAGCCTTGTCGCATTCTTCGTTCCACTGAAATCCAGTCCACTTCTTCAAAAGTTGGTAGAATGGTCGGCAGCGATCTGCGAATTTGGAGATGAACCGATTAAGGGCGGCTAGCATTCCGATCAACACTTGCACTTCTTTTGGATTGCTCGATGGCTTCAGTCTTTTCACAGCTTCAATTTGGTCGGGGTTGACCTCTATTCCCTGCTTAGTGATCAGATACCCCAGGAATTTTTCGGCCCTCACACCAAACGCGCACTTCTCGGCATTAAGACGTAACCTGTGCTGTCGGAGAACCTCGAAAACCCCCTGAAGGTCCTCCATGTGTCATTCTACTTGCTTGCTCTTCACCACCATGTCGTCAATGTACACTTCAACTGTACGCCCTATCTTGTCTCAGAACAGTCTTGTCATCATTCGTTGGTATGTGGCCCCGGCATTCTTTAGTCCGAAGGGCATCACCGTGTAATGATAATTGGCCTCTGGGGAGATGAATGTCATCTTCTCCTGATCCTCGGGCGCCAGGGCAATCTGGTGATACCCTTGAAAAGCATCCAGAAAACTCATCCTTAGGTGTCCATACGTGTCATCCACCAACTGATCAATCTTTGGCACGGGGAAAGGGTTTTTTGGGCATACTCAATGAGATCACTTTTCTCCTTTTATGTTGCTACCCTTTTTCTTTCACCCTCTCTTTTTCTCTCGAAACTTTCCAACTCCCCCTCCCTTCTCCCACCTCTCTTATTTATAGCGCTCTGATTAGTGGGGTGCTATGATTGCTTTTGCAGTTAGTGTAATGAGAGGTCCAATATCATCAGTCATAAGTGGGTGGTTAGATGGGAGTGGGATGGGGTGAAGGTGGCTTTGGAACTTGGCTCCCACTTTAGTGATCATGCCCGACAACGATGCTTCTAGGTATTGTCGGGCACGTTCATGATGGGATGTTCGGACGTTATTCTTCCTATATTGTCCGGTAATGGTCTCCCGAGCATAGATTGAGTGATGAAGCCTGGGCCTGCAATCCGTGTGGGCTTAGGCTGGGATCTCAGAAAAAGGGGGATGGGAACCATGGGCCGCACTATTTGTGTTAGAACTCGAGGCCCAAATGTGCCTGGGCATCTCGAGGCCGTACAGGAAGTATTAGTTATTAGCTGGAAAACTGAATAAGCGTTAGGTATGTTATCTCGCTCTCAAGTCTCAACTACTATTGTTTACCTGGACATATTCTCAATCTTTGTTGTTTCCTATTTCACCTTTGTTGTTGTCACCATCATCAATGTTTGTTTTTTTAGCTCTGGGATAAAATTTTATTTAGGCTTATCTAAGTGTATGAAACTCACTTCTAAAGATTTAAACCTTGCAAATTGCCCCTCCATCTCACAAGAATTTGTATTTGTAAAATGAAAATCATAGCAAGAGTGCAGTGGTACCTTTGTTATTAGCAAGCTAAACATTGTAATAGTTTTTTTTTTTTTTTTAATATTAATAAATTCTAGGTAAATTGAGGACGGGGATAATTGAATGATAACTCCTAAAGATCTAAGCCTGCATTAAAGTAATGATTTCTAATAGAATTGAAAATTATAAATGGTGCCAATGTAATTTGAAAATAAAAAAGGTTTAAGTGAAAAAAAAAATTAATAATTAAAAATTTATCTTATGAAATAGTCTTATAAGACATCTCTCTCATAATATGTGTGAGTCTCATATGTTGTGAGAAAGATATTTGGTGAGACTGTCTCATAACATATCTTCTCATAATTAATGCTAGGTCTTTTTTTTTTTTTTGTGTGTGCAGAGAATAGGACAATAATAATGTTACATACTTTAGTTACTAGTCGTTCAAAGTTTACACCAGACGGATAGAATCATAGCGTATAATTATTAATTACAATAGGACTAGAGGCAGAAGACTGACTAAAATGATCAATAATTTAAGGTTCCTACCAAATGTGTAATGTGTTATTACCTACCCCTGTAGCGTAGGTTTGGTCTCCTTTCATTTCTTTTCTGAATGGTCCAACACTCATATCTCGCTTTTTTCTTATAATTCTAGAAGCTAAACTTAATTAGCAGGTTGAATCAGATATATGGGAACCGGCAAGTACAGTAATTAATGGGTCCTATAAGTCCCTGCCAGTGAAGAAAAAATGGACATTAAGATTTTGCAGCTCATTTATGTCATTTTCATGACGGACAGAGTGTGACGTTCTTTGTGAAACCATTTGTGATCCGACTGTGGTGGTTGAATGATTATGAAAATTGTTGAATTTTTTAATACAAGGAACCAGTGGTTGTGCAAATGAAGAAAGAAAAAGGGATTTCGTGTATTGGATTCTCTTACAGTGTATGGGTTACTGAATTACCCATATTTTATTGGCAAATCATTTACCATATGGTTGTATTATTGATGCTTTAAGTTGTGCTAAATGGTTACACTCTTTTTGTGTCAAAGTGGTTAACCTTCATTAAATATTTTGGGAGACTGGTCAATTTAATTTATGGGGCAAAAGTTTGGTACAGTTCTTTAAGTATTCAATTTTAGGGCATAATCACCTGCTTGCATTGACTTTTGAATTACATCTTTAAATTTAATTGTTTTTGAAAAATATGACATTGTTAGTTTTTTTGTTTTTTTTAAAATACTAAGTATTTTTAACACACACACACGAGAAGAGGGGAGAAGGTTTTTTAAAGAAACTTACAGTGGTGTATATCCAAAATGGCCTAACTCTTAAATACACAGTACAAACTTTAAACATTTTTTACTCACATTCATTTTCCAATGTTAGTTTGTTACATTAGTTAATACAATCATGTGGTTTAATTCAACTAGGAACATAAGGTACAACACTTTATAAACTGTACCTAAATTTTGTTCAATTAAATAATTCTCCAATAGTTTGCAATGGTTTCTAATTAAACCCTAAAATTTTAAAGCTTTTAAGTAAGAGCATGGACTTTTTAAAATTTTCAATTCACCCTTTCAATGAGTGAGTAGAAACTACAAGTAATAGAACTATAATTCATAAAAATCGTGAATAAAAATTATCAAATACAGAAAATTCCTTTCATGTGAAATATAGATCTTTGGTACATTATCAGTCATTTAGTTATTGTTAGTAAATTATTTACAACAAAAATAATATTATACAAGCTCATCTCATACTCAAATCATATATTTCATAATAAAACTTGCATCTTACATGTTGTGGTTGCATTAAACAAACACCCTTTCCTTTAGTTATCATACATTAAAATTAATGTGAAACTCAATTGTCAATTTTTAAGAAATTTTATTATTTATTTTATATTATTTTAATAATTTACCACAATTTTTTGTTTCAGTAAAAAAAGAGGATCGTATATGCCGTACATACACAATATAACTCAAATTACTTGTTAGGACATATGTGTTTCACTTGTTAAGAACATATGTCATTCTTTTATGTAATTGACTAATCCTTTGACAAAACGCACTCAACTTGTAATTGGGTAGTTCTAGGTGTTTTTAATACTTCAAGAAACAAGGTTTCAAGATCAAGTGTTGAAGTCATCACGTCTGTCCAAGAAACAAGCTGAAGAAGTGCACAATCATTAAATCTCGACACCTGCTCGACACCTTGCTATCTGTCGAGATTTATAAAATCAGGATTTCTGATCTGATTTCTTGAGATCCGTGAATGTGTCTTTGGGCCTTCTTTTCTCCTAACCCTAAATATATAAAATGATTGTTTTAAGGGCTATCAAAGAGTACACAAGTTGCACAAAGATTGAGCAAACTCTGTTCAAGCAAATTGTGACCGGAGACAAAGTTTTGCCCTAGTTCATTTCTTCTGAAGAAGTTGCTGTGTATGTGCACCTTTGGGTTTTGTGACCAAGCATCTTCTTGATCTTCATCGTGGATAAATTGAAGAACTTTGCAGCCAACAACTCTTTCTGGTTGGTGATTGAAGTCGCGTGCTGGGATCCGCACAATTGGTTAGTCACGTACTTGGGAGCCGTGTATCAAAAGGGGAATTGTCACTACATAACAAGTCCAATTGGGTATTGGGGTAAGGGTTTAACTGTAGGTTGGTAAGGTACTTGAGATTCTTTTACTTGTAATCGCTTGTTGTGATAATAGTGGAGTTTCGGGAGTGGTGACCTGAAGATCACCTGGTGGGATTTTTGCTGTCAGATTTTCCCCATTCGTAAACAAATCACCGTGTTATTTATTTTCCATTGCATAATTAGTTTATTGGTGATTTGTTTGTACTACCATGCATTTGCATGTAAAATTGATTAATTAATAACTTGACTAATTAATTAATTTAATCACAAGGGGTCAATACGTTTTTGGCCTATCAAATGGTATCAGAGCAAGCACAGTCTGATTAGGTTTAATCTTTGCTGTGTCGATCCATTGACCCCTGTTTGTCATGGATAGAGGACAGTCATTAATCATACCTCCTTTATTTGATGGCACTAACTATGCATACTGGAAAGTACGCATGAGAGCTTTCTTGCAGTCTTTAAATGAAAATGTGTGGCAAGCTGTAGAGATTGGTTGGACCAAGCCAAAAGAAGCGCCGGCTGATTGGGATGAAGCCAAGATCAAGGCGGTAAACTTCAACAGCAGAGGGTTGAATGCCTTATTTAGCGCAGTCACCAATGAGGAGTTTAAGAAGATATCCTCCACAGAAACTGCAAAGGAAGCATGGACCATCCTCCAGACAACCTATGAAGGTACAAAGGCTGTCAAGGATTCAAAACTTCAAAGACTCACTACAAGCTTTGAAGAAATAAAGATGGAGGAGGATGAGTCGTTTGATGAGTTCTATGCCGAGCTCAAGGACATAGTGAACTCAATCTTTAATCTTGGGGAAACCATTCCTGAACCCAAGATTGTGAGGAAAGTGCTAAGATCTTTACCCGAGAGATTCCATGCGAAGATTACTGCTATAGAGGAATCAAAGGATATTGACAAGATTCCTCTGACTGAGCTGGTTGAAAACTTGCAGACCTACGAGCTAAGATTATCTAGGATTGGCAAGTCGGGTAAAGGCAAGAGCATGACTTTAAAGGCAAAGAGCAGTGACACAGATGAGTCTTCCGATGATGAAGACTCCAAGATGAAGTCCTACATTACAAGACAGTTCAAAAAGTTTATGAATAATGCCAACGGGAGGAGCTTCGATAAGGACCGCAGACAATCCAGTTCTTTTCAGTCTAAGGGCCAAGACAAAGGGAAAAAGGATGCTAAGGATGGTGGTCAGTACACTGTTTTCGCAGAACCTAAGTGCTTTGGGTGTCATGGTTTTGGACACATGAAACAAAAGTGTCCTACATATCTCAAGAGCATTGGGAAGAGTAAGGCACTTGCTGCAACCTTGAGTGACACTGAGCCTGAGGATGATTCCGAGGATGAAAATGTCGGAATCTTGAATGCCTTCGCTGTCACAGTCAATCCTATTGAAGGGATTGTTGAAGATGTGGAAGAAGAAGAAGAATTAGTGCATTCTAAGTGTGAGAAGATAGATCATCAAGATGATATCCATACAGCCTATGAGAAACTTTACAAGCTCTCTGAGAAGCATGAGAAACTGTATAGGCTGGCCACCAAGAAGCTCAGTGATGTGGAACTTGATTGTGAAGAGTTTTCCACAAAGTTTGATGAAGCTAATCAAACAATTGGTGCACTGAGGTTTGAGAACAATTTCTTGGCTGAGAAGACCAAGAAGCTTGAAGCGGAGCTGTTTCAAGTCAGAGCTCAGTTGGAGAGGACTTCAAGTGCAAAGCTTGATGAGATGCTCAGCATTCAGAAATTTGCTTCGGATCGTACAAGTTTAGGGTATGATCTTTCTTCCTCTAATATTGCTTCTACTAGTGCTACTGTGTTTGTTCTTCCTGCTAATAAAACTGATATTGAGAACATTAATGTTAAAACTGAATTAGCTAGTGAGAACTTAGATAAGGGCAAATCTATCTTAGGAGCACCCCCTATACAGGATAAAAAAGATGTTAAGAACCCTAGGACTAAGAAGGCTAACTCTCAAAAGCCTAAATAGAAGAAGCAGCATCTCTGTCATCATTGTGGAGCTCTCGGTCATACACGACCAAATTGCTACAAGTGGTTAGCCACTTAACAGAGCAACGACATGATTGCATCTGGAAGCCAGAATCAGCTTCAATCCTCTCTTGCTCCTCTTTGTGATCTTCTCAAAGCCTTCATGTTCCTTTCAAATTTGAACGGTTTCAATTCTTCTCCCTCATCGACGGTTCAAGGGTTTTATCACTTACTTCTACCTTTTTGTTTGTGTTTGTTGCATTTCTTATGTGTTTTGCGTTTATTTTGAGTCAGTCTAGTTTTATGCTTTGTTTTGTTTACCATGTTTTTGTTTGTTTGTTTTTAGTTTTGTTTGTTTTGTTTTTAAAATAAAAATAAAATAAAATAATTGAAAAATCAGAAAAATACAAAAACAGTGTGTGTTTTGTGTACTTTGGTACTTGTGTACCTTGGATGACCATTGGAACAAAGTTTTCTAAACTTTGTATCATCTGTAACTTAGATGAGCATTCTTATGCACAACTAAGCAAGTGAGCTTTGTGGCTCTTGTTTGTGATGAGTAAGATTAAGTTATCTCTTGAACTTAACACTCGTATCACTCTTTTTGACAGGTAGGACTAGAAAATCCTAAGAAAAAGGCATAAATAACCATCTTACCACTGTTGCCCGCCAATCATAAATGACACCTGTATACTTCGGCATAACAAAAGTGTAGTGTCAAAGACATCTGTATACTTCGACATAGCAAAAGTGCAGTTTCAAAGACATCCGTATGCTTCGGCATAGCAAAAGTGCAATGTCAAATGCTTAACATCTTAGGTATTTCTTTTCTCTCTCTTATATGCCCATGCATGATATGCTAAATAAAAGAAAATATACAAAGAAAATAAAAAGCAAAAAGATCAAAAATGCTTTAAATATTATTGCAAGCGTGTATTCTAAGAGATGTGGGAGTTGTAGGATGTACCTCGAAGGTGATAGTCCCCATTAAAAAGTTATGATTGTGTGTGAGTTAAAGTGATTTTCTCATATCTCAAATCGTCATAACATGTATACACATATGCAATCTTGCGATATTTTTCACACACAACACGCAATATTCTTTGCTACTCTTGATACATGTGCATGTACAATATGATTTGGACATCACAAGGTTTTACATGTGCTAATGTGTACTCAATAAACTATCTTGACTTGTTTTTGAAATATAAAATTGGTTAGACTTGTTTAGTGTGTGTGTGTTTCTAAGGATCCATGTGCTTAAAATTTATTGTTGAGAGATGTTTTTGAGAGTTTAATATGTTGATTGGATTATTGGTTGAGTTGTATGTTGGATTGCACTCATGTTTGTGTTTTTCTCTTCTCGAAAAACTGTTTTGAAAAGCTGTCTCGACACCTCTTCGATACCTAGCTATCTGTCGAGCTTCTCAAGCTTTTTCTTATCGCAATCTCGACACCTCCTCGACACCTAGTGGATCGATCGAGAAAGTTCCTGCCTCCTCGATAGCTTTTCGACACCTAGTGGATCGATCGAGCTTCTGTTCTTTGTCAGGCATTTCTTGTTCCTCGATACCTCTCGACACCTTTAGCTGTCGAGATTCATCTTTCTCGACACCTTCCTTGACAGGGTCCTCGACACCTCTCGACACCTCTCGACACCTTAGCTGTCGAGATTTACTGAGGTTTCTATATAAACCCCTCGTGCGATCTGCCTCTCATTTTTCTTGATCTCTCTCTCGATAGCTCTCTCTTTTCTATCCCAAACACTCTCATCTCACTCCAATCTTGTTCCTCAAAGGTTTCCACAAGATTTTTCAAGTTTTTTCTACACTTGGTAAGCTTCCTATCTCTTCATTCTTTATGCATTTCATGTTTTGAAACCTAGGTTTTGAGGTTTTTGAAAAATTTTGGGGTTTTTCAAAATTGATGAATGTTTATTGAAATTTTGGGATGGGTTTTCACTTACATGTGTTTAAAATCTCATGCATTGCATAACATTAGTATTATAACAGTATTTTCATGAATTTAGATGTGTGGAATATGCTTGTGTGCTGGTAGGATTGGATTGGGCTGAGCCCATGATGTATTTTCTTTTGCATGTCACATGTTCGTGCATTCCCCATGCATACGTACTCTCTTTTCAATATATTTGAATTGCTTGGGACTTTTCTGATTGTCTTTCTCTCTCTCCCTCTATTTCTGTTGACGTTAGTTGTGTCTATGACACCTAAACGTAAGTCTGCTCCATCCTAAAACCCTCTGCATTCTAGGACATCTTCATCTTCTGATCTTACTCCTTCTAACATTTGGTTTCGTGATAAGGATGCCCGTAAGGCTTTCTTGGAGAACTTCTCTAGATGAGGTGTTCATTCGGAACGCCAAGTCATTTTGGCGGACTTTGTTGACACTGACATTCCCTCTGTCATTCACAGTCAGGGATGGGAGTCACTGTGTGACGTCCTGGTCACCTGTCCTCTCGTGCTTATTCAGGAGTTTTACTCCAATATGTACAGGATTGATCGTTCAGTACCTCTTTTCTTCACTCTCGTTCGAGGTACGTGCATTCCTGTCACACCATAGCTTGTTGCGGATGTGTTTCGAGTTCCTAGGATAGAGTTTCTTGACTATCCTAGTTGTGAGCGTTTGCGGACTGTGTCCAAAGATGAGCTCATGGCTGCTTTTTGTGAGCGCCCTGCTGACTGGAGTGAGCGTCAGTATACACCATGTAAGGCTTTTGCTAAAGGCCCTCGCTTCATGAACATGGTGATGACCTTTGTACTCCATCCTCTCTCTCACTACAACTTCATCACAGAGTTTCGTGCTCGATTTTTGTTGTCTCTTCTTGAGCATCTTACCATAGACTTTCCTTCTCATTTCATTCTCTCTATCATAGATGTTCATTTAGATTCGGCGTCCCGTGATAAGCTCATCTTTCCTTCCGCTATCACGAGGATCTTAATTACGCCATTTTTCTGTCCCTTTTCCTGTGTCCGACCACTTCACACACATTTGTGCCATAGACGCCGCTACTGTAAAACGTAGTGAAGCGCAGTTTAGGTCGCGACAGCCGGATTCTACTCCTCCCTCCCGTCCGGCTCCATCTCGTTCAGCTCCATCCACATCCACTCCCTCCACTTCCATGGGCGATGTATCACTTGGAGACATCATGGCCCAGCTGCAGCGCATGGATGCTCGTCTTGATACACTCTCTACTGAGTTGTATCAGGTGAACGTTCGTGTCGGTCGTATTGCACGATGACAGGCAACTATGGGTGGCTTTGCTCCTGAGGCTTCTCCTTCATCACCTCCTCCAGTGGCTTCTGATTTTGATTCTGAGGATGATGATGATGATGGTGATGACGATGATGTTTCAGATGATGATGGAGATGCTAGCTCTACCGATGAGATGTCTACTTGACACTCTTACCCTTTGTCACTCGTGACAAAAAGGGGGAGTAGTTTTGGATATTGAGAGTAGTCATTCTTAGGGGGAGAGTTAGTGTAAGACATTTTGTTAGGGGGAGAGTGCTGATATGAGGGATGTAGTGAGGATATGATGTATCAGAATGGCGCAACAGAAAATAAATAATACGGTGATTTGTTTACGAATGAGGAAAATCTGACAGCAAAAATCCCATTGGGTGATTTTCAGGTCACCACTCCCAAAACTTTACTATTATCACAACAAGCGGTTACAAGTAAAGAAATCCCAAGTACCTTACCAACCTACAGTTGAACCCTTACCCCAATACCCAATTGGACTTGTTCTGTAGTGACCGTTCCCCTTTTGATGCACGGCTCCCAAGTACATGACTAACCAATTGCACGGATCCCAGTACGCAACTTCAATCACCAACTAGAAAGAGTTGTTGGCTGCGAAGTTCTTCAGTTCATCCATGCTGAAGATCAAGAAGATGCTTGGTCACAAAACCCAAAGGTGCACATACACAGCAACTTCTTCAGAAGAGATGAATTAGGGCAAAACTTTGTCTTTGGTCACAATTTGCTTGAATAGAGTTTGCTCAATGCTTGTGCAACTTGTGTACTCTTTGACGGCCCTTAAAACAATCCTTTTATATGTCTAGGGTTAGGAGAAAAGAAGGCCCAAAGACACATTCACGGATCCCAAGAAATCAGATCAGAAATCCTGATTTTATAAACCTCAACAGATAGCAAGGTGTCGAGCAGCTGTCAAGCAGGTGTCGAGATTTAATGATTGTGCACTTCTTCAGCTTGTTTCTTGGACAGACGTGATGACTTCAACACTTGATCTTGAAACCTTGTTTCTTGAAATATTAAAAACATCTAGAACTACACAATTACAAGTTTAGTGCATTTTGTCAAAGGATTAGCCAATTACATAAAAGAATGACATATGTTCTTAACAAGTGAAACACATATGTCCTAACAATCTCCTCCTTTGGCGATCCGTGACAAAACCACAACAAACAAATGAACATATGAGAGAAGTCATAAATCACTCAACTCATATTCATTTGTTGAATACAATAAAATCTATCCTAAAACAAACTCTTAAAAAACTTTGTAAGAAGAGAGTTTATGGAAAGTAGACTTTGACAACCTGTATTTCTAAAACACTTTAAACAAAACTCATCAAGATATTTTAGTGTGAAACAGATATAATAGATTGCATACAAGTATAAGAAACATGTGTATAAAGATAGAGAAGAAACAACACATATAGAGGCAGGTGAAAGAAACATACATCCACATATAGAGAAAATAAGTACAATGTGTGTAAAAAACTGGTCACAAGACCTAATGTACAAGAGCAATGTATCTAAAAAAATAGAAAAGAAAAAGATACATCATATCCTCACTACATCCCTCATATCAGCACTCTCCCCCTAACAAAATGCCTTACACTAACTCTCCTCCTAAGAATGACTACTCTCAACTATAGGTTGGTAAGGTACTTGGGATTCCTTTACTTGTAACCGTTTGTTGTAATAATAATGGAGTTTCAGGAGTGGTGACCTGAAAATCACCCGGTGGGGTTTTTGCTGTCAGATTTTCCCCATTCGTAAACAAATCACCGTATTATTTATTTTCCGCTGCATAATTAGTTTATTGGTGATTTGTTTCTGCTACCACGCATTTGCATGTTAAATTGATTAATTAATAACTTGGCTAATTAATTAATTTAATCACAAGAGGTCAATACGTTTTTGACCTATCATTACTCAATGTAAGTCAAATTCTACAATATAGTTTTGTCATGTGACAGTTTTTTTTTTAATAAAACATGTGGCTCAGTGTTAATTCATTTAAATTGTTAACACGTTTTACTTTAAACGAAACTTGATTAACAAAGATTTAATAAGATTAAAATATTATTCCAAATAAAATTTAATGATCAAAGGTTTCAAGAGATTTATAAGGTGTTTTAGTATATTTTTAAAATTATTTTGTAGTTTATTGTAATTTTGACTTTTGATAAAACAAAATTTTTGATCTTCTACTATTCACTACAAATTAAATGTGGATGGAGCGATTTTTGCCCAGTCTCAGCAGTTTGGGGTAGGTGTGGTAATTTGAGACCATGAAGGCAAGGTTACAAGTTACAATAGCACTAAGCAAAGAAATTCATTAACCATTGGCGTCTTTGGAGATCGAGGCAAAAGCCATGGAGGTAGGAGTTTCTTTTCCTTGGGATGTTGGTATAAGAGATGTGGTTTTTGAATGTGACTCCAAGATAGTGTCTGATACTTTATTAGGGTTGTGCACTCCACCTGTGATTGTTTCCAATATTCTAGTCAGAATTGTCCATAAGCTCCAGAATTTTAGAGTAGCTCAAGTGTCTCATGTGAAGCAACAAGGCAATAGACCAGCAAATCTCTTGGCAAAACATGCCAAAAAAATAGATCACAATAGCAATTATGTAACCTAGATAGAAGAAAATTCATTATTGATTGATTCAGCTATTACTCATAATGTGCTAAATTTATCTTCTTCATAATAAAATTACAAACTTTTTCATAAAAAAGATGTAATTTTTGCCCACACACACACACACACATATATATATATATATATATATATATTAATCAATTTAATTATAATACTGAACTATTTTTATCAATTTATATATAATTCTTGATTTGCACAGGCAAAATACAAATAATTTATAAATTAAAAAACGTTAATTATTGTTTTCCACATCTAGTTACACACAACCCATACACAACCTGTGTTTTAATTATAATTGTGCATGCAATTTTATTATTATTATTTTTTGTGGTGCATGTAACTATCACCACTTTAAAAAATGACAATAGATTGATTAGTTAACAATATTAGTATATCAAACTTAGTATTCATTCAGTCCTGCATGAAATCTTTTTGGAAGATGTCATACTCATAAATATCGATCGTTTTCCTCAATAAAAAAAATATCGATCGTTTCTCTTTGGTCTGCTTGGCTATAGATTATAGAATAAATAAATATTGTGAGCCTCTTAAAGTCGGCACCTCCATCTTGCCGTCACTTCATTTAAAAAATAGATAAATCAATAAATTATCTGTGATTAACTCTAAGCCGGTCCCAGGTTCAAAAAATAGAAGTGTTACGTACGTCTACAATATTTTCACTATAAATCGTAAATAGTAAATTATTATTAGTTATAATATGAATTCATAACTTAAATTACTTTTTTATTGTAAAAATATTGTGAAAATGTTGTGATTTGTGAACATAACATTTCTCAAAAAAGAAAAAAAAATCACCCACCCAATTAGGGATGGCAATGGGACAGGGTGGGGTTGAAGGATGGGGTTTTCATCCCCGTTTCACATGATTTTGTCTTGCCTCATCCCTGCCCCACCCCGCATGACGGGGAAAACTTTCTCACCCCATCCCCGCCACTTGGGGCCCTGCGAAGCCCCGCCTCACCCCTTAAAACTTTACTTTTTGTTAGTTTGCCTTACAACTAGTACAATTTTTTTAATAAAACCTATTTCATTAATAAAAATATACTTGAAATTAAAACTAAATTTATCCCATCAAATCAAATCAATTTTTAGAAAAAAATTGAATAATATATCAAAGTGTTTAACAAGACAATCATTAAAAAAAAAAAAAAAAAAATCTCGTAGTATAACACATAACAAAATAAAGCCAAAGAACCACGTTGGGTAGAATAAAATAAGCTAATATTGATATGTTTGTTTAAATAGTAGGGTTTTAGGGTATGGAGAATTTACAATTATAACCCTTAGCAACGTGGGGCAGGGCGGGGACGGGGCGAGGTGGGTCTAAAAAGTTTAAACCCATCCCCGCCCCGCCCCGTGGTGCGAGGCTAAAATCTTGCCCCATCCCCGCCCCACCACCTTTGCGGGGAAGGGAAAGCCCACGTAGAGCGAAGCGAGGAGGGATGGATTAAGCAGGGTGGGGAAAAATTGTCATCCCTACACCCAATAGTAGAAACATCAATTGGAAAGCATTTACGAATTATGGATATGCAGTGTCCAAGCCTAATATTATTAGTCCTAAATCATGTCCAATTGTCCAAGAGGACCAAGACTGATAGTATTATTTGGCCCTTTTTTTTATGTTTGTGCAATTAATAACTAATTCGTTTATATCTTTTTCTCAAAAAAAAAAAAAAATGGTTTATATCTACATTTATTTTTGGGAAAATTTGAGGTATATCTTAAGATTTTATGGATCTCATCAGATCTTCGAACATTAGGCTAATCTCTTGAAGTTACATAAAAGCTATTCAAATATTTATTTATTAGTCTCCACACCAAAAAAAAAAAAAAAAAAAATCATTTAATAGTAGGAGTGGCAATTTGTGTTCGTGGGTCGGGTTTGGGTCATATCCAACCATGAGTATTCGGCTATATGGGTTGACCTGAACCCGACCTGTTTAGTAAACATGTCAAGAATTCTCAACCCAAACACGACTTGTTTATTAAACAGGTTAACCCGACCCGATCCGACACGTTTAAATCGTTTAATTAACAAGTCATGTAAAGGTCAATACAAATGACCCATTTAATAATATATTTGATTAATTAATAGATCATACCAAACCTATATAATTTTTATCAATTCTTATATATCAAAATTGAAATACAATTACAACTATGAATATAGTAATAAACATATAAAAACAACCATTAATTAAGCAATAATATCAAAATAACTAATAACTTTATAAGCTAAATTGGTCAAACGGGTCAGACGGGTTCGCATGTTGAACACGAATACAACCCGTTTATTAAACGGGTTAGTTGCGTCAACCCGAATATGACCTAAACTTGTTTAGCCTCAACCCATGACCTATTTATAAACGGGTTAGTGGTTTGCGGGTCATGTCAAATTTTGCCACCTCTATTTATTAGTATGTTGTCCAAGAGACTAAATGTAAGGCTTAAACTAAATTACACAACAAGTCGGGGACAAAGGAGGGAGAGATTCATATATATATATACACATACTTGTTAAGACAAGGGAAATGTAAACAAGAGACTTGAATTCTGTCCGGTGCATCAAAGATGAAGATATAATAAAAAAAATAAAATTGGCATATTAGAGAGAGATAAAAAGGTTATTTTGATAAACTTTTTAATGGAAATGATGTGAAAGAATTAAGCAATTTGGGTAATCTAATGAAGGATAGAAACCATAGATTTGTTCAAAGAATTAGGATGACTAATGTAAAAGCACTAAACCAAAAAAAGTTTATTACATCAAGTGTTAATACAACAAAATATGTATAGTAGTATTAGACAAAATATTGCATCTACAAGTTAAAATTGTTGCAATAGTAACTTAGAAGTGTTAAATTATTGCATCAACAATAATAAATTGAAATAACTTATAATTTTTAGTTGCAATAGAAGCTTTAATAAATTAGGAAAAATTGAAAGAATCGTCGCAATAAATTGATACCAATTATTTTTGCAATTTATTGCAACAAAATTTTTGAACTAATAGCTTATTGCAACGAAGTTATCATTGCAATAATTTAATATTAATTCTTTTACAATATATTGCAATGACTAGGGCTATCCACGGGTTGGGTCGAGTCGGGTCGAATTTGGACTTGACCCACACTTGACCCGATTGGATCAGGTGACTAAGAATTAGACCCGTACTCGAACCAACATACGGGTTCAACGCGACGGTTCGGGTCAACAGTTTGGTGGGTTGGATTCTTCGATTTGGTGGGTCTGAACCACAGATTGGGCCAATTTTGTGAATTTTTTAGTTTTATAAGTGATAACTCAAATCTATGACCCAATAAATCAAATCAATGAGACAATAAATATAAATATTTGAGTTTTAAATGATTTGAAATTTTGAACAAAGGACCATATCTCAAAATCAAAATAGAGAAAAAGAGAGATTAAAGAGGAAGAACCTATACCTAAAAGCTGAGATTGAGAGGCTGAGGCTGAGACTCAACCCATGTTGAGGCAAAGAAAGTGAGGCGGTGTGGTGATGACTGATGACTGATGATAGATGAGGAGGAGGCGGCAGTAGCTAGGGTTTGGGGAAGTGAGGAGTGAGGAGAGAGCTTGAAAACTAGAGAGACGGAGAGAGAGTGAGATGAGAAACAACCATATGTGTTTGGGGAAGTGAAGATTGAGGCATGAAGAGAGAGCTTGAAAAGTAGAGACTAGAGAGACGAAGAGAGAGTGAGATGAGAGATTGGTTTGGCTGTTTGAGATGAGAGAGGCCATTGGATTCTTTTTGAATTATGATTTCTTTCGCGTGTGTGAGAGACCAGAAAAACTGGCTTTCAAAAAAGGGATAAGGCATCGGCACCTTCCCTTTTCAGGATTATGTGTAGAGTCGCCACTTATTTTTTGTTACAAAAAATAGGAAAAAAAATTTCATATGATACATATTTGAATAATACAACTTTTCATTTATTTAAATGAATTACAATCTAATAAATGAAATATACAAGGCTTTGTCTCCTAAATTACAATCTAGTAAAAGATTACAAAACTTTGTTTACTAGATTACAATCTAAAGAAGGAAAATTACAAGGCTTTGTTTCCTAGATTACAATCTAAAAGAAAAGATAAAGAACTATCTACAAACCAAAATCTAGATTCGGGGGCTAGGTTATGGAATGGGAAGATGTTAGGCACTCATTCTGCCAGACGAAGTTTGGTCTTCTAGACTCTAAATGACCATTTATATACCCATTTAGAAGATGCATGACATTACGATGACATATTGAAATCCCTAAATTCAATATCAATTCACTCTTTAAAGATTCAAGATCTGTAATTTTAATTTAAGAAGAAAACCATTTTTTTTTAGAATAAAAAGTTCAGATCTGTATTTAATGAAAATACAGATCAGTTTTTATATTCAGAAAAATCCAGATTTGTATTTAATGAAAATACATATCAGTTTTTATTTAGAAAAAATTTCAGATCTGTATTTAATGAAAATACAGACCAGTTTTTATTCTGAAAAAATTTCAGATCTGTATTTAATGAAAATACAGATCTGTTTTTGTTCAAAAAAAATTTCAAATCTGTATTTAATGAAAATACATATCAGTTTTTATTCAGAGAAAAATTTCAGATCTGTATTTAATGGAAATACAGATCTTTTTTTGTTTAAAATTTTTTTTTTAATTAGTATTTAATGAAAAGACAGATCTGTTTTTTATTTAAAAAAAATTCAGATCAGTATTTAATGAAAATACAAATCTGTTTCTTTTAAAAAAAAGTTTTAGTGGTTAATTGCAGATCTTGAAATTTATAGAAGAACTAAATCATAAACATGTTAATCAACTTAAAGAAAAATCCAACTAAACATGTGAACATGACATATATAAAGTATGAACAAGATTGTATTGACAATGAAATCAAACATATATTCTTGAAAACCATGCAATGAACAACATGTAGGGAATGAACCCGAAATTCCCAACTTGTGAGAAACAAAAATTAGAGAAAACACACGCCAAAGAAAAACAATTACACACATAAGACAGTATTTATGTGGTTCGGCAATTTGCCTATGTCTACGGAGTTGCAGGGATTTCACTATTATCAGGGAAAAATACAAAGTGCGGTAGTACAGTTTTTCTCTCTCTAAAAAATGACAACAACCAACCCTCTGCTGCATGGACTAAGCCTCAGAAAATCTCCCATTAAAAAACCACGCAACATTATTTGGGTCTGGTCGGGTTGTCAACCGGATCAAACACAACTAGACTCCACAAAGCCCAACACAACACACGTATATCAATTAAGAAAGAGAAAAATAAACACAAGAATGAGATTAAATACCTACTTGCATGAATATAACCTTCAATGAAATAATACTTTAGAAATCAAAGAAGTTTAACTTCTTTGAGATCTAAAATATGTTTACTTACAAAAAAGAAATTTTTAAAACTAAGGCTTCCAGAACGTCTTTCACGTAAGGGGAGCAAAGAAGTCAAAAAAAGAAGGGCCCTGATTTATGATATTTTTTCTCTATTTATAGAGGTTGGATGCTTGAAAAATAAGTTGAATAAGATCATATATAAATTAGACTGCATCGTTATCCCAAAAAAAATCAAAAAAGATGTGTTTTATCTTAATCAGAGGGTTTCCGGGCCGAGGCCTCAAGTCTGTGCCAATCGGCACTTGGGAAGTGTCAATTGGCACTCTAAGAGTGCCGATTGGCCCTCTTGCATGCATGCCGAACCCCTCTTCCAATTTTGGTTCAATTTGGACTCTTTTTTAAGGATTTTTTGAATCGAGAATTGCACCTGGACGTATTTTTAACTCGTATTCTAAAATTAATCCCTTTATTTTGATAATCAGGTCTTTAAAATAATAATTATCAGATTAGATAAATATTCTAAAAAGACTTAATTATCAACAATTCCCTTGTTATCTGATTATCTATTTTATTCCTATGCAAGTAGGCTTATTTTTGACAAAAACCAACAACCAATCACAAAATTATTTAATTAATTTTAATTGTTTAACTAATCAGAATTAATTTAAATTAATCACATGTGATCAACTCTACTTGCACACAATGCATGCAGACCGTGAAAACTTGATCATGTGAGATCTTTCAATCCAACGGTTCGATTTAGGAATCGGGCATACCGTTGCGACCGTTAGAATCTCAAGATCATTTTTATGACATGAAATAAATGAATTAATGTATGTAATACAAATATGATTTTTGGATATATGAAATGGTCATTTTAGCTATCTTTCAAGATTAAATTATGGGTACAAAATTAAGTGTCTATAGCGTGTAAGGTGTAACTAACGTGTAATTGTGTTTGTAACTATGTAAATCTCAGACTCTCAATAAGTCAATGATGGTAAGTAAGTAGGCTACAACTATTTGCCTAGAAACTGATGAGAGATTAAAAAGAAATAATTTACGAAGATAAGAATAGATTTTGTACTAATAAGAGGAAGACACGTGTGGGAAGCCTTATCACTTTGCCTTAAAACTAGTGAGGGCTAAATAAAAAAATATTTTTTTTGAAAAAAAATTTCTAAAGTTCAATTAGGTTGGGCTATATGGGTTCCAAATTCTTCAACCCGCAACTCGAACCGAATTGTCGAGTTTTATATGCCAAGACCCGCACTCGACCCGCCATCCACTTTGGACCTGCCCGCTATGCTTCGGGTTTGGTGGGTCCGGTCAGTTTGGTTGGGTGACCTGACTAGCTAGACAATCCTAGCGATAACAAACATGAAATTGCAACGAATATATTGTTATAATAACTTGGTATCAATTATTTCATAATCTATTACAATGACAAAATGAAGTAATTATCTACTACAATAAAGATATCATTGCAATAATTTCATCCGACTTAATTTTTGGTCAATTATTTGCATCTATTACAATAAGTTTTGTGAATTAATAGCCTATACCTACAAGATATTCGAAATAGTAAATTATTTATTGCAACAAAATATATATATATATATATATCATTGCATTAAAGTTGTCATTAAAATATTTGGAGTTTATTGCAACAAAATTTTTTGTTGCACAAACCTATTACCTCAAATTTTATTGCAACATCTTGCATCAACTATTACAGTGACTTTAATGTTATTGTACCGATTTTTTTTGTTGCAATAAATATTTTTTCTTGTAGTGAAGATGTTTTAAAGATGATGAAAATAGGAAAAGTCATGGGACAGTATGAAATCTCCATTGAATTTTGGAATTGTTTGGGTGATGTGAGTGTATGTTAGTTGGCAAACCTTTATAATAAGATATTAAGAAAATGCCTAGTGACTAGATGAGAAGTACTTTTACGGTTTTACCTATTTACAAGAACAAGTGGCATATTCAAAACTGTACAAATTATCTTGAAATTAAACTTATGAGTCACACTACGAGACTTTGGAAAGAATTTTAAGTGTTAACAAAACACCTAGTAGGGAGTTGATTTTTTTTTTTCCCCCAAGGTCATTGGGTTAGTTTCATTTTTTGAAGGAAACATCTCAGCATTTTCAAGACCTTAACCTTAACAAATTTAAAACATATATGTTATAAACAAAATTTCAAAATTATGAGGTGTCCCTAACAAAATGTCATTTCTAACAAAATTTTCTAGAACGATGAAACCACTTCTTACTGTTGTTCTAGACTTATAACCGGAAGTAAGTAGTGTGTTTCATCGTTATAGAAAATTTTGTTTGTTTGTTTTTTAATTCACAATTTTCCTTCTTTTGCCACTCATAGTGAAGAAAGTTCCATTCTAACAAACTTATCACTAAAATAGATGCTGCCATCCCATCTTATTTTAACTAAGACCAAGTTTAGGATTAGTTCTTTTCAACCAACCTTATATAATTTTACTGTTCTTAACTTGAATCATATAACTATTTTCACTAGTGCATTAAATGTTTTTTTGTGTGCACATGAGCAAACCATATCAAGCAATTTTTCTTGATTTTTTCATCAATGTCATTCCTATCTTTAAACAAAATTAGCTAATGTTTCGCATGATGTGCGAATACATTATAAGTTCATATTAAAAATATTTTGTAAAAATATTATCTTTATTGTTTATGTATAATATTTATTAGATAGTATCATATTTGAGAATCAGTTACATCACATGTCATTAGAAAGAGATAAAATATGAATTATTAGTATTAACTATTAAGTATAAGAAAACAATGTTTGAATTAACTCACATATATTTACTTAACCACACTATTATTTTCTATAATTTTTAATATATTTATTATTGATTTGATTATTGTTTACTGATTTTTATTTCAATTGTTGTTAAAGCAACTAAGCTTGAACAAGAATGCCATATTCCAAGATCATTGTGTCTCAATTACATTGCCTGGAAGAACTCAAATTTAAATAATCTCTTCCCCCACTAAATGCCATACCCCAATGCAAATGTGATAATTGACATATTTGGAATATGTGTAAGAGCATTCTCATCAAGGATTCTAAAATTTTTAGCATTTAACACTTCAAAAACCTACTTTATTCATTATACCATCCCACTTTAAGATTCATCAAACATCAAACCTTCTATATTTTTTACCATTTCATTTAAATAATATAAACTACTCATTAAAATAATAATAAAACAACTACACCAAAATCTATAACAACCAGCCAACGCCCTCCTCCACCACCCCTACCACTGCTCCACTTGCCATAACCACCATTGTAGCAACCACAACCCACCACAGCCACCACCACCACAAGTCATAGCACCACCATCGCAACCACAAAACAATTCTGAAGGTGAAAAGCACAATAGATAGAACAAAAGCACTATATATTTTCCTTTCCTTCATTTTCCGGCAAGTAAACAGAGATTCAAGGAAACTCTGAATGTGAAAAAGAACAAAAATTGAACGAACCCCATTATAATTGAACCCAAAAATCAATACATTAATATCTCAATTTCCAATTTTGATTTTTCTTTCCCTCCATTTTCTGGGAAACCAAACAAAGAGTAGTATTAACGAAAAAACTGAGTATGAAAGAAGAAACAATAGAACGAACTAGCGCCATTGGATCCAACAAGGAGGCAGCGATCATCGGAATGAAGAGAGAGAGAAATCTTTGATTAAAGGAGTGGAACCCTGCGGAGGATGACCCATGAACAATCAGACCCACGCTTCGATCCACCCTTTGATCCACGCTCATGACTCCTTCGATCCACACTCCAAGCCAAAAACCCACACTCCGACCCACGACTCCTTCGACCCACGTAGACCCACGAAGAGAGAACAAAGAACAGAGAACAAAGGGAGAGAAGAGAGAACAGAAGGAGACCATCAGACCACATTGGACCCATGACTATCGGACCACCATTGTCGAACCAGAACCATCGTCGGACCAGAACCATCGCCGGATCACATCCATTAGGAGAGAGAAGAGAGAAGGGAGAGGAAAGAGAAAGAGAGAACTGAAAACGGAGAGAGAGTTGTGAGAAACTGAGAATAAAAAACTAATTTTTTTTTACAATTCATGCTACAGTGGGCTTGTATTAATACAAGCCCACTGTAGCAGTATGTCAAAATTTTACAATTTAAAACCTTTGATGGAGGTGCTTTTTTGGGGTTCAGCTGCTAAAAAATAGGATTTTTAGCATTTAGAAGCCTTAATAAGAATGCTCTAATGGTATTGTGCGCCATAAATGGTTTGTTAACGTGTAAATATTAAATAGGTTAGTGGGGATAACATACTTGGAAGTTGGAATACTTACACACCAAAGGTCCCTTTCACCCTCATTTCATAGCACCAGAGCTCCGAGCCTATATATGTATATATGGGGCACGTGAGCATCGTCGCGAAACATCGATAGACTGACGACTCCACTATGAGGTAATAATACATACATATCAAGCCCATGAAGGGAGCAAGTATATCCTGTACCCGACATATATGCTAGGTACCTCACAAGGGGGCGGGACCCACACACTATGGGGCCCGCCCCTCTGTGAGGTACCCGGCATATATGCCGGGTACAAGATATAAAAATCGCCATGAAGGGGCAATGTCTTGGAAGTACATACAAAAGATGTACTCCCTACACTAAATAGAAGAATTATTATATAAATTGTTTACGTACTTTTCATTTACATGTTAGCAAGTCATCGATGGTGCATAATCCCATTATTTATGTTAGAATTCTTTTTAATGAATAATATATATATATATATATATATATATATATATATATATAAATCTTGGGTTCCCAAAAATTTGATTAAAATTTAAATACTAAGGAAATAAAATAATTTATTGTTGAATACAAATAAATAATAAAAATTAGATAACTCATTAAAATTTGTGATTAAGTGTAAGGTTAAATGAATTGAATTATTAAAACATTTGCATAGGTAGTTGCATAGGTAGAAGGTTAAATGAATAATGCCTAAACCAAAAACTGATTGGTGTCTTGGTCTGATGATAAAAAGTTATCATCAGGAGCGGACGTCATAGGTTAAAACTCTCTCAAAAATAATAATGCCTATTTTCCTTTTAAATAAGATTGACACTTGACACTAATTAAACGATAAGGTGGAAGGTTAAATGAAAGAATTATCAAAGAATACATTACATAGTAGAACCTCAAATACACTTAGATTAGGTTAGAATATGATTTCTATCTTGAACCAAAAAAAAAAACATCAAAACATATGCTTATGTAGACAATTAAATGAATTAGTTGATTAAAATAATTACTTAAGTAAAAGGTTAAATGAATGAGAAGTGCTACGTTCACAATATTTTCATAATAAATTATAGACGAATAGTTGTTATTGGTTCTAATTTAAACCTACCATTGAAATTCATTTTTTTGCCCACTAGAAAGTAATAACAATCCATAACAACTTGTCACTTATGATTTGTTGTAAAAGTATCGTGAAAATGTTGTAGATATAACATTTCTATAAATGAATAGCATATAAGGTATTGTATCTAAAGTTTATCCAAAAGATAAGGTGGAAAGCTAAATGAAAGAATTCTTTAAAAAATATGCAACATGCAGAAACCTCACATATTAGGTTCCTATTTATATACATATACATATACATATATATGCTTATCATATAATATATTTCCTTATATTTCTACTTATTCCCACTAACCACTAAATAGCAAAGTTAATTAATATTGAAATTATAATAATTTTTGAAAAATATATAAAAGTTATAATATTTTAAAAGATAAAAAAATTTCCAATTGAGGGCAATTTGCATACTGCATAGACTGCATAGTGTACATGGTTAGAAGGAAAAATGAAAAATTATGAATTATTAGTTTTGTAAAAATAATTTAAGAGTATTAGTCATATTTAGAAATAAATAGACGTTTTCTATATTTTTTTCCTTTATTTAGATTTGTTGTGACACAATGACAACTGTATGCATGAATTAAAAGTAAATTCTTATACAAATGGTTATTAATAAAACGGTTCATATTTTATATATATATATAATTTTTATTTAATCGCTAGAATGCCATGCATCACAATTCACAAGTCTCAGGGGCCTAAAATCTGACCATTAAGAAATGTTGAGGAAAACAAGGGAGAAAAAAAGACAATGAATAAAAAGAAATCACATAATACCAAGTTCATTTTTTAAATCAATATATTTTTTTCCGTGTAATTTAATTATTTGGTGATTAAGAGTATAATAAAATGATGTTTTCTTTTTTCATATACGTCGAGTGATTGGCGGGATCCAAATCTATGAACGTGGATTTCCCTTTCTGTATTTTTTTCAGCTTACGTAATATGTGATATTGTAAGTTGTCAAGCCACGTGACTTGGCATGTTCCATCTCACACGCCTAGCTACTGGTGTCCTGATTAAGCAAACCAACCCATCCTCCAATTCATAAGACGTTTTGAACGCACCGTGTGCCAAATAAGTCAAGTTTTTGGAAACCATTTTTTTTTTTCCTTCTCACGAAAAATCAAAATCACACGTTTCTATATTTATACCAAAAACCAAAATAAAACAAACATAAACTAAAACAAAAATCAAAGCCATTGAAATCTTACTCCAAAGACTTCTTCGCTCCTAGCAACAGTATACCTCTTCTTCTGTTTCTCTAACTATTCTTCCTCGCTCCATCTCCTCTTCCTTCAAACTCGCACGTAATCCTAACCAACAAAATCATAAAACCCACATTCCCAATATTCTCTCATCACTTCAAAGTTTCAAACTTTTAACTTCTTATTAATCTCCCATGGCCAAAGCCACAACACAAACACAAACACAAACACAAACGCAAACACAAAAACCAAACCCCACAAACTCCATGAACAAGCCCCCAAAGCCAAAGCTAGTCTGCTTTTCATTTGCAGCTTATGCCAAGACCCTCATCTACCACCTCAAGTCTTCGAACATCCCCATCATTGATGGCCTCTCCAACTCAGAATTCACCTCCATCGAAACCACTTTCGGCTTCTCTTTCCCTCCGGACCTCCGTTCAATACTCCGTGAAGGTGTCCCAGTTGGTCCTGGTTTTCCAAATTGGCGATCCTATTCTCCCCAACAGCTTCATATCCTTCTCAACTTGCCTACCTTGGGTCTCCTCAAACAAGTCTCTCAAAGAAAGTTTTGGTCACGCTCTTGGGGGACTCGGCCTGATGACACTGACGAAGCCTTAGCTTTAGCCAAGCAGAGTTTAAACAAAGCCCCAGTTCTTGTACCTATATACCGCAATTTTTACATTCCTTCGAGGCCCAACATAGCTGGAAATCCTGTGTTTTATGTAAATGGTAGAGATGTTCATGTGTCTAGTTTTGATGTTTCTGGGTTCTTCCAAGAAGCTGAATTCTTAAACGTTCCGAGGACTTCGAGGATTAGAGCTCCCGCGTGGACAGCAACCACCGCACGGAGGATTGAGTTCTGGACCGAAGCGGCGGCGCGTGCGGACACGCGGTGGTGGAGTGGGGACTTAGGGACGTGTTTGGAGGAAGCGTTTTGGAGGTTGAGAAATGGAGGGTGGAAAGAAGATGAGGTTAGGGAGATGATGATGATGATGAACGGCGGTGATGGTGATGATGAGGAGAGAAAAGGTAGGCCCGGTTTGGTGAGTTGTAAAGAGAGTGTGAAGTGGCACGTGCAAGTGCTGTCCATGAAATTGTTGCGTGCGGGATGGAGTAGGGAAGATGTGGTGTACTCGCTTGATCTTGTAGATGAAAGTGGGCTTCTAGAGGAGCGTTCTTTTTTGGACTTTCAAGTTCAACAAAAACCAAAAAGTTGTTCTGAAGTGAATGATGATCGTCAAAGGCTTAGTATAAAGCAGTTGATGCAGTTGCATTCTCTTGAGTCTTGAGGCTGTGATTGCAACAATTTTGGTTAGACATTGATTGTGAATATTTTTTCTTTTAAGTTTTTTTTTTTTTTTTTGGGAAAGATTTTTTTTTTTTTTTTAAGTTGATTATAGTTATACATCATATACATTTCATTTATTAACAATTACTTTATTGTATATAATTTATTTGGAGAAAGAAGATTGACATGGGTTAGGTCTTTTTTTTTTTTTTTTGGGTGGGATCAAAGTTGCGTAGATGATTGTTTGGAACTTTGGATGCAATTGATGCAAGGAATTGTTTTCAGTTTTCAATCTTTGATGAAAATTTAAGAGTGATCACATGAGGTATCATGCTTAGGCCATTAATTATTGGGTTGACCTTGAATTGATGGACGGCTATGATTATATAATGAGAGGTAACTGTCTACTGGAAATAAGTAGTGTGTTTCATCGTTCTGAAAAATTTTGTTAGTTTGGTTTTTAATTTACCATTTTCCATTCTTTTGCCACTTAGAAGAAAGTTCCATTCTAACAAACTTATCACTAAAATAGATGTTGCCATTGCGTCTTATTTTTCACTTAGCCAACAACAACAATAACAATTGTTTCCCACTTAGAGCATTCACATCCGAAAATGTCATCCTATTCTATTTTACTATCTCAAAAAACTATTTTATCAATTATACAATACCATTTTACAATACACCTAACATCCAAACTTTTATTTTTACCTACAATATATTAAAATAATATAAATTATAGTATAAAATAATATAAAAAAAAATCTCTATCTCTTCTCTCTTCATCTTTGTTCTCCGTCTCTCTGTTTTTCTTTCTTTCTCATCCACCCACCACCAACCCAAACCCAGAACAAGTACCCAACAATACAAGCCGGACCCATGAATCACGCCAGAAATTTTTTGCAACCATCGCAATAAAATCTCATCAATAAAACCTAAACAAAAAACTAGCAATAAAATCTCAACAATAAACCCCAAAAAAGAAAAAAAGAAAAAAAAGAGCAACCATAAAAATTCAAAGATAAAAAAAAAACCAGCCACCACAAATTCAACCACCCATGGCCTTTGACGGCCTGGACTTTGAGCCCATGCTTCTTAGCCATCTTAAGCAGCTCAGCATACCCACCCCAATTGTACGATCCAGCCGCCTCTCTCTCTATCAATCCCCACCACACGTCCATCATGATCCCTTCCACTCCGGCACTCTTCAGTGCCTGCAAACTTGTGTTCATCGCTTTCCTCCTATTCACCATGTTGTTCATCGTCATGCTATCCAACGGCATCATTACAGAGAGATCGGCTCGTGTCGCTCTGAGCACTGGCGATCTATATGGACTCAACAACGTGCAACGAATTGAAATCCATGATGTCTGGTTTTTGGACCTTGCATCGAAGACTCGACATCGGAGATTTCCACACAGACGTTGCGCTCACCGTCACAGTTGTCTCGGCTGAGTTCGTATTACCTATTTCCAGCGAAATTGGAGTTCTGGCGAGAGCTCCAATCTGGTGCGTGATGCTCAACGCCATGTAGTATCTGAGAAAGTGTGATAAAGAAGAGGGAGAAAGAGAGGAAAGTAGGGGTGTCAATGTTCGACCCAACCCGTGAACATGACACGAACTCAATACCTGTTTTTCGGGTTAGGGTTAGGCCTTAATGGGTTTGGGTCATAAATGGGTTGACCTAAAAGTGACATGATAAGAAATGTGTCATAAGTGGGTCAACCCACGTAACCCATAATAGACACGTTTGATACTCCAATTTATTTGTGTCAACCTGAAATGACCTACTTAACATAACCCGTTTAACTTGTATAACAAATAAATATTTATTTTAGATTTATCAAATACATTTTATATCTGACATATATTTTAAATTTAAAAAGAAAAGTAAGTAATTACAAACTTACAAATGATATAATTGGAAATTGAAATTTTACAAACCCTAGATCTCTAAACCCTACAACCCCAAATCTCTGATCTTTCTTATAAATATCTTCCTTTTTTTTTTTAAGCCGTACTACTCACTCTACTATCTTATAGTTTCACGCCCAATTCTTAAACTCAAAGTCTCAAATCGGTTATTGCTCTCTCTCTCTCTCTCTCTCTCTCATGTGTTTATTTTTTCTGCATAATGCTTTTGTTCTATAAACTTTGAACCCATGTGTCGTCATTAATATATGAGATATATTAATCGTTGATTAAGGCCACGGTTGTTGGTTTTGTCTTGTGCCGTGTGTTTTTTTTTTGGTGTTTGTATTAGTGTTGGACACTGTTTGCATATCTTGCAAATGGGTTTATTGAGATAGTTTATAAACTAGATTTGATGGGTAATGCTTTTATAGATTACAACAATGTGGGTTGAAGACTTGAAATGTATGCATTGCTTTTGGGATGTAAAAAAAAATTAATTCTAGATGGATGTATTATCTAATATTATGCAGGTTGAAATGGGTTGTGTTACATTCATGTTAACCCAACATGACTCGTTTATTAAGCGTGTCAAATGGGTTGGGTCAGGTCAACCCGCATTATTAACAGGTTGAGTTAGGGTTGAAGGATCATGATACGATTATTAAATGGATCGGATTAGGGTTGAGTCATTTAGTTGAATACCCCTACCTCGATACAACACGAACCCGACACGCTAACTCGAATTGACACCCCTAGAGAAAAGTGAGTGAGAGATAGAGAAAGACAGAGAGAGAAGCAAGAATAAAATATTAATATTACTTTTCGCATATTGCTATAGTACCATCATACATTTACGATGGTACTGTAACACTATGCTAAAAAAATTTACAATTTTCCATGTTTCCACTTCCGGATGCTGAGACAAATTGGGCCTTAATGCTAAAATATGCTTACATTTGGCATTTGGCAGCCCAACTGTGAATGCTCTTACACAACAACAACAAAACAAAACCAAAAAAGAAAAAGAAAAAGAAGAAGCTGTTTTCCCCAATTTACGTGGCAGAATGTGGTATGTTCCACCATTCTAGAAAAACTTCTACCCTTTCTCATTACTTACAGCTAGTTACATCATTTTGGATAGCTGGACAATGTGGAACTTGTAAGTTGTAATGAATGAATTAATGAAAGTGAGGATTGAGTAGGACATTATCCAATCCTATTCCGGGAAAAGAAAAGCATTTACAATCACAAAACGTAACAAAGAAAATACATGAATAAGAGGTAAAATTGATTGGGCGCGTTCTCAAATCTCAATCATATCCAACTGGCCTTATCTGGAATTCAAAATGAGCGAAATCCAACTAAGGACAAATATTTCTGTTAGCGCCTCTCTTTCTTAGGAAAGAAGTTATTTATATTCTTAAGAAGAACGAATAGAATATGTATTCACATGTGGAATTGGAGCATAGGAGTATGAAAAGACAATCAATAAAGTGTATTCACATTCTGTTCTTCGTACCATCTTTTCAGCCAAATCATAAACAGTTATATACAAAAATTGTTCTACATGTGGCTAGCTACAAGTTTTCATTTTTTTTTTTAAATGCTACATTTTTTTGGGGGGGGGGGGGGGGGGGGTGTAGAAAAACAAGATTCCTTAACTAATTAGCAGCAACAACGAGTTGTCATAAAATAGCAGCAAAAAAAAGGTCCATATGCGGACTATCAAAAACAACAAAACCCTGCTCAATCTTTGATCCTTTCCTAACAAACGTGTCGGTGCATTTGTTTACTTCACAGAAACTGTGCTTCATCTTTACCTGAGAAATTTGGCCGATGAGGATTCTGCAATCCAAAATAAGAGAAGCATAATGTAAATTACCATTAGAATTATCTGAAAGCCACCCAAGTACCACATGAGCATCTACTTCAATTTCAACAACCAAAAGGTATAGATTTTTACAAATAGTTAAACCAACCCTGTGAGCCCAAAGCTCCGTATCAATGCTGGTGGCCACCACAAAAATGCTACAATAACACTTTAGAAGAAAAGAGGTATTAGTGCCCGTTTGGTTGGACTTTTAGAGCCCACTTTTACATGTTATGCGCATTTACAAAATCCTGAGACTGTTTTTTGCGTTTGGCTCAGCCCAAAACGCAACTTTTTGAAAAAAGTTGCGTTTTGGGCCAAGGCAAAAAATAGCCTGTGAACGCGCAACAAATATGGAGCTCAGAGGTCCATAACAAAGGCAAACGCGCATTACATATATCCGTTGGAGAGTAGAATTACGAAATTGCCCTTGACTAAAGGGCAAAGGGCAAGGGGTCTTTAGAGGAAACACGCACGGTGCCCTCATTTCTTCCTCTCATCTCATCTCATCTCTGTGCGCAGCTCCCTCACCCCAGAAGTCTCCTCTCAGCTCTGCTCTGCCGTGCGTAAGTACCCGTTTCTCTCTTTTATTTTGTCTTGAAAATCTTCTTCCTCTTTCGTCTTCTTTCTTCGTCTTCTTCAGTGGGCCTTCCTCTGCAATATTTTTTTTTTTTTTTTTTTTTTTTGTCTAATCTGATCTGAGGAATATGTTTTGAAGGTCGAGTTTTGATAAACAAAACACCAACCAAGGCCGATCTGCTACCAAAAACCGCCAGGTACAACACTGATCTGAATTTTTTTTTTTTTTTTTTTTTTGTTACCTATCAAAAAAAAAAATTCAGATATTGCATGCTTTGTTCTTGCTAAAGATCATTTGTTCTCTTGCCGGGAACTGAAAAAAATTTGTGGATGCTCTGTTTAAGTTCTCTCCCCTGCAAAATTTGTGGATGATCTATTTGTTTTTTTTTTTTTTTTTTTTTTTTTTTTTTTTTTTTTTTTTTTTAATTTTGTGGATGCCCTGTTTAAGTCCTCTCCCCTGCAAAATTTGTGGATGATCTATTTGTTTTTTTTTTTTTAATTTTGTGGATGATCTGTTTAAATCCTCTCCCCTACAAATTTTGTGGATGCTCTGTTTGTGTGTGTCACTGTGTTCGTGCGTGAAGATGGGTTTATTTTTGTTTTGGGTTTTACAGTTTTTTTAAAAATTTATTATTATTATTATTATTGTGAGGTGCTGCAGGGTACTAAAAAATTTTCAGTGCTACATGCTTTGTAATTTTTTTTTCTTTTGTGGATGCTCTGTAACAGTGATGATGATAGTGCTACATGCTTAGGGAAAAATGCTTTGTAACAGTGCTTTGGGTAATTTTTCTTTTGTGGATGCTTTGTAAAATGCTTTGTAATTTTAGGGAAAAATTCTTTGTAATCTGTAAAATGCTTTGTAAAATGCTTTTCTGTTGGCTGTAAAATTATTTGTAAAATGCTTTTCTGTTGGCTGTAAAATGCTTTGTAATCTCTCGTGCAATGCTTAGGGAAAATTTTAGTGACACTGATTTTGCCCCCAAAATTTTCACACCCATACAATAAGGGCAATTGAGTTTTATTTGCCTGGGTAAGGCAATGAACATTTGTCTCTGTAAGCTGAATTTTATTTACAATTATTCAATTAGTACCATTTGGTTTAGAAATTGATTGTATTACTCAGAAATATGACTTAAAACTTCCATCAATGAAGTCAGCCTTGACTAAGTTAAAAGCCTCACTGTCAGTGATAACTTGAAACAAGATACAGTAGCAGTTTTCTCGGCAACCCTGAAGAGAGTTATTGTTATAGATTAATGGGTATTGTTCCTTTACTTGTTTAGTTATTTGTTTTTGTTGATTGGAATTTAACAGTTTGGGTTTGGGGTCTGAAAATCAGAGGAGAGAAAAGACAATATGCAGTTGTTGTCAGGGTAATCATGGGGTTTTTATTAATAGTGATCTGATTAAATTCAAAACATTGCTAGTTTTTATGGTTTTAAACACTGCTAGTTTAACGTATATCCAAACATTGTTTGCTTATTTTCCATTTACTATTTTTTAGTTCAACCTTAGCTGCTGTGAGATTTTTTATATTTTAAGTCAGCGTTAAATATTTGTAATTGCTAAATTATGAATTCTATTTTTTGCATTTCTTATGGTTGGTTAACTTTATAGATGGGTAAAAACACCACTTCCAACCCTGAGGAAAAAAAGGCTAGAGCATTATGGGATATTAATCCAAGCTGGACAACTACTTTTTGTAAGCTTTGTGTGGAACAGATTCAACTTGGGAATAGATCAAAAGGTGCTGCCTTTAGTACCAAAGGTTGGACTACTCTAGTGACCAAATTTTGTGATGAGACCGGTCAAAACTATGATAGGGGTCAATTAAAAAGTAGGTGGGATGTATTAAAAGGTGACTGGAGAGTGTGGGAACAATTGAGGAATCTTGACACAGGTTTAGGTTGGGATGCAGAGAAGGGAACAATTCTTGCTCCTGATGATTGGTGGATGCGGAAGTTGGAGGTGAGTTGAGTATTTTATTTATATGTAGTTAGTTGGAGATAGTTTTTTTATATTATTGTTATCTGAGTGAAATTACAATTACATTTTGTAGGAATTACCCAAAGCTAGAAAATTTCGAGAGAAAGGTCCACAGAATCTAGATGAACTTGATATAATGTTTAGGGATGTTGCAGCAACTGGAGTAGTTGCATGGACCCCTTCTTCAAATACACTCCCTCCAACAATGCCACAAGAGGGTGCTGGTGATTCAGATGGTAGCTCCGAATTTAAGGATGATCGATGTGACATGAGTTTAGACATTGATAGTTTGCAGCAAGGACATACTAGTCAATCACGTAGTTCAGGACAAAAGCGAACTAGTGAATCAATACCCTCACAGAAGAAAAAGAAGAAGATAGGAGGAGCTGCAATGTTAGACAATCGTATTAGTCAATTAATAACTGTATGTCAGAATAGGCATGAAGGTACTTCTCAAGAGTCACCAAGTTCGATTGATAATGTCATGGCGATTGTGAGAACACTTCCTGGAGTGGATAGTAAGTTTGCGATTCAAGCTTCCATTGTCTTACTAAAAAAGTCACGTAGGGAGATGTTCCTAGCTTTCAAGGAGCCAGAGTCACAGCTGGAGTGGCTACAAGAAATGATTTGTAGGGAAAACAAGAAGTGACCAATCTTATGTGGCACTCTGTATTAGCTTAGGACTAATATTATTTTTATGTTGTATTAGCTTACGACTAATATTAGCTTTATTAAGTATGCTATGTTGTATTAACTTTAAACTATGTTATGTGATATTTAGTATTAGTTTTGGACTACTATATGTGTAATATAATATTAACTTGATGTTTTGAATTGGGACCTATTGTTGCCTTTTGTTACTTTGTTGATTATTATGTTGATTTATATTAAGTATTACCAATGGTTGATTATTTGTTACTTTGTTGTGTAGCGTAAACCAATATGGATGATTATAATGGTACTCATGAGAGTGGCCATTTTATGGAACTATTAATGGATGGGGATTATAGAAATTATTGTGATGATAATGATGGTGGTGATTATAACATTGCTGACAATAATAATGATGGTGATAACAATAATGATGATGATGATGATGATGAGAGTAGTGACAGTGATGATGATAGTGATAGTGATTCTGATGATGATGATGAGAGTAACGACGATTCTGATGAGGAGCTTTACCAGCTTGTGGCAGTTACTTGTGAAGCAGTTGTGACATATTTCAATAAATACATTAATAAGACTCCTTGTTATGATTCTGAACAAACAGGGTGGGCTTGGGTGAGACGTTGTATGGAAGGTAATGAGACATTGTGTTACAACATGTTTAGAATGAAAAAGGAGGTGTTTCAAAATTTGTGTCAAGTTTTACAACATGACTATGGACTTCAACATTCAAGGAATATAAGATTAGAAGAGTCAGTGGCAATCTGTTTACTGATACTTGGTCATGGAACATGTAACCGAATGGTTCAAGAAATATTTCAACATTCGAGTGAAACCATAAGTAGACATTTTGAGAAGATGGTCACTCTGTTGGGTGCTCGGTTTGCAGCTGCATATGTAAAGCCTTCGGATCCAACTTTTAGTGAAGTTCCAACCAAAATACAAGACCATCCAATTTATTGGCCACATTTCAAAGTATGTGTACTATTGTATATTTGAATAAATGTTATTGTCTATAAGATAATTGTCATGTGGAACTAAAAACTATTAATGTTTTTATTAGGATTGCATTGGTGCGATTGATGGCACACATGTGGTAGCGATTGTACCTACTGAGAAGTCCATTCCATACTTTGGAAGAAAGGGATATCCAACCCAAAATGTAATGGCTGCATGTGACTTTGATATGTTATTCACATTTGTTTTGCCTGGATGGGAAGGTGCAGCACACGACACCCACATTTTTCTTGATGCTATTCGTAAACAAAGTAACAACTTTCCACACCCACCATCAGGTTTGTAATTGGTTAATCAATTGTTCATTATAATGACACCTTGTGTGTGTGTTTAATACAATTGAATTTTTTTTTTCTAGGGAAATATTATGTAGTTGATTCTGGATATCCAATGATGAAAGGCTATTTGGCACCATACAAAGGGATATCATACCATCTTCAAGACTTTCGAAGGAGAGGTGGAAACCCTAGAACTAGACATGAAAAATTTAATTATGCTCACTCATCTCTTCGATGTGTGATTGAGCGCACTTTTGGTGTGTGGAAGAATAAATGGAGAATTATCAGAAACATGCCATCTTTTCCATTCCATATCCAAATACTTATTGTATCTGCTACTATGGCTCTTCATAATTTTGTTAGACTAAATGATAGGGATGATAGGAGCTTCATAAAAGCCAATCAAGATTCAATTTCTAGAAGAGAACATAATAGTGAAGCAGGTGGCAGGTGTGAGCAGAACACAGGATCTTTAACAGACCCTGCGATGGTGGTTCTTCGTGATTCAATTGCTAATTCCATTTGTGGGGATAATAATTAGTAGTTATCTTTTTTTTATTTTATAATATCATGTAGTACAATTTAAACTTGGGTTATTGGTATGTATTTTATTATCTTTTTTATATTTTTGTGTTGTACAATTTAAACTTGGGTTATTGATATGTATTTTATATCTTTTTACATTTTTATGTAGTACAATTTAAACCTGGATTATTGGTGTATATTTTATCATCTTTTTACATTTTCATTTTGAGTTTCATGATGATGAAAATTATTTAGATTTAATTAATATTAATAAGAAGTCATTAATGGTAATAACAAATAATTATGAAACTAAAAAATAAAAATAGCCCAAACATTATTAAAATAATACCAATAATATATTTATTATTATTATTATTATTATTATATGAAGTAGTTTATTAATAAGTATGAAATAAACTCACATAAAAAAAATTAAAAAAAAAGTATGAAATAAACTCCTTTATATATACATTGTCCTTTTTTGTAATTTACCCCTCAAAATGCCACTTTTATAAATGCTAGCCAAACACTCAGCTTTTTCAAAAAGCACTTTTTAACAGCTTTTACCAAACACTCAGCTTTTTGAAAATGCACTTTTTCATTATGCACTTTTTAAAAACTCCACTTTTTCATTATGCACTTTTACAAAAAGCTGAACCAAACTCACCCTTAGTCTATGGATCTTTCATCTCTTTTTTAATTGTTTTTTATTCTTTCTCAGTTCTGCCAACTTATTACAAAAATCAACACATCCGCAAAAATTTAGCTCTTTGTTCACACTCTTTCTCTAAACCAAGGGGAAGTTGGTGGTCATGGGACTTTGATTGCATGGGTTGTTGCTTGCTTTGCAGGGCCTAGGTATGGGCCGTCACTAGGTGTTTCGGTTGTTGCTGAAGAAAAACTCAAGAACAAGTAATCTGAGTTCTGGAGATTATCGCCAATTGAACCAACAAAGAGTTACAAATCACAGAGAAAGGAAAGCCCTAGAAAAAGAGGGAAAGAGCAAGAAAGTAAGAGAGGAACAGAATGAAAGAGAGAGAGAGAATGAATGGAAGATTTTGTATTCAATTTCAATAGTTTCTACATAATGATACATCCGTGCTCACTGATCTATTTATATACAATCTGAGTTTGCCTAAATTGCTTAAGTTAACAGACCCAAATATCTGAAACTAATTCCCTTGAAATTAGGAATTCAGTTAAGACTAACTAACTGAATTTAGCTCCAAAACTGAAACGAATCCTGGAGCAAAGCTAAGCGCACCGTTTCATTATGTTTCTGATGAAGCCATTCACTTAAGCAAAACGGTGTGTTTGGTGCATCTGCTCTTAAATGAAACGCTGCGTTTAGTTTAATCACTATGCAGTCGTTTTAGGCTTCTTCTTCAATCTTCTTCTTTTCAGGCTTCGTCTTCTTTACTTCAACATCCCCTCTCAAACTGATGGGGGAAGAATCAACCAGAAGTTTGGACCGATGAAGAAGAAACGATGGAGCAGGAAGGGACTTGGTAAATATGTCCGCAAAATTGTCACGGCCTGAAACAAAACCAATCTGTAATTGCTTCCGAAGAACCTTCTCACAAGTATAGTGGTAATCAACTTCTAGATGTTTGGTGCGAGAATGAAAAACGGGATTAGCAGAGAGAGCTATAGCCGAGACATTATCACACCAAATGACAGGAATGTGAGGAAGAAAAATGCGAAGTTCTTTAAACAAGGTACGAAGCCAAGCCAATTCAGTGGCGGTAGTTGCTAAGGCACTATACTCTGCCTCTGTGGAAGAACGAGACACAGTGCTCTGTTTTTTAGCAGACCAGGAAATGAGATTGGGTCCAAGAAACACAAGCAAGCCTGTTGTAGACCTTTTATCTGTAGGATCCCCAGCCCAGTCTGCATCTGAGAATGCAGAAAGGGTTAAAGGACCTTGGTAAAAGAAAGCCCAAAATGAAGAGTACCTCTGATATAACGAAGGACCCGTTTAGCAGCTTCAAGGTGAGTAGTGGTAGGATGACTCATGAACTGACACAATTGATGAACACTGAAGGCAATATCTGGACGAGTAAAGGTTAGATATTGAAGAGCACCAACCATGCTCCTGTACTGAGTTGGATCAGAAAGAAGAACACCATCAAGAGGCACTAAACGAGTTGAAGGACAGGATGGAGTCTTGGTTGGCTTGGAACTCTCCATATGAAATCGATGAAGCACATCAGAAGCATATTTACTCTGTGTCAGAGTGAGACCATGAGTAGATTTATTGATTTGTATGCCTAAGAAATAGTTGAGAGGCCCTAGATCCTTGAGTTCAAAAACTTGACCCAGAGCTGCAATCAAATTATGAATTTGGGTGGAATCATTGCCAGTAACAATGATGTCATCCACATATAATAGGAGATAAATGATGGTGTGAGCTGAGCAAAACACAAACAAAGAGTTGTCAGCCATAGAGGCAGAGAAGCCGAGATGAAGCAAGTGAAAAGCAAATCTTTCAAACCAGGCCCGGGGTGCTTGTTTGAGACCATAGAGAGACTTGTGAAGTTTGCATACATAATCTGGACGAACAAGATCCACATATCCAGGAGGTTGATGCATATACACCTCTTCTTTGAGAAAGCCATGAAGGAATGCATTAGACACATCTAGTTGTCTCAACTCCCATTTACAACTCACAGCAATAGCCAAAACCAATCTCACTGTTGCAAGCTTAACCACTGGACTGAAGGTTTCATGAAAGTCCACACCAGCTTGTTGATGGAATCCTTTAGCTACAAGTCTGGCCTTGTATCTAGAGATGGAACCATCACTGTTCAATTTAAGTTTGAACACCCATTTGCAGCCAACCAAGTTAACATGTGGAGGAGCAGGAACAAGAGACCAGGCCTGTTGTCTCTAAAGAGCTTGAAACTCAGTAGCCATTGCCTCACACCATTTAGGATACTTAGAAGCAATTTTATAGGAAGGGGGTTCAGTATAGGTATAGTCAATGGTAGCCTTATAGCAAAGTTTGGGATTAGATTTGGTAATGCCACTCTTGGATCTAGTTTGCATAGGATGAGAATTGATAGTAGGAGGAGGTAAAGGGACAGGTGGAGGTGAGTCATGGTGAGAGAGAGGTAAAGAAATAGGGTCAGGGATAGTGGAAATAGGTAAAGAGATAGTGGCAGGGCCAGTGTCAGTAGAAGGTAATGAAGAATGGGGAGAAGGGGTTGGAGAAGAAACAGAAGTAAGGGGGAGAGTAGGTAAAAGGGATGAAGCTATAGCAGATGTGCTAGAGTTGGAATTTGACAGACTGGGAGAGTGAGAAGGAAATGGACCTAGCAAGGATGACTGATTGGTAGAGTGAAGATACAATTGATTTGACAACCAAGTAGGAACTATAGGAGGAAAAGAATTTGTGGACACAAACTGAACAGGTAAAGTAGCAGGAAATTTGGATTCATCAAAAACCACATGTCTAGAAGTGTAAACCCGGTTTGTAAGAGGATCAAGACAAAGGTAACCCTTAGATTGAGCAGGATAGCCAATGAAAATGCACTCCTTAGTTCTAGGTTCAAGTTTATGGGCTGTGTAAGGTCTCAGATTTGAATAACAGGCACACCCCAAGATTTTGAGATGAGTAAGGTCAGGAAAGGAAGAGTAAAGAGTAAACCAAGAAGATTTCCAAGACAGCACAGAGGTAGGAAGCAAATTAATCAAGGTAACAGCAGTTTGAGCTGCAAATGACCAAAAAGAGTAGTCCAAGGAACACTGAGACAGAAGGGTAATAACAGTTTCTATGATGTGCCTATGTTTCCTCTCAACAACTCCATTTTGCTGAAGAGTATGAGGGCAAGAAATTTGATGTGAAATACCATGATTTGCCAAATAAGATTTGAATTCATTGGAAGTAAATTCACCCCCTCCATCAGATCTAAAAGTTTTAATTTTCAAAGAAAATTGAGTGGCAACCATAGCATTGAACTGAGCAAACTTATCAAAGGCTTCAGATTTGGATTTTAGGAGATAAATCCAGCTAAACCTAGAGTAGTGATCAACAAATAAGATGTAATATTTAAAACCATTGACAGATAGAGTAGGAGCAGGATCCCACAAGTCAGAATGCACAAGTTCAAAAGGAGCAGAAGCTTTAAATTGAGAGTTTGGAAAAGGAATATTGTGCATTTTACCATACAAACAATGAGTACAAGTAGGAGTTACAAGGCTGACATTATTCTGAACAGACTTATCATTTGGAAACAAACAATTGAGGGCTTGATCATTAGGATGACCAAGTCTCATATGCCAACATGTCTTATTAAAAACAGAATTTCTAGAAGCATTATTACAGACTCTATGGAATGGGAGAAGCTGAGAAGCACGATGAGGATGGATGGGGTAAACTCCACCTTCACTCTTTCCCTAGTAGAGAATTTTCCCTGTGTCCAAGGCTTGAATGGAAATAATATTCTCATCAAAGTAGCACCAACAGTGGTTGTCATGACAAAGTTTATGGACAGAGGTAAGGTTAGAAGCAATTGAGGGTACTCTAAGAACATTATTGAGCTGAATATTAGAGGAAGAAGATGGAATGAGAACATTACCAGTATGAGTAATAGGTAGGTTTTGTCCATTACCAACAGTAAGGTGATCCTGAGTGGTGTATGGCTTTGGGAAGCTAAGCTGATTTAGACTAGTTGTGACATGATCAGTTGCTCCACTGTCAGCAAGCCAGGGTTGATCCTGATTGAAGCAAGCATTGGAGGCTGTGGCCATTGCTGCAAGCTTTGCAAGTGGATGCTTGCCTTGATAGGCATAATCCAATTTGTGGTAACAATCAACAGCCAAATGTCCAACCTTTCCACAGATTTGGCATATAGGTCTTTCTGATCTAGGACCACCAAAACCTGATTGACCTTGCTGGAAGTGGTTGAAATGATTAAACTGAGAAAACTGACCATTTGATCTACCACCTCTTCCTCCTCTATTATTAAAATTCCCTCGGCCTCTACCACTGTTTTGGTTGTGATTATAAGCATTACCATTTGACTTCTGATTAGCTGATGCAGCCATAGCAAAGATAAAGTCTTTAACCTCCAATCCATCATTGAGAGACTCTTCTTCTGCGTCTAACAAGGTTGAGAGCTCATCAAAACCAAGTTGAGTACTCCTGGTCCTTATTGCTGATCTGAATGCATTGAATTCCTTTGGGAGTCCCTTAATTGCAATATGAAGCAATTCCTCATCATCCACAATAACTCCAACAGCCAATAATTTGTCTCTTACAACTTTAATTTTCTGCAGATACACATCCACAAACTCACTTCCTTTCTTCAAATTATGAAGTTCACCCTTAAGGTTCATGATGTGAGACCTTGAGGCTGAAGAAAACCTATTTTCCAATATCTTCCAGACTTCTATGGTAGTTGCACATCCAACAGTGAGTGCAAGCACAGATGGAGACAAAGTTGAGCTTATAAAGGTAAGTAAGGCTTTTTCCTTTGATTTCCAAATCAGGAAATCTGGATTCACAACTGCAGTGTATGATCCAGATAAATCCTTGAGAAACTTCTCAGGAACAAGTTGAGGCTCTTCGAGCAACTCATACAAGGAATAGGTTTCAAGAACCATGGAAATCTGATGTTTCCATACAATATAGTTTGTATTATCTAATTTCACTGTCATCATATTGGACATATTAGAGAGAAGCAAAAGAGGCTGATTTACCAGACTTGATGACATTGAGGAAGTTGATAAAGATGAAGCCATTGTTCAGCTTGAGGCAGCCATGGTTGAAGATTGAGTAGTAGCAGCAGTTCCTGGTCTAATACCATGAAGAAAAACTCAAGAACAAGTAATCTGAGTTCTGGAGATTATCGCCAATTGAACCAACAAAGAGTTACAAATCACAGAGAAAGGAAAGCCCTAGAAAAAGAGGGAAAGAGCAAGAAAGTAAGAGAGGAACAGAATGAAAGAGAGAGAGAGAATGAATGGAAGATTTTGTATTCAATTTCAATAGTTTCTACATAATGATACATCCGTGCTCACTGATCTATTTATATACAATCTGAGTTTGCCTAAATTGCTTAAGTTAACAGACCCAAATATCTGAAACTAATTCCCTTGAAATTAGGAATTTAGTTAAGACTAACTAACTGAATTTAGCTCCAAAATTGAAACGAATCCTGGAGCAAAGCTTATCGCACCGTTTCATTATGTTTCTGATGAAGCCATTCACTTAAGCAAAACGGTGTGTTTGGTGCATTTGCTCTTAAATGAAACGCTGCGTTTAGTTTAATCACTACGCAGTCGTTTTAGGCTTCTTCTTCAATCTTCTTCTTTTCAGGCTTCGTCTTCTTTAC
Organism: Quercus ilex subsp. ballota; assembly: GCA_032727855.1. Lineage (NCBI taxonomy): Eukaryota > Viridiplantae > Streptophyta > Magnoliopsida > Fagales > Fagaceae > Quercus > Quercus ilex. The sequence continues at coordinate 39,913,299 of CM064913.1, forward strand.
TTCAACAGTTGCCTTGGGTGCCACAGTGGTCGATTTGGCAGTAGGTGGCTGATTGGTGTTATCCACTTATCTGTGGTCCTTAAAGGCGTCTAAATGATCGATTTGGCGGCCAAAATGGGCTTTTACCCATTTCTTACAAACTTTCCAGCAAAATGCCATCTTTTTGAAACTATTTAGGGAAATGCACTTGTTTTGAAACTCAACTTTCTAAAAAACGAGTTCCAAATGTAAAACTCGATTTTTGGACAATTGAGTTATAGCGAATGTGGACTTAGAATTTTTTTTTTTTTTGGAACTCGAGTTCCATGAACTAGAATTCCATACAAAGAACTTGAGTTCATGGAACTCGAGTTCCACAAAAAAAATTTCAAGGAATTCAAGTTCCATGAACTTGAGTTCTTTGTATGGAACTCGAGTTCATGGAACTCAAGTTTCTTGAATGGAACTCGAGTTCCAAAATTTATTATTATTATTTTTTTAATTTTCAGTTCTGTATAACTCGATTGTTCAAAAATCGAGTTTCAAAACAGAGACATTGCCCTAAATAGTTTCAGATATGGGGCATTTTACTAGAAAGTTTTGGTGAAAGGGACAAATGTCCATTTTGGCCATAGGGTACCTTAGGAGTGATACCATCGATGGTCGATCCCGCTTCCTATCCCAATTCTTCACAAGTTTCTCAATTAAGTGGCTCATATCAAAGTTATCATAAAATGATTTACCGCTAGGTTTTAGTAGAAAGGGAAAAAATGAATTATTTAGAATATTTCATTAAATGTAGTATAAAAATAAAGAGTAGGATGTAGGCGTATTGCAAAAGTGTATCATTAAAATAGAAAATGTGACTTTTTCATTTCAAAATTTGGCCAACCTTTTATAAAACCAGATGTGTGAATACTCTAGAAATTGCATTCTGTAATTTTTTTTTGAATGAAAAAAGTGGATAACATGATTCTCTTGCTTAAAATTGCGGGAGACGAAAATCCATTGACTTGCTTATATGTTTCCATAGCACATCATTAGCAGTCTGATTAGTTGTTCAAGCCAAAGGTAATTTGTACACTTTATACTTTGTACAAATTACTTTTGTCCTCTAAAAATTTGAACCACGAAATAAGCAAGGCCTATTTCGAGAAAAATAAAGAGGATCATAATGCACTGCATTTTATGTCTTTCCCCTCAAACTCAAAGTAAAAGCTTGAAAGATCCATTGATTGTGGAATGTAAGATGATTAATATATATATATATATATATATATATATATTTATATAGGTTGGGTTCAAGTTACACTTAATGTAACTCTAAGCAATGTTTACACCATCTAGCTAGTATTTTTTAACTAGATGTAAATTTTGATAAATTCATTGTTGGATTACATGATCTTCATATATTCTTCGTGCTTACAAAATTTAAAGATGATTAAAGATCAATAACCATGTCATCAATTAATTTTTTAAATTCAAGTTTTTGTAATTTATAATAATGCATAAAATATGAATTATAGATCAAATGGTAAATTATATCCAATTGGTATGAAAATTGGTATGCATGTCAAGAACATGTAGAATATGTAAATCAACTGTTGGATTTTCAAAATATGAAATCAAGAACAAATTATTGGGTAGTGTAATATTGCTTAGAATTATATTAGGTGTAATGGGAGCTTAAAGATGACAACAAAAGACAATATTGTGGTGCAAGTTGGCATCTTTTGAGGAGCTAGACATGGGGTTGGTTCTAATATTATGTTAGAAATTCCTAAAACCATAGTACCTAGGGGCAGAGCCAATGGTTTTGAGGAGGACTTCCCCCCCCCCCCCCCCCCCCCAATTTATTTTCAACAATTTTATGTCTTTTGGTTAATATACTCTTTTATATGCCAAATTTCAAAAGATAAGAATAAAAAAAGAAAATATATACTTTTTTAAAAATTTTAAAAGAAAGAAAAACGAAAAAAAAAAAAAAAGCAAAATTTTGTAATTGGAGAGAAAATAATATATATAAATGCGACTTTTAAAAAAATGTGAATAGCTCAAATTTTTTTGTAATAAATTCCATAGTTTTCAAGTTATACTTTAAAGTTTTGTTGCACAGTTGATTACTGTAAAGGTAGATTTTGGATCCTAGGCCCAAATGGTAAAAGGATCCAGACCCAAAGAGCCCAATACAATGAATTTGTAGAGAACGGGCTGAAAACTATGCTTCAATGACTGAGACAACACTCATAATGAATTAAAGATGATAAGAAAGCAAAGACTAGCAAGTTTTATGTAAATAAATTCCTCCTCGAACTGGATGGCAGTTCTTGAATATATTTCTCTTATGTTTGATTACAATTACAATTCTTAGTGCTACAGTGTTGTCTCAGTCATTGAAGTCTAGTTTTCAGCCAACTCTTTACAAATTCATTGTATTGGGTTCTTTGGGCCTGGATCATTTTACCTTTTGGGCTTAGGATCCAAAATTTGCCTTTACAATTACTATATTTTTTAAATTGTTATAATTTAATCATTTTATCAGTTAAACAAAAGTTGACTTAAATTGTATTTGAGGTTTATCTAATGCGAAAGTTATTACATGAAAATTATAAGTGAAATACGATTTATTCCCAAATAAACACTATGTAATCGATATGCGATTTTTTTAACATTATGAAACTGTTACTATTAAAATGAGTGGCATTTTATTGTTTGGATTAGTCTTAAGAAATAATATTATATATTATACGTGTGTGTGTTTACAAATGTCTATTTCTGTATGTTTGTGATTACTGAGTGTATGAAAATATATGTAGGGTAGTCATAAACTTTGCTCATTCTAAGGTCAAATCTTGACTCTGCAATTAATGTTACCTTAGAACCATGATACATGCGTGGTTTTGTAAAAGCTGTGGTAACCTATAACATATGTTGGAGCATTTTAAAATTGTCAGCCCAAGAAACCAAGGCACAACGGTAGAAAGAGTGGAACATCTTCTAGATAGGGATAGGGGTTCGTGGGACATTGAGAAGGTGCGAAATACTTTCCTCCCTTTTGAAGCAGAAGCTGTTTTGGGAATACCAATTAGCCCGAGTCTTCCAAATGATTCTAGAATATGGGCGTGGTCTAATAATGGGAGATTCACAGTCAAGAGTGCGTACGAGGTAGCTCTCAAGGTGTTGTGTGAGGCAAAGGGGAATGATGTCCATGGGGAATGCTCTGATTCTTCTAAAATGGCCGAGACATGGAAGTCAATATGGAAACTGGAGTGTACAAGTAAAATAAAACATTTCCTGTGGAGAGCTTGCAAAAATATTTTGCCCACAAACTACTGCCTTGCAAAAAGGAAGGTGGCCAAATAGGAGAACTGTGCTTGGTGTGGCGAGAAGGAAACATCAAGTCATGTACTTTGGGACTGCAGAGTTGCTACTGATACTTGGAAGGATTCGGGTTTGAAGCTCCCCAACTGGAAAAATTCCCATTATGATTTTCTTGATGTTTACTGGAGACTCAAGGAAGAAGCAGAAGGGTTAGACTGGAATATTTTTGCAACAATTGCTTGGGGCTTATGGAATAATCGTAATTTATTCAAACATGAAGGAAAATGTAAGTTAGCAAGAGTCCTTGTTTGTGAAGCATCCAGGTACACAGAGGAGTACAGGAAAGGTATGGTCAATACTAGTCACACTCCCAAGCAGCCTCTTAGGTTGGGTTCTCAATGGTGTCCTCCTGAAAGTAGCTGCTATAAAATAAATATGGATTGGGCGGTCTTTAAAGAGGAAGGGAGCTGTGGTATGGGTGTGGTCATCAGAAACGAAGAGGACTGTTTGATGGGTGTGATGAGTAAGAAACTCCCATTTCCGTTAGGCCCATTGGAGGCTGAAGCCCGAGCAGCAGAGGAGGGGATCATTTTAACTTAGGAGTTAGGACTAAGCAAGGTGATTGTGGAGGGAGATGCAAAAACCATTATGGTGGCTCTCACGGAATCAGCTCTTGTGGTTACTCCAAGCTCGATATAGATGGTGGTGGAGGGCGCTAAGCTTAGGCTGCAGAATTTCATGGCTTAGCGGGCTCTGTATATTCACAGGAACAGCAACACAGCTGCACATGCGCTAGCTAGACACGCGCGTAATGTAATGGACTATATTGTGTGAGTGGAGGACATTCCCCCAATGATTCTAAAGAATATTCGTATAGATGTAATTTCTACGGGTTTATCCCACTATCAATGAAAGACTTTCAATCTTGACTATAAAAAAAAAAAAAAAAAATGTTGGAGCATTTTAATATTAAATAATTAAAATAAATTGATGATGCCAAAATCGTCAGTTGGGTCACTCGTCCAATCCGGAGCTCTTGACGATCTTGTAGGACCTGCAAAATAAAGGAGGGACTGATCAAAGAGACCACCGGGTTGTGCCCGATGGGGAAGCCACCGATGCTTAAGTTAGTATCAACCCATATTTCTCGTATTTAGATAGTGTTTTGTTGTAGCTTTTGACGTACCTTAGCAAATGGACATATTGTCCCTTTTATAAGTGACTTAGGTAGTTGTTGGACATAAATGAGAGTGGTTATTACCCTAATTGTAACATTCTTTGTCTTGATAAGAGAGTTTAAGGCCTTTGATAGTCGTTATTGAATGTGTTGGGCCGTTACTCATCTATCTTTGATGGCCTACTAATGACGCAAAGATTGTCCATTAAGATGGATGACCTTAATAATTTTTATGAACTCATCATGAATAAATGTTATAACATAAATGTAAAGATGTAGGAGTGAATATGGAAGATGAGGAGTTAGTGAAAATGTTTAATCCCACATTAAAAAGGAGAGAGACTATTTTATTCTTTTTAATTGTGGTGATTAATGGGTTATGTAGGGCCTAGATCTGAGCTCTTTTACTTTGAGTGAATAGACTCAGATCCAACTATCCCAATACAATGAATTTGTAGAGAATGGGTTTAAGAACTAGGCCTTAGTGATTGGATAATGGTCGAGATGGTTGTCGCTACAATCAGATAGAGATGAATTGAGATTATTTAAGAAAGTTTGTCCTCGGCACAATCCGAGGAGCTTTTTTATAATAACTGTTGAATGAGCGTGGTTACATGAGTCCTCCCCCTTTCTATGATCGATTCTACCTATTATATAGTCATGTTTGGACGATCTTTACCTTCCACTTGTTGATCATCCAAGTTTATACCTAACTACTTGTCCCATCAGCCACCTCACCTATCCTCCTGTTAGTTGCAGCAACCAAGGCAGCACTGTTCAGGGCTCACTTCCCCATTAATGCGGCCAGAATGCCAATGGTAGGCATTTATTGTGGAGGTGACAGTTTTTCCTTGAACTACTCCTCCATTGTGCTTCCATGGTTGACTCTTTGTACTTGTCTTTTTCTTAGGATGCGTAAAGAGGCCGCCTTCGGTGGCGTGCTGCTCTCCTTTCTATGATCTCGGCTGGCCGAGGACATGGTCATACTCGGCGATGTTTCTTGGCAACTTGGGCCTTCTACATCCATCCTCGGATGTTTCTTCATCCTCGGCGTGGGCCTTGGGCCAAATATAAAGTGAGTCGAGGTTGCCAGATTATTTGGCCCCACAATAGTCCCTTAAAATCCTGCTGTCCGACTCCTTATACTGGGAGGAGGATTTTGATGTCCTCGGGCCTTTGTCATGGCTTGTCAAGTCTTGTCCTCTGCCAGTGCCAGAGTCTCTTCACCTGTCCAAGGCTCGTTTCTGGTGCTTCGATATGCGAAGTGTGCCCTCATTAAATTTTGGTGGCTCTGTACTTCCCACATTCGACGGTGTGATGGTAATCTAATGGTGGGGGTTTTTTCACCTTTATGGGCAGGAAAATTGCGTGGTCAGTTTTAATTGGGGGTATAAATACCCATTTGAACCGATTTGCCTCTTCACTTTTATATTCAAGAGCTCTTGTGCACATACCCTGAATTTGATCAAGTCTTCAACCGAACTCGTGCCCTTTTTAGCATAAAAAGCCTGTCTGACGGGTTTTTCTTCATTTTCTTAAGTTTCCTTTTCTCCCTAACTCATATTTTCTTCCATTTCTGGTTTTCTTTTCACCTTATTCCTCTCCTTCTTTCGCTCTTCCCCGAGTCTCTCAACCACTTTTTAGAATGGGTAGGTTTAAGAAGTTGGTTGAGTCTGAGGAGGCGATGGAGAAATTCATCGCCGATTATAGGATACCCAGTAACGTGGGTCTGAGGCACTGTGAAGAGGGGGATTGGTATATCATGAGGGAGGTGGGTGAGGTAGTGATCCCTATAATCGCCTTCCTTGAAGGCGGTATGAGAATCCCTATAGGGCCAGTGATGATGGGCTACCTTAGGCACTTCCGATTAGCCCCTACTCAGTGCGCCACTAATGTGTTCAGGATCTTGGGTTGCATGGATGCCTTGAACTAGAAGATGGAGTTGAGGTTAACCCATCATGATGTAAATTGGTGCTACAACCTCCAACACTTAAAGGGCAAGTCTTACTACATGAAGACAAGGAACGATAAGGTTCGGCTTATTCAGTGCCTCCCCGAGTCCAGCAAGGGGTTAAATAAGGACTTTCTCATCGTGTCCGAGGAGTGGCACGACGGCCTTTACTGTCCGACAGATGAGGGGGAGCCAAGTGGGGCGCTCGGAGTAGGGGAGGGTTGATTTGCTATGTTTTCACAATCTGTACCGCTCGGTTGTCAATATTAATGTGCTTTCCTTTTACAGATCCACACGCCTTTGAACGACATTTCCATTTGGTCAATTGGGAGGATTTGCAAGCTATTCTCAGGGCAGAGGTCTTCGTGAACGAGGCAGACAACCAAGTCAGAGCTGCCCATAAGATTCTTAGGTACGATCCCCTACAGAAATCATTTCCTACGCCAAAGTATGTGATCAGAGCCAAAGATCCTTGGCTCCACAAGATCACCATAGTGGAATCGGGGTTCTTGTTTCCTGAAGGGTCTTCTGTCCTAGAAGGTGTTCCGCTGTCAGACCTTTTTTCATCTCATCGGGCTGTAGAGGCTGAGGGAGAAAGTGCAAAGAGAGAGGAGGAAATGGCTGATTTGGGTCAGTCCGAGGACGAATTTGGTGTTTTCGAAATAGTCAATCTGCCCGAGGACCTTTCCGGTGACCTAGGCGACCCCAACTTGACCGAAGTGGATATCTTGTCGGAAGAGCTTTCTTCTTGGGCCGAGATGGGTTTCAAAAAGAAACCTCAAACCAATCTGTTCGACCTGATCGAGGGCCAGTCGGGGAAGGATACACCGGGGAAGCAGTAATCCAAGCTTCCTCCTTTCCCACCTAAGTCTTCGCCTGCGCAGACTAGATCGTCCTTTGCCCAGCTGACCTCGGATCCTCAGGTTAAGTCCCCCGATCTGAAGAGGAAGAGGCTGTCCAAAGGCAAAGACCCAGTAGACGGGGGGAGATCTCGTTCCTTCCAAGAGGAAGAAGAGGCCCGCCGACCTACCAAGCAACTAAGGATCGGCATCAGAGCAAGGAAAAGGAGGTCGCCTGGCGGTCCGAGCCCTAGGCCTCGTTGCCTGCCGCCATGATTCATGGGGAGCCCTTGAGGGATGATGCCTCCCTTAGGGACTTCCGAGGAGGCAAGGGTACTTACGTGGCCGATGCCCTAGAGAGGTCCTTGCTACTCCCTATCGACATGGCCGAGCTGGGGGACTTGAGGAGGCAACAGGTTGTCCTTAGCCTCAAAAGGTACCTGGGCATGGTAAAACCTCTGACACTTGTGCCTTTATTAAATTTTATTCCTTAGTTCCTAACTTACCGTGTGTCTGTTTCAATTGGCAGGCTGTCCAGGCCACTTTTAGGCTAAAGGAAGAGGCCAATGACCAGAGTAGGGCCCTGGATAAGGAGCATGACAAGTACTCGGATGCCACGAATACCCTTAAGAGATCTGAAGCTGATCTTAAGAAGGCGAGGGAGGAGCTGAAGGAGATGACGAAGGCTAGGGACAACACGGTGTTCGGCCTAGCTGGCGCTAAAAAACAGGTTGAGGATCAAATAGGGCGCCTGCTGGAAGTTGAGGGTCAGCTGCAGATTACCAACGAGCATATCATCGACCTGAAGAGGAAACTGGCTGAAACAGAGGGAGCCAGAGGCGTCGCCGAGTTTGCCAAGGACGAAGTCTTGAGGGCCAAAGTAGAGGCCGAGTTTGCAAGGACAGAGGTTGAAAGCTCTAAGGAGCAAGCGGAGGAATAGGCTTTTGCTGAGGGAGTGGCTAAGACCGAGGCTAATCTTAAGGCTCAAGTACCCAGGGTATGTAGACGCTACTGCTCCCAGACTTGGAATGAGGCCCTCAACCAATTTGAAGTCAAGGCCTCGTCTGAGCTTAGGAGGGCTGAGAGAGTGTACTATCCACCTGCCATTCGCGATGCTACCTCCGCTAACTCAGATGCTAGCGCCGCCTCTAAAGTGACAGACGAGGGCCAGGCTAGTGCTGCCAAAGATCCAATTTCAACTGATAAGCCTGTCGAGGAGACTGATCACCAAGGGCCGTTGGAGAAAGGTGAAATCAGTGACCTAAGAGCGCCCCAAGATGTGGTGATGCCTCCTGCTGACTCCTAAGTCACACTTGCTGACCCTCAGGCTCCTCCTGCCGAGAAAGGGTCCTCTGAAATTGCCCCTCCGAGCCCGGATCCCGAGGCGTCAGATGAAACTTCTCGGCAGACACCCAAGGACAAGCTGTCTATTGAGTTAAAGAAATAGGCCATCTTGACAGACTATCTTATTTTGTCGACTGGGCCTATTATGGTTTCCTTTTCTTTTCATTTTATGCGTCTTGATAACATTGTTATGAAACTATTTTTTGGTGCAATATATCTAATCGTCTGCATTTATTCCTTCAAATGACACTTCTCTTCATTTACTATGCTTTAATGCTTTGCTCAATACTCGTGATGTACTTGTACAATCGGAAATGATGGACCCCTGATGTAAACATACTTCTTTCATAAACTTGCCGAGCCTAGGAGAGCGTTTAAGCGCTTGAAATGCTTTAAGCAATGCTCATGGGCTTATTTTCGCCCCACACTTTTATTGAAGCAGGTTGGGGCAAATGGTCCGAGGTGCCAGACTCCCCTCTGGCTGCGCTTGTAGCTTAGGTGAATGCTCACGCTCTGTTTTGTTGAAAGTAGTTAGCTTTCCCACAGGTTTGAGTTTGAGGACCATGCAAGACTTTGGTTCTGTCTAGTACTTAGTCTGGTGAAGTAACTAGTTTCTCCATAGTTTTGAGTCCGAGGACCATGAAAGACCTTGGTTCTGTCTAGTACTTAGTCTCATGAAGTAACTAGTTTCCCCATAGGTTTGAGTCCGAGGACCATGCAAAACCTTGGTTTTGTCTAGTACTTAGTCTCATGAAGTAACTAGTTTCCCCACGGGTTTGAGTCCGAGGACCATGCAAGACCTTGGTTCTGTCTAGTACTTAGTCTCGTGAAGTAACTAGTTTCCCCATAGGTTTGAGTCTGAGGACCATGCAAGTCCTTGGTTTTGTCTAGTACTTAGTCTTGTGAAGTAACTAGTTTCCCCATAGGTTTGAGTTCGAGAACCATGCAAGACCTTGGTTCTATCTAGTACTTAGTCTTGTGAAGTAACTAGTTTCCCCACAGGTTTGAGTCTGAGGACCATGCAAGACCTTGGTTCTGTCTAGTACTTAGTCTGGTGAAGTAACTAGTTTCCCCATAGGTTTGAGTCTGAGGACCATGCAAGACCTTGGTTCTGTCTAGTACTTAGCCTGGTGAAGTAACTAGTTTCCCCATAGGTTTGAGTCTGAGGACCATGCAAGACCTTGGTTGGACCATGCAAGACCTTAGTTCTGTCTAGTACTTAGTCTTGTGAAGTAACTAGTTTCCCCATAAGTTTGAGTTCGAGGACCATACAAGACCTTAGTTCTGTTTAGTACTTAGTCTTGTGAAGTAACTAGTTTCCCTACAGGTTTGAGTCCGAGGACCATGCAAGACCTTGTTTCTGTCTAGTACTTAGTTTGGTGAAGTAACTAGTTTCCCCACAGGTTTGAGTCCGAGGACCGTGCAAGACCTTGGCTCTGTCTAGTACTTAGTCTTGTGAAGTAACTAGTTTCCCCATAGGTTTGAGTCCAAGGACCATGCAAGACCTTGGTTCTGTCTGGTACTTAGTCTTGTGAAGTAACTAGTTTCCCCATAAGTTTGAGTTCGAGGACCATGCAAGACCTTGGTTCTGTCTGGTACTCAGTCTTGTGAAGTAACTAGTTTCCCCACAGGTTTGAGTCCGAGGACCATGCAAGACCTTGGTTCTGTCTAATACTTAGTCTTGTGAAGTAACTAGTTTCCCTATAGGTTTGAGTCCGAGGACCATGCAAGACCTTGGTTCTGTCTAGTACTTGGCTTTGTGAAGTAACAGCACTTCATCGTTATTGTTCAGAGTGAAGGAACTTGTCCCCAACGTTTGAATGTTTGCTTCTAGGGCGATAACGGTCCTTGCCTTGCCTCGCCGAGGAGGGGTTCCTCTTCGAACTGGGCAATTAGCCCGTCATTGACCTGGACAAGGGTGGCTTATCCCTCCGCCTTTACGTGCGATAGTAGCCCTATTACGCCAATCTTTCGCCACTTCTGATTACGAGGCACCTTTTGGCTGTTCGAGTTATGTGCCTGATGTTTCGATATGCGAGGCACACCCTCATTAATATGTTCGCGGATTAACGCGGATCTAGCGGTTGGTGGCCTCCTTGGAAATTGGTCGGGATTAATGTCACTGGTAATTCTCCCTTCAAATTTTGTGCAGATTAATTCCCACCAACCTTCGACTTCTATATAAGGCTCTCTAGGGGAGTCGTCCTTCCACATTTCACGAATCTTTGAGTTCCACAAGAACTCTGAGCTCTTAACCCTCTAGGCATTCCCAAGAATTTTGCCAGGCTCACGATCAATGCTTAGGGGAATGGGATGGCCTCGGATGAGGGCAAGGACAAGGAAGCCAACCCCCTTTCAGGAACCAGGAACGCCACCTAGACCCTGGACAGCGCAGTTGAAGCAAAAGGGGCGGAGGCCTAAGGTCCTCCCTGTTTAGCCGAGAGTCGAAACGGGTGTAGATCACGTCAGATTTTCGATGCGGCAAAATTTGGGTGTCATCCTGATTGTAGTACACCTGGCCGTTGGGAGGGAAGTCCATGAGAAATATAATATTTTCCTCCAATACGCGTCCATGCCTGCCCTTCAAGCTGGCAGTGACTCGCGCCTAGCTTACTCGCCGACGGAGGCTTGCAAGATTACGTTACGATCGGTGCCCGGGTGTTGTTGCCTCCAACGCTTAATTATCATGAAGCTAGGAGAGTGTCAAGGGCACGCCCTTGGAGGGGGCCGTCAGGCGCTTCCGCCTCTTCTCCTTTCTCGTCGCCGGTACCATCCATACGGGCTCGATTGCTGTTGGTAGCCTTAAAACAAGCCTGCCTCAACCTCTCTTTTATAGTTAGCTTTAGAACAAGTCTGCTTAAGCCCCTGTTGTTATAGTTGGATTTAGAACAAACCTGTCTAAGCCCCTATTTGTATGGTTAACTTTAGAACAAGCTTGTCTAAGTCATTGGGCGTATGGTATATTTTTCCTTTATTTAATAAAAAGGGTGCACTGTTTACTTGCTTCATTCTTTGAATCTTTCATTTTTCTGCAACAACTGTTTCTTGAGCAGGTGCGTTGTTTTTTTTTTTTTTAATGGGACTCGGACTCGGTGTCGTGCAACGTAGGAGCAATCGACCATTGCATTCACTAATGCACGAGTTCTTCCCACAGACAACGCCAATTGTAGGGCCTAGATCTGAGCTCTTCTACTTTAAGTGAATGGACTTAAATCCAACTAGCCCAATACAATGAATTTGTAGAGAATGGATTTAAGAACTAAGCCTTAGTGATTGGATAACGGTCGAGATGGTTGTTGCTACAATCAGATAGAGATGAATCGAGATTATTTAAGAAAGTTTGTCCTTGGCACAATCCGAGGAGCTTTTTTGTAATAACTGTTGAATGAGCGTGGTTACATGAGTCCTCCCCCTTTCTATGATTTGTTCTACCTATTATATAGTCCTCTTTGGACGATCTTTACCTTCTACTTGTTGATCATCCAAGCTTATACCTGACTACTTGTCCCATCAGCCGCCTCACCAGGCCTCATGTTAGTTGCAGCAACCAAGGCAGCACTGTTTAAGGGCCACTTTCCCATTAATGCGGCCAGAATGCCAGTGGTGGGCATTTATTGTGGAGGTGACAATTTTTCCTTGAACTGCTCATCCATCGTGCTTCCATAGCTAACTCTTTGTACTTGTCTTTTTCTTGAGTACGTAAGGAGGCCGCCTTTGGTGGCGTGCTGCTCTCCTTTCTATGATCTCGGCTGGCCGAGGATATGGTCGGCGATGTTTCTTGGCAACTTAGGCATTCTACGTTCATCCTCGGACGTTTCTTTGTCCTTGGCGTGGGCCTTGGGCCAAATATAAAGTGGGCCGGGGTTGCCAGATTATTTGGCCCCACAGGTTAAAATAAATTGTCTCAGATGTTGGACTAGATACATGCGCAAGGGAGAGGTGAAGAGTAGAGGTATCAAATTGGAAATGGATATTACAAAATATTAATTTTCATATTAATAGTATAGAGCTTATTTCTAATACTTCTCTTACACATGCCTGTCAAGTGAATTGCGGGAAAAAAATTCGTTATCCCCCACTAGTAGAAATTAATATAGAATGTTAATTAATTCTTACTTTAATTCATAATACTCAAAAGTCTTGTGAGCAAAAAAAAAAAGATACTCAAAGTCTTAATCTTCTTTGTTGGTCTAGAAAAAAAAAATTAAATCATTTAATATTTTTTTAAATAAAAATGTTTAAGTTCTCATGAGTCAAGACAATTGTCCTTAATTTTTACTCAAATATAACTAATAAAAAGGAGGCTATTGATTTTTCCTAGACAATACTAGCTGAGTTCATCAGATGGTCTCTGGCTTCTAGTTCAGGAGAAAGTTCTGCATGTTTCGGAAACATGCAATACCTCCTCCTAGCTCCTAGTTGAGACACGGTCTCTTCTCTTGTGCTTGGTCTTCGACTAAGACAAACACAACAGAGGCGAAAGTACTGAGGTCAAAGAGGCGCGGTCTTCAATTTAATTTAATTAAAAAAATTTTAATGAAAAAACTGTGATCTATAAACTTTGTCATTGCATATCTTTTACGCTTTAATACAAGTTGCAAGATATGTCATCAATAAATATTAAATATGCAAGTTGCGGTTCCTTGCCGACATACATGAGAGATTTGGAGTTTGGACTCTTCTAACATCCAAAGAGGAGAAAGTACTAGAGGTCAAGAGTGCGGTTCCTTGCACCATCTTGTCGGTCTGTCTTGTTTGGTCGGTTGATATGTAGGGTAAGGGTTCAATAAATCAAACTGAACCACGGAAACAGTTTTTGCCTTTTTGGCTATTTATCAACTTTATAACATGACAATGTTTGAAAGATGCACGTAGTACAAGTTTCTATTTTTGTTTGTATCTGTTTTTTCTTAGCTTTTTTTAGTTTCTTGTTTTGTTTTGTTTTTTTTTTTTGTTTTGTTTTGTTTTTTTTAATTTTTTTTTTATGATATTGCTAATTGTATTTTTCATTCAATAGTCATCGAATCCAATGAGATTAGTTGAGTGGTTGGGCACTTAGTCCCAAAGTGGCTGCACTTTGAAAAATCCTCTTCGGCCAGCGATTTACTTTTGCCCACTCGTTGCAACAGTGATAAGTTCCTTTTTTTTAAGAAACCAGTGATTAGTTCCTTGATTGAAAGCTTTGAGACTACATTGGGTCAAAGACCAAAAAAAAAAAAAAAAAATTAAATAGACTTTGGTCCCAAATTTTGGGGATACACTAAGCAACACCAAGTCAAAGACCAAAACATAAAATAAATAAGTAGTCTTTGATTCTAAGAGTCCGTCTAGATACAACTTATTTTGTTGAAAACTAAAAACACTGTAACAAAATAATTTTTAAATATGTGAATAGTACCGTGGGACCCATTTTTAATTTTTTTTTTAATAAAGTGGATGTGGGTCCTGTGAACAAGCGTGAACAATGGTGTTACAGTGCGTAAACAGTGCCTTGTCTCTAAAAGCTGAACCGCATGCGACAAAAAAAAAAAGAGGAAGACACAAACATGGAAACGCAGACGCCCAATCCAAACAGATATTCATTTGGATCCATGGCACGTTTTCACGTTTGTGTTTTTTGCCTTCTTTTTTTTTGTTTTTTTAGCACATGAATAGTAACATCACATAGATTTGCAGAAGACAAAATGTACTGTTCATGTACTGTTCACGGGTCTCACTGTACTATTCACATATTTAAAAATTATTTTGCTACAATATTTTTAGTTTTCAGTTTCAATAAAAATAAGTTGTATCCAAACGAATAATAAATTTTTAAAAATCTGGGTTTCGCCCAGTCACGGGTTTCATAATAAATCGGAATAGACCAAATGTACCGAAGAGACCAAATAGGAGGAGGGGGTATTGCATGTTTCTGTAACATGCATCCTCCTCCTCACAAGGGAGTGGACTCCACATGTTGTGAGGGGGAGGATACATGTTACGGAAACATGCAGAACTTTCTCAAATAGGAGACACATATTTAGTTTTTAGTGTATATATATATATATATATATTTTTAAACCAAGTCCCTGAAAGCCTCTCACTCTGTATCTAACCCAGACTCTCTCTCACTGTCCCTCCCCTGCCATGGCTCACACAGTGACACACAGTTAGGTACTCTCTCTCTATCTCTCTCTATTTCTTTTCTTTAAAAATAAGAAGTTTCAAAAACCTATTTGATAACCTTAGCTTTCATTATAGTCTTTCGTTTGGATGCGTTGTGCGTCTCCCTCGTTTGCTTTCTCGTTAATAATGATGGGTCATGACGACAACAACAACAATGGTTCCGCTTTCGCTTTTCTCCAATCTCATGTAAGCTTTACACTGCTCACAACGTACATCGTATACGGCTATTTCGTGACTATTCTTGATTTCTTTTTTATTTATAATACATATTATATTATCGATGTTTTTTCCTATATGACATTCAAATCAATTAGAACCATTTCAAGGTTAGAAAAGATATGGGGTTTAATCTAATTCTAAGCAATAATGGAAAGAAGAACTAAACACAGTTATCGCTGAGACAATGTTTAATTTAATCGTAATTACTGCCTAACAATTAATTTTGCTGTTGTGTTGCATTTCCTAATGTGAAATGGCATTGGGAATAGTAGGTGAGTCGTGAGAGTGTACTTGTGATACTGACTTCGGAAAAAAAAAAAAGCCTATAGAAAGATGCTAATGGTTAAAAAATCTACCATTTGTTTCTTTTGAATTATTTTTTTGATAAATTGCTACAACAAGTGGAGGAAAGGGTATTTGAATTTTGAAACCGCAGTTCTCCTTATCAAGCTCTAGGAGTTTCTTTTGAATTCTAAGTATTAGAATTCCAATGGCTAGCACAACCGGCTGGTGTCAGCCTCATGAAGTGGAGTTACTACTTTGAATCTTCCCTTTCCGTTCCCCCTCCCCTTGGGGCCAAAACTCATTGAAAATAAGTATCAAAGGAAGTTGCATTTTTGGGTAAAGAAAAAATTTATCAGGCACCAAATATGTAAATTTATGTGTGATAAATTAGTGTTCTGTTCTAAAATTTTCCTTAAATAAATAAGAGCAGTATCGGTGCCATTTATATAGCATTGGTATCTGATTTATTGTTTCAAATTGGAACAAATTGCTTCATGTTTCTACTTTATCAATAAAACCGCATGGTAAGCCAATTTATCATATGGGGTACTGTTTTTTAGTAAGAGAGGTGTCCTCAATGCATACATTAGGAATACATTTCATCGTTGCCTGATTGCTAGGATGACAAAAAGTATGCCTTTTCTTTTTGAAATTATTTTAATAATCACAAATATGAAACATATAAAATTTTTTATAGTTTATATTGTGATTTTAATGTTAAATATATGTGTCACTGTGCTATTTGTGATACATACAACATTAGATTTTCTGCTTGGTATACCACACCAAAATTAATACATACAATCCCTATAATGCATCTGAGGTTAAGAGAGATAGATATGACAGTTGTCTTAAGTTCTTTTATATCAGAAGCCTTTAACGATTTGAACATTTAAGTAAAAGTATGAAAGCATAAATTCCCTAAAGTCCAGGTAAAAATAATCTATATCCTCTGGCATCCTTTGAGACTTGTTAAATCTCCACAAATGGTAAAAATTAGATTTCAGGTTACAAAAATTAATTGCCTGTGCATATGTGCTTGTAGGAAGTTCCAGTTTAGAGGAGGACATGATATTTCCTAGAGGGAACATGGTTTGTCAATTAGTGATGGTGATACTTTTATTTGTCTTGTAAAGTTGCTGATGCTGGATATAGTACATACTGTACAGTTGAGTCCCTTTGATTGTGTGAATATTCTAGCATGTGCACACACACATGCATTCAACATGTCTCTGTGTTTGCACGTTGTTTGCTGCTATGAAGTTGGTTCTTTTAGTTGATATTAGTTTCAGTCATTACTATAACCATGAAGTGGCATTTTGCTTGCAAGCCAAATACTTTCTAAGTTTTATATTCTTATATAATAGATTACACACTTTGTAGTTACTTAGAATCAATGAGTCATTAATAAAGCAGAGCATAATTTGTCTGCTGTATTATTCATTAACTTTCTGAAATGCCTTCCAATTCTCTGATTATCAGTTCTTATATCTTCACTTACATGTAAATATGGCTATGATGAAAATTTTGGAAAATTAAAAAAATCTGTATGAGATAAATATATAAACCATTTAACTTCTTAATATCTTAAAATATGTGTTATTGCAGCTAATAGTAATATTATGTCTCAAGTTTTCCCATAGCGGTCATATTAAAATATGGATGACAAGTGTAATTCCTTTGGGCATTCCTTGATCTCTCTCTCTCTCTCATGCAGATCTTGACCTGAAAGTTTAAGAAGCAATATGATATACATACAGAGTATAGATTAAACTTGAAATAATAAACCGGGGGGGTGGGGTGGTCATAACACTATTTTTCTTTGATCACAATGCCCTGTGCAAATTACTAAAAGAATGAATTATATGTATACCATATAGAAATATGTGGGCAAGCCTTGCTTAACTAAAACCAGTTTGTAAGGCTGCGTATATGAAGAATTGGTAATTCTCGAGTTCTTGATGTGTGCAGTATCTTTGGGGGGGGGGAGGGGGGGGGAATGGGCTTTTGCCCTTATTTTTTTAAATATCTAGCACAATGTCTCTGTTTTGAGACTATTATGCACTGTGTCCTTGTTTTGAAACTCGATTTTCTAAAAATCGAGTTTCAATGAAACTCAATTTTTAGAAAGTCATATTTTGCTACTTAATTTTTTTTTGAAAATTTAAGTGAAACTCGACATTGCTAATATTGAGTTTCATTGGAAAAATATATATATAACTTGATTTTGAGTATATCGAGTTTTATACAAAACTCTATTTTGTTAAAATTGAGTTTCAAAAACAGGGATATTCTGCTAAATAGTTTCAAAACAGGGACATTGTGTTAGATATTTAAAAAAATAGGGGCAAAAGCCCATTTTCCCCGTATCTTGAGTACTGATTGGATCTAGGTGTTAGAAGTTTTTGACACCTTGTGGATCATCTAGTTCTAAAAAAATGACATCTTGAGGAAGGTGAAGGAAATAAATCTTTTAGAACTAGACGTTCATATTGAATCCAGAAGTGTTTAGCCTGCAAAATTGTTCATTGTCATAGAGAATTATGAGATGCCAATTACTGCTTTTTCTTATTGATTTATCATAACTAGAAATTTTCATAAAGGTTTTCAAACCCCAAAGTGTATTAGAATAAATATTACTGCTAATTATCATGTGAATTTGTCATCATAGCCATATTTACATGTAATTGTAGTAGAGATTTCAAACCCCAACTCAAGCCCTTTTTTTTTCTCCTTTTTAGGTGGGCTTGACATAATTGCTCATGGTTGGGTATTTCATGGTAAGTCCTTGCCAGATATTATTAATTTTTCCCAGCAATGCATTTCTCAGTGATATCATTGTTCTTTTGCAGCCCTTATGACGTAGGAAAAATTAGAGAAATATGTCCAGTAGTGCTTGTGGTAGGTTAAGGTTTAGGTGGATTTGTGGATTTTGGGGTGTAGAATCTTTTTATTGGATTTATGGTTTAAAAGAGAAGAAGAAAAAAGAAGTAGTAGATTTCTTTTCTTTTTTTTTAATATGTGAACAGTATTATGAACTATACCTATGAACTGTAACCTGTAAACAGTAACCGAGAGAAAGAAAAGAAAGGAGAAAAGAACCCTAAGGCCAATGTGCCTCAACTCAAAACATTCAATTTATTAATGAACTCTCCATATCCTTTGAATACATTGAGCACAACTATATATCTATAAAGACTCTTTCTTGTACTAGTAGTATTTGGACTCCTACTAGTATTAGGACTACTAAACTAAAACCTAATAAAATACTAACTTGGAGCCAAAGAAAATAAAACCTTAGATACTTTAGGATCTCTTCAAGTTAAAAGATTCTAGACTCAAATAAATTACCAAACTTGCAAGAATTTCAGAAATGACATATTTGCCCCTGAATATAAAATTGCCCATAACAAATAAAAAACTGTTTTGAACATAAAAGACTCATTCTTAGACCATGAAAAGCACACAAATTTTGCTTCAATTGGACTTCACACGTGGACCCCATAAAATAATTCTTGAATAGGTGAATTTGCAATGTGATAGCAAAGCACTCTTCCATGGATGCATCACCTTTTATCAACATTCTGTTTCTGTTGGCTTTTAACAATTCTGAAGATATGATGGGAATAAAGTATTAAGGGTGACCAGTAACCTGAGTTACTTTTAAATTGTGTTGCCTTTTGTTTTCTGTGCTACTATCAGATTGATTGAGGGATGATTGTTATCTTTGAGCACAAGATTCAGGGCAAGTTTCCATTAAAAAAAAAAAAAAAAAGATTTGGGACAAGATTGTCAGAAAAATTTGAAAGTCTTTGGCATTGTGACATTGTCTTAAATAGGTGAGTTCTTTTGCCCTCATCAATTGTATCCTTTCCGTCATGATGATGATTGTAAGGGTACAGCATACTTTTTCTTCACAATCTTGTGTGAATGTGTGCATAAGCGTTCGTGCGTGTGTGCTTACTTAGTATTTTTAAGATCTTGAACCAGTTGCTATCCTTTTTCTTTTTTTAAAAAAAAGTTTTTAAATCAATTCTGTCATGAATGTTACAGTATAATGTAGTTTCATAAGTCATGAATAACTAATCTAAGAATAAGGTTTCCCTTTTTATGTTAGGGTACGAGTGGCCATGGTCTTGTAAGTTTTAGCTTTTTAAGTTAATCAAGATTGTGTATGTGCTGAGTCTAGTAGTAATGCATGGCTTCTCAAATTTGTAGAAGATATGTTTCTTTGCATTGGTTAATGTTTATAGAGATAAAATACATCTGTACAACCAATAATGTTTGCTTAGTAGAAGTTGTCTATATGTGGCCAAGTCACATTTGGTCCACTCAGCTTAGCTTCGATAAAATCCTAATGTCATATATTTCAGGTTAAGATTGAGCAAGTAGTTGTTGAATCTGTCATCTCCAACTTAGGCCATCATTTAGATTATACATTCCTAGGGGCATCCTTATTGAAAGTGTTTAAAAAGATAATCAACAAATTCCTGTTTTTAATTTCCTTTTTCTTTTTTCTTTTGGGGTGGGGGAGTGAACTATGGGTAATGTAGAATATTCAGAATTTCACGACACCTTTTGGATTTCTGGTTTATGGACAAAATTCTATATTGAATCATTTTCTAACTTTGGGTCCATCCCTTCTCCTTCACAACCCAAACCCCCCCCCCCCCCCCCCCCCCACAACAACCCTATAGAACGTATCTTATGACCCCACCCTATCATCATAGCATGTGGGACCCACACATGTTGTGAGAGAGAAGTTTAATAAGACCTATCTCATAAGATGCTTTTTCCAAGTAAGGGGAGTTATTTGTAATCTTCAAAAATTAGTTTCATGGGTTTGCGGACCGTCTTAATAAGATAATTTTTCCAACCTAGAGTGGTCCCCTGCTTTATTTAAATAAGGAAGGTTTTCCCAAGTAAGGAAAGTTGTTTGTAATATTTGAAAATTAGATTCATGTGTTTGTAGACCGTCTCATAAGATACTTATCCAACCCCACAGTGGACCCCACTCCCTCTATATTTAAATAAGGAAATAAGGAAGGTTTTTCCAAGTAAGGAAAGTTGTTTGAAATATTTGAAAATTAGATTCATGTGTTTGTAGACCATCTCATAAGATACTTTTCCAACCCCACAATGGACCCCACTCCCTCTTCATTTAAATAAGGAAGGTTTTTCCAAGTAACGTCAAAACAAATCTATATATAATAACATCAAAATAAACCAACGTAATTCTCAGTGCCTAGGCTCATAATAAGATAACTATTTTCTTTAAGGGATTTCTCAAGTTTGGTTGCTTAGGAGTATGGAGCATTAGGTACTGTGTATGGACTGTAGTAATGTCTGTGTTTTGGGTCTAAAATGATGTCAGCCACATCAGTTGAGTCTTTCTATAGTAATAACTATTTTATGTTCTAATTTATGAACTTTTTGTCTTTCCAAAAACCTGATGCATTAAAGAATTTCCCAAGTCGGGCTTGCTCAGGAGCATTAAATTAGTGTGTATGAACTGTTGTCACGGTTGTGTTTTGGGTCCTAGTGTGAGTTGGGCTACATTGGTACCGTCTTCCTACAATAATAACTAATTTAAATTATAATTTATGCACCATTTGTCTTTCTAAAAACATTCAGACTATTCAAATGAAGAGTGACATTAAATTGGAATTACTCAACTCTTTAGATATCTTTGGTAGTCTTATCCTGGAATTAACTCCCTTTTCTGTTCAAATTACTCTTAGTCAAATGCACTTTTAGTACTCCGATTAAGAACTTACGTTACGATATTTGAAATTTACATTATTTGTCCACAAAAATGATAAGATTTTCTTGAGAATCACAAAGGTTATATATGGAAAGAAATGGGGACCACCTGTCAGAAAATTGAATAGATTTGAGAGTTGGTTACGGCATTAAAGCCCTATAAAACGCGGTGTCTCTCCAAAGTATTTCTCAAGCTTCTATACTTAACAAAATAAAATTAAGTATTTTGCAAGCTTCTCATAGTTCTATCAAGTGCAAGAAGAGAGCATGGGGCACAAAAAGACTCAAACAAAGATGATTCAAGGAGAAGATGAAAGGCGAATTTCGTTGTCAAAACAACGATCTGGCCTCTTCAAGAAGGCCAGTGAACTTTGCACCCTGTGTGCCATTGAGACAGCCTTTGTCATCTTTTCCCCTGATGGCAAGACCTTCTCCTACGGTATCCCCTCTGCTGATGTTGCAGCAAACAGGCTTGGCGAGCCTGATGCTTATACAATTCAGGAAGCAGAGGCTCACCATGAGAGAGTCCTATGCGAGCTGCACAAGAATTATTCTGATCTGGCTTCTCAACTGGATGCTGAAAAGAAGCGGGGGGAGAGACTGAAGCAGATTATGAATGAAACCTCAGGGTGCTCCAGCTGGTTCAGTACTCCGTCTAGTGAACTGAGCTATGAGGAGCTGCTGACTCGGCAGGCAGCAATGGAGGATCTTAAGGGGAAGCTAACCAAGGGAATAGAGGAGAGGCTTGCACAGACTTCTGCTTCATCTGCAGCCATCAACACTGCTGCAGCTACTGATCCCCTGGGTACTGATGCATCTGGGGGTAATTCTTCTCTTGATCCTCATGGCCGTATTGTAGGCCATTAATCTTGGTGATTCTGAATAAGGTGACAGAAGAGAGTTTGGCTGGACTGTTTTTTTGTTTTGGGCTTTTTCATATTTATTTAATATCGTCAAGTCACTCTCTTTTTGTCTCAGATGCTTTTTGCTTTTACAGCTGGATACTCAGTATTCAAACTCTGTTTTAAGTTTTAACCTTGTTTTTGTTGAAGAATATGTTGTGACAAAAATAGATGCTGGTTATGGAGGCATTAGGCAATGACATCATGCTATGTTTGCATTTTTAACTGGACTTAGCTTTTTCTTTCCTTTTGGTTTGTTCCTTTTGTGCTTCTCAAGTGGTTAGTAAGATCTGTTGAGATTGGACCACTCTTGTCAGGGAGTTCATATCTTATGTGACTGTCCCATAAGATATTATTCCCTGATCAAGGCACCTAAGTACTCTATTTGAGGTTTGATATGGTTCTCATTCCTATTGAAAGGAGTGATGGGTGTAAGACCCTATCAGGTACTGTGATGAAATTATTATGTTCAGGGATCAAGTAAAATTGCTGAACGAAGGTTAGTAATATAGTTTCTAGGTTGTGTGAAGGCAATTCAATATATAATGAAGCAGTTGAGATGCAAAAATTATGAACCATTTGTATTTCTTGGAAAGTCTATGTTATCTTGTGCTTTTTAGGATATATGCAATTGGATGCATTTTGCCGATTATTTACATATTGAGATGTGTTTTACTGATTGTTTATTTGCTGAAAATACAGTACAAAAAGATGGGGATTTTTTGTGTAGGACCCCACCAAAATAGCTTAAAAAGTAGAAACTAAAATAGCTAGATTTTTTTGGGTTTGCCAAATGAATAATTATTCAGTACTTTGGGAGTCTTTCCTCTCACATAGTTGGTTCTACTAATTAAATTTATGGTGGGATTTACCATTCATGTGAAATAAGTGAGTAGAACGTCTTTGTTTTCTCCGAGAGGGGTAGTTTTGTTGGAATTGGTAGGAGTTAAATGAAACTCTTAGAAAGTTGCAAAAAATTGTAACTCTAACATTTAAACAAATACGTAGAATTGAAATCGTGTTTCTAAGACATGATTTATGTATAACATGAATACTATTGATTTTTTTGCCTTAAAGATATCCAATCTGATAATACTTTCAAATTTTTGTTGCTTTAGAGATATTATGTCTGATATTCAAAGTTTCAAACTGATATGTAAAATTGAAATCGTGTTTCTAAAACACAGTTTCTGTATAACGTAAATAGTATTGAATTTTTTTCATGGAGATAAGATCTGAATGTTTGATATCCAAATTGATATGTTGAATTGAATATGGTTATTAACGAGATGGCAAATGCAAGATAAACCAAAAGGCAGCATCCTCAAACAAAAATAAATTAAACAATATTTTGTTAGAAATGTAGGGCTCTTCTATAATTGGGTATGGCATATCATTTATTTTAAAGGTTTTATATTAGAAATTATTTGTGAGAAAGCAACGGTCATAGCAGAGCACATAGTTCTTGGATTTGTGGCATACAGGAGGCAGTAGTGAAAGGTGAATCTCCATATATTTTTCCGACTCTGAACTCTACAAGTGTGTTGTTCCATGGTAAAACATTTTAATTCAGGAAGCCAAGGAATACACTATTTTATTCGGTCACTTATTCCATTTTGAAGCCACAATTGTGATTTTTTGCCCAAAAACATTGAACCAAATGGGCACTTAAACTCCTTTTTGGATTGAGGGGGAAAGGAGAGGGAGTGGAGGAGCGTAGAGTAGAGTTTGCTGAAAATAGACTAATTTTGGGCTAATGCTACTCTACTCTCCTCTACTCTACTCCCCCTCTCTCCCCCTCAATCCAAACGAACCATTAAGGTTTGGATATTCCCAAGTAAAAAAAAATCAAAAGTATTCATGTTATACATAAATCATATCTTAGAAACAAGATTTCAATTCTACATATCTATTTGAATATCAGACATCTACATATCTGTTTGGATATCAAGCATCACAATTTTTGTATGAAATGAATAGTATTGAATTTTTTGTCTTATAGGTATTCAAACTAATAATACTTCTGTATTTTTTGCTTTAGAGATATCCTATCCAAAACTTAAAGGTTTGAATGTTTGATATCCAAATTGATATGTCAAATTGAAATCGTGTTTCTATTACACGATTTTTATATAACATGAATACTACTGAGTTTTTGTCATAAAGATAAAAGTTTAGATGTTTGATATCCAAATTTAGATGTTTGATATCCAAACTGATATGTTGAATTGAGTTGTTTTGCATATGATGATTGCTGTTGGTTTCATTACATTGTGTGAGTATGTACCTTTTCTTTTCTGATTCAGTTTGTGACATTCTGAGCTGCATTCAGATCTCTAGACTATGAACTCTTACAAAAGTTGCTGTAGTTTGATGTTGATATTGATGTCTTCGGTCTTCCATTGAATGCAACTCGTTCATCCATTCAGACAATGTATATATTCTTCGATTGTGACATTCTACTTTGAATTGACTGAACGAGTGTGGCAAGGATTGGAGGATCATATCCACTTGAGATTCTAGAGCACTTTTTTTGTTGTTGTGTTTTTTGTACCTCCTCTTTTCCTTTGGCCCCTTTTTATGCTCGCAATGGGAGCAATCCTCTCTCTATTTCTCACTAGAAATTGAAATTGGTCCTGAGATTCATGGTCCCTAATTGAGATTAAAATGATCTTGAGAAGTTTGGAGTTTTTACTTGGGTCAATCTCTTTCCGAGGTGGCACGTTGCTCTATGGCGGAGGTTCTTTCTTTTAAGTGTAAGTTCTCTACAAAACCAAGTTGTCATGTCATGGAAAGGTTGAGCTGCCTCGTTAGTAATGTACTCATCAACAAAGGGTAAAAGAATATGCTGCATATAGCGGGTGCAACATGTGCCTTCTCCAACAAAGGACCCTACTTTCCCCATCGTTATGCATCTTCTATTGTGAATTAAATTATTATTATTCAACTATTTAGTGAGTGAAAAAAAAAAAAAAAGATCTAACTAAAAATTATTTTAAAAAAGAGACACTTTATCCTCTAACAACCAAGCCTAATACCAGTGCTTTAGAGCTAGCAATGGATTCTTAATACACTGGTTAAGGTTCACTATATGTATTCTTTTAGTTGTTTTATTTTATCCGAAACTATATGTTTTATTACTTAATTGACATGTTATTGTCTTCCTCTATATTTTCTCACTCCCTCAATTTGACTGGACGCATTCTTTTCTTATCCACTAAGATTAGGTAGGTATGATACATTCATAATTAAAAAATGTATGGTAAAATTCTCGTATACTAGAATAAGGTGTAAAATGTGAATTTTCAAAAACTTGTGTGGTAATCTTAGCTTTCATTTTACTATGATTTACTATATAATAAAAGTTGGGTCCTAGAAACCAATAGCCTTGTACCTTAATGGAGTCTACTATCTGTTTTTAGAAGAACCATGGTTCAAATTTCCCCTCCCCCATTGTATTATCTAATCATAATTTAGCTAAAACTCTATTACCTAATTTTTAAGAAATTAATAGTCTACTTCAACTAAAATTATATTTATCTTATTAATTGTTAGAATAGTTTAATTTAGGTAAAACTCTATATTATCTAAAGTTTCAAGACATTTTAAAATTATACTCCAACTAAAATTCTATTGCCCAAAATTTCAAGAAATTTAAAATAGATCAAATTTAACATTTATTATTATGATAGCTTCGATAATAATTGCATTTTTTGGTCAAACGATAATAATTGTAAACTATTCAATAACTCGTGTAATGTATGTTGATCCCGGTTTCTCACGCCGCCAGGGTTCTCTCTGCTAGGGTTTTCCTTAGCTAGGGTTTAGTCTGGTTTCGTGTAGAATTATCGTCCCTAGCTCTGTCTAGGTCTTTATTCCCTCTTGTTCTCACTAGACAAGTAGGACGGAGAGTTTCAATAGGAATATAATGGCAACCTTGGGTGATATATGGTCACGCTTTACCCTTTCAGAGGAAGAAGTACACGAGGCAGATGTCCCTAGTAACAGAGAAGCAAGTGTCCACCGTCTTGCAGGTAAATTCCTTACTAAAAGAATTGTTAATGCAGAAGCAGTTGCACGAACATTCAAGCCTCTATGGAAACCTGTGGGCGAACTGAAAATTCGGGATGTTGGTGGGAATATACTGGTGTTTGAGTTTGATGATGCCCTAGACCTAGAGAGGGTTCTTGAGTTTGAGCCTTGGTCATACGATAAAAGCCTCGTGATTTTTCAAAAAATTGAGTTCGTGGAATCTGCTCCATCCCTAGACTTCTCTGTGACATCTTTTTGGGTGCAATTGCATAATGTTCCTGAAAAGAGCCTCACACAGGAAACTGGGGAAGCAGTGGGTAATATCATAGGAACTACGATCAGAGTTGCTGACCCGAAGGATGATGGAGAGGGTTGTGAATTTCTTCGGGTTAGGGTGGCTATGAATATCACAAAACCCCTTCCTCCCTGCTACAAACTCAGGAGCGAAGGTAAACACATTGACTGGGCTCCTTTAAAATTTGAACGTCTCCCAAATTTCTGTTACTGGTGTGGGAGGGTAAGCCATGTTGAGAAAGACTGTGAGATTTGGCTTACGGGTAGGGAGAGACTTGGAAAAGAGGACCAATAGTTTGGTGATTGGATGCGCACCGATCAGTTCAAATCGTTTTGGAAGTCAATAGTAGTGATCGCTGGCAGTGCCCCTGGCCCTTCAAAGTGGAAGAAAGGTCCTTCGGCGCCAAAAGATAATGCAGCCGAGCCCGTTGTGGTGAGTCCTAGCTCACCGTCAAATTCCCCTGAACTGGTTATGGAGACCGAACCAACTGTGGAGCATGTAGTCGCCGTTCCTACTTCTTCCAATGCACGTCGGGAGCCGATCCTAAGGCATGATAAGCAAAGGGTGATTGAGGGATTATCTGCAGGAGTAGCTAAACTAGGGTGTGAGGCTCAAAAGGCAGCATATGCTTCCGGTGTCCAAGCTTGTCCGAAACAGGGGTTTGGGATTTCTGTAAGAACACAGAGTGAAGGAGGAGTGCAGAGTGACAGAAACCTGTTGCAAGACCTTTCAAATATCGAAAACAACATACCTGAGTCGGCAACACTCAGGACTTGGAAAAAAGTAGCTCGTGAGGCCAATTTTCAACAGGAATGTGTAGTCAGCCCCACTAGCCTTGAACGTAGACCCTTGATGGAGCTAGATGAACCACAACCAGTGAAAAGGAGATGCATGCAGACTAGGGAGATGTTCATGGAGGAAAATTACATGGCGGATGCTGGATGCCAGCTCTGCCAGGGCCAATGAGTTGTTTAAGCTGGAACTGTCGTGGGCTTGGGAACCCACAGACAGTTGATGAGTTGGTTACCTTAGTTGGTAAAAAAGATCCCAAAATTGTGTTCCTCATGGAAACCAAGTCTAACAGTGAAGTTATTGAGAAAGTTCACAGGAAAATTCAGTTTGCCCACAAGTTTGTTGTTCCACGTCCAAACTAGGGTGGCGGTTTGGCCTTACTTTGGAAAGCAGAAATTAAGATAGATGTTCAGACTTTATCAGAGAATCATATTGATGCAGTAGTTGACCATGGGATGGATGACGCTTGGCGGATAACGGGTTTCTATGGCAACCCTGACTTCGCCAGCTGGGAAGATTCCTGGTCTCTACTACGTGACTTAAGCCGTCGTTTCTCTCTGCCATGGGTTTGTATTGGGGATTTTAATGAAATTATGAGAGCGGAAGAAAAACAAGGGTGGCTTGATAGACCAGAGCGTCAAATGTAGGGATTCTGGGATGTTTTGGATTTTTGCAACCTTAAAGACATTGGTTACAATGGTTTTCCTTTCACTTGGTGTAATCGAAGACCAGGAGATCATAATGTTTGGGTGAGATTAGACAGAGGTGTTGCTACAGTGGATTGGTTGGTTAAGTTTCCCACTACCCGTGTACATCATTTGGCAGCTTTTCACTCGGATCATAGACCATTGCTATTGGCATCTGATTCTGAGTCTAGGAGATTTTATCGAAAGGGTTGCCCTTTCAGATTTGAAGCTATGTGGCTTAAGGATAAATCCTGTGAAACGGTGATTAAAAATTCTTGGGAAATCCCCTTGGGCGCTTCTCCGGTAGCAAATTTCTCTAAAAAAATTAACCTTTGCCAAATAAATCTCCGAGAGTGGAATCGCAACACTTTTGGGCATGTCCGAATTAATCTTGATAAGAAGATGAGAGAGTTGCATAGGGCCGAAGAGATGGGGCTGTACAGCAACGATCCAGAAGGTATTGGACAGCTTCGGGATGAAATTCAAGCACTTAAAACAAAAGAGGAAGTGATGTGGAAGCAAAGGTCTCGTAACAATTGGTTAAAGGATGGAGATCGTAACACGAAATACTTTCATAGCAGGGCAACCCAAAGGAATAAACACAACTTCATTTCGGGCTTGGAAGATGACAATGGAGTTTGGGTGGAAGAGGATGGCCGAATTGGTAATTTACTTGTGAACTATTTTTCCAAGCTGTTTACAACTTCTAACCCAACTGGTATTGATGTTATTTTGGAGGGGATTTCACCCAAGGTTACGAAGGAGATGAATTTAAGCCTCACTCGAAACTTCACAGCTGAGAAAATAAATTCAGCCATGCAACAGATGGCACCACTTTCAGCCCCTGGTCCTGATGGCATGTCTCCAGTCTTCTACAAGTCCTTCTGGCACATTGTAGGAGAGGATGTCACCAAGGCTGTCCTTGCTATTCTGAATGAAGTGCTTTTCAACGGGGAACCTGTGGGTCACATAAAACCCACCAGGGGTCTTTGCCAAGGCGACCCTTTGTCTCCTTATATGTTCCTATTGTGTGCTATTGGCCTTCAAGGACTCCTTCATAAAGCTGAATCTGATGGTGCAATAAGGGGGGGTATCTATTTGTCTTACTGGGCCTCGAGTATCTCACATTTTCTTTGCAGATGATAGTGTTCTCTTCTGCCGGGCAAAGCAAGCGGAATGTCAAGTCATTTTAGACATTTTGGACACCTATGAAAGAGGTAGTGGGCAGAAAATAAACAAGGATAAAACCAACATTTTCTTTAGTACCAATACTTCTCTAGATGTGCAAGAAAGTATCCAACAGCTCCTGGGTGTGCCTTCCATAAGAAACTTTGAAAAATATTTGGGCCTTCCAGCCTTTGTGGGTAGAGGGAAAAAACAAAGCTTTTCTTACATTAAGGAGCGTGTGTGGAAGAAGCTTCAAGGGTGGAAAGAAAAACTTCTGTCTCAAGCCGAAAAGGAGGTGTTGATCAAGTCTGTGATACAAGCCAGTCCAACCTATGCAATGAGTTGTTTTAAGCTCCCCAAGGGCTTGATCCATGAATTGGAGATCATGATTAGAAAATTTTGGTAGGGATACGACAATGAGGGAAGGAAAATTCATTGGGTGAGTTGGGATCGCCTATGTGAAGCAAAAGAAAGTGGTGGTATGGGGTTCAAAGAGATTGAAAAATTTAATGATGCTTTGTTAGCAAAGCAAGTTTGGCGCATGATGCACAACCCGGATTCCCTTTGTTATAAAGTGTTTAAAGTGAGATTTTTCCCTAATTGCTCCATCCTTGAAGCCAATGAATGCACGGTGGGGTCATACGCTTGGAAGAGCATCCTTAATGCTAGAGATGTGGTGAGAAAAGGCATGGTTTGGCGGGTTAGGAATGGCCAATCTGTTTGTATAAGGGAGGATAAGTGGCTGCCGGATCAAGTTTGCAAAACAGTGATGATCCCCCCCCCCTTCCTCTCCCACCTGATGCTAAAGTTTGCACTCTCATTGATCCCGAGTCAGCCGCTTGAAGGGTGGATCAAGTCCAGCAATTGTTCATGCCACTTGATGCAAAGATGATACTCAGCATTTCCCTTAGTGCTAGACTCCCCCCGGATCGTCTAATTTGGTCCCATACGCCAACGGGTGTCTTTACAACCCGAAGTGCTTATAAAATGTTGGCCGATTCAGCTTTGGTCAATAATGCTAGTAGCTCTAACCCAAACCCCCAGAAGCAATTTTGGAGAGGCCTTTGGAAGCTACAAGTTCCAAATAAGGTGAAGGTATTTGCTTAGAGAGCTTGCAACAGAGCTTTGCCCACAATGGATAATCTCACCAGGCGGCACATTGTTGATGTGAATTTGTGCCCAGTTTGCAAGTCAGTGGCCGAAGACCCTCTACATATGGTGCTGGACTGCCCTGAGGTGAATCAGGTGTGGAGGGAGCATGGTTGGTTCAGCCAAGCCATCTCCTCCCCACCAACTGATTTTACTGACCTTCTATCTAGATTTTTGCAGGTTACAGAGGATAACAGAGCTGAATTGTTCATATGTATGGCGTGGAGTCTTTGGCAACGGCGAAATAAACTGAGGATCGGACTCCCATCTCCTCCACTGAATATAGTTGGTCCTCAAGCTGCAAAGTTTCTGCAAGACTTCCTTGACGCACAAGAAGTCCAGACCACAAGCAACTCCACGGACAATTCCACGCATTCCTGGTGCCCTCCAAGTTCTCAACCTTTCAAAGCAAATTTCGACGGCGCGGTCTTCAACAATTCCAACTCAGCTGGAGTAGGCGTGATCATCCGTGAAGAAATGGAGAAGTGATAGCTGCCATGTCAGAGCGTATCCCTCTCCCTAACTCAGTGCCAGAGGTTGAAGCAATGGCTTGCAGAAGAGGGGTGAAGTTCGCATATGAAGTTGGTATTCAAGACATCATTGTTGAAGGAGATTCGTTAATAGTGATCCAAGCTATAAACCACGATGGAGTTTGTGAGGCCCCATATGGCAACCTTATTGATGACATTACAGTGTTAGCCTCTAGTCTATCCACAGTTGAGTTCAAGCATTGTAAAAGGTCTTGTAATAGGGAAGCAGATGCTCTAGCTAAAAAAGCCAAATATGGTGATGTGTTTCAGGCTTGGATGGAAGACTTACCACCTAACATTGCCCCCTTGGCTGTTTTTGATGTTCATTAATACTTTGTATTTTGGTTTTTTCTGTTTTCCAATAAATGCCCAGACTTGGAGTCTGGTTTCTCAAAAAATAAAAAAAATAACTCGTGCTATGCATAAGAAGTTTAACAAAATATGATTTTTTTTTTCTCTCTTTTATTTATTTATTTATTTATTTTTTGTCTAAATGTAAGATTTGATAAACTTTGTAGCTATTAATAGTATTTCATTTATTGTCTAAAGATGAAATTTATTCATTATGGTAGTTAATAATGTAATTATGATAGTTATTAATAGTATTTTATTTTAGTTGTGGAAATATTTTAATGGAGAGTTTAATTATGGAATAAAATTTAAACTCAATTAAAAATTTTATTTTAGAAAAATAAGATGTAAAACAAAATTTGTGTAGCAAAATATTATGCGGAAAAGAATTCGGAATGAATGGGTTCACTTTGACCATTAAGAGTAGTTAACCTGTTCTCTGTGTATTTATTTCTATTGCATTCTATCTCATCATATAAATCAAATGTCTTTGGTTGTATATATATTACTAGTCAATAGCTCGTGTAATGCATATATAGAAATGGTTAACAAATATGATTTTTTTTTTCTTTTATTTTTGTCTAAATATGAAATTTGATCATTATTGTAATTATTAATAGGCATTTATTAGTCCAAATATAAAATTTGATAATAATGATAACTATTAATAGGTATTTATTAGAATTTTCTTTGTATATTAAATTATCTATTCTACAATTTAAATGAAACATCACTTGAAAATATTCTAATGGAGGGTTTAAATATATGGAATTTAAAAGCAATTAAAAAATATATATTAGAATAATAACATCTAAAATTACGAGACCTCAAAACTTACGTGTCAAAATATTATGAGGTTAATCAAAAGACATACATTTTCAGTTTTACATATATTACTATTCAGCAACTCGTACAATGTACATGAAAGTTTAACATAATATGGTTTTTTTTTTTTTTTTTTGTCTAAATATAAAAATTAAAAATTTTGGTAGTTATTAAGAGTCATTTATTATGATTATTTTTATATATGAAACTATAAATTATAGGTTTTTTTTTTAATAAGAAACCATATTTATAGTTTTAAAAATTTATTTTCTTATAATTGTGTTTCAATATGATACTATATATAAATTTACATGTAGAATATAATTAAAACTCAATTAAAATGTATTAGATTTTCAATTAATACGCGCATTAGTCATACCGCTATATATAGGTATTGCTTGCTTTTGAAGCTCAGACAGAGATCAAGAGCTCAAGAGGGAGAAAACAAAAAGTTCAAAACTATAACGCGAGAAGTTTTGTGTGTCTCCCTCGTTTGCTTTACAACGACGACGATACAAAACTTTGTTTGTTTTGAATGGGACAGGAACCGACGTAGCAGGAACCATTTGCCTCCCGTACCAATGGTTTCGCTTTCTCTTTTCTCCGATTTCATGTAAGCTTTACGTACTCTGCTCACAACGTACATATATATATATATTTCATTTTTATTTATGATACATATTAAAAATTTACAGTATATAGTCCAAACTGTTTTTAAGTCAATTAGAACTATTTCAAAGTAAGATAGGGTATGGATTTATTTTATTTATTTATTGATAATGAAAAGATATGGAATTTGATCTAATGTTTTTGTCACCAAATATTCTTCAGCAATCTCAAGGTTAAACAGAGTTTGCTTACTGAGTATCGGACTGTCAAACCAAAAGGCATCTGAATCTGAAAGATGACTTCATGAGTTTTATTACTGATAAAGGAACATCACATAAAAACAGATGCAGAGAAAGAAAGTTACTCAACGAGATTCATATAAGTCTGAAAAAGCCTATAACATAAATCAGCGAGCCCAACATTCTTCCATTACCTTATGATTAGGGCTACAATACTGCCGTGAGGATCAAGGGAAGAATTACCCTGGCCAGGTCAGTGCCGGGGGATAAGTAGCTCCATCAGAGTTGGTGGTTGAAGATGAAGCAGAAGTTTGGGTCAACCTCTCCTTTATTTTCTTGGTTAGCTTCCCCTTAAGATCCTCCATTGCCGCCGGCTGAATCAGCAGCTCATTATAGCTGAGTTCATTAGATGGAGTACTGAACCAGTTGCAGCAACTGGGGTTTCTTTCACAATCTGCTGGAGTTTCTCCCCTCGCTTCTTTTCAGCGTCCAGTTGAGAAACCAGATCAGAATACTTCTTGTGCAGCTCACAAAGAACTCTCTCATGGTGTGCCTCCACTTTCCAAATTGTAGAAGCAGCATCAGGGTGGCCTAGCCTGTTCATTACTACATCAGCAGAGGGGTTACCGAAACCAGGGGAGAGGATAACAAAGGCTGTCTCAACAACACACATGGTACAAAGTTCGCTGGCCTTCTTGAAGAGACCAGATTGTCGTTTTTAGAATGATACTTGCCGATCATCTTTTCCTTGAATTATCTTTGCTGGAGTCTTTTTGCGCCGCATGCTATCTTCTTGTAGTTTGCATAACTATTTGAAGAGTAGTGAGAAGTATTCTGATTTGGTTGCTCAATTGGATGCTGAAAAGAAGCAAGGGGAGAAACTCAAGCAGATTATGAAGGAAATCTAGGGGTGCTGCAACTAGTTCAGAAGTCCATCTAATGAACTCAACTATAAGGAGCTGCTCATTATTCAGCAGGTGGCAATGGAGGATCTTAAGGGCAAACTAACCAAGGAAAAAGAGGAGAGGTTGGCCGAGACTTATGCTTCATCTGCAGCCATCAACTCTGTTGGAGATACTAATCCCCCAGGTGCTCACTTGGGGATAGTTCTTTTGATCCTCATGGCAGCATTGTAGGCTGTTATGAATTGCATGATGGAAGAGAGTTTGGCTTGGCTGTTTTATGTTATAGGCTTTTCAGATTTATTAATATCGTCCAGTCACTCTCTTTCTCTTCATCTGTTTTATGTGATTTTCCTTTTCCAATAATAATACTCATGATGAAGTAATTTTTTTAGATGCTTTGCTGTAACTGTCAGATACTCAGTATCGTTACTCTCTTTTAACCTTGTTGATGGCTGAAGAATATCTCATTAAAAAAAAGGATCCTTGTTATGGAAGCATTTGGCAATGACATTATGCTATAATTGCATTTTTAACTAGTCTTTGTATTTATTATTATTTTTTTTAAAGGAGCCTTCATTAAACCAAAAAATAGAAAGAAAAAAAAAAGGCGTTACAATGCCCCAAATCACAATCACCCATCTCTGTTTGATTCAATTAGGTGTCAAACCCCCAATCTTCGGGCGTCCAAAATACGACAAGAAGCTCTGTTCGATTCATGCTGCATTCTAAACTCTAAAGTCTCATCGCAATCTCAAATATATTTTCCAAGTTGTATCTGATGAAGGAGTTGGTTATTGTGTTTGGTGCATCTGATTTTGTCCTGAGCCAAGTTGTTCCATAGGCAAAGGGTAAACAGAGGCTCTGGTTGTATCTGTTCTTAAATTTTAATGAAATCTTCTGAACTATATATAATTATATATATTCCAAAAACACAACCAAATCATTTTTCAATTTTTGTGTGATAAATGATCCATTAGATGATCCATCCATGGTTAGGGGGAGACTTTGTTGAAAACACGTGTTGAGCTACTAGAGTCCTGACACAGACCGCATAACCTTTGATCACCTCTCTTTTTCTCCTTTTTTTTTTTTTTTTTTTTTTTGAGAATTTTTTATTTTATTTTAAATAGATACAATAGTATTTCAATTTATGGTGTTTGCTTTAAGTTAATTACTCTTTATCATCATGCCAAAACATTAATTGATTGTTGATGTAGATAGGGTTCGAATATCAAATATCTTATTAAAAAAACAATACTTTTACCGGTTGATTACTATGACTAAGGTTCCTGCATATAAATTCCTTTTATATATAAAAAAAATAATCATTTAAATTTGTGTTATATAAATAATTAGTGCACCATCTAGATAATTAATACTACATGAAAATAAATGCATTTACCCCATTAACACATGACAATTAATTACTACATAAATGCAAAGTTTTGATGAGGTGGAAGACTAAATGAAGAGAATTTTCCTTTTTTCTCCAAAGAATACACCACTTGGCATCACCTTAGACCACTATGACTAATTTTATAAAAACAACCATACGAATTCCTATTATATATTAAAAATAAGAAAGCTTTAGACATAATAAAAATTCACAATATTTCCAAATTAGCTGATCTCATCATACATGCACGGTGCCACTTAATCTTCCATTTAATGCGTTTCAACAGTCGGGGATAAATGTAATTGGGATGAAAGATTAGGATAGAAAAGTATAATTTGCCTTAAAAATTATTTGGGAAGAAAAGTATATTCCAAAGGAAAAAAGATAAAGAGAGAAAAGAAAAAAATTGGAAGCTTAAAGTGATTATAACTCTTGGCATGTGTGACACCTATGCTTCCTAGAAATGAAGGAAACATAAACCTAGATTTACTGTGACCTACGTTGTGGACTCCTCTTCACCGTGCTCTCTAAATCTATGTGATCTTGTTTCACCCTCTCTCTTTTTTTTTTTTTTTAATATTCTCCTCTTCTTCGTTATTAGTTTAGTTCTCCTTAGAAATACGAAATTGAAATGAATAAAATGATTCGAGTGTGTGATTTTTTTTTTTTTTTTTGATGGGAAATACTAGAAACTTTATTAAACCAAAATAGAGTACATTACATCTTGAATCAGAGCTTGGTTAAGGAAATAAGGCTCCTCTTCTAACCAAACAGAAAAATCATCTATGCTAGAAGCATATTTAGCTAATGAATGAGCTGGCCTATTGCCTTGCCTACGAACATGTGAAAAAACAACTTGTCTAAATTCATGAGAGACAGACATAGAGTTGGAGATAATAGCAGCCACAGATGATGGTGGCAGA
Source organism: Quercus ilex subsp. ballota (assembly GCA_032727855.1). Taxonomy (NCBI): domain Eukaryota; kingdom Viridiplantae; phylum Streptophyta; class Magnoliopsida; order Fagales; family Fagaceae; genus Quercus; species Quercus ilex. Next base: position 39,949,143 of record CM064913.1, read on the forward strand.
GAAAGTTCCTTCAAAGCATTGATCACCAATAGGGAGTCACCTTCAAGAATAAACTCCTGAATACTAAGATCTTTGGCGAACTGTAGACCAACCTCCACTGCCTTAGCCTTAACTTCTAATGCTTTGAGAGGGGCTGTAATCTTCTTGCTAAGGGCGCCAATAACCTTTCCTTCCTCATCCCGAATCAGAGCTCCCACACCTGCAGCTTTCTGGTCAGCAAAGACAGCCTCGTCAACATTGAGTTTAAATATGCCACTCAGAGGTGGCTTCCAAACCTCAGGCTGGGTTTCCTTTCTCTGCACCGGCTTGGCAACACATTCCTGATATTCAGCCAGATACTGTAAAGCATCATTCCCAATCCTTGTAGCGTTTTTCCTTGCCCCTCCATTCCGCACTTCATTCCTGTTCGTCCAAAGAGACCACGCCACCATGACTGTTTTACCAACCAGCTCTGCGTCCCATTCCGCTTCGACCATACCGTACTAGACCAGGTCCATGAACGATGTGAACCGAATAGAAGACTGAATACGGAACAGCTGTAAGCTATCCCAGACTTCACGTGCTCTGCTACAATCCCAGAATAGGTGACTAGAAGTCTCTAAGCCCGAATTGCACAACTCACAACATCCTTCAGTCAAGACTTTCCTACGCACTAAATTTTCTTTGGTGGGAAGTGTGTCTCAGCAAGCTCTCCATGCAAAATGGCGAACTTTGTGAGAGATGTTAAGCTGCCATATCTGCTTCCAAAACCTCCTCAGTCTACTGTCATTAGATACAACCCCAGTTGACCCTTCAAAGGCAAGCTCCACAGCCACCCTATATGCACTACTCACACTAAACTTACCATTAGTTGTAGGTGCCCAGACTTGCCTGTCTTCAGGGAGCTTAGACCTCAGTGCAATACTACAAATATCATCAACTTCATGAGGGAGTAAAATGCTTTGAACCAGATCAGTTTTCCAAATACCAAGAGTTGGATCAATTAAGTCACATACCCGAGCCTCCAAAGGAAGACCAACCAGAGGAGAAACAACCATGTATGTGGAGGGATTAAGAGTCCATTTGTCCTTCCATATCCGAATGCTTTGACCATTGTCTACCTGCCATCTCAATAGTGCATTGGGTGGGGTAATTAAGTAGAGTTTGATCGGTGGTCAGTTTTACTCAACGGATGCAAAAGTCATGTTGTATATGTGCAAGCGTTTTCAATCAAATTTAACACTAACATAAGGCATGTATAAAATTAAAATGTTGTAACTTTTTTTTTTTTTTTTGAAAATGTTGTTACTTTGTGAGATCAATAGTGCATTTTGATAGTTCAGATACAAGTGAAATCAAAGTGAAAAATTATGGTAAAAAAAAAAAAAAAAGGTATAATTTGCCCCCAAAAAATAATTTGAGAAGGAAATTATAAATTATAATCCCCCCCCAAAAAAAAAAAAAGGAGCCTGAAGCGTTTATACGGTTGGCACGTGCGAAACCCTCTTCTGACTGCTCCCTAGAAGCGAAGAAAAGAGTATAAAACAAAGGGTTTCGTACTTTCATTTCCTAAAAATTACACCAAACTAGTCGATAGTCCAACAATACTACTAGAGAAAGAGAGTAGCTAGCTCCGAAATGGCTATGGCGATGGTCCGATCTGGTCTTCTCCGAACCGCTCTGCGTGGTGGCTCTCGACCCTCTGCTCCTCCCAAGCGCAACTTCGCCTCCTCTGCTCACCACGACGATGCCTGTAAATATGATTTGTCATCTTTGATTTGTTTCGGTGTTTTTTTTTATATTATTTATTCAATATTAGGGTTTTGACTCGCTAAACTATCATCTCGATTTAAGTAATCGTATTTCGTGTTTTTTAGGGTTTGGTTTTCTTGTCTGATTTGTTTGGAAAATGATCTGTTTAATTGCTTAGGAAATGAACGAGAAGGAAATGAAATTGAGATTTGGGGGAAAATTTTTTATAGTTTAATGCCTTTGCTTGGTTAATTTCTTCGTATTCGAAATCTCGATATCAATTCAAAATATTTGGGGGCTTTTAATTAGGGACAGTGTGTAGGATGTTAAGGTTTAGTTTTGCCTATATTGTTTGCTATTTTATTGGATTTGTATTTGTGCTTTCTTTGATTGTTGATTAGATGTGTAACTGTAAATGTATAAATATTCATTTCTATTTCTTGTTACCATGCAATTGATATTACGTTATTTTTATTTATATATTTATTTATATTTTATAGATGAGACGGCAAAATGGGAAAAGATAACATTTGCAGGCATTGCTACCTGCACCATTTTAGCAATTTATAACCTATCAAGGGGCCATCCCCACTTCGACGAGCCTCCTGTAAGCTTTCTGTTTTAGCCATCTGATTTTTTTTTTTTTTTTTTAACTTTTTTACTTTACACATGGCGGCAGGAATTTTTACATCTATGACAACCGGGGTTAGCTGTAACATTGAGCTTCTTCTAGTTACTATCTTCAATGCTTTTTATTGCGTGTGTATTACAATTTCAATTTATCATTTTCTGTTTCATGTGATGGTATCTTGGTTCTTATTGTTGTGTTTATCTATGCAGCCATACCCGTATTTACACATTCGCAACAAGGAGTTTCCATGGGGTATGTTTTGTAACATTGATAAAATCTCTCTATTATTTTCCCTAGCAAACAAAAGTAAAGAAAGAGTCCATTATTTTATACCAATTGTTAATTTTGATTGGACTTAATTAATTTTTCCCTCTGGTTGATGTCATTTTTTTATTGGAACTATAGTTAGTAAAATACGCATTTTATACATATATTACACATATGCATGTATTGTGTGTGTGTGTGTGTGTGTGTGTGATTTTTTTTTTTTTTTGGGTAAACTTTCGTTTTATAAAACAAAAACTTCCATGGGGTATGTTTCATTGTTTTGCCTGAAAACACAATATATATATATATATATATGTACACTAATCATATTAAATTTTTAGTAAGTTGATTTTATTATAATATCTTATAAAATCCCATTAAGATAACATAAGTATACCATTAAATTGGAATACAATAACAGAAATAACTTAACATATATAACTGTTCTTTAGTCCTGAGCGGGTCATCAATTGATTGTTGTTCCCACATAGTGCACTGCTTTTTTACACGGGGAGCAAGTCTATCTCTTCTTTTCTTTCTTTTTTAATTAAAGATTTTATTACCTTTAAAAATAAGTATTTAGAATTTTAGGGTGAAGAGCAAGTTGTCTCAAGTAGATTAGGAGCTCTATCTCAACTGTCACCTCCTCCCCTTATATGCTAAGTGGAGAGTGAGGTCATGGGTTTAGGACCCTTTTGATGCGTCTAACTTACCAATAAAAACAACATCAAAAGATTTATGGTGATCTAAATGGATGTCAAAGTTATCATCTGTAGTGCCTTCTGATTGATGTAGTGCAAGTTGATTGTGATATTTGGGACTAGGAGCATCCATGTTATTTTTTTCTTTGCAACTGAAACACAAATGAGGAGGAACCAAAGAGTTGCAAGCCCTGTATGCAGCAAGCAACTAGCATCATGCATAAATTCCAAATATAGCTTATTTTAATGAATAGTTTCACCTTAATGGGGTTGCCTAGGAAAATTTTCTAAAGAAATTTAGGAATAAGGTTAGGTCTTTATCTTGGAAAGCTTTTGTTGGGTTTGAGTGTAATAGGGTTAAACATATTGCTCATACCATAACCCATTAATCCCACTTAAACTTTGATTTAATATGCAATAGATTTGTTGGGGTTTGGTCAGCTTGTCTTTTGACACTGGGTGTTCATAATATTGGTTATTGAAGTTCAACTTTGTTTTGTTGGCATGCTGTAGTGAAGTTTCTAGTGTTTTAATATATATTCAGGTTGGTTGTGTATGTTATTGACTCAATTTAGGACTTGTGTCCTTGAGTTTTCATTGGTCGTTGTACTCCTCATTTCAATCTGGCTAGAACTAATTATTTGTTTCCTCCTAGTTAGGAAGTGTAGCCAACTTGTAATCAGTTTGTTTGCTTGTTCTCATGGCGTGGTAATATCTCCATTTGTTGTTCGACAGCTATAAATTATGATATTGTGGACTAGTTACTCATCAGTTTCTTTGAATTATTTCTGATTTCGATCCTCTAAGCAACCTTGTATGTTGTTGCATTTGATTTACTTTTATTAGATCTGTCAGCTGCCTCCATTTGGTTGACTTTAGGGCTTTGCTGTTTTGAGATTCATTGTGTAATTACTTGTTTGGCTGTGTTTCTAATGTGAGGTGTTGAAGTAGCATGGGTTACAATTGTTGCAACATTGTTTGTTGAAACCATTTCATAACTTATGCAAATAGTCTTCCACAACTTTTCTTTCTTGGCGTAAAGTAAGGGGATGAGGTGGGTTAAGCTGATTAAATGAAGCATGACAATTGATTTATTTTTGCCTTCTTATCAATCCTGTAAACATATTCTTTTGATTATACTTTCAGATATCTTTGTATTTTATTATTTCAACTGTTTGTCACATGTCAAACAAATTTATTTTGATGTCTCTCTTTTGAGATACAGGTCCTAATGGGCTTTTTGAGGTGAAGCACGAGCACCACTAAGGCATTGAGTCCATAGCTACCAAGTGTTGCACATTCTTTCCATCCTGTCAGATTCTATCGTACTACCTTTGGATGTTGATGATCAGACTTTCTTTTTTGCATTTTGGATTCTGGACTAATACTTGCAAGTGGCAAGTTGTTTAGTACTTCTTGTTTTGTGTTTTCTTTTTCCCATACTTTCAGCTAAATAAAATTGATGATAGTCTGGATGATTCACTTTCCAGCTGATTGATTTTAATGATTGCAATTATTATCATTTAGTGTGGAATGTGAGTGAATTGACAAGAGGTTTTGGTATTAATAGTAGTAAAGGCATTTGATAGTTGGCAGAAGCAGGCAGGAACAAGCCAGCCATGGAGTGACACCCGAGAAAGCTTGGGTTCACACTAGCAGCAAGGTGCTAACATACACTGAGAGGAAAACAAAAGAGAAAAACCCCTCTTGCTGGTCTTCAAAACTTATGATAGAATTAGTTGGAGTTTTCTTCATGCTGTCCTTGTTAAAATGGGTTTTAGTGAAAATTGGATGGGATTACTAATGGAATGTGTTATGATTGTTTCTTTTGAATCTTACTCAATGGTGGCCTTGCAAAGGCATTTTTTCTTCAAAGAGGACCGAGGCAGGGGATCCCCCATTTCCTTACCCTAGCATATTTATTATAAGCGAGGGAGAAGGTCTTTGTGAATGAATCAAAATTGCTCCTAATGCACTCCTATAAACTCCTTTTTATTTGCTGATGACTCTTTGTTCCTCTTCAAACCTGAAGGGCGATATCCTGAGTTTGGATGGGATAAAAAACTCTTGCTTGGCTTTGTAGGATATATGGGCAAGTTGTTAATTTCTGTAAATCTAATGTATTTTTTAGCTCCAATATGCATGATAACGAGCAAAGGAATCTGGCTTCAATTTTATATGTTAATCTAGCTTCCTGTCCATGGAATATATCTAGGAATGAAACTAGATTTGTGATTTGTCCATGAAGGAAACAGCCTTTCCAATTCATTCTGGATAGAATCTCTAACAAGCGTCAAGGGTGGAAAAGCAAATTTCTAACACAAGTTGATGGGTTAACCCTTATTAAACCTCCGTTTCAAGAACAAGCACTAGCTATATTCCTTCTTGTGTTAAAATATCTTAAGATTATTCGTAAGAAGATGGATTTTATTACCTGTAGCTTTTGGTGGGGTGATCAACTAGATAGTAGGAAAAAAGAAAAATCCATTTACTGAGCTTGAACTCTCTAAGCCTTCGCTTGTGGCAAGGAGGATTAGGTTTAAGGAAAGTCTCCATATTGAATCAAGCTATGTAAGCTAAAAAAATACTGTAGAATCCTGAATTCTTCTCATCTATCAGCCCCTAAAGTGTGTAAAGAAAAATATATTTTCCTAATATAGATTTACTTGGTTGTAAAGTTCAACATGATTATTGGATTTGGAAATCCATTTTTTCTGCAGGAAAATTATTTGTTTAAATGTCAAATGGAGGGTTGGAAATTTGGAACAAAAGATACTTTGAATCATTATGCCTAGTACCTGTGAGGGGTTGGTGAAGAGATAATCAGGCCTAAGACTAAAGATTGAGGGGCTATTTGGGTTTTTTAATTTAATTTAATTTTATTTTATTTATTATCACTTTTCACTCAATTTTCGTCACTCATCACTTACCACTCATCACTTAAAATACCCCAATTTCCTATACCCACCTGTTTGGCACACTCCATTTAGTTTCTCATCACTTAAATTTTTTTACTTTTTTGTGGGACCCATACCTGTAAATTGGTCAGTCCTTTCTGTTAAGCCTACCCACGGAACCCATTTCCCACCATTTTCTCTTTTCTCATTTTCCCTTCACCCTTGTTACTCTCTCTCTTCACCCTACACTCTCTACCACTAAGCTCACAAGCTTAGCCTTCTTCTCCACCAAGCGTTGGAGCTCACAAACTCACAAGCCGACCAACGACGAGAAGATCAATGCGAGCAGATCAAGGCAGCAAATCAAGCTTCTCTCTTGATGCAGAGAAATTGATGGGAACAATGGATTTCATTGGAAAAATGAACTCGGCCTGGGTGAGAGAGAACGATGGTGTTGGAGCTCTGGATCGGAGTGGTCGAGGTCGCTTTGCATGAGGAGTTTTCTGCCGGAGAAGGAAGGTAGAGAACATTGGTGCTTTGGTGTTGTTGATGGCAGATTTGGGTTTGTTGATGGTGGATTCGGTGATGTTGATGGCGAGTTGATGGTGAATTTAGGTTTGTTGACGGCGGATTTGGTGTTGTTGTTGATGGCGAATTTTGGGTTTTTTTTGTGTGTGTTTTTTTATTTATTATTTATTTATTTATTTATGCGGATTTGTATTTTTTTTGGATTTATTGGTTTGATTTCCTAGAGGTTTCAATGTTGATTGTGTTGGAATTTTTTGTGCTGAGATTGATTTTGAGTGGGTTAGTCAATTGGGTTTGTCTTGATTTGGAGAAGAACATGAAGAATGAACTGAAATGAGAAAGGCAAAAAGGAAGAAGGAAAAAGAAAAAAAAAAAATGAATTGTAGAACATGTACGTTTTTAGACCCCTTAAAACACAACTGGATTAACCTAGTTAATAAGCCAAGTTATTACTTAGTCCAAATTTCAGATCTAGGTTATCACAATCAAACAATCATATCATGTATAGTAGCGGAAATATAAATAACACAAAAATATAATGACCCAGAAAACCACACCGGTAAAAACCTAGGGATGATTTAACCTAGGTATACTCAAGGTAAACATAAATCCACTATAGAAAGAATTGAAGTTTTACAATAAGACTTAGACCACTAACATCTTATTGCTACCCACCAGTAGAAACTTACTGACACGACCACGTGCAAGCTTCGAGACCACGGACTCTTCTTTCTTGGATTCTCCAGCAAGTACAAGCACACCCGCTTATGTATCTTTAGGCTCTTATGGCAGCAACTGAATAATCATCAAGTTCTTGAAGAAATCTCCTCCTTGATGATCCTAAGCTTGTGTGAAGGAAAGCTCCTCTCAGATCTCACAAGAGATTCACACAAATAACAATATGAGCAACCTCTAAAACGTGGCTAGGGTTTGCCTTATATACCTAGGGAAAAAACATAAAACCCTAAACGTTTTAGGAGTTAGGGCTGAATTGGAAATCTGCAGAAAAAAAACGCATCTGACCGATTTCTGATTGATCGAGCCTAAGCTTCGATCAATTGAGCTAGGCCGAGATGCACAGTAACTTCTGCATCAGCTCGATTCCAACTTTACATAAAAGAACCAACTTTGAGCAAGTCTAAATAAGACTAAACAACCTGTTTTGATCATGGTTTGCCAACAATATACATTAGAATTCTAAATACATGAAATCCTAAGTTTTTAGAACCTAATAGAACAGAGAAAGAAGAGAGAAAAAGAAGGAAAAGTGGAGAAGAAAGAAAAGAAAAAAGAAAAAGAAAAGAGAGAGTGACCGGTGGGAAATCTGACTTGACAAGACAAGTGGGTCCCATTAATGAGTGTTTAATTACAAAAATGTCACATAACTCAGTTTTTCATAACTTGAAAACACCTAAAATGTGTTTTTAGTTTTCATAACTCATTACTCAAAAATTAGAGAATTGAGTGATGGAAACAAAAACTGAAAACATCCCCAAACAAACCATTCAACCATGGGACCTATATATTTTGAGTTATGGGTGATAGAAACAGAGTTATGGGTGATGGAAACACAAAATCCAAACAGCTCCTGAGCTATACAAGCATCTTGGTTGACCTAGCCGTTGACTTGCAAATCTTTTCTTCCAATTGGTTGTCCATTGTAGTCGTCCTTACAACTAGTCTCTACTTGCTCCCTTCACATCAACATTTATCGTGCCTCGCAACAAACCATCACATTTAATTGAATTGAGCAATCTTCTATTCACTTGCATACTGGGAACTGCTATCTTGACACACTGTTACTTGGTCATTTTTCACTTCCCCACATATTTGTTAACTTTGCCCATAAGAGCCTCCTTCGCCCACCCTTGCGTTGGCTGGGGCCAAACTGAAGTTTCTCTTTCTTACCAAGGTGTCGGTTAGGTTGCAAGGATTCAACACTGTTTGGTCCTCATTGAAGTCCTTGTTAAGTTTTCTTCTCTTGTTTGAAATTTCTCCCACCTATTCTTTAAAAGTAGATTGCTATCTTTTAAATAGACTCTGGATGTTGAAAACAAGGCTTGATAAGACAATTCTATAAGCAAGACAAAGCAGAGGAAATTATTACCCTGCCCATCCCAAAGTGTAATATTCCTGATAAGCTTGTTTGGTCTGTGGCATGAAATGGTCTCTACCAAGTACCAAGTCAATCTGGGTTATTGGCTATTGAGAAACATTGATCTTGAAGTCTCACAGGAAGCAAACCCTATAATGGTGGTGGTTCAACTTTTGGAGACTTTCCTTGTTAAGTTAGTAGTTTTCATTTGGACAGCGCGTCAGAAATGCCTTGCCTGTTCAAATGGAATTTGATAAAAGAGAAACATTGATGTGGATCCAAGTTGTCCATTTGGTCAAAAGACCAGTTGAATCTCTTTTATCGTTTACTAATATTAGGTATGATGCCAATCAAATTACCAATAGACGTTTACTGGCTAACAAGCTGGAAAAGATGGGGATAACCTGATGACCATGATGGCAGTTACATTGTGATCTATTTGGTTCAACAAGAGCAAAACTATTTTTTAGGGTACTCCAAGTAACAGCAACAACCTTTGATGTGTTAATGCTGAAGAGAAAAAGCAATTCTAGAGAGAAATTTAGGGAATTTTATTATAAACTGTGATTAAATTCAAGCTATTTATACAATGTGAATAGACTAACAAACTCTAACAAACTTAGCGCCAATTACTCTGATCTAACAAACTTTCTAAGGCACCAATAGATTAACAACACGTGGCCTTCCACTCTATCTAATCTTGTCACTAACTAATTACATTAAGCTACACAGTTTTGGGTTTCAGTTCCTGACTACATGTCGTTTTGGTCTGAGTTGATTTCACAACTGCATTTGCTTGAGATGAATCTGTTTGATCTGTGTTAGATATCTTAGATATCTTTACAAATGCATGCTAAAGCACTGTGATAGTAGAAGTAGGAGCAAAATTTAACACAACTGAGACTCTTGAAATCATACTAGATTGGGAAGCTCATTTGATTATAAATGTGTTTTTGGCCACAGATAAGGGGGGGTAGGATTGCATTTGTGGCGAAAGTGATCCAAGGCAATACACTTTTTGTAGGCTGACTCACAGTTAGTACAAACATCAAGAGCAAGAAAGTGGTGAGCCTTGTTGCATTCTTGATTAAAAAAAAAACAAAAAACAAAAAAACAAAAAAAGAAAAGAATATAAAGCTTATGCAGTGAGAGAGGCCATTATGAAAGCAAGACAACTAGGCATGAAGCAGATAGTGGAATGGTAGGAAATAAGGATTTGGAAGAATTGTGCATGAAGGAAAATCAAGTGGCTTGTCAATTGGAGGCTCTGAAACAAGAAATCAAGAATTCATTTAAAAAAGACATTCAGGCTTGTATTTTTACAGTTCATAATAGAAGTTTGACTGAGGCCAAACAACTAGCTGCTTTAGCTTTGAATGTGTACATGAATGCTTTCTGGACCTTTATTAAGCAGTAGATGCTTTCTTTTTCCTATTGATTTATGAAAAGAGATAAGAGTTCAGGATTCTTATTCAGGAGAAATGACAATTAAATTTTATTTTTCAAAACAAAAATGAAGTGGAAAAGGAAGAAAACAAAATGGGGGAGAATTTTTAAGGTGCCTCTATTAGCTAGGCTTAATGTTTAGGATTGCCAACACCCACAAAGTATATGAATTTATTCTCTAAAGAGAATTGATATAGAGAATTTATTCTCGGACTCTTTAGGCTCACAGTACTGTCTTGAACCTTGGAAGAGCGAAAAGTTGAAAATCTACCTATAAAAAAAGGGAAATGTTAATGAATGCCTTAAAGACATTTGTTAGTAAAAATCATTTTAGGAATGTTTTAATGGGGAAAAAAAAAAAAAAAAAAACTATTAATGTTTTTACAGTTTTTTCTATATCCCATGAAAGTGATGTTAAAATTTTGCTAAAATTGTTTGTTAACAATTGCCCTAAAAGCATCCGTTAACATGAACCTAAGAGAAAAACTGTGTAAAAACTTAATTTATTTGATGCAAATGGTGCTTTGCTATGTTAATTACCTTTTGGTTAATTAGTACTTTCTGGTGATTACAAGTCCAAGTTTGAATCCCCCTACTCCACTTAAGATGTATATTAATAATAATAATAAAAAGTTCTTCTCTCTTAATAACATGACATTCTAGCAAAGGTAAGATTCTGGTAGGCTATAATATTTGAAGCCGCTCCATAGTCAATTTTCAGGTTCATGACAGTGAGTGGAAAAAGGAAAGTAATTTCCCCACCAATAAACAGAAAACTAAATAAAGAATGAAAAACAGATCCCAGTCAAAATTTGTATTGCGTGCTCTATCCAGTACCTGGTCATCCTAAATCTAACTCATAATCATAAAAGTTCGCATGTCATGTTCAGTCTAAGATGGAGGTTAGGTGGGACTTTTCAAGGTCAATTTTAGGTTTGGAGGGGTTGTCAGTGTTCATTGCTTTTGCCAATTGCACTACACTGCATGCTTCATTGGTCTTTGCATGTTGCAACTGACTTCCACCTACACTATACCATTACCAACCTTTGCTGTAAGGAAAATTAGCTTGTGTATCAAAGTTGGAATCTGATGGTGCTTTCAACAGGAAATTATATCTGTCTAATTTTTCTCATGTAACATGCAACATTCATAGAATCAATTTGCACTAAATAAAATGGTAACAATAATGGGCACTAAATTCATCCTACAAAACACTGAAATATATGCAATTGAATATCAAACAAATTATACATATTGCCATTGGGAACCTAAATTCTTCTCTTCTGAACTTGTCCAACAAAACTTAGATAGTATTTCTTAGACATTGAGCACAACAAGCAAAGAACGGTACCCGCTTGAGGACCTCAGGAAGAAAGAAGAAAACAAAAACTGACATAAACGAATGAGTAAAGATTGCTACAGCCAATTCCAAGAAAAATGTCACTCTGCAGTTGTCTCACTGTTGTGATTCCCTTCAGTTCTGGTCTCTGGCAAAGTTTCCAAATCCGTACGAGCATCTTTCTCTTCTTGAAGGATAGAAGAATCAACTTGATCATTCTGGCTACCATTGCTGTCACTATTTGTGTTTGATGATGCCTCTCTCTCTTCCTGGGAATCAACTGATTCTTTTTGGCTTGTACCTTCACTGTCATTTTTGTTGCTTTGAACATTCTCATTTTCATTCTTTCCTGCATCAGCATTGGTATCTGTATTTGAGGACGAGTCTTTCTCTTGAGGAATTGAAGAATTGGAAGAATTATCTGGTTCTTTTTGGCCATTTGTGTTGCTTTGATCAGCATAGTGATTCTCTTGTTGGAATGAAGAATCTGAAGAATCAACTTGTTCCTTGTGACCATTGTCCACATTGTCATTTGTGCTTGATGACAAAACAACATTTTGTGTCCCCTCTAGTCCAGAATCACTGTTGGGCTTTACAGTCTGAATGATGTCATTGTTTTCATGCATGACAGTATGTTCAGATTTGTTTTCTGTCTCAACAGATACATTGGAACCATTGGTCTGCGTATCTGGCACAGCAGAATCAGCATTAGTAGAAGTATCTCTGGATTCTCCATTACCTGCATCACCATTCTCCATTGTTGTAGAAGGTGTTCCACTTGAATCTTGTTGCTTGCTATTGGCTGCTGAGCCCAATTCAGAATTATCAGTTTGCTGTAGTACAACATTTTGCAGGGTAGAGTCATCTCCAATAGGGACTGTATTATTTGAACTAGCATTGGAACCATTCCCTGACTCTGGCTGATTACTCTTGTTACCACCATCTTCACTGCTAGTTGCATTTGTTGATTCGTTCTTCTCAAAATTTTCAGTTTCTCTCACATTCTTGTCTGACTCATTGTGATTGAGATCAACTACTTCACTGCTATTTGTTTTATTCTCCAGCTCAAAATCTTTCTTTTCTCTGTTTTCGACTTGTTCTGCATCCTTTGAATTTTCCCAACTGCTTTGCTCATTTGTTATATTTTGATTTTCATGTACAACAGCACTAGAAGCATCATCCCCCTTGTACTGTTCTTCTCTTGCCTCATTCTGCCTATCACTTCCATCTTGAACCTGACCTTCAGATGAACCCAGCTCCTTTATCTTACCTTCTTTCTCTGTACTACCAGGCTCATTCCTCTCTTCCCTCTCCTCTTTATTATTTCCCCCTTGACTCTCCTCCACACTTCCATTATCCTCAGTTATTTTTTCTTTGTTATCTTCATTCTCCTTATCTTCATTTTGCTTATCTTTGCTCTCTGCACTTTCCTTCTCACTGCTCTCTTCACTATCCTTCTTTTCACTTTCCTTTTCTCTAATTTCTTCATCTTCCTTGTCTCTGCTCTCTTCAAACTCCTTGTTTTCACTTTCCTTCTCTTTGATCTCTTCAAATTCCATGTTTTCTTGTTTCTTCTTATAGATCTCCTCGTTCTCCTTCTCTTCATTCAGCTCTTTGCGCTCTTCAAACTCCTTATCTTCTCTTTCCTTCTCATTGCTCTCTTCAGTCTCCTTATCTCGGCTCTCTTCCTTCTCTTTCACTCCATCTTCAGAATCCATTTTATGCTCTGCTTCCTCTTCAACTTTGTCCTTGTCACGTACATCTGTCTCATCATTTGCATCAACTTTTCCTACATTATCAATTTCTTCAGGCCTGTTTTGTTCTTCATTCTTGGTTTCTTCCACATCTTCGTCTTCCTTGTGCCTTGCATCTCTAATGGTAGTCTCTTTCACTTGAGGATGAAGATCTTTTCTCCCCAACTTCAAGATTTCATTCCCAGTTTTTGCACTCTCAACAAATGATGCTGCTTTCTTATCACGAGAATGCCTGACTTGGTAAAGCAGCCAGATGCTAACTCCAAGCAAAAGGCATATCTGGAGAGCATGCTTCACCTTAAATCCTTTGGATCTCTGGTTCCTACGAGGCGATAACCTGCCTAACATGATGTATTTCTTTTGATCTCAACCTATACCTGCCCAAAAGTTCATCTTCCATCAATACTAACATTTATTCAAAGACAGAAAACTCCATCAAACCAAGCGCAACTCAAATTCTTATTTTATATGACAAACGAATCAAAAACTCCATAATCTCATTGAAATCTTAATAATGAGAATGTGGAAAAATACTTGACGATCAAATATGATAAAGTATGCTTTCATAGAAGCCGATCTTTCACATGATCAACAGAAGGAAATTGAACATCTCCAATCATATTACGATTTCAATCAAATTCTATATATCAAACCATATGCCTGTTTAAAAGATAAGTCAGAGAAAAAAAAAACATTTTCTTGAAACATTATATGAAAATCAAAAGTACCACCAAAAATTTATAATAAAAAAAAGTCTGCTCGAGCAACATTATCAAACTCCAACGAAACCCACAATAAAAGAAACTATAGAAAAGCAAAAGTAGGAAAATGAAATGCAGAAGCTGAGAAAATACAATTACAATGACAAATCCATACAGATCTGGACATGTGGTCTTAAAAAGCAGAGCACCAAAGATCCGATCCCACAGAATATCTCATACAAAATCCAAAAATTTTCACAAATGGAAAAGAAAATGTGAAGGGCTTGGAATTCGAAAGGGACATACCAGAGAGAGAGAAGTAGAACTCCGCAGATTCTGTAACGATAAAAGAAAGTTGGTCTCTTTGTAAAAGTTGAAGAAGAGTACTTTACCAAAAATAACTATATCTCAGAAATTGCTATAATTAGCAATTGTACAAGGATAAGAACTTCACCAAAGCCTGTTTTGTTTACAGACATTAACATAAAAGAACAATGTTGATTCTTGGGTGTTTCTCTCTTTAATGCTTTTCACACACAGAATTTGGATCTGAAAACTTGGGAAGAAAAAATGTCAGCGACAATTTACTGAGAGACACGCTCAAACAGAAACTTTCGTGGCTTGGAGTGGAGGCTTTATCAAGCTATCTATATAAGCAAGTCGTCAAAGAACAATTTAGTCCAAACGGGAATTTGAAAGCCGTTGTTTGCTTCTAAAGCGATTTTTTTTTTTTTTTTTTAATAATCTATAGAATTAAAGTGATTAGGTTTAAAAGAAGCATCTTTTTTCTATTTTTTTAAAAAAAAAAGCATCTTTCAAAATTTTAAAAATAAATAAAAGGAAACAGTGAGTCTGTAAACCATTATTATTAATTTTTTATTTTTAGTTACTTAACTCGTTCAATTTTTCATTTAAAAAAAAGGGTAAAATACAAAATCGTTTAAGTTTGGGCTAATATGATATCAAGAGTTTTCATTTTATTTTCTCAAAATTTTTATTTTATTTTAAAAATATCTAATTTATTTCCTAATCACAAACAATATTTAACATTGTTTGAAAATTTAGGATCCATCAAGTTTTCTGTTTTCTTCTAGTAATTTATGTTAATTATATTAGGACAATTATATGCGCAAATGAGTGTTTAAATAGCAATGATAAGTAAATAGTTAATGGAGTTAAAAGAAAGAATCAACAAAAATAGTAGAATTGTCTAACAGTGTTAAGTTTTATGCTCAAAAATTACTAAACCTTGCATAATTCTTCAATTTTGGACTCATTTGAATAAGCTATATGTAAAAGTGTGTTTTATGACCGTACATTCTAAAAAAGCAATTTTTAAGAATTTGTTTGATTGGAGGAATGAAAAAGTAGAATGATAGAAAATTGGTAAGATGAAAGAAAAGTAGAAGGATATGAAAATTTTATTTTTTCCTCGTGTGTGTTTGGTTAGAGGAGCAGAAAAGTGGAATGGTAGAAAAATCTTTTGTTTGGTTGAAGAGAAAAGTGAGAGGATAGAAAATATAGTTTATATAAATTGACTTTTATGTTCTTGTTACATAATATGTAAAAAAAAAAAAAAAAAATTCTTTGTACTCATTAAATAATATAAAAATTAACACATTATACATATAAATTTATATTATTTTTCTTTGTTACCAAACAACATCCACTTCTTTATAATCATTAAATAAGAAAATTACAATTTATTTAAAATAAGAAACACCTTAAAATCTCAATCTCATTTTCTTAAATTTAACCATTTATTTGCATTAGGAACATAATTTTTTGCATTCTACAACTGCTCAGGTTCTTAATTAAAACAAAAATGAAGAATAAAAATAAAAATAAAAACTTGTTGGAGCTTAGTAAAAAATGGTATACAATAAAACTATAAATAAAATAAAAGGCTGGTGGGTCTCACAACAGAGATTCTAGCCTTTTGCCCTTATTGGGCAAAATATTTGGCATTATGCCCCTATTTCAAAACTATATAAGGGTGTGCCCCTGTTTCGATACTTAATTTTCATAGAATCGAGTTACTTAAATTACTTAATTATCACAAAACCGAGTTCTAGGCAGGTTCTTGCCACGTTGGTAATCCAGCGTGGCTTTTGGCAATAAAATATTCCCATATTACTGTTTGTAACTCGGCAATGGGAAAATCGAGTTATGTGCAGAATAAGAAGCAATTTTGAATGGAACGTCTCTAAAACAGTTTGTATTCCTTCCATAACAGTTTCTCTCCCTTCCTCAGTCTGATCAATAGACACCCTCAGTTCGTTCAGTAGACCCTTTCCAAGTTCAACGCATCTTCAAGTTCTCCTATTTCTAGTCATACCCAAACCAAACCATTTAGTAGACCCTTTTCGAAGCTCAATCCAAACCCACACCCAAACCCATACCTTTTCACTCTCACCATAGCCAAAGCTCAACCCAATCCATCTTCAGAGTTAAAGGATTAGAAACGTATTAAGGTAATTTCTAAATGCTGAGTTCAAATTTTCTTTTTTTCCCTTTCCATGTTATCTGAGTTAAGTGTTGTTTCTGCATGTACTCTAATTTGAGTGTGGCTTCTTAAGTTTTTCTCTATTAGATTTTTCTCTATCTCTATTCATTATTATTGTTGCTGTTTTAGCTTTGTTGGGTTTGGTTTTGAACTGGGTTTTGATGCACATCTAGGGCAGAAATTCATGTAAAATATAGTTAGCATGACAACGATGTTCATTGTTAGGGAAAATTGCTTTTTAATTCATATAGTTTGAAAGTGTATCAAATCAAACTCTATACTTTCAACAAATTATGTCATAAGTTATGTCATGATTTTGAATTAGGGAAAATTGCTTTTTAATTCAATGTTGAATGATCTTGAATTGAGAAGCTATTGGTTTTACAAGCTTCAAACTTACTGGCTTTTACAAGCTTCCACTCTATTAAGTTATTATTATAATAGATATAATGTGTGTATAATGGATTTGCACGCATATATCTACACACAGACCATAAAATGCACATCATGTACATCCACTATCACTAAATTGCACGGTGGACTTGCCCATAGACCAGAACACAAGAACATGGAACGAGGGGCTGATTGATGGTTTATTTGTGGAAGACGATGCTGAGTTGATCAAGAGGATTCCTCTTAGCCGAGCAGCAAAGGAGGATTCTTTGTATTGGCCATACTCCTCATCGGGTCAATACACTTGCAAGTCCGGGTATATGTTCCTTAAACAAGAATCTGAATTGGAAGCAAGCCATCAAGCCCCTCCAATTCATGAAAAACAGCTCTGGAAGAAGATTTGGCAGCTGCGTGTTCCTCCAAAAATTAAAAATTTCCTTTGGCATGCGTGTCGGAATGTTCTTCCCACAAAACAGGCTTTGTTGAAGAGGAAAGTGACAGCTGATCCGATCTGTGAGAGGTGCCGTTCTGCAGTGGAAGAGTCTGTGCACACTGTCTGGTCTTGCTCGGAGTTGGGAGAGGTTTGGGATGTGGGTGAAGAGTGGTGCTTCAGGTCTGACATGGAGTTTACAGACGTTAAAGAGTTGCTGTCTTGGTTGTTTGCAGAGGACAAATCAGTTGAGTTATTTGCTTTCACAGCTTGGATGGTGTGGAATCAAAGAAATAAAATTCGGGCCACCCAAAATACTGTTCCGCTCCATCTGGTAGCTAAACAAGCAAAACAGAAATTGAATCAATTCAAAGCTGACTGGCAGAATCCTGGAGTTATGGTCACGGACAGAAATGTTGGAGGCTCTAATTGGTTATGTCTGCAAGATGGTTGGGTGAAAGCAAACTTTGATGGAGCGGTTTTCAGTGAGTTCAATCAGTCCGGAGTTGGAGTGGTAATCAGGGATAATAATGGTGCTGTGCTGGTCTCCTGTTCAGAAAAAATTCTTCATGCATACAAACTAGATGAGGTTGACGCTCTGGCTGCTCTGAAGGCAGCCTCTCTTGCACGTGAATTGGGCTTTCAAAATGTGATTCTTGAAGGTGATTCTCTCTGCCTGATCAAAGCTTTGAAGTCAGCAGAGGATAGCCTTTCTCCAATAGGTTTGCTGGTAGACGATGTGAAGTGGGTTGGTAGGAGTTTTGAACGATTGGTGTATTCTCATGTTAAGAGAAACGGCAATAGCGTAGCTCATAGTCTGGCGAAAAATGCATTACGCATACCAGATTCACAAGTATGGATGGAAGATGTCTCATCGCATATTACTTCGATTTTAGATTTGGATGTAATAGTTTCAAGTTGAAATAAAATAAGTTAGCTTCTTTCTCAAAAAAAAAAAAAATAAATAAATAAATTGAACTCATAAATGCCCTGTATACCTACTGTTTTGGGTTCCTAAAACCTTTGTTGCCATTTACTCTGCTTAGGGCTCTAACTGTGCCATATTGTTTTTATTCAACGTCTTAGATTTTTTTTTTTTTTTTTTGTTGGTTTCATGTCATTATCCTTGTAATATCATATGGGAACATATAAACTTACCACATCAGTTGAAAGTCTGTTACATTTTGTGTACAAATGCATAATTGATTGTCTTAAGAGACTAGAATTGTCTTAGAAATGCTTAAAGTACTTTTTTTTTTTGTTATTAGAATTCCTAGTCTTTCTAAGAAAGGATTTAGAAATAGCCTATATAATGGCTTTATTGTAGTCGATAATATTGATAGATTTTAATAACATTCCAACTTTTTTTAAGCGTGATTGTTATCTTCTACCTAAGTGTGACTGCTTAGGAAAGCCTATGTGTGATTGCCCAGTATTTTATCTTTCTTTATTTGATGTTCTTTTTATTGTTTTAATACCAAACAACCATCAACAAATTCAATATCTCATCAAGAATCTAGTTTAGTGATGAAATTCCTAAAAATCCTACATCAAATTTGGTATTAAAGCCCGTTCAAGCTTCTGTCTTGTGTTAGATTAGTAGTCATTTGTGGGTTATGTTTGTTGACTAAGTACATCAATTTATTATTATTATCATCTATTACATTTGGGGTTGAAAAGGGAACTCAGTGACCTTTTAGGGTCACCCAATCCTTTCCTAATAGGTTGGGTTAGGTTAGGGATCATTAAGATTTGTGGTGGTTTTGGGAATGGAAATAGTAAATCCTCTGAAAAGCCAACTGTTTTGAGGTGTCGGTGCTTCTAGGGTGCTTCTAACGGATCTAAGGCTTTGTTTATTTTTTATTTATTTATTTTTTTTTTTTTTTTTGGCCTCCTATACTTATTTCCCAAGGGTATTGGTCGAGGTATTGATTTCTCTGTGTCGAAAATAATTTTTGGGTATAAAGGTTTAGGCTTTTGAATGGGAATTGATATATAATTTAATTAATGGAAAATAATGGAATATGAATTGCTGTTCTTATTTTGCATGAATGATGTAGAACGAGCTTTGATACTAAAATTTGATGCAGATGGAAAATTGCAATAAAGAAACAAAGAAGAAAAATGATAAAAAATTAAAAACCTAAGAGTCAGTGATGGGAAAGTAACTGGTAGTTTCCTTTAAAGAGTTCAATAATTTGGGATGTTTCAGATGATGAAGAGTTCTATTGGGACCTTCCTTAGTCTAAAGTTAAATTTACTCTTATTTGATTGCAGTTTCCTTTAAAGACTTTTTAATTTGGGAATTTCAGATGATGAAGAGTTTTCATAAAGACTTTTTAATTTGGGAATTTTAGATGATGATTTCTTGGGACCTTCCTTTGTCAATCTAAAGTTGAATTGACTCTTATTTGATTGTTTGTTTTTGTTTTTCCCTGTTGGATTTCTTTTAATTAACTTCTCTCAGAATAAAGACAATTTGGTAAATTCCAGGTCTTCTGGAATGGGCTGACCTTGGCTGCACCAAAGGCCTTGTTGCCTCACACCTTAGGGCGTCGGGCAATATAAGGCCTTGGCAACTTAAGGTTGCCTTTCACCTTTAACTACCTTGACCTTATTTCTAGTTGACTTAGGAAAGCCAACTATTGATTTACAAAAATGTGCTTGATTCGAAGAAAAGAAATGAATTACTAATAACCTAATTTACAACCAAGACTTGACCAATAAAAATATAATTGACTTCTAATATTAACAAAATATTTAATTTGTAGGTTTCATAAATTTTATGTACATAATCGACTTTGCAGTTCTTGAATTCTGTCTAGGGTAAAAGAAAATTTGATTTCTTTTTGTAAGGCTTGTGGCTTTTATAGAAAAATGCTAGATAATCTATTTTTTTTCTTCTTCTTGCAAAAATTTAAGAATTCTTTTTCCATTTTTCTCTCGTTTGTATCCATAATCTCAAAATTGTTTACTCTTGGACTGTGGGATTCATAAAAACAAATTAAGAAAAAAAAAACCCAAAAGAAAAGAAAGCAAAGCTCTTGGACTGTTATGGTCACCAATTCAGTGTTCATTTGACACATAACTATGCACACACCATCATTTGATGGTATAGGTCTCACAGTTGTTTAATCCATTTAATTAAGCTCAATATTAATTTGATTATTATTAGTTGCCTCCAAAGCTGTGCTTGTGACCAGTGGCGACTTCAGGAAATTTTTTCAGGGTGTTCCTAAACAAGCATAAATTACACAATTTAATAAAAAAAATTTATATATTGACGACAACAACAATCAAAAAATACGCAAATACATAAAATTTACAATTGCCTTCTATGAGTTTTCATCTTCTGAAATCATTGCATAATAGTCTCATTATCAATGCTACAAGCTACATCTTTTTCAATATACACAACTAAGCAATCATTCATCAATTGATCTTTCATTCGATTGCGCAGTTCATTCTTTATATATTTCATTGCTGAAAAATTTCTTTCTACTGTTGCAGTAGCAACTGGAAGGGTCAAAACTAGCTTCACAAGCAAATAGACTAATGGATAAGTCTTGTGCTTCCTTGTGCTCACTAACTTTTCAGCAAGTTCACTAACTCCTTGAAGCTCTAAAAAGAAGTCATTGCTGCGTATATCAAAAATGTAATTCTGCAGTTGAGAGTCAAGTGCCAAAATATCTGTTCCAAGAAAATCAGAGGGATAGAACTTAGTTAGACGTATCAATTTTTCCTTATCGAAAGCCACAAACGAATTACTTGGATCCAAACAAGCCATACAAAGTAGCAAATCGGTATTCACCTCAGAAAAGCGGTTGTTAAGCTCTTGAAGTTGCATATCTATGACTGTGTAGAATAGCTCAATACGATAATGATGTAAATTTGAATTTTTTTGGGTGTTGCGTCGCGGCCTCCCACTAACTACAAACATCGCTTCCATGTCCAAGATAGGAATATCATATGAGTTACAAAATAAAGATACTTCAGCCAATAAAGATGCTCATCCATCATCTCTCATCACTTGCAACCGTTGCTTAGACACTTTAACAAGATCCATAGCATTTACTATATCTTGATTTTTTTTTTTTTTTTTTGGCAATGCTATTGACAACTCATTTGTGATCCTTAAAATATTTTTTATCAAGTATAGAGCAAAGACAAATTCAAAAGTTAGAATTGACCTCATAATAGATCGAGCTTCAACTTTTTGGTCAGAGAGGCCATCTTCTTCAATAATCTCTAATACATCAACAACAGTAGAGAACATCAAAATCAAGTTGAGTATAGTCCCATAATATGATCCCCAACGTGTATCACCAGGACGTTTAAGATTTTTCTCTTGATTCAAACCTTGCCCACTTCTATGTACACCATTCTCTAAATCTTCTGTAATTTTGGCAAATTGTATATCTCGAAGAGCATCTCGTCTCTCACAAGAGCCTCTAACAACAGTTACTAAATTACTAACCACATAAAAAAATTCAGCAATGTTAATGTAATTTTTAGCAACAGCAACAAGTGTTAATTGAAGTTGATGAGCAAAACAATGGACATAAAATGCTGACTTGTTCTCTTTCAAAATTAAAGTTTTGAGTCCATTGATATCACCTTGCATATTACTAGTCCCGTCATAACCTTGCCCACGTAGGTTCGATAAACTCAAATTATGTTCACAAAGTAAACCTTCAATAGCATGCTTGAGTGACAAAGCAGTGGTACTTGCTACATGTACAATACCAAGAAACCGCTCTATAATAATTCCTTCTTTGTTCACATAACGAAGAACGAGGGCCATTTGTTCTTTCATTGAGATATCACGTGACTCATCAACTAATATTGAAAAGAACCCATTGTCAAGATCGTTGATGATGACTTTGGATGTTTCACGTGCAATTGCATTTACAATGTCTTTTTGAATATCAGAGTGGGTAAGCTTGCAATTTTTCCAAGATTTTTGCAACACGTCATTGATAAATTCATTGTGATCCCCCAAAAATTTTAAAAGCTCAAGGAAGTTTCCTCTGTCACTTGAACCTTGAGATTTATCGTGACCACGAAAAGCTAATCCTCGGCATAAAAGGAATTTTACGCAATCAACTATTGCATTTAATTGAATCCGATATTCAATTTTATCTTGTTTTGATTGCTTAACAAAAACACTTTGAATGTGTTGCTTTTCCTTCAGTAGATCTTCACTCTTCTTGACAGTTTGGTTATGAGCACTATTAACTCCTCCAACATGGAAATCTAACTTCGCAACATGATTCCAAAATTTGAATCCCTTCGTTACAAAAGTCTCACCTCCCCCTTGCTTACCAACATCTTGCCCAAATAGGTAGCAATAAAAACAAAATGCCGCATCCTTGTCTATACTATATTCCAACCACTTTCTATTTATATACCATTCCGATCTAAATCGACGGGACTTTCCAGAAAAATATGATACAGGGTAATCCTAAACAGGTGGTTGACAAGGGCCTTTTGTTAAATAATATCTTCTTATTTCATCATGATTATTAGGATGATAAGATGATATCTTTTGTCGTAGCCTAGGATCTAAAGGAAGATTTTCTAAGTTAAAGTCAATACGAATTCGCTTAGAAGATATAGATGAATCTTGCACAGGAGATGAATCTTGCACAGGAGATGACTCTTGCACAGGAGATGAATCTTGGGTACGTGGTTCTCTTATCAAATATTTGTCCATAATTCTAGCAAAAGAATAAAAAATAAACTATAAATTTATTTGAAATATTAATAAAATTATTAATTATTATTGTTTAGTTGTTCCATTAATTTGTTTTTCTTTTATAAATTATAATTTGTTATATTGTTGTTTCATTAATTATAAAATTATTAATTGTTATTTAGCCTAACATAATTTAATTTATTTGTCTTTTATAATGTATTAGTTAATTTAATTATACAACCTTAATTATTTTTATTTAGCGTATTAGCCCATCTACCCCCTCTCACTCAATAGATATGCACATGCACATGCCTCAGCCTAATGCCCCAATCAGCAATCACAATAACCTGCCAATCAGAAAATTTCACAATCACAATAGACAATTCATATCACACTAAAAGACAATCAATATATTACCAACACACTGACCAACACCAACACACGTTACACACGGACCAACACCAACAGGCAATAGGGAAGATAAGGCTAAATTCTAAAAAAAAAAAAAAAAAAAAAGGCAAAAGCAAGCAATTCGGCCAGCCAATCTGACCAACACCATTACACCAACACACTGACCAATAGGATAAGGACAAATTCAAAAAGACAAAAAAAAAAGGTAAAAGCTAAATGTAATTATGTAAATAAAGAGAGAGAGAGAGAGAGTTACCGGGTTATGGGTTAGCATATTAAAGAATAAAGAGAGAGAAATTGTTCTTTCATTTCAGTTTTTCATTTCATATAGATAAAGAGAGAGACTGAGAGACTTAGAGAGAGACTGAGAAAAAGAGAGAGAAATACCTAGCACCAAGGTTCGACCGGCGAGCACCGAGGTCTGAGCGGCGAGCGGCGAGCACCGAGGTCCGAGAGGCGAGACTGCGATGAGGGCGAGGCGGCGAGCAGTAAGCACCAAGCACCGATCTGCGAGATTGCGACGGCGACGACGAGCGGTCTACGAGCAGCGAGCTACGGCGACGTGACCGTGGGCAGTGTATGCTGGGGTTTGTTTTGGTTTTCTCTGTGTTGGGGTTTTTTTTTTTTTTTTTTTTGAGATAAACACTAACTGTATTGGGGTTTGTTTTGCTTTGCTCATGGACTGACTGTATTGGGGTTGGGGTTTGGTTTCTGATTTCCCTGCTAGCGACGTGACTGTGGCGTGGGTTGATTTCTGATTCTCTGTTTTTTTTTTTTTTTTTTTTTTTTTCAGATTTTAGTTCAAATTTTTTTTGGGCTTTTTTTTTTTTTTTTTGGCTTGGAAGTAGAACAGATATATATATATATATATATATTTTTTTTTTTTTAATTTGAGGGTGTTCCTAATTTTGTTACTGAGGGTATTCCTAATTTTGTGATCAGGGTGTTCCTAATACAGATTGAGTATAAATTTTTTATTATTTTTTTTTTTCAGGTCAGGGTGTTCTTGGGAACACCCTGACTTATACGTGGCGTCGCCATTGCTTGTGAGTGAGATGTCCATTGCACTAGAGTCTCTAATGGCACCTTTACCTACTTCCATGTTTGTCTCCCCCTTTTTTGTTGAAAACACACCTCACTAGCCACTAAGTTACAATGAACCCTTTTCACTTCTGGCTTTATGAAATAAAATTTCTTTTAGAGTGTGATGTCGAGTACGGAAAAACTTAAAGATTAGGAGAACAAGTAAAAGGAAAGAACTTTACACTTTGTTTAAAGAAGGGACATTCTACTACTGATGGGTGGCAAGGCTTGTTTAGGGGTAATTGGGTACCTTTTACAACTATGTTTTAGTGTTTTACATGGTGTTTTTTGTGGTGCTTAATTGATTCTTTGGTTTGCATTTTGCTGTGTTCATTTGTTGGTTTACTTTGTTTGATTTAGACATTGATTCTCACGTTGGTTGGTTGGTTAGATTGCTTATACATTTTGCAACTATGTGTCCTTTTTGTTTATGCCTTGCAGCCACGAACATTAGGATCAAGTTAGGCATATATGCTCAAGCTAGCTATTTTATATTTTAGTGTTTTACTTTAACTCTTCCTTGATATGATTAAATGGATTGAAAATCAGTGTATATATAGATGCATGATTTATAATTCAGTTGAGCAATTACATGTTTTCAATTTTCTGTCAAATCTCTTTCTCACTCTGTTTCTCTTTCACTCTCTCTCTTTCTCTATTTGTTTCTGTGTGTTTGTTCTAGAACATTCAATTACTTGCTTGTGTTTACTTGCAAAAGCCAAGCTTTTCTTCACTATTAAACATAGACCTACGTGTCTAACATGATTGCATGCGTGTCAGATATGCAGCAACTGCGAAATGTGGATACTGGACCCACGGTTGGTATCCAGTTGACGCAGCAGCTGGGTCATCGATCCACGGCGTTGTGGGAGACGCCTACCGATCAGGTACATAGTTGTACTGAACTTCGGACACGTCGAAATCATTTCTTTTTATTTCTGTAGGGGTCTTTGATTATTTGTAAATAAATGTTGGACATGGTAGCATTTCTCTTTTGGTTTAGGCAGAATTTTATTTAATCCAAAGAGAAAATGGTATGAAGCAGAAATAATCATGAATTTAAAAACACTCTTTCATTAACAGCATCAAGAAAATGGTATGGAGCAAAAATATTCAAAGTCAGTAGATCTCATTTAGAAGCTATAGTAATCAATTAAAATGAATCCATTGCCATTATTTTCCCAAATGTACACACATAATTAGGCGTGGCTACACATAAGACAACTAACTTTAATTCCTAATTCCCTACTCCATTTGACATAGTGAGGCACTTTGTTCATTCATTTCAAAACATAATGCCCATCACCTTAGTGCTAATTTTAAACAATGTCATTGATCTTGAATTGATCATATCTGCTATTGAGAGAGTGAATAACTAGTTAACATCGTAACGAACATATTGCAAAATGTTCGTAACTAACTAGTTAGCCTACTGTCTCTTGCATATTATTATTATGTAGCATTCTTATAGTTATTTCGTGTGCATTATCCTAAGACAGTGCTCTTTCGTGTGCAAGTAGTGCCAAGCATGCTAAAGTGCAGACGCCGATCTTGCAAGTTACCCCGGCATGGGCTAGGCCCATGGATTGCTCGCTATATAACTAAGGCGGGTTTTGAAGGGTTATTCAAGGTTCCAAACTTGGAAGTGGATCACGCGTTGATCACAACACTGGTCGAGCGTTGGCGTCCGGAGACGCACACATTCCACCTACCGCATGGAGAGATGGGCATCACCTTACAAGATATTAAGGTGATGCTAGGGGTTCTTGTTGATGGATTGCCAGTGACTGGGAGTGTCAAGCTAGATTGGCCTAGGTTGTGTCTTGAGTTACTGGGTCATCGTCTTCTAGACCCGATACCGCATCCCCATGAAAACAAGTCTATCATTGCTGGGGTGAGGCTAAAAGTCACCTGGCTGGAGGCACAATTTAGATGTCCCCTAGCTGCGGATGCTACTGACGAGGTAGTGCAGCAACATGCATGCTATCACATACTTCTCAAATTGGGGACCATTCTGTTTAGGGACAAGTCGGCAGATCGGGTGTTAGTGATGCCTCTACAGTTCCTGAACCTAATCAGCAATGCGAAGAGGTACAGTTGAGGTAGTGGAGCATTAGTCTGGCTGTATAGGCACTTATGCAAGGCATCAGAGACAAAGGCGATGCAGATTGGAGGAGCACTGATGTTGGTGCAGCTCTAGGCGTATTCGAGGTTCCCATTGATATGCCCTATTGCGAGGTCGTCGCAACCGCTGGTGGAGGCAGGTCCCCTTGCCAGTTTGTATGTTATTTGATTAGTTTGATACTATTGTCATGCCATTTGTCATTCATTGTGCACGTGTCTATAGTTGGTCAAAATCCCTGCATGTATGCCACTTGTAATACATTCACTAAGGACACTACTGTTGAGAAGTAAACCCTGTCTCATGCCATTTGATTAGTTTTAATATCGAGTACAGTACTCGACTATCCAAAACTCGAGTTATGTGAACGTATATAACTTGCCTTTCACAAAGACGAGTATGTATAACTGCTGCCCAACTGTATTTAGGTGAAGTAAATAATACTCGATTTCCTCAGGGCCGAGTTGTATTAAACTAGATTTCAGTATAACTAAGTTCTACTACCAATTGTATAGAATTTTAATGGTACTCGGTCTCTGTATAATCGAGTAATTATAACTCGATTTACCTAAATTCGAGTACTGTGCAATTATGTCATTTCTTCCCCTACCTTCTGGGACCACTGACTATTTGCCATGCACGAGCTGTGTGGGTTTCCTTCTGAACGTGGATCGGTCTGAGAGTTCTACTGTTGTGTCACAACTTCTGCTGCCAGTTCCAAGTTCAATTGACTAGCTTCACCAAGTGTAGTAATTGTTTGCTGTCCACGTCTTTTTCGTTCTGTCAACATCTCACCTGATAGGTAACAACTGATAACAATTTATAACAACACAACTTTTGTGAATGTTGTGGGTCTTCAATGGGGGTATCTGAACATAATAATGTGGTACAATTTATGATAACACAAATTCTTTGAATGTTGTGGGTCTTCAATGGAGGTATCTGAACATAATGAGGTAGTACAAACTCCTGTTAGCACAAATTCTTTAAATGAACTGGGTCTTCAATGGGGGTATCTGAGCATAATAATGTGGTACAATTTATGATAACACAAATTCTTTGAATGTTGTGGGTCTTCAATGAAGGGTATCTGAACGTAATAGTGTAGTACAAACTCCTGTTAGCACAAATTTTTTGAATGAACTGGGTCTTCAATTGGGGTAACTGAACATAATACTGTGGTACAATTTATGATAACACAAGTTCTTTGAATGAATTGGGTCTTCTATGGTTGGTATCTGAACATAATTATGTGGTACATTTAACTAATAACACAAATTCTTTGAATGTTGTGGGTCTTCAATGAGGGGTATCTTAACATAATAATGTGGTAAATGTTGCATGCTAGGAATTATTTCCCTTATTTGCAATGCTTCAGAATTCTCATTTGTTTAACAATATCCTACATGAAACCCAAACACATTGTGCGAACATTGTTGTTTTCGAATTTAGGTGTCTAATGGACTAGATGATACAATTATTCAATAGTATTTTTTAGCATCAAGACTTTATGACTCGCCTAAAATTTATGATAAAAAAATGGGTTTTTTTAGCATAATTTGCTTAGGTTTGTTTAGCTGCATGAACACCTAAACACAGGGCATATACAGTTAGCCTATGGTTTCACAATATTACACAGCATGATACAACTAATACTATCTGTGGTTGAGGTCCGTTATGAGTCCGCATTACTTCTATGTTTACTACAATGGGGAGGCATATATTAATGATTTGCATGGGCTATCATACCAAGGTCTGAACCAAAAGCAGACGCTTATTGAAGTGAAACGTGGGATACACATGAGAAAACTCAAAACAGAAGATAATGTCAACTCTGGGGTTAGACAAGGATTCCCACGACACCTCCATTGTATTTCAAGCTCCTCAACAACTGGTGGGTACCCAAGTTTTCTACAATTCAATTCCGTTACAATGTGACGATGATGTGGACATAATGTGGGGAGTGATAAAGTGGGCACCGCAATTCATAGGTTTTGACTTGTATGTCACTGTTAACACTGTTGGGTTTAATGTTGACGGGGGTTCCCAGTATGCCAGTAGAGCTGGAGAGCAAGAGTCAGTTCCTGTAACCATCATGTACCCGAGTGTTACAGCCGAGACGTCTTTGCCCTACAACGTTGGACCACGCAATGCGGTTGCTATGGACAATATTGAAGACGCCAAAGTGCTAGGGTCTATCCATACCCGTAAGGGTTGAGGGTATACTCATGGAAATGAAGATATCCAAACCAACTTGGACGAGGCAATCAAAATGGATGACACTTGAGATATGTACGAGGAGTTCATTGATAATGATGTACCGGAGGACAATCCAAAATTTTTAGATGAACTAGAAGTTGAAAACAATGTGGATACTTGCCCCAATCCGAACCCTAACCCCGAATGGTTCACGTCAAACACATGGGATAACATTCATGACCCATCACCTTCCCTAGAAACAGGTCTAACGAGTTAGCGCCCGGGGGACGAACCGAGCAAAGGGATGCTATTTAAGAATAAAGCTGTGGCTCAGCATGCGTTAACCATGCTCTCTGTGGGGCTCAATAAGAAATTTACGTACATGAAGCTAGACCCCGGGAGACTGGTTGTAACATGTGTACACGATGCATGTCTGTGGTCAGTTTGAGCTATCTGCAGCAAAAGGCACAAGCTGTGGGTGATCACAACATGTAAGGGTCCCCACACTTGCTCGTCACTCCAGGTGGATCATGATTGAAGGATGATGGATTCGAAGTTCATTGCCATCACACTTGAGTCATACGTATGGGGAGACATTTCAATAACAATAGCAACCATGCGTAGTCTTCTGCATGCGAAGCACGACCATTGGGCGTCTCATTATAAGGTTTGGGATGCAAAACAGAAGATGGTTGCGGCCATCTATGGGAATTTCGATGAGTCATACGCAGAATTGCCTCGATTTCTGGTGGTGTTAAAAGATGTAGATCCAACCACAGTGACACAGTTGAAGTGCGACAACTGTGGTATGTTTTGAACTTGCACATTTAACTATGCCTTTTGGGCTTTTGGTCCGTGTATTGAAGGGTTCAAGCATTGTAGACCGATGATAAGCATTGATGCAACACACCTTTATGGCAAGTACAAGGGGAAGTTGTTGATAACAATGGCAACGGATGCTAACAACGAGGTTTATCTGCTCGCATGTGCTGCTCAACAGCTTCGCACTGTTGAACCCTGTCCAGTCATATCACCTACACGCACGTCAATACATAAATATGCACATTGTTGCAATGCACTGTTTTCAAGGATGCAGAGCATCCCTGAAAAGTTTATGATACATTTAACACAGCTCAGCACTGTCTCGTCAAGTCATGTCAGATGAAGCACAAGAATGCTAAATAGTCTTCACGTAAATAAATATGCAACATCCTTTACAGTACCAGCCCGCTACTATAGCACAAGCTATAGCCATATCAAACAGCTGCCTCAGCGAATCACATGCACCAACAGACGCCACTATACAACCAAGGTGAGTGTAGCTACAGTGGATAGCTCAACACTGTTGAACCCTGACCACAAGTACCCATCCACAGTCACGTGAAAACACAGAGCATCCCTTCAAAGTTTATGCATCAATTTTGGGAGTGAGCTGTCCACCATTGCTACATTGATGTTCGCAGTGCTATATGTGCTGCTCAACAGCTTCGCACTGTTGAACTCTGTCCAGTCATATCTCTTACACGCAAGTCAATACATAGACATGCACATTGTTGCAATCCACCGTTTTCAAGGATGTAGAACATTCCTGAAAAGTTTATGATACATTTAACACAGCTCAGCACTGTCTCGTCAAGTCATGTCAGATGAAGCACAAGAATGCTAAATAGTCTTCATGTGAATAAATACGCAATCTCCTTTGCAGTACACATCACCGGCCCGCTACTGTAGCACAAGCTATAGCCATATCAAACAACTGCCTTAGTGAACCACATGCACCAACAGACGCCACTGTATAGCCAAGGTGAGTGTAGCTACAATGGATAGCTCAGCACTGTTGAACCCTGACCACAAGTACCCATCCATAATCATGTGAAAACACAAAGCATCCATTCAAAGTTTATGCATCAATTTTGGGGATGAGCTGTCCATTATTACTACACTGATGTTCGTAGTGCTGCATGTGCTGCTCAATAGCTTCGCAGTATTGAACCCTATCCAGTCATATCACCTACACGCAAGTTTATGATACATTTAACATAGCTCGACACTGTCTCGTCAAGTCATGTCAGATGAAGCACATGAATGCTGAATAGTCTTCAGTGAATAAATACGCAACCTCCTTTGCAGTACATATCACCAGCTCGCTGTTGTAGCACAGGCTATAGCCATATCAAATAACTGCCTCAACGACCACATGCACCAACAAACGCCACTGTTCAGCCAAATCATGTTCACAGTTTTGCATGTGCTTCTTAACACCTCACTGAACAATACACTGTTGAGTCATATCATCTTTATTCACGTGAATACTTACCCTTACATATAGTAACATCCACGTGGATACTTGCCCTAGCAAAACTCCTATATAAAGTCCCATTTACATCTACCCTTGCAAAACATCTACATATACCGAAGTCCCATTTACATTTACATTTACCATTGCAAAACATCTACACATACCGATTTGAAGTCGCATTTTCCAATGTCAATGCGCAATTGGATGCTACCTCATTTTCCAGATAACTATAGGAGGGAGAGAGATTCTGACGAGAGGGAATACTATGCCGGACTGCGACAGGAATGGGACTTTCATGTGAACGAGTCCAACACTCTGCACGATGATCTCATGCAACTTAGAGCGCCTCTGGTCGACTGTATCTCGCTTACATTGCCACGGCGAAACATGCACTAATATGAGCGTGCAGTGACTAAAATAAAAAAAGAAAACAAACTTATGATACTCTGTAAATCCAGGTATCACATGCTACAACTGGCAGAAGAGCTAACTGCCGCAACGAACAGGCAACTCACTCCGGCGGAACGTAACAATGTCCTCAACTACGAGGATTACCTATTTGAGTGAATGCTGTTAGGACATATGTGTTTTCACTTGTTAAGAACATATGTCACTTATTTATGTAAATTGGCTAATCCTTTGACAAAATGTACTCTACTTGTAATTGGGTAGTTCTAGGTGTTTTTAATACTTCAAGAAACAAGGTTTCAAGATCAAGTGTTAAAGTCATCAAGTCTGTCCAAGAAAAAACAAGCTGAAGTGCAAATTCATTAAAACTCGACACCTTCTCAATAGCTACCTCGACACCTGCTATCTGTCGAGATTTATAATTTCAGATTTTCTGATCTGATTTCCTTGGGATCCGTGAATATGCTTTTGGGCCTTCTTTTCTTCTAACCTTAAACATATAAAATGATTGTTTTAAGAGCCGTTATATTAGACAGAAGTTGCACAAGCATTGAGAAATCTCTGTTCAAGCAAATTATAATCAAAAGACGAAGTTCTTAACCTAGTTCATCTTCTCTGAAGAAGTTGCTATGTATTTGCACCAAAAGGTTTTGTAACCAAACATCTTTCTGATCTTCATCGTGTAGGATGAACTGAAGAACTTTGCAGCCAACCTCTCCTTCTTAGTTGGTGTTTGAAGTCGCGTACTGAGATCCGCGCATTGGTTAGTCACGTACTTGGGAGCTGTGCATCAAAAGGGGAAATTGTCACTATAGATCAAGTCCAATTGGGTATTGGGGTAAGGGTTCAACTGTAGGTTGGTAAGGTACTTGAGATTCCTTTACTTGTAACCATTTGATTTGATAATAGTGGAGTTTCGGGAGTGGTAACCTGAAAATCACCCGGTGGGATTTTTGTCGTAAGGGTTTTCCTCATTCATAAACAAATCACCGTGTTATTTATTTTCTGCTACTTAATTAGTTTATTGGTGATTTGTTTGTGCTTCCACGTATTTGCATGTTAAATTGATTAATTAATAACTTGGCTAATTAATTAATTGGTTTAATTACAAGGGGTCATTCAGATTGTGGCCTATCAAATGCCTATGTGGTGTGTGTGTTATGTCTAGGGTTAAGTTAATAATGTTAGTAGTGTTAGTGTTCAATATGCAATGCATGCATATTGGTGGTATCGTGTAAGTTCTTTTAAGTTTTTTGTGTTATGTTGTAGGTGCTTATTGAAAAACATCACGTGTGAAAATATTTAACTTTTATGCGTTATGTGGGAATAATCTAGATTACAAATAACGTGCATGCTCCTCACAATCAATAATAAGGTTTACATAGTACAAATGCAACAACAGTGACACACATACATATAAAACATAGTTAAGCAAAATAGTTCTCCAACAAAGTCTAATTACACCACGACACGATTACTCTTCATCTGACATCTCCACATCTGACTGATAAATGGGATCAGCAATAAGTGATTGCATGAATTGCGCGTGCTCGTACCACCCTCCCTTCACTAACTCTCGAATCTCGACTTGGGTCCGATATCGATTAAGACGTATTTTCATTCGATTATTTTCTTCTCTTATGCGGTTCAATGCTTTACAAAGTTCGTCGATCGTGTCTCTGGGCATCTGCAATGCGAGTCGCCGAGGCATTGGCAACTTATAACCAACCAACTCATCATAAAACATTTGCTGTTCACGAAATAACCAAGCCCACTCCTGTCTTATGGTATTATGAACGTAAGCACTATTTCACAGATTCGGATTGATTGGATAGCTGAACTCATCTTCTAATACCCAGCAACGACCCATAGCAGTGAACACATCGTGAGGCCTATAGAGTTGTGGGTTGCCAGAACCAGACACTGACGCTGAATACAATAACATCAAATGATCAAGTTAACATTGTGCATCAACTGTTGGTAAATAATGTAATGCTACATAAGATAGTACACGACAAAGACATTCATAAATTTGTGTACTATTATATGCTAAAAATGAAATACTAACTCTCAAATTTGACCATAAACATTAGACGTTGTTGTTAATGTCTACACGTTGTGTGCAATACAAGATATTGTTGTTAATGTCTTACCAATGATGAGTATGTACATTCAACTTTTGAAAATCTAAAGATTTTCATTTTTTGTCAATGAAATTTACACCAGCAATGACCCAATATAACCCAATGTACATACATAACACTCATTACCATTTCTATAGATTATTGTACATTTCTTGTAGCACCAAACAATACCAAACAACTAATATAACCTTAATCTACTTACATAACACTCATTCAAGAAAATACCAAAGTACAAGTAATACAACCTATTAAATGAAAATTCTTCTCTAACAAAAACATACATTATGGTTGATAAACTTTTATAATATCTACAACTACTTTTACCTACACAATAAAATTCTCTATGTATTTCAAAGAAAAAAAAATGAGTTTCTCACTTGAGATGATAGAGAGATAACACTAACTTCCGACAGAAAATTCTGAAAATGAGGAGAAGCTGATCTCAAAATGATGAGGAGAATGTAATGTAATGTTGCATGAGAAGTTGATTTGTGTAGGTGTGAAGTAAATAGCAGAACAACTCGATAATACCAAAGCCGAGTATAGTTAATAACTCAATTTTTCCTTCATCGAGTTACGCTTCACGTGCAAACAGGTGATTTGAAATCTCGTCAGTAACTCGGTTTCCCTATTACCGAGTTATGAACAGTACCCTGGAATATTTTATTGCCCAAGAGCCACGTTGGATTACCAGCGTGGCAAGAGCCTGTACAGAACTCAGCTTTGTGATAATCAAGTAATTTAAGTAACTCGATTCTATGGACATCGAGTATTGAAACAGGGGCACGCCTTTATATAATTTGGAAACAGAGACATAATACCAAATATTTTGCCCAATAGGGGCAAAAGGCTAGAATCTCCGTCTCACAACCTCACCCATATTATTATCACTA
The DNA here is from genome assembly GCA_032727855.1 of Quercus ilex subsp. ballota. Classification (NCBI taxonomy): domain Eukaryota; kingdom Viridiplantae; phylum Streptophyta; class Magnoliopsida; order Fagales; family Fagaceae; genus Quercus; species Quercus ilex. Next base: position 39,983,819 of record CM064913.1, read on the forward strand.
TAATTCCTTACCCTTCTCTCTCATGAAATCAACTCTTAGATTCCTCTCCCTTATCTTTTTTTCTTTGTGACTTTCCTCTCATACTTTTACTTTCACATTTCTTACTTGCATGTCAACTAATCTTAGATGCATTTCCAAAAAACCAAAAAATGAAACAAAAACACATAATCTCAGGTGCTCACCGCAATCCCAAATATTTCTGTTTTCTTCTCTTCTTCTTCTTCTTTTATTTTTTATTTTTTTATTTTTTTATTTTTATAAATTTATGAAAAGGCATTTTCATTTTCAACCAATTATACTTCAACCAAGTATTTTTTTTAATAATTATTTTCTATGTTGAATAATAGGTGAGATGAAGTTATTATTGAGAGAAGAAAGAAAAATTGGCCAAATTTTTTTGAGTTAGACGCAAGTGGCTGAGAGAAGAAGGGTAGAGAAATTTAGCAAAATTTGTAAAAAAAAGTATGATTTTAATTGTTGAGAGCATCTCCAACAGCTTCTCTAAATTTTTATACCGTTTGAAAATTGAACAGTTGTATTTACCTTTTATCTACTTATTTTTTCAAATATACATTTCAATAAATTCTCTATTATTTCTCTATCTTATTTAAATATTATTTTTTTTATTTTTTCTTTAATTTTCATTTATTCTTTTTTTAATATTTTTTTATGCATTCCCAACTACTATATTTTTCTAGTTTCCAATAACTATATTTTTAAATTCCCCAATGGTAACATTTAAAATTTTTTCAACAATCATACTTTCCAATGGTTTTTTTTAATGATCATATTTTTCATGCTTGCATTGTTTTTCATTTATCAAATCTATATTAGTCTTGAAATTTATCAAATCTATGTAATTTGGAATGAATTTATGCATTAAAATTTTCACAATTTTTTTTAAAGATTATTATTGTGGGGGGTAAAAGCCCAGATCTACCAATTGGGCCTGGCGCCCTGTTTTTTAGATTACTTTATATCCGAAGAGTAATAATTGGCTGGGATAGAGTTCACCTGAGGGCAACGAACCCAGAGATGGTTGAAGAGTACAATCCGAAGAGTTCACCCTTTGTCCGAGGAGGTTTTACTCCTCGGATACGAATAGTTCTGATCAAATAAACGTACAGAAGACCCGAATGCCCTTCCTGGCAATGTTGGTGGCAAAGATAAGCTCTGGGCACTCCTGGGGATGATAAGGATGAAGAAATATCTCAAGGAAAAGCTGTCACCACCGCATTTAATGTCTTGCAGCAACTTTTCTGGCCGCATTTATGTGGAGAAGACCCCTGAACAGTGCAACCTCAGCTACCGCCACTCCCAAAAAGCTAAAGAAGATGCTTGATGTGACCTATACTCAAGTGTGTAAGCAGATGGAGGACAAGTGGACGATTGGGATGATTAGGAAAGAGGCTATATAAAGAAGAAGAGCTCCTGATAAAAAGGGGAGGAAAAAAAGAGAGAGAAGAACAAAAAATCATTTTACTGTATCTCTGGAACTTGTAACCTAATTTTTATCAATAAAACTCTTCTTCGGACATTAAGTCTACCATGGTTTTTACGTGATTGCATGTTAGATTACTCGCAAATACTATAACCAACTCTTGTTTAATTCATATTCGGCCCAGTTCTTTCACCCACGCTCTACAAATTCATTGTATTGGGTTCATAGGGCCCACACTTCGTACTTCGTGGGCGTGGGCTACAATAATTGACCCTACAATTATTATTTAAAAAAAAAAAGAACTTCAACTATTCTTGTAAAAAAAAAAAAAAAAATTTGAGACAAGTTATTCTATTTACTTCACAATTACACAGATTACATCAAAGAAAATAGAAGAGAGAGAGGGAGAAAGAATGCAGCACAGAGAGAGAAAGGGAGAAGGCCGGTGGAGATCAAGAGTCGCCGGAAGGATAAAGCTGGCGGAGATCGGCTTTCACCAAGCAGCAGTGCCTTGTCTGCCTCCCCATCGCTGCTCTTCCTCCCCACCACCGCCAGATTGGGTCCAATAGGCTTTTTTTTCTTTCTTTATTTCTTCTGATGATTCAGCTTTGCTGTTATAATAAGAATGTTTTTATTTTTAAATTTTTTTTTTTTCTGATGATTCAACTTGGCTGTTATAATAAGAATGTTTTTATTTTGTGAGGTGTTTGATGACTTGATTCAGCTTCAAATTACCAAAATATGCCTTTTTAGCTCTAGTTTGATTGGGGGTATTTGTGGTACATCGTAATTTTAAGAATGCATTTTATCAACCAAAATGATTTCTTTTTAAGGCACTCATGGGTCTAGTTCTGCCACGTGTCAGAATCAAGTCCGTGACCACTTTCCAGCCCTAATCCTAATTCTAATCCAATCCATTACACCATACACGTACTGTTTACTCTCTCATCCATTTCCTCTTCTTCCCCTTCCTCCCAAAAAAAAAAAAAAAAACTACCAATAATAAAATATCTATCTGAGAGACTCAAAACTCCAAACCCCTTTGTCACACCACCAAGCAACAACACGTTAAAAAAACAAAAAAAAAAATCCAAATTTCACCATGGCCTCCAAGCTTCTCGCTTCCACTCTCCGCCAAACCCTATTATCAAAATTCACCACTACTCATCATGTCCGCCCCCTCTCCACCGCCGCCGCCGCCGCCGTAGCCGCGGATTACCACGAGGACACTGAAGGAATTACAATGAAAGGCGTCAAAATCTCCGGAAGGCCACTTTACCTGGACGTACAAGCCACGTCACCGGTGGACCCGCGTGTCCTCGACGCTATGCTGCCTTTCTATCTCTCTCGCTACGGCAACCCTCATTCCCGGACCCACCTCTTCGGCTGGGAATCCGAAAACGCCGTCGAAGCCGCTCGCTCCCAAGTCGCTTCTCTCATCGGCGCTTCCCCTAAGGAAATTATCTTCACCTCCGGCGCCACCGAGTCCAACAATATCTCAGTCAAGGGAGTCTTGCACTTCTACAAGGACAAGAAGCGCCACGTCATCACCACGCAGACTGAGCACAAGTGCGTCCTCGATTCCTGCCGTCACCTCCAGCAGGAAGGCTTCGAAGTCACCTACTTGCCGGTGAAATCCGACGGAATAATCGATTTGGATCAGCTCCGATCAGCTATTCGGCCCGATACGGGGCTTGTTTCGGTTATGGCTGTTAACAACGAGATTGGAGTGATTCAACCGATGGAGGAAATCGGTCAAATTTGCAAGGAATTCAATGTTCCGTTTCATACAGACGCTGCCCAAGCGTTGGGGAAGATTCCGGTCGATGTGGAGAAGTGGAATGTGAGCTTGATGTCGTTGAGTGGCCATAAAATCTACGGTCCCAAAGGCGTGGGCGCTTTGTATTTGAGAAGAAGGCCGAGGATTCGCGTGGAGCCGCAGATGAACGGTGGTGGTCAAGAGAGAGGGCTTCGGAGTGGGACTGTGCCGACTCCGCTAGTTGTGGGGATGGGGGCTGCGTGTGAGTTGGCTAAGATGGAAATGCAATACGACGAAAAGCGAATTAAGTCGTTGCAAGAGCGATTGCTGAATGGTGTTAGGGAAAAGTTAGATGGGGTTGTGGTGAATGGGAGTGAGGAGAGGAGGTATGCTGGGAATTTGAATCTTTCGTTTGCTTATGTCGAAGGGGAGAGCTTGTTGATGGGGTTGAAGGAGGTGGCAGTGTCGAGTGGTAGTGCGTGCACTAGTGCCAGCTTGGAGCCTTCCTATGTGTTGAGGGCATTGGGTGTTGATGAGGATATGGCTCACACGTCCATTCGGTTTGGGATTGGGAGGTTTACTACCGAGGCTGAGATTGACCGGGCGGTTGAGCTCACAGTGCATCAGGTGGAGAAGTTGAGGGAAATGAGTCCCCTTTATGAGATGGTGAAAGAAGGGATTAACATTAAGGATATTCAGTGGTCACAACACTGATGGGATTTATGTGGTGTTAGTGCTGGCATGGTATATTTGGATAAGCAAAAGAGTCTGGGTTGCATTTTCAGGTTATATGTAAAATGGAGATGGACATGTATGTTGGAGAATTCATGGGGTTTGTCCAGGTTTTCTTCTCGTACTACTTGTATAATGTAGATGCCTTGAAAAACAGCTCTTATAATAATTAAGTTTTGGAAATAGATGCTATCTATTGTATCTGCTTTGTATTGATGTAGACTTCAATGAGTTTTCTTGGTCTGGAAATGGGCAAATTTGATAATGATGAGAAAAACAGGGGGATGCTTTTTATTTTATTTTTTTTAAGTAGTAACGTAGTATTTGTTTGGTTACCTCATTGGTCTTTTCAGCGTTTTTTGCAAAACTACTTGCAAGTTACTTGTGATATATGTTTGGTTAAGGATTATTTTGAATTATCTTGAATAGTTGTTTGCCACTTCATTTAATGATTGACATGTTGTACTAGAGTTGATTAGTGAACTATAATTTCAAAATATTAGGTCAAATGAAACTTTATGTTATGTTGGATCACTCATCAAGTGAATGAAGATATATGAATGTGTTTGCCGGCGGATACTTATAACAAAAAATGTCTATATGTACATATGTTTGGGCATGCTTTTTAAAAAGGCTTTCTTTGTATTTCTTTCTCTTTTTTTGGTTAGAACTAACACCATAGTATTTTTGAGGATGCTGGACAATAGATGTTTGTAGTTCAGGAATTTTTTTTCCTTACACAGTCTCAATTGTGTAGAAATTTTAGTTTGCATTTGGTTTTGATACCATTTTTGTTGTAACTACTTCTGTGGCAGTTTTAGTTACTGGGCGCCGAGTGACGGATTTTTTTTTATATAAAAAAAAAAAAAGGAAAGGTGATTTTAATCTGTTTATGCAGCATTATAAATGCCATATCATGTTTATGGTATCATTTGGTAGTTTTGCTACGCTACAATGAAAGGCAGGGTGCAAAAGGTATGCCATCATGACCTGTGTTAGAGTAGGGATTAGTCTTAATTCAAATGGGTCAACAATGCATTGGCATTAAAAAATTGTAAACTAAATGTTCTAAAGTAGGAGAATATGTTATCACTGCTTTCTAAATTGCATGCCCACCAAAAAATTGTTAGAGTAGGAGAATATGTTATCAGTATCACTGCCTTCTCAATTGCCCTTCACACTATTGAATTATTATTGAGATGCAAACCACAGGTGCTAAGTTTGTATTGATTTGTGGCTACATTTCCAGGAAAGTAGAAACCTAGCTTGTATGCAGACTCCAGCGTCTTTTTGCTTTTCAACATTGAAGTGGCAGATATTATTTGAATTTTGGTTGCCTACTGTGATTATGTGTCTCCTATATAGAAGCTTGGAAAACTCGCATTGCTTTTAGTTTGATTGCAATTAACACTGTGAAATTGAATCACCTTGAGACAAGTTTGAAGATTAATTCCTTGACGATTCAAATTACTGGGTGCTGAGTGATTGTTACGATTAGGTGATTCTAATTTATTTATGCAGCCTTATCAATGTCATATCTTGTTTATCATATCATTTTTGTAGTTTTGCAAGTTGCAACTCTACAATGAAAGGCAGGGTGCAAAAGGTATGTCCTCATACATGGCCCTGTGTTAGAGTAGGGATTAGTCTTAATTCAAACAGGTCAACAATACATTAGCATTAAAAGATTTTTAACTACAGACTGTTGGTTCTTTGGAGCAGAATTCTGTTGTACTTGTGTAAGTTTGATACTTATATCCAATAGGGGCACTGTAGATAAAGAAAAAACAATGCTATGAATGCTGGGCATGGTTGTCTTGGATGCTAAGATGATGTTAGAAATTGTATCACCTTCAAGTTCAAATTACTTGCAATTTTGGTTGTTGACAAACTTAAGCTTGCAAACTATGATATTGAGTATCTTAATAAATTAACGGGGTAAGAAATTTGGGGTCCAGTCTTTTATAGGAGTAATTTATCCTGATTGATTAAATGAGTAATGGCTATTTGGGAATTTTTCTTAAACGTGTGGCAGGGTCATCAAAAAATTTAAGGCTATGTTGTTATTTGAATGAGAACCAAACCTTTTGCGGGCTCCAATATCTGCTGCCTAATGCTTGTTTCTTCAGAGTCAGTTATGTAGTACTATGTTGTGATGACTGTTTTCTAAGGCCTTTAAATGGCCTAATTTTTATGTAGCAAGAGATTGATTTTGTTGATGTTGTCTATTCCCATCTATTGAAACAACATTGACCATATGTGCATTGTGCTGCCCTGTTTTTGTGAGAGGAAGGAGAACATGTAATTACTACTTTCTCAGTTGCCCTTTACATTTGGAGTTTTGAATTATTATTGAGGTGCAAACCACAAATGCTAACTTTGTGTTGACTTGTGGCTACATTTCAGGCCAGGAAATTAGAAACCTAGTTTGTACAGACTCAAGCCTTGTGTTTGTGTGATATTGTGGCTATGTTTCAGGCCTGGAAAGTAGAAACCTAGCTTGTATGTACCTTATCTTGCTTTTCAACCTTAAAGTTGCAGCCTTGCAGGTATTATTTGAATTTAGGTTGCTTGGGAAACTCACATTTCTTTTGTTTGATTGCAATTTACTTTGTGAAATAATATTGAAGCACCCTCAAGTTTGAATGTGAAGAACTTCAAATACGTTCGCGTATGAAATGGTTTTACTGCACTAGTTAAGAAATAAAAGCTTGAAGTGCTCGTTTTGACTTAAATATCACAAAATTCCAATTATGACCTTTTAATTTCTCAATTTGTTTACAGATATGAGATTGCTGTCATCCCATTCTTCACCATTATTGGCTGAAGATGCTAATGCAACCTGTAACACTGACACCTTTATTTATGCAACCTTTTAGAATTACTTCTATGATTATGCTTAAGTGCCACCCCATTATTCTTGCACCATCAGTAATAACTGCAATCTGTGCACAATCATACCTGCTCTACTTTCGAAACACCCTCACCCCCTTTGCTTTCCATTTTATTTCTCAATTCAAAATATTTGGGCTTTGCATGACCTTGGAGGTCTGACCTAATTAGAGTTGTGTCAAATCTTTATTTTTTTTATTTTTTTATTAGTAACATATTTTATTACAGAAGAGCTAAGAGTAGTGTGAAATCTTGTGGGCATGCAAGCTTTTCTATTATTTATATATATGGTAACATGGAATTTATAGAACCACTTAGTATTAGTATTTATAGAACCACTTGGTTTTAGTTTTAGTATTAGGTATTGATCTGGATTAGCTAACATGGTATTTATAGAACCACTTGGTATTATGATATATTCACTCTATTGTGCTTCCTTTGAGGGGTACTATATTATTTTCTTAAGTTTCCTCGTGTGTACATTCCATCAAATTGTCTTTTTATGCACATATAGTTAAGGGTAAATGAAAAGGATCTCATGGTCGTGACACAGATTCTTCCTGTTTCAACAGTTTATTCATCCTTACATTTGTTATCATGGACCATTCGAACAGAGTGAACCTCGGGCCCTAGGATCCATATAGTCAATCCCTGTGTAAGCCCTATAGTACTGCTCCATGATTCATTGCTAATTATACTCCAGCAGACACTGCAAACCCCACTTTATGAGAAAAAGATTCAACTTAGGGTGGAAAGAACATTCTAGGAAATGTGCTTGTAGAACTTCACGTTAAATCTCAGTTATGGTATATTTCTTTGGTAAGATATCACACAAGTTTTTAATTTTTTATATTAAAGTATCATACAAGTTGATTGCGCATATGAAGTCTTTTCTAGTATTCTTGTTGGCGGGACTAAAACTCACCCATGAAGAATATATTATCTTGAATAGAAGTGAGCGTTCTATATGCCTATTGTCTAATATTCTTTATAGATTCTACTTCGATGGGACAGCTTTTAAATTTATATATGACTGGGCAAAAAGCAGTCCAGAACTTGATTCCTATGTGTAAATTCTGGTAGAATCTCTTCAAATTGATTAGTGATGGATGATCAGTTCCTTTTATTGCCATCGTATGTAGGGATGAGAAAAAAGAAATCAAAGCCACTTATACATTATTCAATACATTTTTTGCACACACCTTTCATCTAGATCATTGAATTTGAATTAATAGTTAACCATACAAATGAGAGGTGTGTGAAATATGCAAAGACGGTGTGCAAATCAGTCTAATCAAAATAAATACAAAACTTTTATTGCCATCGTAAACTTTATTAAATCTTGTCATCATTTTAAAGAATTAAGATAGGATTTTCTGTGTTCCCATAAATTTCACCGACTTGAATGATTCATTTGGCCTATTTGGGGGAGAATAATCATGGGATGAATCTCTCAATGTTTCTGAGTTCTTTTGTAACGTCAACCATATTTGGCCTTATCTCTGGATCTTGTTCTCTGCATATGAGGGCAAGCTGTAACACAGTACTTGTTGCTCCACACCAGCTCCTCCTCCTCCTCCTGCCAGGATTGCTGGTTTCTCAATCTCATTTATAGCAAGGTTTTGTTATGTTCTCTTCTAAATCCGCACCTTCAACATTGGCTGTTTGTGCTAGATGACCTAACCTCCTAGTTAAAAGCTCTACTACAAATTATACAAAGCTGTAGACGTCAACTTTCTCCATTACATAGAATGTGGTAAAATAGTTTGGGCATATGAACTCAGCGGTCGCACCCAGGTAGTCAACTACTGCGTGAGTTTCACCTTTGGGGTGGATATGGACAGTGAAATTTCGGTTAGTTTGGCAACATCGTTCTGGTCTAAAAAGATGTTTTCCGGTTGTATGTTCCTGTGGATGATGGGTCTTGAGAAGGCAATGTTGAGATAGGCAATTGCACGAGCAATTTCCCTTACAATCTTTAACTTGCTCTGCCATGTCATGGGCTCACGTTGTTGTTCACCATCATGACCAGAGATAAAGTCGATCACCAAGCAATCCATTTGCAGCAGATTCATAAACTAAAATAGGATTTTGAGTCTCGAGACAGCATCCTATTACAATTTTGGTCCCTAACATTTGTTCTATATGTCAAATTGTCCTCAATATCGCTAATAGTGATATTTTGATATCCTTAACATTTTAGGTTTCTTTTAGTTAGCTGATAGACTCTTAATTTTTTGTTTTTAGTAATGAATAGTGGCCCTGGCAGCCCTAATAAGTATTTTGAGTTGAGAGTTGTCTCGGGTCATACCTGCATTTTAAGCTCTTCTTGAACTAATTGTGCACGCCATTAGAGAAGAAGCACCCTGACTTCTCTAGGCTCACGTTTTTTCCAGAACAAGCACAATTAGTGTTTATACAAGAGATCAGTTGGGTCAAACCCCGCCTTTTTTACTCCCCAAAAGAGTAATTCATCATTAGCATAAACTATCTAGTATGTGAGTAATTGCAAAACATGCCCGGGCAATGCTAACCTCCTTGACACATCCTTCTTGTAAAGCCCTATTAATCAACCTAGAGAGGACCTCTTTACATAAGATGAACATGTACAGCAAGATGGGGTCTTCTTGGGGTCAAACTTTAGAAACAACTACCATTGAGCAATAATGTGTACTAGACTCAGACCTCTGCTAAGCAAAATGATAAACCCTGCTCAATCAACCTTTGTGCCAGAAAAGTGGATAGTATAAAATATAGAAATTGCTTAGGAAGTTGTCCATTGTTTCAATTCCACAAAAAGAAAGAAAGGTATGATTGGATTAAAGCTAGATATTTAGAAAGCATATGATAAAATGGACTGGGATCTTAAAATGGCAATTTTGAAGTATTTGACTTCAATGAGATATTCATAAACTGGATTCACTGGTGCATTTCACCTGTCAACTGTCCAAAATTGATTGGGCAAAACTGGCCAAAATTGTGAGCTCCTTATGTTTTGGTTTTAGCACTATAAAAGTGTAATTTAATTTTTTGGAATTCTACCCCCTCAAAGAACCCCTGCATTGCTTCACTATTTGATCTCCCAGAATCTCCTAGTATTATAAAACGTGTGTGTGTGTGTTGAGGGGGGGGAGGGGTGTGGGTGTGTGGGGGGTAGGGAGGAGTACATTCCATCAACTTCAGGGGCTTTTAGGGATTGCACCTCAAAAAGAGCTAGTATAATCTCTTCCGGAGTTGGCGGCTTGCTTTGCTCTTCATTCTCTTCCTCAGGGATGCAAGGGGAAATTAGCTAGGTTGTTCAAGTCTTCATAAATAACTAGATTGACCAATTGATACAGCTCTTTAAAACTCTTCTTAGAGTACATTTCTTTTCTTTCCCTTATTTAACTTCCTTTCTCTAGATTGATTTCGGAGAAATATTTTCTTCTTTTTATTATTAAGGTGGGGGAGTGGAAAAACCCAGTATTTATGTCTCCTCCTTGTAGCCATAAGTCCCTTGACTTCTTCCATATTGCTTCCTCTCTAGACAACCACTCTTCCAGCTCTAGGAAGAGACCAGCTTCTAATTCTAGATTCTACTTTGTTTGTTCTTTGTGTCTCTGCCTTGGACTTCCTCAATTTGCTTCTCAATTTCCCTAGTCCTACTCCTGCACCTTCTGAAATGACTCTTGTTCCACTTTCGAAGCTCTGCTCTTCTATTCTGAATTTTCTTGACCTATTTAAAACATTCAGACCCTAGACCCCTTGTTCCTCCCAAGTTTCATCCACCACATAGTAGCCAGATTTATCTTTGTCCAGCAAGCTTCAAAACGAAAGGGTCTTGGCTCAGGGTCTTGGCTCTTCTGATTTCAGTAGCAATCCAACAAATTGGCCCTTGATGTAAAACTTCACCTAGGACAAAGGGAGGAGGAAAACAAATTCCAGAGAAAGAGGCTAAATCCAACAGAAAGGACTAAAAGCCATATAACGTAGGCAAATTATGGTAAAATATCACCAACAAAATGAGAAAACAATAATGGTACATCGCATCCAAATACAGAAATGCAACACAGAAATATCTATCAACTGTTTAGTACTTCTGCAGTTTTCATAAGAATTGTGATGCTTTGGTGGCAGAGATAATGATTTTGGGCTTTAACATTTGCAGATAATTTGAACCTCAAAGTGTCTTTCCCTACATCTGTTAGCATTTTACTGGCAGAGATGGTGTTATAGTGAGAGCTTGTGAGGAACCTTTTTAGAGTTATTCTTAGGGATTCAAGGAACCCTCAAGTATTTTAGAGATTTTTTTTCTTTAATTTTCATAATAGACATGCCTACTTTTTGTGATTATCTCACTTAGAGCTATGAATGAACTAAGTTGTTATAGTTTGGACTTGCTTCACAACAAAGCTTGTTTACATATGTTTATTTAGTAACTGAGCCAAGTTCAAGTCTAAATCTAGGCTTGATAAACTAAACTCAAATATTATAATGTGTTTGTGAACAAGTTCGAGAGTACTCAATTTTAGTATATATAATATTATATTTCTATACGTACAAAAATATACTTATATAGACTTGAGATTAAATTGTGCAAGTTTATAAATAAGCTCATAAGATATCAAGTTATTATTTGTAATTTATTAATCAAATATAAATAGTCTATGGTGTGGTGCAGTAATAAAAAGTTGGAAAATCTAATTTTTATAAGTTTAGAAATAAAAAGATTCATTCTAATAAACTCAAATAATATAATTTCAACTATAGAATTTGAAGGTTTATTCAAGGATAGATTCTTTACAAAGGAACTTGGATGGAGGAAGTGGGATGAACCTCTCAATTTTTCTGAGTTCTTTTGTAATATCAAACATATTTGGCCTGATCTCCGAATACTTTTCTCTGCATTTGTGGGCAAGCTGTAATACAGCTTGTAGTTGTTCCACACAACAAATCCTCCTTCCCCTACAAGGATTGCAGGATCCACAAGCTCATTTATGGTAAAAAAAAAAAAAAATTTAAGTCATCTTCAAAATCTTGAACATTAAAATAGTCTGTGCGTAATAGATAATGCAACTTCTGCCCAATTAAAAGCTTTAATAGAAACGATTCATTATTCAATTTTACATCTTTTGTACACACCTTTCATCCAGCGAAATACAAAAATACAGAAAGATGGTGAGAATAGACACATATTTGATAATTGATGTTTATAAAGGAACTTGGATGGAACAAGTGACAGAATGATCATAGAACCAACCTCTCAATCTTTCTAATTTCTTTTGTAACGTCGACCATGTTTGGCCTTATCTCCGGATCCTTTTCTCTGCATAGGAGGGCAAGCTTCACAGCAGCTTGTGCTTGTTGCTCCACAACAGCTCCTCTTTGCCCTGCCTGGATTGCTAAATTCACAATCTCATTTATAGTTACATTTTCTATGTAATCTTCTAATTCCACACCTTCATCATCGGCTGTTTTTGCTAGATGATATATCCTCTGTCCAGTTGTAAGCTCTAATAGAAATGATCCGAAGCTGAAGACATCAATTTTCTCCGTTATACAGAGCGTGGTAGCATAATGGGGGCATACAAACCCACGAGACCCAATCACATGCCTATCTACTATGTGAGTTTCACCTTCGGGGATTGATATCGACTCTGAAAAATCAGTTAGTTTGGCAACATCATGTTCGTCTAAAAAGATATTTCCCTGTTTAATGTCCCTGTGAATGATGGGCCTTGAGAACGCAGTGTGGAGATAAGCAATTGCATGAGCAATTTCTCTAGCAATCTTTAACTTGCTCTGCCATGCCATGGGCTCACGCTGTTGTTGTTCTCCATTAAGACTAGAATTGGATACCTCCCATCGATATGCAAGCGATCCATTTGCTGCAGATTCATACACTAAAGTGGGAATTTGAGTCTCGAGACAGCACCCTATGAGCCTTAGAACATTATTGTGAGGGCTCGTCTTTGCAGAAATAGCTATATCGGTGAAGACAGCTTCCTCGAAAAATTTTGAGTACTTTTTAATGGAAACCATTCGGCCTTCAAAAGAACCATTGTACCATTCATACAACAAATCTCTATGAAAGATTCGGCAAGGATCATAGTTATTTGTTGCCCTCTCAATTTCTTCACAAGAGAAACTACGGATAGGGGTAGGTCTGCCATTACAAGAGACAATTAGCTTCTCCAGTACCTTGCTTCCATTTTCAAGAAACGCTCTCTCTCTTTCTATGTTTCTTTTTTTTCTGGCCATGAGTGTGAAACTCATTCTCTCTCTTTTTTGTTGAAATTTTAATTTTCGGTGTCATGGGCAGAGTTGATTTTTAACAAAACAAAAATCTCTCTCCTTGAATGTGCCCCAAATTTAATTCCCACCTAAGTTTCCACGAAGCTACAGTGAAATTTCGTCTAGTTGACTTTTCTGCTGCAATTTGCTAGACTTGACTTTCTAGAGGATTGCTTTTGACTTTTGAGGATCAATAGCCAAATTTTGGGCGACAATGGCATATTGATATTTGTTTGGGGTCTTTTCCGATTCACCACTTATTTGAACTTAATTCGGCTTTTCTCGTTGACCCGAATTTAGTTCAGGGAGCAGAATCCGTAACTCACTTCCACATGAATGATGAGGAAGGCTAGGGCCTAGGGGGTGTGTCTTGACAATGTGCTAGACACAAAAAACCTGAAAAATAGAGGAAAAACTTGCAGCCAACTCTCTAAACTTGGGTGTTAATTTCAAAGGAAAAGGGAAAATGAGAGTATTATTTGATGAAGGAGAAAAGGGTGATCTCCTTTTAGTGCACCCAAAAACTCATGGAGATACTTGGAGGCTTGGTTTTGAAGGTATGTGGTGATGTCTGATTACAAATTCATTTTTTTCTCTCTCCCCATCAATCTCCAATCCGTCCCCCCTTTTGTTTAGGTCCTCCTCCCTTTTATGGAGATTTTGGTGTTACTAAAAAAATCGACTAAATGAGCGAGGAGTTTGCTGTATCTGCTAGATATTTAGCATCGCATGCTGTGTAAAGAACCTGAAATTGAGGGTGGGATGTCTATGAATTATATTGAGTACCAGGTAAGTTAACATGGGCTCAATGGTTTCCCTTATGTTCCAAGCCCATCAGAGAGAACTTGGATGAGCCCAGGATTAGTGCAAAATGACTCATTTGCCTTTCAATCTACTTATCCACACCTTCTAATTATCCCTTTTGTTGGGTTCTTCCTTTCACATGAGAGCTTGGTTCACACAACAAATAGGAAGAAAAAAAATAATTTGGGGGCCGAAATTCTTTGCTAAATTGGTGTTAGCCCATTGTTATACCAAAAATGCCCTCAACAATCTTCAACGCAGAAGGTCTATCGCTTCTAGAATTAAGTTGAAAATGCTACAGATAAAAAGAACTGATTTGCAGATCTCATGGTGCACTAAACTCTGTTCATATGCGTCTACATTTTTTTTAATGAAAATATGCCTCCACATATTAGAACATGAGTGAGGTAGAACAAAAATCAGCATAATAACAAATTGGGTAAGTAAAAAGCACTAGTAGAAGATAAAAATATTGTTTTCATCATTTTTACATGACTTTGGTCTCTAAACTATTAAAAATGTTACATTTTATGTCCTTCCATCTACTTATCCTACATGTCTAACATAATGCCTAGGTTCTAGGTGCCATTACTTTTTTTTTTTTGGTTGAGAAAGACCCTATGTGTCATTACTTAGGTTGACATGAAGAACTAAATAAATATAAAAAAGTCACTTAATATAATATGGACCAAAATATTTAAAAAAAATAATTAAAATCTCAAAATATATCGATTCCCTTTTATTTCCTTTCTCACAGTTTCCCAACAATCAAAACTCACATGGCCAACTGTCAAATAATCAAAAGAAATAACTAAATAAAACATCAAGGAATCCTTTGCTTCTTGAAACATATTACAATCATTTTCTTTCCAAGTTGAGGGAAGGTAGTAGAAAATTGGGCATCAGAGAACCAATCCATTCAGAAAAAAGAGTATACACACCTCTAGATTAAAAAGTTATTAACAGAAGCCAAAAGTTTTGTAGCTTAACTCACATCTGTTAGTATTTCTAACGGAGACATCTAAGGTTTAAATTTTTTCTCTCCCATTGTAACTACCAAACCCATTCCCCCGGCCCCAAAAATAAGAAAAAAAAAAAAAGAAGAAGAAGGAAAAACTATCAATTAGATGGGGCAAGTTAAGTATTTTATTCAGCTCTCTTATTTATTTGGGAACTTTAGCAGGCTTAATTCCCATAAATGTAAAACAATAGAGATACTTGATTGTTTCCTTAATTATGCAAATTTGAAGGTTTATTCAAGAATAGATTCTTTGCAAAGGAACTTGGATGGAGGAAAGTGGCAGAATAATCATAGGATGAACCTCTCAATTTTTCTGAGTTCGTTTGTAACATCAACCATGGTTGGCCTCATCTCCGGATCCTTTTCTCTGCAAATGAGGGCAAGCTGTAATACACATTGTAATTGTTGCAACACAGATCCTCCTTCCTCTACAAGGATTGCAGGATCCACAAGCTCATTTATGGTAAATTTTTTTATGTCATCTTCAAAATCCTCAACATCAAAATAGTCTGTGCGTAATAGGTAATGCAACTTCTGTCCAGTTAAAAGCTCTAATAGAAACGATCCGAAGCTGTAAACGTCAACTTTCTCTGTTATGTAACTTGTAGTCGCATAGTTGGGGCATAAGAACAAAGCAATTCCACAAACATCATCCTCTACGTGAGTTTCACCTTCGGGGATCGATATGGACAATGAAAATTCAGTTAGTTTAGCAACATCATGTTGGTCTAGGAAGACATTTCCTGGTTTTATGTCCCTATGGACAATAGGTCTTGAGAACGCAGTGTGGAAATATGAAATTGCATGAGCAATTTCCCTTGCAATCTTTAACCTGCTCTGCCATGACAGGGGCTCACGTTGATGTTATGCACCATCATGATCACTAGTAACATTAAATCGACCCGAAAGTGATCCGTTTGCAGCAGATTCATACACTGAAATGGGAATTTGAGTCTCGAGACAGCACCCTATGAGCTTTAGAACATTATTGTGAGTGCTCATCTTTGCAGAAACAGCCATATCAGTGAAAATCTTCTCAAATAAAACGTCTATATGTCGTACG
Source organism: Quercus ilex subsp. ballota (assembly GCA_032727855.1). Classification (NCBI taxonomy): domain Eukaryota; kingdom Viridiplantae; phylum Streptophyta; class Magnoliopsida; order Fagales; family Fagaceae; genus Quercus; species Quercus ilex. The sequence goes on from CM064913.1 coordinate 39,999,804, forward strand.
CACTTCTTAATGGAAATCATTCGGCCTTCAAAAGAACCATTGTACCATTCATATTTCCCATCTCTATGAAAAATATGGCTAGGATCGTAGTTATTTGTTGCCCGCTCGAGTTCTTCACAATAGTAGCTACGGATAGGAATTGGCCTGCCATTACAAGAGGCAATCAGCTTCTCAAGAAGTTTGCTTCAATTATCAAGAAACGCTCTCTCTCATTCTTTCTCTTTTCTTTCCTGCCATTCTCAACAAAATTTCTCTCTCTCACGGTTTGGCTTGAATATGGCTCAACCTTTAATCCCCTTCACCTCTGCCGTCCACGAAGCCACAAGGAAAGTTTGTCCAAATTACGTGAAGCGTTCCTCTTGCAATTTGTTGGCTTCTATTGACTTTCTAAAGGATTTTGCTTTGTCTACGCGGAAAGTCTGTCGGTTCTAGATCAACTTGACATAAGTACAGAACTAATTTAATTCAAAAATGCTATAAATCAAGAGCTAATCAGCAGATCTCTTATATATGTGATGTAGAACTATTGGCTTTTATTGACTGGAGAGATCATCATAGATCAAACAGTAGGAAATTTGAAAAGTGAAAAACACAATTAAAAATCATCCAGACCAGTAACGAAATTGCATAAAATTTGATGAATTGAAGGGAATTGCGGCAGGACTCAAAACTCATCGTCCGCAATTGACTTTACGTCGCCTTTGGGACAAATTCTATTCTTTTATGTATCCGTTTTAGCAAATTTAGTATCTTTCCTTTTGTTATAATTTTCAATCTAAAGGTCATACTAAGCTGGTCGATCTCCTCAGTTTTTCAAGACATTTCTTAGAATTTATAAAATTAATTTATATAATTTTATGTTTTATCCTTCTTAGCTGTTTTTCAAGACATTTTGTGCTTAACACACGTTAGAGTTTTCTAAGGTCTTCTTTATTATAGATTAGTGTTAGCACCCTAGGCTGATTACTAAAATTTTAGAGAATCTCTCTCTCTCTCTCTCTCTCTCTCTCTATTTTAGAGTTCTTCTTATGGATTTAAGGAATACCTTAATTATTTAAGTTTTTTTTTTCTAGGAATAGATGATCCTATTTTTTGCGGCTATCCCACTTAGGATTGTAATCGAATCGAGTTGTTTATGAACAATTCGAACTTGGTTTAGGAAAAACTTGTTTACATTTTTTTTTATTTAGTTAATGAGTCATGCCCTAATTTAGGTTTGACTATTAAACAAACTGAACTCAAATATTATAATGTGTTCCTGAAGAAACTTGTAAGCATGAAATTCGGTTTAAGTATATATAATATTATATACTTATGTGTATATATGAATAGAAATATACTAATATAGACTTAAAATTGGATTGTGTAAGTTTGTTATAAGTTCATAGAATATCAAAGTATTATTTGTAATTTATTAATAATATAATAGTCAAATATTAGGATTTTAATTAAATCAAGTTATTTATATATGAACAACTAGAACCGGTTTAGGATAGAGTTTATATATATATTCATTTTTTTTATCAAATGAATAAAGTTCAAGCCCAAGTATAAATGTAAGTACTCAGAAAATAAAGATCTAAACCCACTAAGAACAGTGGTACCTTACCCTTTATACCAAGCCCAAACAATAAAATTTCTAAGAGAGTGAGAAAAATACTTCAAGTGCAACTCTAAACTAAGTCTTGGTATATAACTGAAGAGATTAGAGTGATAGAGAGGAGAAATTTAAGTAGTGATTGGAAGTAATACTCTTCTCGGGTTAGTCCGAAGATTAGTTTCTTATTTATGAGTGTTACAAGTTCTAGACCAAATTATACACTGTTCACTTCCTTGTTTGTTTGTTTCTTAAAGAAAATAATATCTCTCCCTCTTTCTGGGATGTTCTCTTCCTTTAATATCCTTCTTACTTGCATCCTAAACCTTCACCTGTATGCCTCAAGGCATTTCTTAGGATACTTGTCCCATCAAAACTCTAATGAAGGTGGTAGACTTATTCAGGTGTCATTTCCACATTAATACAACTAATATGGTTAGTGTAGGGCATTCAATGCAGAGGTGGGAAGTATCTCTTTCAAGAAGCTTCCTCTCACATCCTTTACCCCCATTATGGTTCTCTCCCCCCTCCATGGTCCTTTATAAGATACTAAATGTCCATGCTTCTACTTCCATCCTCGGGTCAACGGAATCCTCGAAGCTTATTCAGCTCTTTGAACTGATTTATTCAAACTGTGGGGATAAAAGCCCAAATTTATATATTGGGCCCTGAACCCTATTTGGAAGTATAGGTTCGTCTGAGGAGGAGCAAAAGATTGGGAAATGCCTCGGACTGGAGAACCAGGCAAGAAAGTGATAGAGGAATATAGTCCGAAGAGTATATCCTTCTCGGATACAGAGAATACTCGTCTAGCAAATACCTGGATGGCTTGGGCAATCTTCCGAGAAGTTCCAACGATAAGGATGAACTTCATGCACGTATAAAGATGATAAGAACAGAGAAATATCTAAGGGAAAAGCTGCTATTACCGCATTAAATGTACTGCAGCAACTTTTCTGGCCGTATATATGTGGAGAAGACCCCTGAACAGTGTAGCCTCAACTACCACCACTTATGAAGAACTAAAGAAGACACCTGATAGGACATATACTCAAGTTAATGCTTAGATGAAGAACAAGTGTACGGTTAAGATGGAGAAAAAGAAAACTATATAAATGTAAAGGACCTCTCATGAGGGGGGGATCGAAAAATCAGGAGAGGAAGAGAGAAGAAAGGTTTATCGTAGCTCTAAGAATTATATAAATGAAAGTTTGTCTCCTTGGACGACAATTTATTCAAGTTTCAAGTTTGTACTTGCACTTATCTATCTGGTGAATCGTTGTTAAAAGTTGTTTAGTTCACTATCAACCCAACTCTTCTACCTACTCTCTACAAATCTATTATATTGGGCTTGTATTCCATATCTCTTGGGCTTGGGCCACAAATATCGACCCTACACAAACCATTCCTTGATCTATTCCTCTTCGGTCCTCGGACCCCTCACAATAAACTTTACTATTTAATGAGTCAAATTTAAACATAATAATGTGTTCATAAGCATGAGACTCAATTTATGTGTGTGTGTGTTATACACCTCTTGATATTTCCAATGAATACGTTTTTATGTTTCGGATCTCTCCTCCCCCTTCCCAATGACTATCAAATTATCAAAATATATATACTTAAATAGACTAGAACTTAAATTGTATTGTTTCAAAAAAAAAATTGTATTGTATTAATCTATAAATAAGTTCATAAGATATTAGATTATTATTTGTAATTTAATGAGAATATAGATAATTTCATGGTAAAAATTTCATATAATTTTTAACCATACAAGTTAGTAAACCTAATTTTTATAATTTCATAAGAGAAAATTGTTTGATCTAATTAACTCAAATAATATAATTTCAACTATAAAGAATTTTAAAATGGTAAATTGTAACCAAATAGACTAGGGCCAACTCAGCCTAGGTGGGTAGTGTGAATGGTAGAAGCTCACTTGGATAAAATGTCACGGAGGAAAAACACATTCTATCTTGGACCTAACTAAAAGAATATGTGAGTCTCACTTTAATTTTGGTTCAAAAACAACCACTCAAACACTTGCAAACAAAAATTTTTCTAACCAAAATAAGTTAATTTAAGTATTTGTGAAAAAGTTCTAGCCCAGTCAATAAGAAAATTAACAAAACTTGAACATATTATTTAGTTTTATAATAAACCCAAACCTGATTCATATTTGAAATAAAATTAAATGAATAATTTTGAACATTTGATACTCGTTTCTTCTTCTTTTTTGACCTACCCAATGTATTAGAAGAAGGCTCATGATTTGATGCGGAAGTATAGCTAAACCCATTTATAAAGGCTAATTCTCTTACACGCACACACTTATACACAACGATATATACACATGCCACTTTTGTACAAAAATTGAGACTTGTGCAAAAGTGGCGTGTGTGTAGTGTGGTTGTATGAAATAGACAACACTCATTTACGTACAATCCATAAAAATCCAAAATTTGTGTAGATTTCGCGGCAGTTGACTTGGTTTCGTGTTCAGCGTAAACTGGAAAGCTACAAAGAAAATAATTTCTTTCTAGCGGCATACATAGCATTAATTCTAACTGCTGTATGGGTCACTGTACATACAGTTAAGAGAAAACTACTGGCGGAGTGGCGCACAGTCCCAAGACCTGTGGTGTTGTTGCCCATCATGCTTAGTTTTTACGGATAATCTGTGTAATCAGAGGGCAGAGGACCCACGAAAATGCCCTGACGGAGGCTGTTATACGGCGACCTGATTGCACAGCAATATGATTCCTCATGCCCCATCTACGTCAGATGGGGAATGGGAATCGCAGGGTATGATCGTTTCTGTTGTTTGTTGGATATGGCATACCACTTTTTTCCATGGCCAAGGGATGGGCCAAATTGAATGCTGTGCTTTGGCTTTAGCTGATATACAGCTCAAAAATACTTGAGAAAGAGGGAATCTGAATCTATTTCTTTCACTCTGCCCCCAAGCTTTTCAGCTGTCTCTCTCAACCTTTGTATTAACATTCTCTTTAATTTTGGAGTTCAAGTCATGGATCCGTGTTCATTTGAAAACAATTTATTTAGTTTGTTAGGGTCATATTTTGTTATATTTGGTTAATTCTTTGACAAAATGCACTTTATTTGTAATTAGGTAGCTCTAAGATGAGTTTAGTACTTCAAAAAATATGTTGTTCAAATCAAGTATTAAAGACATGAAAATTAGTCCAAGAAACAAGTGAAGAAAAGTTGTTCATTAAGTCTTGACAGGTAGCTCGACAAAAGCTTGTTATCAAGACTTAATATGAAGCTTGATAGATAGCTCGACAACAGCTTGATCTATCGAGAATTACGCTTTTAGAATTTCTAGATCTGAAATTTGGCCCAGCCTTCTATATTTGTTGGGGTTTCTTTTCTCATAACTCTAGACATATATAAAACTTATTTTAAAAGCCGTCACACACAGATACAGAAATCAAGAGACTTATTTTTTCTGTGTGAAGCTACTGTGTTTATACGCCATAGGGTTTTGTAACCAAGTGCTTCCAAATCTTCATTGTTGATGAAGTGAAGAACTTTACAGCCAACAATATCTATTCAAGTTGCTGGAGTTAGTTACGTACTTGGGATTCGTGCAAAGGGTTAGTCACAAATTGGAGGTTTGTGCATCAAGGAAAGGAATGTTACTACAAGATCAAGTCCAATTGGGTATTGGAGTAAAGGTTCAACTGCAGGTTGGTGTTTTGGAATACGCCAACGATAATTAATAAGATTATTTATACTTGTAACCGCTTTATTATTGATTCATGGATTCTTTGGAGTAGTGATCTTAAAATCACCCGGTGGGTTTTTACCTTACAAGATTTTCCCCATTTGTCAACAAATCCGTGTTCAATTTATTTTTTGTTGCATTTAGTTTATTTGGTGATTTATTGGTGCCTCCACAATTTGCATGTAATTTGACATAATTAATCAACTTAGGTAATTAAATTAATTAACCGGGATCAAGCTATATTAACCCAACATAGTTTTTTGCTAAAAAAAAATTGTCGAAAAGTATACTTGTACTTTATAAGAGAGAAAAAAGTGCAGTTTTAAAAAGTTGTACATAAACACTAAAAAGCAAAAAAAAAAAAAACCTTAAAAGTTAGTCTCAAACACGTGGTTAGTGTTTCTGTTCATATTACCACACGTGACTGTACCTGGTGTAGTAATTAAGGATTATTAAATCTCAAAACGGGCTCCGCGCGAGTTTCATTAGGGATGTTTTCTGAAATTAAAACCAACCAATGATAAAGGGGGTGTCCTGATGCGTATGATATGTTATTCATTTGAATGCTAGTTTGTTGATGGCTTTTAAAAACATTGCGGCAAGCGTGCCCATGGCTAATACATGGCTTTGCTCGTTAAGGACTAAGGAGTATTTTAGTGTTTTAGTACTTGAAAGTTGAAAAATAGATAAACTAAATTTGAATGTGTCGAGCAAAAATTAAAGAGTAATACTAGAGGCAGAACATTTTTTTTTTTTTCAACCTTTCACAACTACTGATATGTACGGATTAGCATTACTTTAACTCGGGTTCATTGCTAATACTATTTTATTATGCATTTATCACAATAAATCATGTCAATAGTTGGAAGAAATGTTTTATCATTAAACTTATTGAAAATTAAAATGCTGAATTTGCAGCTAGAAGACTACGTAATGTTTAAAATATCAGGTTGGTTAGGCATTCGTGAAGTTGTCCTTCTCTGGCTCTACTCACATATAGGAGAAATTTTTATCCATAATTACGAGGCTGTCCTAGAAATGTAAAGTGACATTCAAGAATTCAGATGGCTTATGAGTCGAACCGCTGGATATGAAGGTAGAGTCGCCAGCTTTTTTTAATTGTTATGGTGCAATTTTTCTGAAGGAAATAAAAATAACGTTCTGATAAACTTCGGCACATATAAGGTCCATTTAGATACAACTTATTGTTGCTGAAACTAAAAACTGAAAACACTGTAGCAAAATAATTTTTAAATGTGTGAATAGTGCCGTGAGACCAATTTTTAATGAAAAAGTTGTTGAAAAGTGAAGTTTGTGGGTTTCGTATATTGTTCTTGAAACCCACATAACTGATAAAAGATGGTTGAAAAGTCAATAAACGATGGCTACTGTTCATGCACAGTAGCCGTTGTCTCCCAAAAAGCGTGTGCAGCAGCAGGAAAAAAAAAAAAAAAGCGTCAAAACGTAAACGTAAGATGCAAACGTGAGAATAATCCATATCCAAACTCTTACATAAGGGCATGCCACCACTGACAAATATGCATGTTTCATAATTGGAGGTTCCTTTAACCGGGTAATTCTTACATGCTCTGGGAGCAATGCTCTTTCCTCTCACATGAGAGATGGGCCCCACGGTGAGTGAGAAGAGAGAGCATTACTCCCGGAGCACCTAAGTTTTTTACCCTTTAACCATGGTGGTAAAACTTTCAACTTACCTATCTTCTGTACGTACTATGTCACGTTACATGTTTGATTTAATGATCATGAAAAGAAGAATGTTAAACAGGTTAAGGACTTCACGTGGTGGGGTTCCACTTCCACCATTGTTGTCTATATCGAAAAGAAACATGTTTGAGCTGTATGCTTGTATCTATTGTAATTTATGGGCAAAGCCTAAACCATCGCTGTTGCTATTTGAAGTTACTGTTAAATGTTGAATGTTAGTCGCGACTACACTCTTGATGCAACTGCAACAAGTGAGAAAAATCTCCTGATGGACTCTCTTACATTAGGGTCCAAAAGATAATTACTGACAAGTAGAGGGCAACTATTTAGTTAACATTTTCATTATAAAATTTTCTATAATATATATATAAAGAATTTTATTAACGTATACCCTTAGGGTATATATTAGTAAACCAACTTTTTTTTTAAAAATTATGAAAAAAAAAAAGTAATTAATTGTTTTTACAATTTTTTCAAATTTTCATAAAATTTTTCGCAAAATGGATGGCATACATTAACTAGGCCCTAATATTATTAGATTTTTGTTTTTGTTTTTGTTTTTTTTTTTTTTGTTGCTAAACTATTATTAGCTCTTTGTTGGTAAAAGCATTATTAGCTATTTGTTGTTTCGGAAGAAGGAAGAAGTTGTACCTTTCTGTCAAACTAACTTCTCTCAACAACAGTGAGAATTATTTGGCCTTATTTGATATCCAGAATGTTATTTCCTAATTATCCCAAGCCAATTATTGGTTTACATTAATTGTACTATAAATGTAAGATTTACATTATAAATTAGATAAATGTGTACAACATTGTACACATTTATTTAGTTTACAATGTAAATCATTCATTGATGACTCAAAAAAAAAAAAAAAAATCATTCATTGATGGTATAATGTGAACTAAGAATTTTTCTTATCGCAAATGTTACAGAAAATTAAAGCATACCTCTAGTAATTCACAATAAATCCTCCAAAACTATTAGTGCCAATGTGATGCAATGAGTATAGACAAAATATCTTTAATTTGCCGCTAGTAATTATCTTCTATAGAAAATGCTACAACTATAAACTACTTTATAATATATTTGCAAACTGTTGATGTGGCAATTCTTATTAGTTTACATCTAAGTCCACCAATAACATCACTTTTTACTTACCAATAATCACTTATCATATCTACAATTGCAAAAAAATTGTAAAATAGTTTATGATCATGAGTAGAGGGCAACTAATAATTTGCATTTTCTTAGTAAAAAGTTGTGTTAGTGTTTTTTTTTTGAAAAGTTGTGTTAGTGTTTGTGTCTACCAGGTGTGTAACTTCTAATTTAACTTCTCAGTTCTCGCCAATGTTAGAAGTCGGAATATTAGCTCAATTAGTAATTAATAATTATCCTTAATGTTACAGCAAATTGTAGCGTAAAACACTAGTAATTCCCAACAGCAAGAAGCCTTATACGTCGGTTAACTCTTTTTTTGCAAATCCCAACTCCTTTGTCACCCTCTGACTTCTACTTTGTGTTGTGTTATCATTCAGATTCAGATAGAGTGGTGCTTGAACTAATTATATGTTATGATTAAATTCAAGTGCAAAATTCGTACTTGCACTTAATAGGAACTGTTAAGTCATGTCTACAAGAAAGATATAGTAGAAGATAGTAGGAGTTTGTAGTAATAACTAGGAAAAGATGGAGCAGATTGGAGAATATCGCCCATGAAATGTCCCATCAACTCTCTGGTCCCTCCACAGTTTTCTAACAATAACAATTCTCTTTTTCTCTTCCATCTCATCCTTTCCTGTTACGTGAAAATGGAATCCTGTAAAATCTTTTCCAAGATTTTACTGGGCTCAAACTGGAAGCTCCTCTTCTTTTTACTACTTCTTAATACAACTATTTTTTCTTTTTTTTTTGGGGGTTTCAATTCTTAGTTCAAATGATGATGCATTGATTACTTTATGAAGTCCTGTCACCTGGTTTTTTTATTGTTTATAGGGTCCGGTTCATATGTGCCTTTGGGGCACACATTAACCTTTTTATTTTTAGAAACATTTTTTCGAGAATTGAAAAAATTGTCATTACTTTTTTAATTTTTAAGAATTTTTTTTTAAAAATAAAAATTAATATGTGTCCTAAGGACACACATTAGTAAAATTCTTGTTTATATAAACAACTATTAGTTCCTTTCTCGTCAGAAAAAGAACACCAAGAAATGGTACGTGACAAAGATTTGCTGTAGGGTACAGCGTATTATAATGGTGAACTTTTCGAAAACAATTTAATTTTTAATCTGTTTTCGTTTTCGTATCTTTACGTTATGTAAATGTGAATGTAAATGAACACTACATGGGGAGACGGGACGGTGGCGTGTGGTAACTGGTAAACCCAAAAAGAGCTCGTTTCCCTACTTTAACCACACGGTCGATGCAGACCCTTCATCCTTAATGCTAATAATAATAATAATAATAATAATAATAATAATAATAATAGAGTAAAACCTATTACACACATGGGTATTTTTGAACTGAAAATGTAAGTTGAAGATAAAGATTTCTAACTTGAAATAATATGTATAGACTTCGCAAAATTTAACCCTTGGGTAAGAGATGTCTTGAAAGTATTAGAGGAGCAAAGATTTGGAGTTGTAGTAGAGAGATATAATGAATAACAATTGTTTGTCTGCATTTTATACTCTATTAATTACAATTTGCATTCTATTTATCATTTAACTTTTTTTATAAAATAACCAAAGTATAAAATAGAAAGAAAAAAAATCAAACACATTGCTTACCATGATTTTTGGAGAAAAAAAAAAGAAACAAAAGATTTGTTTTCGATATAATAGCATCAGCTAGAGTAGCATTGGCTACTCCAACGAAAATATGCCTAATAAGTCTGTAAATCAATCATCATTGGACTAGCAATATTCCATTAACCAAAATGCATTTTAGCTAAAGTACGTTTATCCAATAATAGATAACATGCTAGTTTAATAAAAATACTAACGATGTTTGAAATCTCAGTTAGTCACCTAGCTTGCACAAGAACCAAAACATAACACTCAAATAAATGGACAATGGTGTGGTGCTAGCCAAAACCCTTATAATAATTAAGCTAGTACTTCCTATATTTAAATTAGAATTTTGTGTATGTTAAATGTGTGCTCACTTACTTTTTGGATGCAAATAGGCTGACTTTTATAGGAGATGATTACAACTGTTATTTTAACATCTCTCTCTCTCTCTCTCTCTCTCTCTCTCTCGTTGGGGATGTGATGGTTGGAGTTAACCGTTCATGGGCGACTATCATCGATTGTTCAGTGGCTAAGTTTGCAGTGAGGATGGATCATATTGCAAATGGGCAGTGCTAGCTTTGATTTGGTTTGTTTATGTTGGACTGTGTGGTGGTTGTTCTTACCATTGGGTTTGTTGTTGTGGGTTTGCTAGTAGTCGATTATGGAAGCTTTGAATTAGTTATTGCGTGGTGGTGTGGGGTGGTGCTAACTAGGTGTGAGAGTCTCAATGTTATTGACTTCAACCTGTCGTGAGAGTCTCACTCCGTTATAGGAGATACCCTCTTGCAGCTTACTAAGTTTTTACATCAATTTTGAAAATATGATGCTAAATTTTAGTTCGTAATACTATTTACAAACTAATGTCATTAGTTAAAAAAACAAAAAAACAACTCAAACATTCATTTATTAGGCTTTTAAAATTCATTAATCACATTAATTATCACCTAGTTGTAAATTTTATATAGTAAAATTTATGTAGTAACTAGGGAGTTTTTTTTATTTTATTATTATTTTATTGTTAAAATTTAAAAGGATTTGGTTATTTGTTTGTGGCAATTTTTTTATTATTATTTTTGTATTTTATTTAAATGTTATTTTTCAGATGTTCAAGTAACAATTTAGAGAGAGAGAGAGAGGAAACATTTTTAATTTTGTGTCCTGTTGTTTGCCTTTTATATTTCATGTATTTTAAGGGCAACCACCTTGCCATTGGCCTCGTCAGTATTTTTTTTTTTTTTTTGGGTAAACAAAAATTGGGTAGTGAAGGGCGATTAGTGTAACTTCCCTACTTAGATGCGACCATAGTAACACCTTACACGCTCCCGAGACTCCATACTCCTGGTTTGTGAGAAACTCACTTATTATCATTTTGACCGTTTGGTATGGAGATGAGGTATAAAGAGCACCAACACATAGCTAGTTGTTGAGGCTCAAATTCAAGTCTTGAGACTTGTTGGCCCGGTATCTAACCAACTAGGCCATTCGAATGTTGGTCCTTGTCAGTATGCATATATATATATATATATATATTCGTTTGGACAAAACTGAGGTATAATATCTTAGGTGCTGTTCTTTAAGTTCTTTTCTTAGGATTCAGTCATATGACTACTAAACTAAAAAATACACTTTCATCCTATAAGAAAAAATCACATGACAGAATCTTAAGAGGAAAATCTAAAAACTGTAACTAGGTCTTGCCTATTCATTTTTGTAATCTCCAATTAGCATATTTATAATAAGAGTACGGTAATTATCAGTTGATTCTTCCGACATCACAAAAGTTCAGAAATGAAAGGACTGCAACGGCCAACGATACATTTTAATGCATATGAAAGTACATCATAATCGTGCAAGAGAACGTTTATGCAATTGCATTAGTATTAACAATCGTAAAAAACGTTACATGATCTTAATTATGGAGAATATTACTCCTAAAAATAAGACCCAAAAAGAAGATATTAATAGACACAAAGAAATTTGTGAATTTTAATGCAACAATGCTCTTTCCTGAGGGTAGGAATTAAGTGGAAGTAAAAGGAATAAAGGATCCAAAAGACACACAGAAATATTACTTTGTGTATCATTCATATATATACAGAATTCAAACTCAGTAGATTCTTCTTCACCTAAAACACCCAAATTCAATTGATTATGGGCTGAAGATGATTTTCCCACACTTGCATTTCCAACTCATGGGCTTGTAGTTGGAGTTGTCATCGCCTCTTGCATATGCAATATTTGAGGCTGTGGAAAAGTTTCTGTTCCGATTTTGTACTTGGGGATTCGAAGGGACCTGAATTGCCTCACAGTGCCCACATGTGCTGCACCTTCTCTCACACCTTGGAGGCCTTGATCCTATCTGAGCACTCAAAATTGCCTTATCTTCTCTTACCGTCTAGTTAAAGAAGCAAACAATAATATTAGTCATTACTTTCCCTTACCACAATCCTTTTTAAAAAAAAAAAAATTCTGGAGTCCAATTCTCACCTGGGAAAATGGTTCGGATAGTGATCTACCTGCATAACACAAAGAAGCAAATTACCTTTCAAGTTGCAAACATGGTTTATCCTTTTGAAACTGAACAGTGACATACTAGTATTTATTACCTTCAGCTGTGAGTCTCAGCTTATCGGAGCTCAAAATGAGAAAGACGAGAGAAATGGCAACGTAGCAAAGTGTACCGCTACAAATGAAATTGTGACTCCGTCTACACCCCATTTCACAGAGCGAGAGAGAGAGAGAGAGAGAGAGAGTTTATAAAAAGAATGCAAAGTGGAGTAGGAGAAATGGAGAACAAGAAGACAGAAATAAAGAGTATGAGGGAGTGAATGAGAGTAAATAGGCAAGTTTTGCGGAATTAAAGAGAAAATGATTAAATGAATGTGTAAAGTACGGTGTAAGCAAGGCCAGTAACTGAACGATAATTCCCTACCCACCAATCTCTCTCAATGAGATTTTTGAGGTGATGGAACGCTGATAGACAAATAAGAAAATGCAGAGAAAGCCGAATGAAAAGAAAGCAAACAACTCATCCCGAAAAGGGAAAGCACCTTAACCTCGTTTTCTGAGCCTCTAACAAAACTAAGCAACCAAGAGAAAAATTATAGAGGAAAGAGACCCAATAGACCCAGCACAGCAAGAAGCTGAGATTAACGACAAGAAGCAAACCAAGACGGCAAAAAACCACAAACCCCATATATATAAGGGACAAGTTCACACTTACAGAGATGCATACATACAGCTGTAGATTATGGGTTTTTGCTTTCTACTATTACTTCTTTTTATTTATTTTCAACATCTTTTGGGATTTCTTGTAGTTTTTGGACTGAACAATCTAACCTAATCACGCCATACCTACCTATCTATGTGTAGTATATGTGTCGCTAGAAAAAGAATGAACAAATTATCCACCATGGCATCTCTTCCCATCCTCATTACGTAATGACGCATCACGTTTTGGATCGAATGCATCATTCTTTTCAGAGAGCATTGGTGATTGAGTAATTGGAACTTGGTCGACAGGGTATGATTAGTTCCAATGTACGCCTGATAGTCCCAAGGTTGGTCTGGGATTTTATATATATTCTGAGGTCAACATATTACGCGAAAATCAAAGGTATTAAATATATATATATAGAGTTTTAAGTTAATGAAAATTCTAAGATTGAATTGAATGTACTAATTAACAAGTACTAATTGTCTAAACTCTTATAGCTCAACTGATATATATTTTTTTAGTATTTCAAACAAAAACATCTAAGGTTTGAATTTCCCTACCTCCAATTATCAATATTTTAAAAAACAACATACTCATTAATGTACATCCAAACATACTCATATGTTAACCAAAGTCTGAGTACATTTTAAGGCTATGGGCATTGTCTGTGGATGATCAAAGATCCACTCATATGTTAACCAAAGCTCGACACGTGGACCAAGTCCGAGGAGGGAAGATGTCAATGTCATTTAGAAATAGGCTAAAGCTATAAATAAGAGGTCCGAAGAGAAGAAGGCAAACTGATCCACTGACTAAGGATCTCGAGGAGCAAATGCACCTTGGGAGTACTTTATATAACTCTCTACATCGAAAAGTAAAGCTCTGGGGAAGACAAAGAATTGTGCAAGTAATGGAAGGAGGAAATATCGGGGAAGGTGACTACCATCTCCACATTTAATGCACTGCACTAACTGAATTGGCCACATTTATGAGGAAAATACACCTGAACAGTGACTTCACAGCTCACAACTCTCTCTACCACCTCCAAAAAGGTCCTGATGGGATAAACAACCAAATTGTTCCCCTGAGACGTATAGACAAAGGGCTGAGATGTAATGGAAGGGACTAAATAAGGAAATGAACCCCCCAGAAAGAAGGGATGAACATTCTCCAAGAAAAAAGACAGAAAGAGAGAGAGAGAACAAAGGATCATTCGATAAAGTTATTACCTTTGCTTATTAATAAGAGATCTATCCTTGGACCCGCTAGAGGAAGAGTTTATACTGAATTGTCGTTCTTTTCATTCATATTAGCCGTTTTGGTTCTTTTGGTCCTAAGTTTGTAATTTTCTTAGCATTACAATTGACTTGGAAGCCCACTCTCTTAAAAATTCATTGTATTGGGCTTGGCTTGAAGGATTGGGAGCTATTATTCTAGGTGGGCCTGGGATTTTCTTTTTGAGTCCTTACAATAATCATGATAATAATCACCACAATCCAAATCAATAAAAGAAAAAAACAACAAAAGAATTTTAGTAAAGAAGTAGAGAATTTTTTTAAAAAAAATCAAAAAAAAAACCACTATAATAATAATAATAATAATAATAATAATAATAATAATAATAACTACTATAATCCAAATCAATAAAAGCAAAATAAACAATGTAGAGGGGTGTTCCCACCAAGCGAACCGTGAGCCAGGGAAGGCAATCAAAGCAATGATTTAAAGGCTCTTGGCCAAGCCCAAGTCCTGAGATCATAGGCCCGAGGACCAAGAAGGGCTACAAAGCAACTTTAGTTTACCTGTCGAGATAAACCGAGGGACCTTTTGCCAAGGGTGGTGTCAATAGTAGAGTCGAGTATCGAGGCATTTTCTAGAATTATCACCGAGGATCCGGAATTAAGAGACAACATAAAGCTCAAAGTAAGGGTCATCTTTGCATTAATTTGGTCTTTCTACCTAATGTATGCCACGTTAAATGGTGAATGATCAGTCTAAACAGTATGAACACTCCAAAAGTCTTATTTCATGATAAAAAAGTGAGAGGAGAAAAGTCTGATGGGACAAGCATCCTCTAACATCTAGCAAGATAATCCATAGTTTGAGAGGGATGAGTTGGGAGGATCCTACTTTTGAGAGAGAGAGAGAGAGCTTTGTATTAGTCTCGCAACTGTTGTATACCTTAACGAAAGCCATTTTTAGTGAAATATAGCCAATCAATCCATCTTGATCCTTAGTTTGTTTTTTCACTCCTTCTATTGTTTGTTACCCTCTTCTTTCTTACAAATTAGTTGTGTTGATCGAATTCATTAAGATTGTTCTTCATTCCTAGTGTTTTTTGATCCCCCAAACAACATAAGAATTCTTTTGTAATGAAGTGGAGAACTAAAAAATAAATAAAATAAAAAAAAAAATCTTCAAAATAAAAACCACTCAAAAATAAGCAATTCATGAATACAAAATTTTATTATAGAAAAAACAATTATAATTAATTTATACTCACAAAACCTTTATGTATTAAACTTGACTTTTAACTTTAGCAAGCGAATTGTTTGCCCCCCATTGCAGTAGCCATAAAATTTTGGAATCCTTATACAGAATTTGACAAAATTGTAATTTTGACCTCTTAAAGTTTAGAATAATTTTCAATTTAGCTTTCATATTTGATACTGTTTTCATATTAGTCATGTTGTTAATTTCCATTAGTAATCTAATTAAGATTGTGATAGTTTGGTTGATTGGGATTGTTTGGCTTGTGGTAGATATTGGGATTGACACTCAATTCCTTAGTTGGTGTTAGCCTATTTTTCTTTTTAGTCTCATCATTAAAAAGTACACATATATCATCTTTTCGCTAGACTTGTAGGCAAATTTTTTTTGGTCCGATTAATGAGTGCCCTTAAGACATTTATTAATGAAAAAATTTAATATTGCTTTTATGAATACAAAAAACTGTTACAAAAATTAATTACTTTTTTTCTTTCATATATAAAGTTTCTAAAAATATTTTCTAAAATTCATTTCCCTCTCTCTTATATGTGTATTTGTTTCTCAAAAAAAAAAAAAATTCTCAAAATCTCAACAAAAGTAGAGGAAGAGATCAATGCTCTTTTTTTTTTTTTTTTTTTTTTTAGGAATTAAAAACACTCGTTTGAAATTTCAGGACCATACTTTAAGGCCAAAGTGTATATGTCATCCATGTTTGTTTTTTTTTTTTTTTTTTTGATGGGTATTTCACCCATGTTTGATATTTCTATTTTGTGGAATCTAGCCGTTAGTGAATAAAATGCTTTTATAGCCCGGTTTGGATAGCACGTTCACGTTGGTAAGGTTTGCGTGTTTTTAGTTTTTTTTTTTTTTTTTAAGACTAACGCTTGGTATACTGTTTATGAGAGGCATATAAACAAATAAAAAAGAGTAAATAGTAATTTTTTACGCATTTAAAAATTATTTTATTATAATATTTTTAATTTTCAACAAAAATAAGTTGAATTATCTATTAACGAAAGCCGTGAGGGTCTTCCCCTCTTCCCGACCCTTCATTGAAAATAATAATAATAATAATAAAAGAACTAGAGAACAGAGAAAGAGGGATACATAGAAAAGAGGAAGTTTTGAATCCCTCTCCTCTTTGTCAGAAACGTGAAACCTCACAGATTCCAGCCAAAACTTACCTCTATACATGTCTGTCTGTATTCAATAGACCCATACCCATATTCATATTGTGATTAGCATTGCAGCACTGCTTAGACTTACGTCCGATCTCCTAAACGAGCCCCCTCAGTTAATCTCAATTCTAACTTAAAATTTCAAGTTTCATCCACATTTTAATTTATACATTCTAAATTCTAATTTGGTTGATTTGGATTCCTAGGATTGTAGTGCGAGTCCGTTGTCCGATTATAACCTGTTCGTGCGGAGCGACACCGTATTCAGTCTCGACGAGACTCCTTGTCCTTGTGAAGGTATATAAGATCCAACTGAAATATGTTGGGAAGTTAAATTAAGTCATTTGGCTGAATTTTTTTTTTTTTTGAGTTCGAAATTATATGTTATGATTATTTGTCAATGCGAATTAAGATTGTGGGTGATTGCAATGTTTAATTATTGCACTTTGCCAATGAAATCTTAATTGCACTTTGGTATATGATAACAAATGAGAGAAATTTGCTGTACATATATAAGGGGAAAAGAAAAAACAAAAGAAGAAAGAAAGAAAGAAAGCAGAAGCAGGAATGGTACTTCTTTTTGTGCAGTTCTAAAACAATTGTAGGTAGTGCCACAAGTAATATAGTTGTGTATTATTGTTGTTGTTTTTTCTCTTTCACGGACAAATAGGAATGCTATTAGGATGAATAAAACTGCATTGAGACCTATCACAATAGTGCAGTGAGGTTTAGAGCTAAAAGATCAGATTATTGCTGCAAGGACATCAGGGGAAGGAGAATTCAATGAGCTAGAAAGGGGGAACACGGTGAGTATGGATGGACAAAGTGGAAACACAACATAGTTTTGGTGATGTTTTCTTTGCTACTTTGACTGTTTCTCAAACTTTCTGTACTTGCTATTTTTTTCTCTGGTTGCTGTATCTGGTAGTCGCTTATATTCCTTTCTGCTTGTAGTTTTTTCTCTGTGAGACAGAGTATGGTTGGGTTGTTCCCAATCAGATTCTACCCCAGGTTATATCCTTTTAACTTATGTTTGTATTCTCTACTTTCAAAAGTTTGTTGCATTGATAACATGATTTGACAATTGCACATCTATGATGGACTGAATTTCGCTGAGCATATCGCCGGATTGGTTTGTCTTTTCATATCTTAACTATGGACCCAGCAGGTATTTTTTGGAGAGAAAAGAACAGCCAACATCAAATGGTTGATATAAGTCCACAACTCCACATAAATTTCTTTGAAGGAGTTAAAAATAATAGTTGGATCAATACTGAAGTACCAAAGAGGTGACTGTTGCAGGGAGATTGTGCAGGGTTAACCATACTTACATGAATTTGGTCTGCATATTTAGTGGGTAGACTTCTAGTTGCCAAGTACTTTCAATCAAGATTCATGCTTGACCTCTCTCCTGCCACTAATTGGCCTTTGCAGAAACTTGGGATCAGCTTATTGAGGTCAATCTGTGACAGACCATTACAGTTGTCCTGATGTTAAATGGAGTGCCTTCCTATTGTAATGTCATGATACCTTTCAATCTTAACTTTCTTTATCATTTTAAATCTACAATAGCTAAAAGGATGTGGCAGAAATTGGTGTACATATTCCTGTATTGAAATGGCAATCTTTTCAGCTTTGCTTTCTGTCTTTCTATTATGGTGTTGTAGATGTTTTCCAACTTCCTAGATACATATTTTTTCTTTTTGTTTTTATGGTTGTAGTTTATGCTGTTGAAACTTGGATACTTTTGTTGAACTGTGTATGCGTGCGTTTTTCATGAAAATGGTTAATGTAATCTATCATGATGGCATGCTATGCATGGATAGCATTTTATTCAGGATCGAAGGCCACCTTGCCACAATGCATATACAATTTTGACATCCATTCAGGTCTTATTCCAATAACACAAATTAACATTTATTTCTCTCCATCGATAATACACCCTTACTGATACACAAATTACTGTAGTCACTTCTCACTGCCCCAAAACCAGCTAGTTCTGCAAATCCGCAGGCTGCTCAGATGTATCAGCATGACATTCAAGCTTATTACAAGTTTGTAATTTATCATCATGATGTTTATTCAATTTATTTTTTAATCTTTATCTAAGCTAACTCTTCACTGCACAAATTTTCAGGAGGTTGCACCGTTTGTGCTCCTTTTTCCATTGAATTATCATAGTATCTGTCTGGAACTTATCTCCTGTTGAATAACTTTCTGGAGAAAGTTTTGCTGCGACTTCGTGCTCGTTTTGGAGTGTCATTCCAATTTTGTCTTTTAGTTTGTCATTCCAGGGTTCTTCGCTGACATTGTTCCACTTCCATATATCATGTGAATAATATATCAAAGCATAGTTCAATGCGATTCTGAGGATCTCAAAAGAGCTCCAGTTTGACTAAAAATTATACTAACCTAAGCATATAGATTTGCAGTGTGGACTATGTATTGTCATCACTATGTTAAAAATTGCGCAAAGTTGATGAGTAGCCAAGTCATGAACTTCCAGTTTACATACCTGAGGTGCAGAGACATGAAAGTGATGTTGCTGTCCCTCCTATGTCAGGTGATAACTCGTCTCTTTTTCTTTTTTTTTTCTTTTTTTAAGGAGAAGTTTAATGAATTATATGGTATGAGACAGCCTTTTTTTTTGCTTGAGTCTCACAGCCAAAAGTGAACAGTGAGAGAGAAGCCGAGAGTTAGAACAAAAATTAGGGATTTACTTAGAATTTTCTATAAGAGATTGAAGGGTATATGTTGTCTGACTTTACTGAAATTTCAATCCCCGGCCATGAGAGCTCTATATATGTGTTATAGTCTGGGTGGTTAAAATTCTTTTACAAGTGAGATCATCTTTTTTATTGTTATTATTCAAAACCATAAGATGATGAATATTTATAAATAACCTGAGAATGGTGGGTTGTTTGATATTTTGATAATCTTTAGTATTTGTGTAAAAGAGAATTGTAATAAACCCGTTATTTAAATAGTGAAACGATGAAAGTTTTGACTAAATATTACTTACTAAATATGTTGCCCCAAATAGTAAAATACAATAGTACAGTCCAATAATCGTTAGTTCACAGCAGAGTTCGCATACATTTTCAATAAATATCTGATGAATACATTTATATCCCTCTGCAGAATGAGAGTTAGTCAAGAAAGAACTCAGTCCCAACTCCCATAATCTTATTGCTTTGGGCTAGCACAAAATTATGGGGTTTGGAACTTGAGTCAATCCTAACCATATTGAATGCTAAGATATTCAGCCAAAGAGTTTTTCTTCGCTACTCTTTCAAACTACTCTACTATGATTTTTCTCTACTAATCTTGATGACTCTCACTATTGTTGTGTTGCTCTTGTTGTTGTATTGCTTTTTCTGAATGAGACCTACCCTTATTTATACACAAATTTGAGAACTTTCCAGCCTCTCTCATGAGCTTTCTTCTACGTGTTTTGGGCCATTCTTGGGCCCGCTTTTGTTTTTCTCATGAGCTTCATGGTGAGGATTGTTTTCTCCTCCTTTTCTCAAATGTAGGTGACCAAACCTCTGTTTGCCTCATCCTAAGGTATTCTGTAGGGAGACCACTTTTTTGGTCACTTTAGTCAAATTGGCCAAGATATGGGCCTGGTGGCACCTTCAGTCCCTTTTTCTCTTGTCCTTCTTGGGCTTCCTCGCCTGGGCCTGGGGCTTCATTCGCTGGCCCAGAGTGTTAAAAATGGCATCATAAGGAACTTTTTTTTTTTTTTTAGAAGAAGCGTCATTAGGAACTTAGAATCATATCATTGTGTATTTAGTTTTGAGAAGGATTGAAGAATATTATTGTGATACTAATTGGTGTTGACTCTTAACAAGTCAGTCATATGTCTCAGTCCTTCTAAGGAGGATGAACTTGACATCTAGCGGGGCAAAACGTTGATGAGATTCTCATTCCTCTATCTCATTTCTGTCTTTATGGGTTATGAAATACATGATGCTCACAATATTATAAATGCTTCCCTTTCATAATAAATAAGTATCAGTGCTATCTTTATCCAATCAGAATCAAATTTTGTAAGGTTCTTGTTAGTCGATAAATCAACTAGGTTGTGAAATGGATTTGAATTGAGGTGGGATTTTTCTGTTTAAAATGTGATGCTAACAGCACAAGATTCTTTTGCGTCTCTGCTGGTTCATTACATCTTTCTCATTTTTAAATCATGACAATAACATGCTGCAAAATATTTGTATTTGGGTTCAAGTGCTTAATGATAATGGTATCTTATATGTACTCCGTATCTATGGTTTGAACACTACCTCCTCCCTCCCCCACTATTTACCTTTAAAAATTAATAAATTTTTACCAGCCATCAAATAACTTGGTGTATATGCCCAAAAAAAAAAAAATCATTCCCTTTTGTTGTATTTTCGGCATGATTTAATCTTTCATATTGCCAATCTGTGTTAGAACTATTAAGATTCCATCATAATCATAGGCTCAAGTCTGTTATATATCTAATATCTTACAAATCCTACATATTTCCAATCTCCAGCTTTCTCACTAGTAAGGTTCTTTAATTTCAACTTTTTAATTGACAATATCACAATACTATAAAATAACATTTGCCTCTTTAATTTCAACTTTTTAATTGACAATATCACAATACTATAAAATAACATTTGCCCTTGACTCAAGCTGGCCCCTCTTAGCCCCTAGTCCCTACTATCTACTCTACTGCCCTTACAATAGCTCGCATTAATTATAGAGCAATTAATTTTACTATATAGACTTTACAAATTGACATATTAATTCGAAAACACGCAATAGAAACTAATTAAGTTTTTTTTTTTATACTATTGATATTATATCAATTAATCACCTTTATTTTAGAGTTAGTTTTAGTAATGCAACAGACACAAACTATTTTACAATATTTTTACAAAGTGCTAATGTGGTTTTAGTAATTTTCAAATAATTATTGGTAAACATAAATGTGATGTTAGTAGTAGATCCATATTAGAACTAATAAGAACTTGCCACATCAATAGTTTGTAAAAATGTTGTAAAATAATTTGTGCATGTAACATTACTCTTATTTTTATAATAAAATTGATAATATCTTTAACATTTTTCTCAATGAAAAGTCTTTAAATAAGGGCCCGTTTGGTATGTGTGTTTAAACAACAGTTTTTAATTTTTTTGAAAATATGTGTGGATGAAAAAGTGTGTAAAAATACATATAATATTATTTAAAAACTAAAAATATGTATTTAAATTTATGTTCCAAACGGGCCAAGTTTCTCATTATTGCTTTCTTGATCTTTTGATTGGCTGATAGAGTCAAGCAAAAACTTATGAGTAACAAATAATCAAATAGATTATGCAATTTCTTTTTAGCTGTCCATTGATCTTTGGAAAATTTGTGATAATATCTTATATGTATAATTGTATAGCTATTATTATTAACAAATTAAGAATAGGGAACAGACAAGCACATGCTTTTGTGATATTTAAAGGCTTAAAGCCTATTTGGTAGAAAGTGGTGTGTTCACTTTTCTTTTTCTTTTTTTCTGTATTTAAATTTTAGAATTGAATATAGAAAAAATAATTTATTTTCACATTTAAAAATATTTGATAAGTTATTTTGAACACATAATTTAGATTTAAAATACATTATGCACGAGTTTGACACTGTTTTCTATTTTTTTTTAAGTTGTTTTTTTCACTTACTATTTTCACTAATTCCTACAACTAGAGTCTGACGTGAGGGGACGTTACAAGAGGTGGGCCCTTTACGTTTTCACAATATTTACGAAATCATAATTGTATTCGTTTTCTATAAAAATGAAAACGTTGAAAATGTGTTTTCATTTTTTGTATACTGAAAATAACAACTGAGTTCAAATTCTTAAACCAAACTTTTTTTTTTCTTTCTTTTGGTGATGGGTCCTACTGAAAATGAAAAATAAAAAACACAACTTTTTTTAGCTAACTAAATAGCCTATTACTTTTCTCTAATGTGCTTCACCATAAGCACCTAACATTAGGCGCAGCAAGAGATCAAGCTTCAGCTCATTGGAAACATTTTTGTTACTAAGTCTTGTAATTGAGCTATCCAACCTTTAGGTAGGTTTGTGAGCATTCAGTATTGCAAATGGTATATGTAAGAGAATTTTAGCATTAATGCACTAAACAAGCCCAACATCTTGTCTGTTATCTGTAAAATTTTTTACAATACCGCTATAGTACCGTCTTACTTTTATGACAATACTGTAGCAACTTATATGCTTATTATATTATTTCTCTCTCTCTCAGCTATTTCTTTCTTTCTTTCTTTATTTCTCTGATTCTCCCTTTCTTTCATCCTCAGTTCTCACTCCCTCTCTCACATCTCTCTCTCTCATTCAAAGCATGCCACCGGAGTTGGGTTGGATTCAGCGTGCATGCAGCGGTGGAGATCGGTGAGGTCGTGCTGTGACGGTGTGATTGATCAGTGGGGTTGCTTGTGGTTGAATGAGTGTGCTTTTTGTGAGAGAGAAGTGAGGATATTTTTATTTTATTTTAATGTGTAGTATGATAAAATAAAAGTTTGGATGTTAGGTGTGTTGTAAAATGGTATGGTATAAATGATAAAGTAATTTTTTGAAATGGTAAAATAGAATAATCTGAAAATACCGGATGCGAATGCTTTAAAAGAGAATAAGGAAGACTTCTTTTGATTAGAGTGTGACTGTCCCTCTTTCTCTTTCTCTTTCCCTTTGTACAAAGGGTTAGATTTGTTATGAAATATAGATGCTGCCGTTTTCTACTGAAAAAAAAGAAAGAAAAAAAAAAAAAAGAAGAAGTATTTCTTGCCAAAATCAGTGTTAATACCTAGCCAAGAATATACCCTAGTCATTGTAATTTTTTCTATAGCCTGGAGGGTTCAAAATAGAACCAGCCATGGCTCGAGCCTAGTAGGTCTTATGCTGGGACTCGGCATCACCAATTCCACAGACATCCGGTTGACTAGATGAAATCAACAAACGCTTGGTCCCGGGTGAGATGTCTCAGTCCTGTCCACCTGAATTGTTTCGATCTCCATCCAAACCTAACTGATTGGACTAGATTGATCGGAGCACCTCAAAAGATGTGGTATTTTAGCCTCAGATTGACCAATCTCTAGATCTATGTAAGCACAAATCTTCGGTATTTAATAATAGGGTTTTACTAACATGTATTCTTAGGACATACATTAATAAATCATTTTAGAAAAATTTTTATGAAAAAATGAAACAACTTAACTTTTTTTTATAGCTTTTTCAATATCCCATAAAATGTTTCCAAAAATGGGATCAATATATACTCTAATTAAGGACATATATTAACCGGACTCTTAATTAATAAAAGTGATAGATAAAGACTCATCTTATTTAGAGTATATTTGTGAAGACGTGACTAAACGCTAATTGGTGAAAAGTCACTAAAAATTATATCCGTCAATGAATAAAATTCCGATATGGAAGGAGCTCGTAAAGGAAATAATGGTATATTAAGGGGGATTCCTAGTTAGTCCTGTCCTTGAAAAGTCTCTGTTTTTCACCAAATGGTTTTCTAAGGTGTAGGCTAGCTATAAATTAGAAGAATTTTTTCATAATTCATTATTTTTTTCATTAAGTTTTTCCATACAAATCACTTGAACATCAATGATGGATTAATTTCTTCCCTGTTGTGAATTTTTTATGAGTGTCCTAAAAATCAATTTAGTTCTTCAGGATTCAGGTAAATTCTTTAGAACAAAGTGAAAATATAGATAGACAGCATGTGTTCTTAGCCTTCTGTCTTGATCTCACGCAAACCAGGGTCAGCATTCCCACAAATCAACAAATTATAAATTAATAGTACTGCCAAATGCGAATAACTTCGGTGGTTCATTGCCTAAACCAGACAAATATATATGAGGTGGTTCTTACATGCACATCACAATAATGGTATACATCGATAGCTGCAGCTGTTCTATAAGTTATGGGTTGATAAGCGTTCTTATCCATGCACATTATGACAATTGCAAATAATTAAAACACACTAAGCTACAGCCTTTAAATAACAAATGGTTCATATCTTTCTTATCCATAAGCATGTGGGGTTCGTTTCCATGCTTATGCATGGCCATTGCATATAAATCGAAAATTGAAAGAGTAATTTGCTAGAAAGGCATACAGTTTAGACTTCACTTCAAACCAAATCTGGGTCCTTCGTGTTACATTTTTTTTCGTATGGTGTAACTTCTCTCTAAGCTTCCTAGAGACCCCACATGAATTGTCCTTATCTTTTCATTTGGGTCTTCTTGTTCTGGCTTGGTACATTGATAAGGAGAGAAGGGATCGAACCCAAGTACAAATTCCCACATCCCACATGACCAACAGTATTCCTGTCCATCGAGGATTATAACATATGTCTAAATTTACATCAAAACCAAGTAAGTACACAGTATATTTGGTGCATGCGTTTCAATCATGCAAGTGCTCAAACTTCAGGATTTGGTTCTTAGATAGATAGAACTGTATCTGAATAGAAATGTGGATTGGTTCTGGTATGGTCCAATTGGGTTCAAACGAGGGTCATATTTTTGTCCACGTAGTTGCATTCTTTTGTATCATGTTGATAGATAATAAAATTATGTAAGCTGTAAGTTCATATGAAAATCTATAATAACTTGGCAATTCAATAGTTGCGAAAAATATTACGTATTCCTAGCTCTTACATCTTAATTAGGTTCTAAAAATTTCCCTATATATATACATAAAATTCTTTTGTATCATGTTATATATATAGGGAAATTTTTAGAACCTAATTAAGATGTAAGAGCTAGGAATACGTAATATTTTTCGCAACTATTGAATTGCCAAGTTATTATAGATTTTCATTGGAGCTTATAGCTTACAGAATTTTATTATCTATCATTTACAACTAGACACCCTAAAAAGTAACACTACTAGAACTTATATTGAAATGCTGCTTATTGGTATGAAGCAGAATTTGATTATGCTGTCAAGCATAAAAAAGATTTGGCTGACATTTATAAAAAGGAAAGAAAAGCAATGAATTTGAATTGTTATAATAATAGTTAAATGATTAAATTTACGTTTTCTTAATAGTTTGAAACAAGTGTTTGTTTATCATGATATTAGAATAAGTAGTCCTAATTTTGAACAATTTCTTCGCTTTACCTCTAGCTTAAACTTTTGATATAAGTGGTACTACATCATAAATATTGTTTAAAGATTTTAGAATATGAAATGATCAAATCGATATTATCAATAATTGATGAGTGAAAGACTCCAAAAATGGTATAATCAGATCAAAATTAGAGTAATGCTATAGATACAAATTATTTTATAATATTTTTACAAATTACTGACGTGCCTTTAGCATTTTTCAAATAGTTATTGTAAGTAAAAATGTAGTGTTAGTGATAGGTCCATATTAGAACTAGTAAGAATTTGTTACATCAACAGTTTATAAAAATATTGTAAAATAGTTCGTGTATGTAACATTACTCTTAAAATTATATCAGTTAGGGACAAGAGAGCAGCTAATTGTTTTTTATTCACATCTACGTCGTTTTTCTTTTTGGTTGAATATTCACATCTACGTCTAGTTTTGTATGTTTGCATGTGATCTTTGTCACTACAGATTTCGAAAAAGAACACGAAAAGGAAACCTGTGAACCATATTTGTCGTTAGAAGCCTGTTAGATAAGTTTTAATTCTGTTGGTTAGTCTAATCAAGCCACAATCAGTCCCTTCGATTGTCATATTTCCATCGGTGCATTATTAATTAGTGGGTCAATTAAAGAAAACAAAAGAGGCCTTAGAGTAATACTAGATAGATACACAATATTTTCTACAATATTGAAATGGGCTATTAATATAATTAAAGCAACATCATTTTCGTTTATATCTGATATCACTTTTATTATATACAAATCATACTAACTTATAAGTAATGGAGAGAAAAATTGTCAAAATTGTTGTTTACTTATTGGAGGCTTTATCTTGAAATCCACTTGACTGACCAACTTTGACACAGAAAATGTGTTGACTTTGGTAAGAAAATTTGAGCATATAATTGATAGATTTCATTTTTTTTTTTTTTTTTGAATCAGTATTGTTATGTCTTTATCGATCTTTAAAAAAAAAAAAAATTATTATGTATGTGGAGGAAAAAATTGTGCATGCATGTCATCTTCAAATATGTGTGGTGCAATTAAAGATCTTTTCCTTTGTGGGGCCGGGGTTTTTCACAGGTTGAATTGATAACTGTTATAAAGTTCTCAGGTTTTGTTTATAAATCTCCTAGTTGAATCATATGAAATATTTTATATATTAACAAGTAAAGTCTTTTATTATTAAATAAAGGATTAGAGTTTGAATCATGATAATATAAAAAATTAAATAGTGTATTAGTTTGATGATAAAGCACAATAATTATGGAGTGGATGCTATCTTCAAATCTGATCACATCTAAAATAAAACTAAATAACTTTTAAAAAATTAAATATTTAAATTCAATGTTACTATAAGGGCGTGGTTTTGGTTCTTGAGCCCAAAGAGTAGAAGGATTTAGACCCAAAGAGCCCAATACAATAAATTTGTAGAAAGTAGGCTTAAAAGCTAGGTCTCAATGGATCAGATAATGCACACAATGAATCAAAGATATTAAGAAAGCAAAGAAAGACAAGTTTAAAGTAAGGAAATCCTTCCTTGGCAAAGTTCGAGGAGAATGGTTCTTGAATTTAGTTCTTTTGGACTTGGATACAATTTCAGTTCTTGTTACTATTGTGTGTTCTCTACAGATTTTCTGATCCCTTCTCCCTAGAGGGTCTCTTACATTATATAGCTCCCTTTAGATGATCTTGGCCCTCCATTTGTTGATCGTCCAACCATTACTTGAGTACTTGTCCCATCAGACACCTTCTCAAACTCTTTGTGAGTTAAGGCAGCCAAAGGAGCACTGTTTAGAAGTTTTCTCTACATAAATACAGCCAGGAGATTTGGTGGGATACATTAAATATGGTGGTAGCCAACATCCCTTCAGTCATGTCAAGGTTAACTCCCTCCTCGAAACTCTTTCTCTACAATATGACCTCCTCTAGTAATGTGCCACTGACGTAACCCTACTGTCCGAGTGTGTGACCTCCTTGGCACGATAATGGACTCATTGGCCATGGGTATGACACGTGGCACAAGTACTTTATTCAAATTCTTATACCCCACAATTACATATTATTGTAAGGTCAAAATACTAATTGGTTTTTAATGTAGGCGAAATTTAATTCTTACATCTCTTTATTGACAATATAAGACTTTATCAATTGAACTAACTATAACTAGAGGTGGAGCTAAAAGGGGTGAGAGGGGACAAGTGCCCCCTTGACTCCTCCAAAAATATTCCATATGTACTACTATTAGAAATTTTTTAAAATGCTTTACCCTCCTTGATGCAAAAATTAAAGACAAATCTGGAAAAAAGCTTCTTGGCCTTGCTGAAATAGAGGGAAAATGACAAGCTTACTTAATGCCAATAAGTCAATGACACCATGTAAGGAAAAAAATTAGGAAACAGGAAAAAAGTTTCCTGACACAAGTAAAAATAAATGGAAGAATTTCACTCTTAGTCATAATAACACATACCAAGAGTTTTGACTTGTCAGCTGTTAGCTTTTAATTATCATGCACTTAAGCTTAGCATAATAATAATTTATTTTAGTGTCTTTCTTATGACATTTCAATTGATAGTCCTATATTTTACACAATTTTTTTTTGTCCTCAATTTCTTGACATTTCAGTTTTAAATTGTGGGTTTATGCTATGAACAAAATTTTTAATTATTTTGAAAAATAAATAGAAAGTCGAACTTTTCCTATAGTTTGAAAAACAATCAAGAAATATAGTGAGATGTGTATACAACTTTGCAAGTAAATTGCTATATTTTTAATATTTTTCAAATTAATTTATTTCCGCAATTTATTTTATAGTATTAACTTAAATGTCTAACTATAGTTTACGTATAATTAGTTTCTATATAACACTTATAGTTGTTTTTATAAAAAAAATTTAATATAGTTTTTTTTTTTTTTAATATTGACTTATAATTTTGGCCCCTCTGAATTGAAATCCTAACTTCGCCACTGACTATAACCCACAACGTTACAAATTATCTAAGTTACTTATACAATACATTAGGTTTTATAATTAAATTCAAACAAATAACAAAATTTAATTTAATTGATTTTGAGAGAGAAAGTGACCAGGCCCGACCATTGTAGGTACGAGTGAGCGAGCAAGATTTCGGGTCTTGATATTGGGTTGAGTTGTGGGTTAGGCCTAAACAGTAAACCCATCCCAACTCAGTTCGTGCTCTATCCTAACTTAGACACTAGACAGCCTTCATATGTTTGCCACGGCTGGAAATACGCTAGGAGGACTAAATACTAATGCCTAGGAATTAGGAAATGTAAGTTCTACCATTCCCCCATTTACAAGCTGCAGTTAGTTCTAGGGGTTTTTTCCCCCTTCAAGAACTATAATTCATTCCATCGCAATCTCGATATTTTTCTGTTTTTCCCTCTTCTTCTGGCAAAGTGATAAAAGAAATTAATTATTCTTTCAAGAGCACGGGTGAAGTGTCAACAATTTGAAAGCCCTAAATTATTGAAAGTTGATTTTGATGGTGTACAGCCTAGGCAGGTGTGACCCATCAATGCGTATTCATTGATCGATTTGAAAGCACCAGTGGCTTGGCTCCTTATTGGTTGGCTCAATGGCTTTCCCTTTCTTTTGATGTTAATTGTTATTGTTGTTTTGTCTTTTTCTTTTTCAATAAATTTCTGATTCCCATAAAACATCAGCATCAGCTTGAATGGATGAAAGCTAAATAATAGGTGGATTTTGTTAACGTGTGCGCTAAGGGCACATAATAATTTTCATTTATGAAAAAAATTTTGAGAATTGAAAAAATATTGACAGTTTTTTCAATTCTCGAAAAAATATTTTCAAAAGTGGATAGTTTAATGTGTGCCCTTAGGGCACACATTAACCGGATCTATAATAAATTTGCATAATTTGTTTTATTTTTTTACTTTATTAAGAATTTTTACGTATACAACTTTTGTAATACAATTTTTATCACAATTATAATATAATTGACTATATGAATACGAGTGGCAGAAAAAAAAATGATATATAAGTAATTATCATTAATCTCATTACTTTAGTAAGTTATAGAAAACGTTATAATAAATGGTGGTTCTAAAAGAATTTGTTTTTGCTTTCATTACAAAGTCATAATCATTTGTATGTTGTAGATACAGAGAACACAATAAATTGAGTTTGACTTATATCCAGTACTTTTTTAACTGGATATGTCATTTTGTTTTAAATATACAATAACAAGTGATAGTATGTTTTAATTCTCACATTTTATTTAGTTACTGGGTGATGTGCCAGTTTCTCATTAAAATAAAAGGAGATTATGTTTTAAAAAGTACTGAAAGTAAGTCAAATCCCAATAAATTTTGATTTTTCATCTTCTCCTCCAAATGCATGAATATACAATGTGTTAGGCAACTTATTTATTTCTAGTTTGTAATTATGAGAATCACAAACATTTTCCCAAATATTATATACTCAACATACCACTACAAATAAAATTTTAAACCATAACTTAAAAAAAAAAAAAAAAAAAAACCCTTCAAATGGTAACATCTCTCTCTCTCTCCACAAACTAACCATTGATTGTTGTTGAATGAATGTTGACTTTTAATTTTCCTAAATAACATTTTATTTTTTTGATCAAAGTAATTGCTTTCCCATGTAATTTTCGTGTAGATTCCAAATTAGGAGTTTATTTTCCCATTTAAGGCTCCCAGATTGTCCACAAAAAAAAAATCTCATTTAGGGTCTATCCCAATAGAAAATGTGTTAGTGTTGCAATCAAATACAAGAAAATTAAAAAGTTTTCCAAAAATCAAGTTTTTTTTCCCCCAGAAAAGGGTAAAATTTAGGTGTAAAATTTTAAATTTTCCAATTATATTCAAACACATAGTTGCATTAAATTTAATTGTCGTTAGAAAAAATAACACTATTTGTCTTTGAGATTAAATTCTATAAAGATGGGATGTAAAACCTATGTTTTACACCATCCAATAAGTGATTGCCACATCAGCATTTTACTTAAAATTCAATACATCCTACCACACTTAATAACATCTTGATAGATTCCCAATTTGATTAGATTTATATATGAGTATTAGAATTGATTGAGTGTAATTGTGTTTATTTTTAAATATGTGATAAGATGATGTGACATGTTAAGATTGGAAGGGTAAAACGTGAATTTAACACCATGTCCTTATAAAATTTAATCTCAATTTTATTGATTAATATAACCAATTATGAAAATAAGGCATCAACTTCCATTTATTCAATATCTCTCTCTCTCTCTCTCTTTATATATATATATATATATATATATCAGCAACAGCAAAGCCATCACCAGCATTGAAACAATCTCTAACCAAAAAGAAGATATCTAATGTCATATATAGATTTAAACAGTTTATAGAAAATAATATTAATATATAAATAAATAAAAATCCTTAACTTGGCCACAATTAAGCACAAGAATGGGACGTGTGTTGAAATTGATTGGGCTTGACTACGTCTAATTAATCAGTACGGTCGTCATTCCTACCATAAACGTAACGTCAGATAAGGCCCAGAAAATTACTATCTCTCTTGTGCACACGGCCCATTTATACCTTCCATTTCTTCATTTTCAATTATGCAAGAGAAAAGTGGTCTGTTTGTCTTTTAGCTTCAAAAACTCTTTTAAGTCTTTCCCCGTCAGTTATAAGGACTCGTTTGGACGGCCCCATCTTCCAAATTCTCCTTATATATATACAGTACTGCTGGACCGACCAAAATATGAGGATCCTGCTAAACCTGCTATACCAATTCCCAAAGAAATTTATGCAAGGAAAAAGAATCGCAACCAAATAATCTTGAGTGCAATTATACCTTAGATTTTGGTATTGAATTTGCCACGTATTTACTCTTTAAGTCTAGTGACCCCTTGAATAATACTACAAATACTACAAATTTATTACATAAATTTTATATATTGATATGCCACTCATTACAAAAAAGTAATTCAAATATTTTTTATTATTATATTATTTAAATAACATCAATTGCATTCATTATTATATCAATTTGTAAGCATTTTTATAATAAAAAAGAAGCAGTAGCATGGTAGTAATAACATTTCCAAAAACAAAAAGAAAAAACAGCAGCAATATTAATAAATAAGAGGGTAAATGAATAATTTTACATCAAACTCATTATCTTTCTACTTTTTCTCTTTAGTTTTCTTCTCAAATTTGGGAATTAACTTTTTCCTCTTAAATGGTGGGCTTGGGACCCCCCCCCCCCCCCTCATCAATCTCTTTTTTTTTTTTTTATTGAACTTACCGGTTAAAAAAAGCCAAAACCAATGGTTAGCTACGTTGTTCGTGCATAGGAAAAAAAGCCAGTATGAATGGTGAGAAACTAGACCCTCCTCTTCCATTTTCTCTCATATTTTTTCTCTCCTTCTATCATTTCATCCCAACCAAACGGACCCTAAATCCTTGTATCCCATTAACCAATTTTTGTTAACTATGAAACCATAACATGTGGTTATTAATCTTTACACAGAAAATATTTTCTCAAATCTCACTAAAATTAAGTTGATATCATCATATTCATATTTTATCTTAAAATATTTTTTATCAGCTTTTTTTTTTATAAATAAAAAAATAAAATAATAGAAGGAGTGACAAGAGTAGCTGTCCTACCTTAACATTACCATAGTAACATTCTATTCACTAAATTTTTGTATTGAAATTCG
Source organism: Quercus ilex subsp. ballota (assembly GCA_032727855.1). Taxonomy (NCBI): domain Eukaryota; kingdom Viridiplantae; phylum Streptophyta; class Magnoliopsida; order Fagales; family Fagaceae; genus Quercus; species Quercus ilex. The sequence continues at coordinate 40,032,466 of CM064913.1, forward strand.
AAAGTTGAAATGATGACTCTCCCACATGTTATTTGTACAACATTTATAATGCTACCAAAGGATCTTAATTCACGACTCTCACATATGACAACTGACAACTCAATTTTGATGTAGAGAAAACTTTAGACATATTTTTGTAAACTGTAAAAAGGAGACTCGACTTCTACATTTAAACCCAATAAAACCATATGGATGTGTTACTTAACTATAAGATCAATGACACACCAATTTGAGTCTTTAAACAAAGCTTACTAATAAAGTTCACATATGTGGTAACTTTGATATCAAATCTGATCAGTAAGCTCCTACCGTCGTGATCAACTTTATCTTAAAAACCCATTATAACAGCTTGAAATGATGGCTCACTAGTCCATCCTCAACCTAGAACAAGGCCCACTTTTGTGGTCATACACTAGAGTAGTCTGAATACTTGCCTATAGCCATTCAATATCAATCAATTTCTCCTCGGCTGTCCACAGATATAGCACGAATTGATTAGATTGGTTTTAACTCCAGGGCATGCTAGTTGACTAAGAATTCATATGAAACAAAGATGGGCTAGACCTTGGAGTTAGGTGCTAGTTAAATATATGGCTGTATTATATCACACTTTTGAATCACAATCACAATCACACCCAACTTACTTTTCTTTTTAGAATGTCACGGAAATTAATCAATTAGTATAGGATGAGTTAGGCAATTTTTACATCCACATAAAATAATAGTTAGATGGACATCACTATTTCATTGTATCACGCTATGAGATGAATGATCAAGAAAATCATGAGGCCGACGATAAAGAAGAGGCCCAAATGGAACTAAAAAACAATTTTTTGGTAGGGCCTAATGACTGCTTGCGTTTAGCTGTATGGAAAGCCAAGCTGTAATGGCACTTTCCATTTGAATGCAGCACCCAATCACTTGCTATCACTACTATATATACAACCCCCCAAAGTTCTCTTCCAAATCTCATTCATAATAAGTCTCTCTTTTATCTCCATCTTTTTTTTTTTTTTTAACACAATCATCATGGCCATGTATTCCTCCTTAAGAAATGCATTTGCCTGTCTCTCACTTTTTGTGCTTGTATTCGCTCTCTCGGTAACAGGGAGACCAGCCACTTTTCTTGAAGATTTTAAAATCACGTGGTCTGATTCCCATATCAAGCAGATCGATAGAGGGAGGGCCATCCAACTCATTCTAGACCGAAATTCTGGTAACACTTCGCGTGGGTCACATATATAGTATTGAAAAATAGCTTAATTGGATATTTTATGATAGACATATAGATATGACAAACTTTGTGTTTAGTAGCAGTACTATATATATGATCAGAAAATTGTTGCATTTCAGGATGTGGGTTTGCTTCCAAGAGACAGTACTTGTTCGGGCGTGTCAGCATGAAGATTAAGCTGATTCCTGGAGACTCTGCCGGAACTGTCACTGCCTTCTATGTATGTTTATTGTTTACATTGCTATTTGAAAAATTTTCCTCTCTTTAAGCAAAGTTCTTGATATTCATTTGTTTGCACTGAATTGTGTTGTAGATGAATTCCAACACGGATGCCATTCGTGACGAGCTGGACTTTGAGTTCTTGGGGAATCGGACCGGACAACCGTACACGGTCCAGACAAATATCTATGCTCGTGGAAAGGGTAATAGGGAACAAAGAATCAACCTTTGGTTTGATCCTTCAGCTAACTTCCACACTTACACAATACTCTGGAACCACCGTCATATTGTGTAAGTTAACAGTGTCATGCATTGACATTTTTTTTGTTATGTTTCCGATGAAAATGTTCAGAATTTAAATCGACGTTCTCAATATAAGGATCGAATAATAAAAAGGGAAAAGCTAATGAATGTACTTGCATTAATTAATAATCTATTTAAATAAAATTTTTATGAAAAAAGAAAAAAAAATTAATGTTTTAACAGTTTTTTTTTAATTTTTCATAAAAGTTGTATCAAAATGAATTATTAACAAATATTGTCAAAATTTTTCTAAAATAAATTATTAACAAATATATTAAGCACACCCGTTAGTTGACAAAAAATAAAAAATAAAAATAAATAACAGTGTCATAATAAGCATGACCGACACATATTTACAAGCGGTCAAGTCTTTTAATTACTTTCTGTGTCAATAATTGTGTTATTAATGTTATTGTTGTTTGGTACTGCAGTTTCTATGTCGATGATGTGCCAGTTAGGGTCTACAAGAATAACGAAGCTAAAGGAATCCCATTCCCAAAGTTGCAACCTATGGGGGTCTATTCAACATTGTGGGAAGCTGATAACTGGGCTACAAGAGGTGGACTTGAAAAGATTGATTGGAGCAAAGCACCTTTCTATGCTTATTACAAGGACTTTGATATTGAAGGGTGCCCTGTGCCAGGACCTTCTAACTGTGCCTCAAACCCCAGCAATTGGTGGGAAGGATCAACTTACCAATTACTCAGTCCACTTGAAGCTAGAAAGTATAAGTGGGTTCGTATGAACCACATGATCTATGACTACTGTACTGATAAATCGAGGTTCCCAGTGACCCCACCAGAGTGTATTGCGGGTTTCTAATTTTCAAACCAACCAAATCGTTCATCTACCAAGTGGTACATATACCATATACTCCTACCCCTTACGTACGTACATGCCCTTGTATATGTGAAAAAGGGCCGCTAGCCATGCATATTGGAGATGCAAGGAATAAATATGAATTATCATGTGTGTGTGTGTATGTTGATTAAGTCTAAGTTGAAAAAAAGGTTTCCTACTTGTGGGCTACAATATGTGCCCCGTATTTGGTAGGCATTGTATTTGTACGAGCCAATAAAGCTTCTGCATAATTGTGAAAAGGATGTTTTTGTATGTTATGTACTGCTTTTCAAACATTATAAGCAAAAAATCTTCGTAAAAGACAAAAAAAGAAGAGAAAAAGAAGGTAATAGTAGTATCATATATTCGGGCAGGAAACATAGGGTGTGTGTGTGGATTAAGTCTAAGTTGATTGTGTGTGTATATGTTGAATTATCAACATATGAATTATGAATTATCGCGCGCGCGTGTGTGTATGTTGATAAAGTCTAAGCTGAAAAAAAGTTTTCCTACTTGTGGGCTACAATATGTGCCCCGTATTTGGTAGGCCTAGTATTTGTACGAGCCAATAAAGCTTCTGCATAATTGTGAAGAGGATGTTTTTGTATGTTATGCACTGATTTTCAAACATTATAAGCAAAAAATCTTCGTATAAGACAAGAAAAGAAGAGAAAAAGAAGGTAATAGTAGTACCATATATACGTGCAGAAAACATAGGGTGTGCGGGTGGAAGAAATTAACAACTTGAATTCATTACCTATTAATTGTTTTAACTAGTCGCAAACCCACGTAATGTATGAGAATAGATAATTTTATTTTAGTTATTGTATAATATATAATTTGTTCTCTAAATTTTGAGGAAAATAATTTGTTCTCTCAAAAACTCAAACAATTTCTAAAATTATTTTTCATTTATCTATCTCAAAAAATATATCATCATTTTATTATTTGGATTTATTTTTCTTGTACAACTAAACTATTTGAGTTTCACATATATTATTCAAAATTTGTATTATCTTAAAAAGAGATTATTAATTATATTTATAATTTTTCTTTTCATAGGAGTAGCTTCAAACTATTTATCGAATTTTGTTTACTAATATAGATACATGAGATTGGAACTACATATTTCTTAAACATTCCTAAGAGACTATATTATATTATAAATTTAATACTTAAAATAATATGTAGAAAAAAAATAGACTTTATGTCTAAAATTGAACACTTCACCTATTGAAATGAAAGAAAATAATTTGTATAACAACATAAAGAGAACATGATTTGAATTTTTTTTTTTTTAATGCATACACTTTATTTATTAAGATTTAATTGTCTTTAACCGGATCTTCATATCACATTTTGTTACTACGTACTCTCCTATTGAGCATTCTCATTCGTTACATCATTGGCCACATCATTATTCTTTTTATTATTTATTTTTTACTTTTAATTTTTTGACAATATTAAATATATAAATATATTGGCTTTACAAATTCATCTTAGGCAGTTTTAACTTTACATATATTCATTTACTTTAATTTTGATGTTATAACTAAATAATAAATCAATTAAAAATAAAAATATTGTCTATACATATTCATCTTGGGCGGTTTAATTTTAATAGCTGATAGACACATTCAAATACATAGCCAACATTGTATTTTGATATAAATTCAAAATCTCACTTCCAAAATAATTAAGTATTATGTCAAAAAAAAAAAATCAAACAAAAGCTAAAAGAGGGAGAGAGAGAAAAGTTGTGGCAAAAAACTTAAAAAATCAAACACACTACCAAATTGTATTAACCAATAATATTATATAAAAAATACAATGATTCATCAACCTAAAGAGCGAGATATCACCTTTTTCGGGAGAGAAATAGAAAATAAAATGAGAAAAAGAAGCATTAAAATAAAAAAAAATATAGTCATAAATCAAACACCAAATTATCAAAGCCATGATATATAATAGAATAACATTATATTCTTTTCTTTTTTGAGTAAACAATAATACTTATTAGAACAAACATGAAAATAATAATAGTGTTTTAAATTGGGTTTATAATATATTACATAACTAGAGTACAACTACAAAATGGTCTAACCTTTGTAATTGTAGACTGTGGTTATAAATAACGGACACTAGATACACACAACCAATGTGAGATAAACATCTCTATTCTTTTTTCTTTTCTTTTTTTTTTTCTTTTTTTTTTGGGTAAGAAGTAATACTTATAAAAATACACACAAAAATAATAATAGTTTTTTAAACCGAGTTTATAATACATTACATAACTAGAGTACAACTACAAAATGGTCTAACATTTGTAAATTATATTTATATGCAATAGACTAATGTAGGGTCACAAATTTTAGCCCAAGTCCAAAAGATATGAGATATGACCCCAATGAGTCCAGTGCAATGAATTTGTAGAGAGTGGGTGAAAGAGCTGGGTTTTTTGCGAATTGAATAACGGCTAGTAAGGATTTAAAAGACGAACAAGCACAAAAACACACTTAAGACTTGATGAAATGGTTATCCGAGGAGATGAATTATGAATTAAACCAATAGTTCTGAAAGTTAACACAGTTTTTAGTGCTATAGTAATTCTTTTTCTCTTTCATCTCCCAAGTTTTTTCCCTCCCCCCTCTTATGGGAGGTATTTTACATTATATAATTCTTTTCAGGTCATCCTGATCATACACTTGTTAATCATCTAAACCTTTACTCAAGTACATGTCCCATCAGACATCTTCTTTAACTATCTGCGAATGGCGGTAGCTGAGATTGCACTGTTCAGGGGTCTTCTCCACATAAATGTGGCTAGAAAAGTTGCTGCAGTGCATTTAATGCGGTGGTGACAGCTTTTCTTTTAGATATTTCTGTATTCTTATCACTCTTGTATGCGCCTGAGGTTGGTCATGATCATTGGAGTTCCCTGGAAAGTCATCTAAAGTGTACGAACACATGCTTAACCAATATTCATCGTATCCGAGAAGGAGTTACTCCTCGGACTCTATTCATCCATTTTTCCTTACGTGATTCTCAACTTTGGGACTTCTCTCGATCATTTACTCCTCCTCAGACATGTCCACGTCCTCGAACAAGGCCCAATGTCCAATATACAAATTTGGGCCCTCATCCCCACAACTAACATTTAACAATCATAGAAAAAATAATAATAATAATAACTTAAAAGTACAAAACCAAATTGCAACCCAAAGTAAAATTCTAAAGAACACTTAAATACATCAATCTAAAGTAGAGATACAAAAAATAAAAAATTCACACAAAAATAAAAACATGAGAGAGAGAGAGAGAGAGAGAGAGAGAGAGAGAGAGAGAGAGAGAGAGAGAGAGCAATAACATTTTTCATGTGAAAAAATATGTATAGAATGTGAGAGAGAATGTCATATCTGTAGTAATAGAAAGGAGATACGAAGAGTCAAAATAAAAAGAAGAGGAAAAGATAGATGAAGAGTGACATTAAGGTTGAGAGTGGTGGAGAATTGAAAAGGTAAAATGGAAGTTATGGTTGGAAGTAGTTGAGAGAAATGAGAAATAGGTAGATGATATGGCCGCTAATGTGGCTTAAAAGAAGCGTAACAATAATGAATTCTACGTTTCAGCTTTTAAATATAGATAAATTTGTCCATAAACAACATTACAAATTGATTTCTTTCCTATGCTTATTTTCTATTTACTTTTTCATAAACGTCCGAATAATTGTGGTTGTATGATTCTTCTATATATGGTCATCCCTGAAAATATATCTCACGTGGTCTTATAAGTTATTACCACACCCGCCCAAAGAAGAAAGATAGAGAGAGTGGGCTCTGCAACTAGTACATAAGCAGATACGCAAAACTTGTGTCACATAAGACATGGTCCCGACTCCGAGTCAAGGGTGGTCATGGTCGGGGTTGGTTATGTGCACGTGTGAGTATTGATGTACATTGTCATGTTCTAGTCAAGAGGATTCATAAAGCACCGTATGAACCATATAAGGCTACCTGCGCCCATTTGTAGCATTGGTGGTGATTGGCAGAGGGGCGCTCAATAACTATTGATCGATGTTTCATTCTGACAAAGCCAACTATCAATAAATATTTAAATCTAACCTAATTAAACCAAAATTATTTTACTGAAGTAAGGGGGTATTTGCTTTTCTTACAATGGAGTTTTACAAGCATTCCATTTAAATGAATGTTAATCTCTCTTATAAGGATACATATTCATTAGTCAATAGCTCATACACTACAACGTCATTATGTATTTTTTTTTTTTTTAAATTGTTTTGTATGGTATGACCAAAAGAAAACTGAAAATCAATAGGGTCCCCCTCAATTAATCCTCAAATTAATCAGAATAAATATACTAATGCCTGAGTTGAATGGTAGATAGGTAGATATATTGATAGGTACGATTCAAATGTCCAAACATATTAACAACCCTAGGGTATGGCTATGGCAGTGTTTGGAGTAGTGTATCAAGTGTATCTCCTACAACAAAGACATGCATTTTTTTATACAGACTTTCAAGAACATACATATTGATTTTTAATAGATACGATAGAATTAGAATTTAAACTTACGACATCTATTGGTAATTGCTCTGTATTGCTAGGTTAAGAAACCTTTTTTTTTTTTTGTGTGTATGTGTAAATAAAATTCAATCTTAGGTTCCTTAACAAGCGACTTTAAAATAACTGGTAGAGGGGGAGAGAACTGTTCCTTTTTTTACTATTCTATATGATACGGGCAGGGCCATCTTAGCTTGATATGAAACTTAAAGGACCACAATCCGAACCGGCTTGATGGGAAGGCATCAAAATGAGACCTCGATGCCCCACGTTTTGACTTAAAAACAACAGGACCATCCTGTGAAATATTTATTTTGAGTTAACAAAAGTGTAAAGACGTAGGCTATACAGTCACTATAAATGGCAGTCGGCTCTACCTGTTGATATCATATCAATATAAAGCTACTCGTCATCACAACAAGCAACAAGGTACATAAACTCATAAAGCTAAAATCATATCATGAGGTAGATGACTCCCAAAAGATAAGCCAAAGAAAGCAAAAGGTAGTGGGCATGGTGTATAATAGCTACTTTTGACAATTCAATGGAGGGGAAACGTGGTCGGATCCATTTGTCAATATTGGTAAAAAGCTGGGTTGCATGCAATGTATATACAGCCAAATTTAATTATCACTGGAACTAAAAAGTCTCTGTTACAGAAGCATGAGGTTAAGATAAGCCTACTAGTATCTTAGGCAGGTCCCATTGAACTACGAAATACAATCAAATGAATCGGTTGATGGACATGGTTAACCGATTCAGGAACCATAATGAATTGAAAGGCACATATCATTGTTAGAGAGCAGGTCACAATTTATGAAGCAATAGAGTACTACAGAGTGGGTAACAGGTGAGGCCACATTTAGATGACACCATAATTTAACTTAATACTCTGGACATTGTTAGTGTGTCAGATTAATAAATTCTCATTGCTGCCATGGCTGAACAAAGAACGAATCCTGGTTGTAAGATCACAAAACAAGGAGGAAGTGTATGGTCTTGATCACCTCATCTCCAAAGATTAGTAGTTTACCATCAAAGATATCAAATCAAATAAACGTGCTTTGTGTAGGTTGAGGAATTGCTGCCTCCTGTGAAGGATGCGTCCAGGGAATAAAATACACAGCTCGATGAGATGGTTAATAATTAAAGGGCTCTTTGATTTGATTGGCAACTCATGGTGTTATAAAGACATTAAGCCTTGGTTTGGATAGCACTGATACCTGCGGCGCGTTTTGTGAGTTGCGTTTTCTCCCCCCCCTTTTTTTTTTATGGCCCGGATTTGACGACAGTGGAAGACAATTTTTACTGTGCATGAACAGCGCGACACTGTTCACACACTGTTCATGCACTATTCACACATTAAAAAATATTAAAAATAGGTCCCACGGTACTATTTATATATTTAAAAATTATTTTGTTACAGTGTTTTCAGCAACAATCAATTTTCAATAACTTTCAACAACAATAAGTTGTATCCAAACGGACCCTAAAGGTTGAAATCTTCATTCTTCCAACTATCCAATTATCATAATTAAAAATAATAATAAGTAAATAAGACCTAGAGTGAATAATTTTATGGTAGCTTTGTGTTTGTGTTGTTTGAGGGGCAAGATATATACCCATGACTATCATTTCGGCATGTTTTAATATCCACCATTCATTCGTGAATATGAATAAAAGACTGAGATTAAGACACTAAAGATAAACTAGAGACTCAAATTAGTGACCACCAAGACGTACCTGAGATTAGCAAAGCTTGAGATTAGCCCCACTACCTCAACTCTGGCTCCCCCATCTTGGGAGTGGCTTTGACATGTGAACACCATCCCCATAATTCACATTCATTTGGCTAGCTTGTCACAGTAGCCTAGCAACAAGTACACTCTTGTCCCAAAAAAATAATTTAAAAAAAAATATATCCTGATTGATGCTTGCCCACTCTGCAATAATACCCCATAAATGGTTCTTCATGTTATCCGAGATTGCCCCATGATTGCTAATTTGTGGAGAGTAATTAGGACCTTGCACCTTCAAGTTATTTCTCATTTCGAAGGATGGAACAGTGGATTAAGTTTGCAACCAGCTCCCACTTGGTTTCTGACATCTTTCCTATCGTACTCTGGAAAGTCGTTTTCTCTATTGCTTCTTGGAAAATCTGGACAGCAAGGAACAAATTGGTCATGGAAAACAAACCTTTGGACCCATGGAATCTGCTAAAGAAAACTGTTTCTTTGGCTGTTGAACTCTGCACCCCTCCCTTTGAAAATTGAACCACAGGATGGTCTTTGCAGGCTGATTGATTGGAAACCGCCCCACTTTGGTTATTTCAAACTCAGCGCAGATGCGTCAGTCATTTCCAACCATGGAAGAGATAGTGCAGGGGGCCTTATTAGACACTCCAATGTCACTTGGCTCTAAAGTTTCTCCAAGAACATTGAGATAACCAATTCCTTCGTAGCTAAAATTTAGGCTCTTAGGGATGGACTCAACTTAGCCCTGCATATTTGAATGTCCGGAAAATCATAATTGAATTGGATGCTAAGCTAGTTGCGGAGTTCTTCGGTTTGTAAGACACTTCAGTTCATGATTTTCACCTTTGTAGTGCTCTAATTTCTGATTGCAGATCTTTTTTTGGCATTTTGAGGCGTCTTATAAGTTATATCCAACACACTCCAAGAAGGGAATCACTGTGCAGACTTGTTAGCAAAAGATGGAAGTAGTAGGGAACCTTTTGTGTTGTATTCAGTCCCTCCACCTTTTATTGTAGGGTGGTTGTTGGCTGATGCCTGAGAGTTGGTTACCCTAGATGGTTTTGTCTGCCTTTATCTTTAAAGAATTTTCCCTTCTCAACAAAAGAAAAGGAAAAAAAAAAAAAAAATTCTGATCATAGCCGGTAGCAAATCCCAAAGGTACCATAGAAAAACCCGACCTAGAGTTCACTTTTTAACGTTGTTGATTTTCACAGCAACTGGATCTGAACAGTATGGACAATTCCCAAAAAGAACATTGAATGACCTGTAATGAAGTATGCAAATTAATCATGAATCAAGCAATAATGAGAACAATATTAGAACTTATTGTAAAAGGGAATTTTGTTATTAAACCCCCCCTCCCCCCCCCCCCCCCCCCCCCCCCCAAAAAAATAGCAATTAAGAGCTTAAGTTATATTCATGCATGATCCAAATAGAAAGCCACAAGGACACTAAAAATTCAACGTACTGCCTTGTTGTGGTGATGGAACGCAACCAGTCCCCAAGACAAACACTATGGAATGCCTTTCTGCAAGTGGTATTATCACATGTGTAGTCAGTTCCACTTCCACTCTTAGCTCCTAGCTCATCATCTACATCGACAATTTAAAAGTGAATGATGCATGAATAAAGATGTAGTTAGTAACATCTAAGAAAATGTATATATCAATACCAACTGGAAGACATTGAGCATAACATATTCCACATTCAACTTTCTGGTCATTCTTCGGTACATCAGTGGGCCTTGGCAGTTGAGTCTCCAGAAGACATGCAAGATTTTCCAAGTATGGTTTGTCCTTTGTCCTATGCAGATTATCAGAGCACACAAATAAAGTATATCACTGATAATGCCATAGGCAATAATCAAGCAAACATTTTTCAGAAAAATAAAGGAGAAGTGTTCACTAATTCAAAAAAATTTGGCAATGCATGATAGCAAGATCAAGCAACAGGAAGCGTAATTTCAAATAAAAAAATGACCCTTGTTTCTAAACATAAAACTTCAAGTATTACATTGTATCCATTCGAAATCTTTCTTCCCTTTTATTTGGGGTAAGGAAGAGAAGGGAAGAGAAGAGAGAGGGAGTGGATTGGAAATCAGCATTCACTTTTAAGCTAACATATCAGTAGACATTAGGAAAAACCAACAGAAACTGAGCCATAATATCTTGTCACTAAAAGAAAAAGGAGTGTTACGCTGGTAGGATTGTGTATCCATAGTTTACTCCCCAAGGTGGGGTCCAAAGGGCCCCTACCTTGGTGAGGTTCCACATCATCCAAAAAAAAAAAAGAGCAGTGTTACAGATGAAAAATGCCATTTCTCAGGTAACTACAGAAACTTCCAATTTTTACTACCTTTATATAACAAGTATTGAAGTCAAAATGCAAATTAAGATCCATAAGAGCAAGCAAGAGTATACCATTTTCTGCTATTTCTCTGCCACTTCTTTCTCAACGAACCCACAATTGGACCTGAACCCATAAAACGACACCTAACACAACTTACATATTCAACACCACATGAAAAGCTAAAACTAGCAGTAACAGAACAGTGATATGAGATGAAATCTCACTCTGGTAAAGATCTAGGATTGTTGGCATCTATACACAATATGATGAAGCAATCATTTCCTGAAAAACATAAACCTAAAAAGGTTTAATACTGACAAACAAAAAAGAGAAATGCTTTAGCAATATATTCATGATCAGCCAATGGCTCACCTATATTGATTTGACGATGGGAAATTGATCGAGAAGGCTGTTTAGGATCGATAACACAAAGAGACTTGTCAATATCATCCAATGTAGACCAAAATTCCTGAAGCCTCTCCAGATGCTGTGTACAAAATAGAGTAGCTGCATACTTTAGTAAAAGTTGGAAAAGCTTATAACCTTTTTAAAAAGCTTGCAACAAATACCTCTTGGAACTGCTGCACCACATCCTTTAATCTTGAGTTTATTGACCATTGTAAGTCAAAATTATATGGTACATCCTGAGGAAGGAAACTCAAAGATAATTTAAGCCTATAATGCAAAACTTCAATTTCCAAAGAGATGAAAGAAAACCAACCGCTGATATTGAAGGTGGACTTTTGGGGTAGGATTTATCCAATTGAATTTCCATAAAGTGCAGTCTCCCCTTCTCGTCTCTATCAATCAAATTTATCAAAGGCTCAGTCCACGACATGAATAAGCATAAACAAATGAAGAAATTCAGGAAACTGTGACATGTGGTAATAAGCATATTCAATTATACATTCACAACCAATTGACAGAAACCTTTAATTAACTTCACAGCTATAATATATTAAAGATTATACCTCAAAGTGTTAGACGTTACAGTGGACTCATGTTAAGTTAAATCTAATGAAATTTAATCTAGATCTTCCATCTGCCTCCAAAAAGCGCTCATGTTTCTCACTGTATTTCAGCGTGGACTTTAATATGCTACGCGGAAAGGTAAGAAAGAAGAAACAGATTTACCTACTTGATTCACATGAGACCAGTGTATATCAGGCTTTGTGGAACATTATTAGTGTCCCTTGCCAGTAAAATATTGTAAAAAGATTAAAAGTCAGAGGCAATGAAGTAGCATAGGGAAGAGGAACATCTGATTCTGGAAGAAGAAAAGCAATGTTTTGATCTCAGAAGAGTAACAGGGCAATGTTATCCAGCACTTGCCTACAAACAAAGTATGCTTAACTTACTTCACAATCACCTGATTTCCGATTCATTGCATATATTTCAGTTTTTCATACTCTCAGAAGATAAGTTCAACTTTTAATAAGTAACACTCTCTGAAAACATTCACAGCATGCTTTATGGCTTTGAGATTCTAAGGCAATAATGTTTTACAGCAATCTTTTCATATCTCAATAACAGAGATTAAAATGTTGTTTCTAAATCTGTTTGCCTGTTCCAGTGTCACTTATTTGGCCTTCATAGCACCAGATGCCTTTGGCCAATTAAAACATTCTCTCAATATATAAAACCACAAATTATACTTTAAGCACCAAAGCTTTCCTAATTTCTGTTGTAACTGCAAACTATATGGGAATAGGGGGGCAAAAACACAAGCACATGAACCTTAAAGAGAAGCAAACAAAAACCTGGATCCTCCTTCCTAAAGGGAAAATAGTTTGGAATATGAAAGCAAGAAAGAACATCTTACAAGATACGAAAGCTAAGAAACGTCAGATCTCCACCCAATCTCACCAGATGCTCCCATCCAACCTCTTCTATCTGTATATACAATGATCAAAAGGATCCTAAAAGACGTATTTTGCAATAACAAAATCAATGCACTCAACTGAAGCAAACAAAGTTCCATACGTACTAGACAATGTGGAGTGTACACATTCATAATTGAACGAAAATTACATAAATTTGTATTGGTATGGTGTAAGGACTTAAGATCCTTCATAGTAGTTGTTCAGTATTGGAACATCAAGATACACTTTCGCAAAAACAAAAGGAATCCAAAACTAAATTACTTGAAGTATATACGTGTGTGAGTGTGTGGAGTGTGGACAAAAAGTAATTAGTATTCAGTAATTCTGAAAAATACAGATTTCATTACTGACCATCTGAGTGTTCCATTTCAAAAGAAGATAGAGGCTCTAATAACTCTAGGGCTTTGTTAGTTTAAAGGGAATGAAACCACAAGAAATAGCTTATGAAGGAGAATGATTGTTGAAGGTTGATGCAATAAAAGATAAGAGGTGAACTAAAGTGTGTGGCTGTCCTCTTCCCCACAAGCCCTTTGCTCTGAAATAGAAGACTGGTTGTGGTTGTTGCCGCGCGGGGGGGGGGGGTGGTGGGGGGGGGGGGTGTGGAGGAATTGGATAATTCAATTTTGGAATATAGAATTTGAGTCCAACTTTTACAAACTTTTCTTAGAAATTAAAATATAAGCAAAGGTAGTTTTCTAGGTTCACATATGTAGTTTTCCATATATTTGAAAGTAACTTGATTTGAGATGAACCCATCATGTTTCACAACAGACTTAAGGGATGGTATTGAACTAAAGCAATACAGTAAAACACAATAGAATCTGCAAAAGACAAAACCAAACCAAATCAAAAGTAAAAACAAAAACAAAAGGTTTTCTAATGATAAAGGAGCTGAGGAAACAACAAAAATTAGGTTTTTTTTTTAATTCCTTCTGACCTAGTTTTTTTTTTTTTTTATACCTTGACTTGATAATTAGCAAGAGTATATTCTATGATCATGGCAACATGTAACCAATTTATGAAACAAGACTCAAGAAGATAAAGTGCATAATTTCAACATGCTAGACTAGATGCAAGTACTGTTACGCTATGATACTTTGGTCCTGGATGGTGAAATAAAACTGATTACACAGAATCAATGAGTGGCAGTAGTAATATCATATGATTGATCAAGTCACCTCTGAGTACACCAAGCGGTAAAATGAAGATGATTTGGCCAGCTCTCTGCATCTAGCCTGTTCAGTATGGTCCTGTGGATAAGAAGAAGAGGGGAAAAAAAAAAACAATAAAAATATGTAAATGATGTCTCTGCGTCTGCATGACAATCCTCAGCCCCACTATCTTTCTTCCACTTAGAACTTTTGAATCTCTAGGCCTATTGATTTTTCAAGAAGCTTAGAGCCATACAATTAGGCCTTTTCCCTTTTATTTGAAATTTAAAATCTCATGAATTGTGAAGTCTTATGACTACTAACGAAGGGAAGGTTTGAAATCTCAATTGTCTAAATTTTATTGTTTTTCACTTATTGAAATTTCATACATGAATACCTAGAGATAGAGCTGACATATAATGAGAATGATTGTAACTGAAAACAAGAGGTGGAGGCAGTGATAACAAAGCTACAATGCAGTGCATATACATGTGATGGGACACTGATTTTATGCATCCAACATATTAATTCTATTTCAACATAGATACCCACAATCGAAAAGTTGTTAGATATAAAACATTACAGCAAGAATAACAATTTTCAGCTTAAGAACATTGCGTAGTAGTTGGTATTGCAGAAACTACATACTCCAGATTTCGCTTCAAAAACTTCTAACTCATTCAGGAATTTCAGCAAACAATTGGTGCGCTTTGCATTCATTCTCTCAAAAATACTTATCCATGATCTAGTAACTGATAAGTACGACTCATATATATAAATATACAAACGTAGAATTCAGATACATAAATCGTTGGTGATAGAGACTAAGGAACAAGAAAAGGTACCATTTTTGATTTAGCAAGCAAATATGACTGCCTGCCTTCGCTGATAGAATGAGAGAACAGTACCGCTTCCGATTTTTAGAATTAAGAGAACCCACCGACCTCCGTGTATCAAATAAATGACAGCAACTGTCTTAACGACTGTCGTTTCTTGCAATAGTCCGTTAATGAGCCCAATTTACGGAAGCTGACTTCAATTGTGATGTGTAAAAATAGTGAATGAAAAATGAGTGTAGGTTTCAAAAATAAAATAAAATAAAAATTGAGTGTAGGAGAATATTTTTCTAAAAATTATTTGATTCTTGGAGTTAAACTCGTAAAAAATTAAAATTGATAAGAGTTTGACATTTATAACATGTGACATTTCAAGAACATTTATTTTGCTAAGGCTTGGATTATTGTGAGGGACTATCTTTATTGAGAGACCACTTTCACCTTATACATACAAGAAAGATAAAGCAACATGAAAGACACGGCAAGCACCACCGGGCCTTCTGGCCGAGTGGTACCCGGTCTTCTAGTGACCTAACAGCTCAGGGGTTCTATCCCCTGCATAAACACTTACCAAGCAAAAAAAATAATAATAATAAAGAAAGACACGGCAAGCAAAAGGTTTTTTTATTTTTATTTATAGTCTACAAATCAAAATGATAGCAGGTTTCTTCTTGGTATAGACATTATTTTTTTAGCAATAAATCATGACGATAATAGTTTTTACCCATTTAGTGAGAATTTGGATGAACATTGTCTACCACAACTATACAACAAGTATTTTCAATCATAAATATTGACAAAATTTGGCTTCACAACAAATTGAAGATGAATTTCTAAAAGTCTCTTTCATTTTGTACATTTTAATACACAAACAATCATATATGTTTTTCAAAAGAATGACAAATTCTATTTTGATAGATTATTTAATTAGAAATGTATTAAGAAAAAATTATTTTGTGTCTTTTCTTTTGTTGTTAACTATGAATAAATGCTAGTTTTATTTTTTCCTATATTCATTTAGTTTTAAATTTTAGTATATTGTTTAGTCTCGAATTTAGAAAATATGTTGGTTTTTGCTTGGTCCCTTAATTGAAATTCTGGTTCCATCTCTAAGTAATAATGTAATATACCAACATCACTCTAATAAAACTAAAAAAAAAAAAGATGAAATGAAGATGACACATTGTTAACACCTTAGCCACAAAAATAAAAGTCAAAGTACCCATATCTAAGGTAAAAATTTGAATTGAATGACCCTACTAATTCAAGATTCTTTATGAAAAACTAGCTTGTAACCCCATGCATATACATGGATACACTTAAAAATATATAATAAATAGCATAATATAATTCCTATATATATAATTTAAATATTATTGATAGTCATTTTTATATTTTGTTAACTGTTTAAAAAAATTTATAAGGATTTTATTAGGTATAAAATGTAAATTGTCTATTGTCTATTGTTTTTTTTAATTATTGTGAAGCACTTTTTTTTTTACGATTCATTTATTCTAGACTCTTTGATTTTTGTACTTAATAAATCACTTGGATGAATATTTATAATGTGGTCCCATATTTGATTCTAAAATTAAGAAATAAACCTCTTTAAAAATAAATAATTTATGACACATGACGTAAAATTTGAACTCTAATTTGGAATTTTAATTTAAGTTTCTCTTAGTTTCACCTATTATTATTGTAGGATCAAGATTTGTGGCCCAAACCCAAGAAATATGGAATATGAGCCCAACAAGCCCAATACAATAGATTTGTAGAAAGTGGGTAAAAGAACTGGGCTGATAGTGAACTAAACAACGTTTAACAAAAGTTTGATAGATAAATAATTGGAAAAACAAACTTTGGAACTTGAACAAATTATCGTCCGAGGAGACAATCTTTTGCTTATATAATTCTTAGGGCTACAGTAAACCTTTCTTCTTCTTCTTCCTCTTTTGATTTTTCGATCCCCTTTCATGAGAGGTCCTTTACATTTATATAGTTTTCTTTTTCTCCATCTTGACCGTACACTTGTTCTTTATCTAAGCATTCACTTGAGTATATGTCTCATCCGGTATCTTCTTTAGTTCTCCATGAGTGGTAGTAGTTGAGGCTGCACTGTTCAGGGGTCTTCTCCACATAAATGCAGCCAGAAAAGTTGTTGTAGTACATTTAATGCGGTGGTAGTAGCTTTTCCCTTAGATATTTCTCCGTTCTTATCATCTTTATACGTGCATGAAGTTCATCCTTATCGTTGGAACTTATCGGAAGATTGCCCAAGCCATCCAGGTATTTGCTAGACTAGTATTCTTCGTATCCGAGAAGGATATGCTCCTCGGACTTTATTCTTCTATCACTTCCTTGCATGGTTCTCCAGTATGAGGCCTTCCCCAATCTTTGGCTCCTCCTCGGACGAACCCATACTTCCAAATGGGGCCCAGGGCCTAATATACAAATTTGGGCTTTTATCCCCACAATAACCCCTCGAAATTTTAATTTTTCCCTCGCATCCGAGGAGAAAAAATAGGATTTTGATTTGCCGCAAAAATAAAGGCTAATAATGTAAAAATAACCTGAGTTTACACGTGTGGGAGCATAGATTTGGGCACTTCATTATTGCTACTGACGTTTCGGTGTTTACGAAGCGCTATTAATTGCTCCAGGCGGCGCTATGCCTCTGGCATCCAACGGTGAGTCATTGATCAGACGGACAATATTTTTCCTTAGAATCTAGGCGGGATATTTGCCACTCATTTTCTGACCCCTATATAAAGCCCCAAAGGAGATCACTTCTCCTTTCACGATTTCTCAAATTCTCCAGCGAACCCAAGCATTCAAACTTACAAAACTTTTCAAATCATCAGTATCGTTTCTCCATAAATTCACAAGAATCTTACTAAGGACTTAAGTATTACTCCCCAACTCAGTTTGTGTAAGTTCCCGTTTCTTTCCACCCATTATTTTCTCTTCGGCCATCTTCCTTGGCCTTCAAATTCTTATTTCCCAATTTTTGTTCTTAGAGTTTCACTTTTTCCGCTTGTCTGAAATGGGTAGATTTAAGCATTTGGTAGATAGCCCTGCTCAGATAGAGATATTTAAAGAAACGTATCACATTCCACAGGGCGTACACTTGCGGTACTATCTCTTAGAGAGACTACTAACCGACCGAGAAGTGGGAGAAGTCATAATCCCAGTAATAGCTTTCATAGAAGGGGGAATGACTATCCCCATGGGTCGCATTACAAGAGACTACCTTCGCAACCATAGGCTTAGTCTTGACCAGTGTGCACCTAACATCTTTAGAATCCTAGGAGCGTCGATGCTTTAAACCAACATTTAGGCTTGGGGCTCACCTGGCTTGACATAGTACATATGTACGAGTGTCATAAACAAAAGGGGGCGGGATATTATCTTAAATCTCGGTCCGACATTGTTAGGCTCATATCCTGTCTTCCCAAGTTTAACAAGGGGATGAAAGACGACTATCTGATCGTCTCAAGAGTGTGGCATGACGGCCTTCATTGCCCAACCCAACTAGGAGAGCCAGGTGGGATATCCCAGATCTAGGTTCCCTAGAAATAGATTTAGGATCATCATCACTAGCGTTGTACCTTTTCTTTTTATATTCGTATTCTACTTTCTAATTGTTTAATTCTGTTGTGGTGTTAACAGATAAAAGGCACGTAGCTCCTCGGCTCAGTCTAACTAACGTTGCCGCGCTCAATTACCTGCTGAGATCAGAGATTTTTGTAAGTGAAGACAGGTAACTTCGTGCTACATATCTCATTCTTGATTTCAAGCCACTCTCGGACACATTTCAACCGGTTGGCAACGCGATAAGGTAGGGAGACCCTCGCATAAACTGGATAGACGTTGCTCGGAGAAATTTTTTGTCCCCGTTCGATCTTGCCCCTGTACCACATCCGGTTCCGCAGGATGCACCTCTGGTCGCTCCCCCGATTTAACAAGTACCCTTTGAAGCGGTAGCAGCTGAAGGAGTTTCCTCTTCATCCTCACTTGAAGAAGAAATTGACAAATTCCAATTCGAAGAAGAGGAAGTGCAGGGAGTAGGAGCAACTGTGATATTAGAAATAGAAGAAGAACCTGACAGATACTCAAGTGTTCAGGCTCCTGCCCCTGTAATAACTTGCTTAGAGGACTCTTCGGACGAAGAAATGGCTCTGAAAACCGACGGCAAGAGCTTAAGGGAACTCTTAAGGGGAAGGAAAAAAGCAGCAAAAGACAGGCAAGGACCCACAGAGCTTAAGGTCTTCTTCTGTTGAAAGCCAAGAAGACCCACTTGTGGCTGATGTGCGCCGAAGACCACGCACATGGTCTCCTAAGCTAGAGCTGGATGGTGCCCCTCTCTCTTGGGACACCTCAGTTAGGAACTATGGTGGGGGGAAAGCGGGTCTTATTGCTGAAGTCTTGGAGCAACCGCTCCTCTTGCCAAAGGACATGGAAGCCTATCGGCGCTTCAACCAACAGGAACTCTTCATATCCTTAAAGAGGGATTTAGCTATGGTAATTGGTTTGATCTACTCTACTAAGTAAACCACTGATAATTTTTATTCATTCATCTTTATTCTACTTTAAATTTCTCATTCTGTTATGCAGATCACCCAACAAATTTACGTGACTGAAGAGTGGAACAAAGACGCTCGTAATGAAGCCAAGGTAGAGGCCTATCAAAGGTCCGAGGTGGAAAAAGCCTTGGGCAGCCTTAACGAAGAGAAAGACAAGCTTTCTGAGAAGCTGAAAGAGGCCATTCAGCAGAGGAACAATGCTGATGCTGGTCTCAAAACGGCAGAGAGGCAGGCCGAAGAGCAGTGCAAGCAACTGCACATGACTGAAATCAATCTGGAAACAGAGAGACAGATGGTAAAGGATCTTCGTGCCGAGCTTAAGAAAGCCAGGGAAACTGCCTAACTGGCCAAGGAGGCGACTAAAGCTGAAAAACGGGCATCTTACAAGCTTGGACTGGAGGAAACTCAAAACAGGCTCACAAAGGAACTTTCTGTGGTCTGTAGGGACTACTGTGACATCTCTTGGGGTAAAGCCCTTGATGCTGCAGGAGTTCCTACAGATTCTGTCTTGAGGCGACCTGAGAGCATTTACTATGATCCTGAGATTCATGAGCTCCCAGGTCCTGATTCCTCTCCCCCCGAGCAAGCTCTAGGGATGATTGAGCAGCCATTGGTGGACCAAACCCCTCCTACTTCCCTTGATGCGCCTAAGGAATCAGTTCAAGCTGGGAACCAGGAGTAGAGCGCCGAGGACACCCAGGACAAAGGCAAGAGTCAAGCCCAAGATGCTGTTGCCTCCTTGCCTAGTCAAGACGTTGACCCTCTTGGCCCTAAAACAAAACCTTAGAGACTAGGGTCTTCATTGTTGTTCTGGTTTTGTTGTTTTGTTGTTGTTGTTGTTTTCTTTTTCTTTTTTTTAAGATGTAAAATACTCTTTCTCCGATTGATAAAAGCATTTTACTTTTATTATTATTTTTTATTCTGCATATTATCTGATTTGTTATTACTACGAATGGTTTTGACTTCATATTACTTTAATTCGAACTAGATCAATAACCATGCCCCACTAGTGATGCCAATAATTTTAGCAAGAACTAATGGTAAACTCAATGAACCATGAAAGAGAAAGATGTTTTTTAGGCTTTTTGATACCTACGTAGATCATTAAGTCTGCGTTTAATACTTACAAGGAGCACTGCTGAATGTTAATTTCACCCAAATATGTGCTTCAAGAGAATGAGAGAATTTAGGATTCATTTAATCATCTGTGTAAGCTGTAACAGTGTTAATACATAAAAATTATGATGGAGTGTTAACTAACCCGTATCATCTGGTCCGAGTACTTCAGACATGATTAGGTTTAAGTTTAAACACTTGCAGAAATTGTGAAGGTGTTAACTAACCTGTACCATCTAGTTCGAGGACTTCAGGCATGACATGATTTAAGTTTAAACACTTATAGAAACTGTAACGGAGTGTTAACTAACCCCTAACCCCTAACCCACATCATCTGGTCCGAGGACTACTGGCGTGATTGGGTTTAAGTTTAAACACTTATGGAAATTGTAACGGAGTGTTAACTAACCCACATCATCTGGTCCGAGAACTACAAGCATGATTGGATTTAAGTTTAAACACTTATGGAAACTGTAACGGAGTGTTAACTAACCCACACCATCTGGTTCGAGGACTACAGACATGATTGGATTTAAGTTTAAACACTTATAGAAACTGTAATGGAGTGTTAACCAACCCACATCATCTGGTTCGAGCACTACAGGCATGATTGGATTTAAGTTTAAACACTTATCATGACATCTTTATGCAATAAATAAACATTTTGACAAAAGAAAAAACTCGATTAATAGTAATACCTTTTGAGGTTGTTTACATTCCAGGGACGTGGTATTACACGACCATCTAAATCTTCTAAAAAATACGCCCCAATGCCAGCCCCTGAGGTAATGCTGTATGACCCTTCCCAATTGGGTCCTAACTTTTTCCAAATTGGGTTTTTTGCAGTGCCCACCACCTTCCTGAGCACTAGATCACCAGGTGCTAAAAGCCTTAGCTTCACGTTGGCATCATAACCCTGTCTGAGCTTCTGTTGGTAATATGCCAGTTGGACCATTGCATTTTCCCTCCGTTCCTCAATCAAATCCAAGCTCTTCTCTAGCAGTTTGTTATTGCCACTCGGATTGAATGAACTGGTTCTCAACGTTGGGAACTCAGTCTCTAGAGGGATAACAGCCTCAGCCCCATAAGTCATTGAAAAGGGGGTCTCCCTAGTAGACCTACGAGGCATAGTTCTGTATGTCCAGAGTACGTGGGGTAGTTCTTCTACCCATTTGCCTTTTGCATCATCCAGCCTTTTTTTTAGTCTATTTACTATGGTTTTGTTAACAGCTTTCGCCTGTCCATTTCCTTGGGGGTAAGCAGGAGTAGAGTACCTATTTATGATCCCCAATTCACAACAGTAACTTCTGAAGATTTGCTGTCAAACTGAAGGCCATTGTCCGAGATGAGTGTATGAGGAATCCCAAATTGTGTGACTATATTTTTCCAAACAAATTTCTTGGCGTCCACATCTCTGATGTTAGCAAGGGGCTTGGCTTCAACCCATTTGGTGAAATAGTCCGTGCCGAGTAGCAAATATCTTTTGTTCCCTACCGTCTTAGGGAACGGACCCACAATGTCTAAGCCCCACTGAGCGAATAGCCATGCCTAGATAACGGATTAAGGACTCCCCTAGGCTGGTGTATGTTTGGTGCAAAACGTTGACACTGATCACATTTTTTCACGTATTTTTGGGCTTCCCTCTGCATGTTTAGCCACCAATAACCCTGGGTAACGGCTCTATGCGCCAAGGACCTACCCCCGTGTGGCTTCCGCAAATTCCTTCATGTAATTCTTTAAGAATTGATTCAGCTTCCTCAGGATGTATACATAGCAAATATGAACCTAAAAATGAACGTTTATACAATTTCTGGTTCTCGGACAGCCAGAACCTAGTGGCTTTCCTTCGTATCTTGTTGGCTTCTGTCTTCTCTTCAGGCATAGTATCCTTCTTCAGAAATAAAACTATTGGGTCCATCCAACTAGGCCCTACCCTAACTTGGTGAACCCAGGCTGTCCCCTTTCTCACATCCGAGGGTTTGTACAAATCTTCCACGAGGATAACACAAGGCAAATCTTGCGCCGAGGAAGTTACCAGAGTGGCTAGGGAGTCCACATGTGTGTTTCCACTTTTGGGAATATGCAATAAAGTGAAAGATTCAAACCTTGATTGAAGATGTCTGACTTTGCTTAAGTACTCCTGCATCCTTTCATCCTTAGTTTCAAATTCTCACTTCACTTGACCAACGACTAACATTGAGTTCGAGAACATCTCCATTGTCCTTCTGCCCATCTTTTGAACCATGGTCATTCCCGCTAGAAGAGCTTCATATTCGGCCTCATTATTTGTAGCCGAGAAGTCCAACCTCAATGACTTTTCAATGATGATTTTTTCAGGGGATATCAGCACTAACCCTACTCCGGAACCTTTCTGGTTCGCTGCGCCATCCACGTATACTTCCCAATGTAGGGGGCCTTGTTGAGAAATCATACCAACTGATTTTTCATCCATGTCCTGTGTGAGCGTTACTTCTTCTAAATGGGGCTTCGTAAACTCAGCCACCAAATCTGCAAGGATCTGGCCCTTGACTAATGTGCGAGGCATGTATTTGACATCAAAAGCCCCTAAGATTGTGCCTCATTTAGCAATCCTCCCTGTGTAGTCAGCACTTCGGAGTATAGCTTTGAGTGGGAGCTGGGTGAGAACAACGACTGTATGGGCTTGGAAATAATGAGACAGCTTTCGTGTCCCAAGCACTACTCCCAGGATAGCTTTCTCCAGTGGCAAATAACGAATCTCGGCTTTATGCAGTGACTTACTCATATAATAAACTGGCATTTGTACACCACAATCCACTCGTATTAACACCAAGTTTACAGCATAAGGAGCTACAGCAATGTAGACAAACAAGACTTCATCTGGCTCAGGACTAGACATGATTAGTGGCCGATAGTCTTTAAGTTGCTGGAAGGCCAAAGTACATTCTTCAGTCCACTCAAATCCCTTCCACTTATTAATCAGAGAGAAGAAAGGCCGACACTTATCTGCTGATCGAGAAATAAATCGGTTCAGAGCAGCAGCCATTCCAGTCAACTTCTGGACCTCTTTGGGATTTCGAGGAGGTTGCAAATTATTGATGGCCTTTATCTGATCTGGGTTGACCTCAATTCCCCTGTGAGTGACCATGTAGCCCAAGAATTTCTCTGATCCCACACCAAACGAACATTTGGATGCATTCAAACGTAACTTGTATCTTCTGAGAACTTTAAAAATGTTTCCAAGATTTCTCCCATGCTCAGAAATAATCTTACTCTTCACCACCATGTCAGCTATATAAATCTCAATACTTTTACCCAATTGTGGCTCAAACATCCTCGTCATCATTCTTTGATAGGTGGATCCTGCGTTTTTCAAACCAAATGGCATTACTTTGTAGTGGTAGTTCCCAATAGGGGTGACAAAGGTAGTCTTCTCCTGATCATCCAAGGCTAACAGTATTTGGTGATAACCTTGGAAAACATTCAAAAAACTCATCCGAGGATGGCCAACAGTTGCATCCACTAGCTGATCTATTTTAGGCATAGGGAATGGATCTTTAGGGCAAGCCTTATTTAAGTCAATGAAATCTACGCATACTCGCCATTTTTCATTCTTCTTCTTTACCACCACAGTATTCGCTAGCCACTCCGGGTAGAAAACTTCTTTAATAGCTCCAGCTTGTTTGAGTTTTGTTACTTCCTCTCGCACTGCGTCAGCGTGTTCCTTGGATGGGCGCCAATGAGGCTGTTTCTTAGGAGTGACTAATGGGTTGACCTTTAGATGGTGACATATGAATTCTGGATCCACTCCCGGGACTTTGTAAGCATTCCAGGCGAACACATCGATGTTTCTCTTAAGGAATTCTATAAGCTCTTCCTTCTCTTGAAGAGGTAATTGAGATCCAACTTGAAAGAACTTCTCTGGATCGTCTCCGATAACAACTTTTATCAAATCTTCACACCTCGCACCTCGGCTGAATCATTGATGTCCAATGCCAAGGGTTTTGATTGCTACAAATCTCTTCCAGCATGGGCCGAGGACTCAACTTCAGGCTTATGCCGGATGGCAGCTACTAAGCATTGTCTCGCCATAGATTAACCTCCCAGGATTTCATTAACTCGACCTTCAGACAAATACTTAACCTTTTGATGTAAAGTAGAGGAAACAGCCCCTAGCATATGAAGCCATGGTCTAGCCACAATTGCAGTATAAGGGGAATATGCGTCTACCACAATGAAATCTACCTCTACTACCTTTGTACCAGTCTGCACGGGTAGTCGTATTTGGCCCTTCGGGATAACAACTCTTCCTTTGAAACTCACCAGGGGAGAACTGTATGGAGTTAAGTTATCAGGTTTTAAGTTCAGCCCCCTATAGAGATCAGGGTACATTATCTCCGTTGCGCTGCCCGGATCCACCATTACCCTCTTCACATCATACCCTCAAATTCTGAGGGTGATTACTAAAGCATCATCATGGGGTTGGATGGTCCCAATCTTGTCTTCATCCGAGAACCCTAAAACTGGTGGAATACCTGCTTTAGCTCTCCTCGGATCGTGATTAACATCTCCGGTGGGTAGACGGGCTACCGACATTACCCTAGATGGCCATAATCCTGTTCTCCCTGGTGCGGCGAAGATGACGTTGATAGTTTCCAAAGCGGGCCTTGAAGAATCATCCTTTCGGGGTTTCGAGTTCACTTGACCTCCTCGGCCACTAAAGTGATGCAAGAGTTGTTTTAACTTACCCTCACGGATAAGCTGTTCCAAATGATCCCAAAGACTTCTACAATCTTCTGTGGTATGCCCATGATCCTGATGATATTGGCAGTAGAGGTTATGATTACGCCTCTCAGGATTTCCCACCATCGCGTTCGGTCGTTTGAAGAATGGTTCATTTTTAATCCTCTCCAAAACTTGATGCACTGGCTCTCGGAATACTACGTTGACTGCTTGAGGATTCACCGATCCAGACTGTCAAGCAAAATCTCTCCGCGACTTACTGTTATTGTAACGGTCCGACTTGAAATCCCTCCTCTCCTGGGGGATAACCTTGTCCTTTCCCTTTCCTTACTGCTGATCTTCCTCAACTCTTTTATACTTGTCAATATGGTCCATAAGATGACGCACGTTAGTAACAGGCTTACCAATTAAGGATTTCCTTAAACCATGGTCAGTGGGGAGGCCAAGCTTAAACGTATTAAGGGCCACTCCATCAAAATCGTCTTCCATTTCGTTGAACATCTCCCAGTACCTATCTGAATACGTTTTCAATGTCTCACCTTCTTGCATGCTCAAGAATAGCAATGAAGCTAAAGGCCGAGCGACTCTTCGGCAGGTGACAAAAAGGGAACCAAATGCTTGAGTGAGCTCTTTAAAGGAACTAATGGAATCTATTTTTAGGCTGTCAAACCATCTCATCACAACTAGTCCAAGACTGGAGGGGAAAACTTTGCACATCAAAGCTTCATCCTTGGAGTAGATAGCCATCCTTTGGTTAAAATGACTCACATGCTCAACAGGGTCCGTTTGCCCATTATAAATGGTGAATGTTGGTTGATGAAAATGCCGGGGAAGTTTCGCCCCTTCAATTCTGCGCGTGAAAGGCGACTTAGATATTTGGTCTAGGGCTTTACTTATAGCATCGTTTCCCACACCCTTAGGTGGAGGGCTCTTAAACTGCCGCTTATCGAGGAACTCTTCTTCGTAAAAGAAAGACTCACTGGGTGGAGTTCAAGACTTCCATTTGTAACTGATGTCTCTTTCATCCCCAGAAGAAATGTCGCTGTCCGAGGAAGCTCTCTTCCTTTTTGCATGGCGTAGCTCCCTTTTTAACCGGTCAATCTCCAGCTGCGTGGCCCTGTTGCCATCTGCATGGGAGACACGACTATCACCTTGTGAGTGACTCCTTTCATCGTGTATTATATGTACGCTTCCTTCACGATCACCTCTTCGTTCGAGGTTGAGGAAAGGATCACTGTGCTGGGATGCTCTGGACTCTGCTGGTTGTTGGCCTGGTTCAGCCATCGTTAACTGAGGATTTCACTCCGACTCAAGCTCTTCCCACAGATGGCGCCAATTGTAGGGTCAAGATTTGTGGCCCAAACCCGAGAAATATGGAATATGAGCCTAACAAGCCCAATACAATAGATTTGTAGAGAGTGGGCGCTGGGCTGATAGTGAACTAAACAACGTTTGACAAAAGTTTGACAGATAAATAATTGGAAAAACAAACTTTGGAACTTGAACAAATTATCGTCCGAGGAGACAATCTTTTGCTTATATAATTCTTACGGTTACAGTAAACCTTTCTTCTTCTTCCTCTCTTGATTTTTCAAT
This sequence comes from Quercus ilex subsp. ballota, assembly GCA_032727855.1. Taxonomy (NCBI): domain Eukaryota; kingdom Viridiplantae; phylum Streptophyta; class Magnoliopsida; order Fagales; family Fagaceae; genus Quercus; species Quercus ilex. The sequence continues at coordinate 40,059,637 of CM064913.1, forward strand.
CCCCTTTCATGAGAGGTCCTTTACATTTATATAGTTTTCTTTTCTCCATCTTGACCGTACACTTGTTCTTTATCTAAGCATTCCCTTGAGTATATGTCTCATCCGGTATCTTCTTTAGTTCTACATGAGTGGTGGTAGTTGAGGCTGCACTGTTCAGGGGTCTTCTCCACATAAATGCGGCCAGAAAAGTTGCTGCAGTACATTTAATGCGATGGTACAACTTTTCCCTTAGATATTTCTCCACTCTTATCATCTTTATACGTGCATGAAGTTCATCCTTATCGTTGGAACTTATCGGAAGATTGCCCAAACCATCCAAGTATTTGCTAGACTAGTATTCTCCGTATCCGAGAAGGATATGCTCCTCGGACTATATGCATCTATCACTTTCTTGCATGGTTCTGCAGTCCGAGGCCTTCCCCAATCTTTGGCTCCTCCTCAGACGAACCCATACTTCCAAATGGGACCCATGGCCCAATATACAAATTTGGGCTTTTATCTCCACAATTATATATATATATATATATATATATATATTTAACCAAGATCTTATCCTAAAGGAGTTGGGAACAACTAATTTAGTTTTTTTTTTTTTTTTTGAAAGTGTGCTAAAATATATTATACTTTGAAAAAGTGAGAAAAAGTAAGAAAAAAAATGAAGTTTTAAAAAATTATACATAAAAGATATAAAAAAAAAAAACAAAAAAAAAACAAAAAATCAAAACAAAACAAAAAGCTAATTTATAAGCTAATCTCAAACACACAAAGCACTAAAAGTGAAAAATGCACAACAAAACTATATGGTAGAGGAAATTGGAATGAAAGGGAAGAATTTTTTATTTTTTTAATTCCTTTTTGATTTAGTGGGAAATTAGCAAACTAATAAAGGTTTTTTTTTTTTTTTTTTTTTTTTGAGAATGAGTTTCAATCTATAGTATTCACTCCTGATGGTTGCTCTTTATCATCAAACCAAGATAACAATTGATTTTTAGTGTAAGCGGGAAGTGAACCCTAAATCTCTTATTTAACTACAAGAGATTTTACCAGTTGAGCTAATTAAAAACACACAAACTAATAGAGTTATTTGAGGAGAAGGATATGAAAGGGAGTTAATTAATAAAAAGGGTCATTGTGCTAAAATGTAAGAGATGAATTTGTTACTTTTTAATGAGAAATTGCTTAATAAACTCTCGTTAAAAGGAAAACAAAAGGGCTACAGTGGGCTGGATGGGCCCAGACCATTTCCAACCCGATGGGAAAAGACATAAAAACCAAGCTTATGGGCTTTGGAGAGTCAGAGAGTGCAAACCTAGCAGCTTTAGCTTCAGCCCAGTTGATCAAACATTAGCCTCTACAGCGTTAGATTGAAGCTAGAGACTTCTCCTCCGAAACCAATTGATTCCTCGCCCACCATAGCTGGTCACAGCGGATGGCTGCAAAACATTTGCCTTTTGCAATATAAAACGAGCAATGCTGTAGACACAATAGTTTTCACAAAAAGCTTCACATATGCTAAGTTAATTGGTTATTATTGATTCTCATATGAGCCTACCACTAACACTACTTTATTATACAATAAAAAAAACTTATCACCTCAAACAGTTTCCATATACATAGTATATTGTTTCACACTAAATATATATAGTGAGCGTTTGGATTCAACTGAATCCTGCGTCTGCATTTTACGTTTGCCCTTTTTTTTTTTTTTTTTTTTCAGCGTGTGAACAGTAACCTCACATGGGTTCACTGTGCAGGGGACAAAAAATACTGTTTACACACTGTTCACAACACTGTTTACACACTAAAAAATATTAAAAATGGGTCCCACGGTACTATTCACACATTTAAAAATTATTTTGTTACAGTATTTTCAATTTTCAGTTTTCAGTTTCAGCAACAATAAGTTCAATCTAAACGGACCCATAGTGTGTATACTTTATATAAATAATTTAAACACTTTCGTATCAAGTGTCCAAAATTTTGAAAAATATTCATATTTAGTACACATAGTGTGTAGCTAAGTGTATAAAGGAAGTGTGAGACCATCAAAGGTTTTTTAAGAAGGGAAGAAGGGGGTGTTGGTGGTTTTGCCGTTTAGGAGGCCAGACAAGAAAAGATAACCAGGTCTGACAAGCAAATGAGACAACAAAAGAGAACATATAGACCATCCCCAAACCCAATTTGACACGTATGGAAATTGAAGCAACAAAGCAGCTCGCCTGCTCTCATGCAACAAAAAAAAATTATACAAAAACTTATCAAAAGCAGAATTATAAATATACATGTCTCACGCGTGGTACAAAAGTAATTAATTATTATTTCTTATCCAATAGCTGAAATCTCGAAATAGGTTTAAACAATATCAGGATTAATTATACTATAGTTTTGTACATCACATGCTCTTTTCCTGCGTTCTCCAAAAAAAAAGAAAAAAAAAAGGGAAGTGTCATCTACGTAACGTTATGCCAATTGTCAAGACTTGTTTCTTTCTCTTATTAAAAAAATGAAAAACATGTGATGAGCATTTTTTAAAAATAAAATAAAATTGAAAATGCAAGCATGCATGGTGATAAAATTTGAAGTTGCCCCATCGATTTGGCGTATTACAAAAGCAATTAAGAGCATCGAGAACATATATTTTAGCCAAGATTGTGATTAGGAGAAACCAAGATTATATTAGAGCGTAAGTAATTAATTATCAGGTTCACATTCTATATATACATTCTTATTGAATATATGAAAGTATTAAAGTCATGAAGAATTATAGATTGTAAAAGGAGGATAATTAAGTGAATTTTAATTCCCCTTAAAAACCAACCAATAAAATCGAGTAGCGTAACATGAAGGAGTTGTGGTGCTGGTCTGATGACTCTGATAAGTCATCTAGAGGTACAGTAGGTAATAATATTTAGAACCATTACTGTTGGATGCTATGCTATGTATATGTTCGTGATCGAGTTCACTAAATGCTAGTGAGACATGAAGCAGTGCATAATGGCACTGGCACACAATATATTTCTTCATCGATCAACCATAATTATATAAAACTAACAGAACAAACTTATCATAACCATATAGGCATGCAAAACATTCGATTTAGGTTAACAAACCAAGAGACAACTCATGCAAGAATATGTCAGACCCCGCAAAAGAATCAATTCTTTTTTCCATTTCTTGTATCTTGAATACATGTTCACAAGCAACATCCAAAAACAAACAATAGAAATCAAAGATTCCTTTGACTCTAACTGTGAGGAAAGCTCAACATCTCTCTCTTTCTCTCTCTACTTGTTACGCAGAGGATTAGCTCCTGTTGGCACACCTCTCTTATCTTCTGAAGTGAAATTGTAAGAAACCTTGGAAGAAGAAAAATCAAGATCAGTAGTGAAATTTGAAATCCCTCGCGCAACTGCAAGAAATCCACAATTTGCAAAAATCAGCAGAAACACGAGTACAGCAAGCAAACCCATAATCACGTACAGCCGGTGCTCTTGAATCAAGCTTGCTAATTTGGAACAGATTTAATTCAGAACCAGACCAGAAACTGGTCAAATAATAGCTAGGTTAGGCAGCTAGTAGCTTATCAAGCAGCACATTGGAGAATTGAGGTGCCAAGTGAGACAATAAGAACAAAGAATTGCATTAGCATAGCCAACATATTAGCAAACTGCAACAAGCTAAAGGAGTTGCTTGAATGGAAGTATATGAAGCAGTGTAGAATTTTGAGTTTTGAAAGAATGGGTATTAGAAATTCAGGACCTCAGAAGAAACCTGTGATATCTTTGGAGGTTGATCGGCTTCTGGGCATCTAATTATTATGTCAACAAGTTCGGAAATAACATGCTTTGAACCTGGGAACACATTGACCATGTGTGGAAAGCCAGCGTGGATTATATACCTATCTTTGGAACTTCTCAGGCTAAGAAGTTCACACTCACCCGAGCCTCCAACGGTATCACCAATCTCTGGATCTTAGCAGTCTTGGAAGTTGCAAAGGACTATTCCTTTATAATAAGAACACTGTACTAGGATTTTGTGCATGTAACAAGGGAAGATACCTAATTGACATCCCACTACACAGATAAAACAAAATGATAAATCTTAAATACAAAATCTTAAGTGAACTACATTAGATTCTCCAATTAAATTCAATTATTAAGTTGTTTTAAATTTAATTGTACTTAAAAAAATATAACATTATTTATGTTTTATTGGCTAATATAATCAAATATTTGAATTAAATTGGAGAACCTAATTTACTACATCGATCTAAAGTATTATATCTAAGTTGAGTGTGTGCATGCAGTGAGAAGGGAGTACAATGGGGTATGACAAAATAGGAATATGTGTGTCCCATTTCTGATCTATCTCAAAAAAGGATCATCTCAATTTAAAATGGATTTATTTTATGGATTACATTAAATGTTACAAATCTAAGACTCTGTTTGGTTGGAAAGATGAAAATTTGGGGATGAAAAATAATTTATTTTACACCATATGTATTTGGTTGAAATGATGGAAAAGTTGAAAAATATAGAGTAAATTACTATTATGGCTTTACTATTAAAAGTAGAAAGATGGAAATGTGCATATAATTTTGTACTTTTTTCCCAATGTCATTTTCTTTCCTCTTTTCTTTTCAATTTGGAAGGAATAAAATGGTGGGTTTAGATGAAAAACTTCATTCACCCCTAATTTTATTTCCTCTCCTTTTCCTTTCCCATTTTCTATCATCTGCATTCTCACCCCAACCAAACTCATCATAAAGGTGTATATGCGCAACATCATTTAAAATTTCTAATAATATAGCTCCATATATACTGTAAGATATAATAAATAAAATCTTTTTTTAAAGAAAAAGAAAATCTTAAATGTGAAATATACTCTCTCAAATTTCACTTGAACTTGAGAGAATCCTATTCATCCACCATTCAAGATAGATAAAGCTCAAGTTAGGCAAGGCATGATGTGTTGGGACTGAGTGAACTTATAAGGATGAGAAA